>CM072516.1:49402412-49489912 GCA_036898135.1 Oncomelania hupensis | reverse complement strand
CGTGATCTGCAAGAGCATCTGACATGATGCGCTCTAGGAAGATGTTGAAGAGTGTTGGAGAGAGTAGGCATCCTTGACGCACACCGATTGTTGTTCTGAACCAGTTCCCGATGACGCTGTTATGGAGGACTGCACTGGTAGCCTTGTCATACAGGCTTTTGATGACTTCTATAATTTTAGGGCTGATGTTGTAAACTTTCATGGTTGCCCATAGAGCTGCATGCCAGACTCGGTCAAATGCCTTCTTGAAGTCTATGAACACATGATATAGATGTTGTTGGTGCTGTAGGTATTTCTCACAGATTATTCTGAGGTTGAAAATCTGTTCAGTGGTACTTCGCCCTGCCTTGAATCCTGCTTGTTCTTCAGCTATGATTTGTTCAGCTTGTGGTTTCAACCTGTTGAGTATTATTTTCAGGAGGACCTTGCTGGGATGGCTGATGAGGCTGATGGTGCGGTAATTTTCACACTCCTGAAGGTTACCTTTTTTGGGAAGAGTGATGACAAGCGACTGGGTCCATGGTGTAGGCCATTCCCCACTCTGCCAGATCTTGTTACAGATAATGGTGAGAGCATCAGTCATCGCTTCTCCTCCTGCTTGTAGCAGTTCCGCTGGTATGTTGTCCACTCCCGCTGACTTCCCTTTCTTCAGCGATTGCACTGCTGCCTCAACTTCTTCCCGGAGAATTGGGAGGATTTCTTCTTCTTCTCTGCTCTCGGGACATGCTAGAACTGATGGGTCTCCATTTGGTGTATGGTTGTAAAGGTCAGAGCAGTACTCTGTCCATCTGTCCAAGACTTCTTGTTCTTCTGTAAGGCAAATGCCAGACTTGCTTTGGATAGTGGAGACTTTGGGCTGTTTAACACTTGTCAGCCGCTTCACAGTCTGGTAGGCCTTCTTGCTGTTGTTCTTGTTCAGATTGTTCTCTATTTCCTGGCATTGATCTTCTATCCAGTTCTCCTTTGCTGTGCGCATGCCTTTTCGGATGTCATTGTTGATTTTTCGATAGACATCAGCTACCTGTGAGGTGTTCTTTTTCTTTTTTAACTCTCTTCGTTTATCACACAGATCCAAAAGTTCAGGTGTGATCCACGGCTTCTTCTTTGGTCGGTGCTTGCCAAGGATCTCAGTGGCGGCATCTGTTACAGCGGAGTTGAAGGTATTGGTCATGGTGTTGACATCTACTTCGCCTGCCCCCAAAATAAGCAGTGGTGCAAATTTCCCTCCAATTGTGGCCTGAAATATTTTTGCCACCTCCGGGTCTTGCAGTTTGTCCAGGTCGAACTTCAGCCTAGTGCACTTTGCTGTATTTACTCTCTTCAAATGGAGCCGGAAAGACATCATCACGAGATCGTGGTCACTTCCAATGTCTGCTCCTGGAAAAGTGCGTGTCCTGCCAATGTTGATGCTTGATCTGAAGCGTTTCTTGACCATGATGTAGTCGATCTGGTTGTGATGTTCCCCGCCGGGACTGTGCCATGTCCATCGTCTGGATTTTTTGTGGAGACCAAGCGTGTTTGCCAGTACCAGATTGTTGTATCTGGCAAACTCCAATAGCCTCAGACCCCTGTCATTTGTCTCGTTGTTGCAGTGGGGTCCGCATGTGTCTCCCCAGTTGTGGTGCGCATCTTGGCCAACCTTGGCATTCCAGTCGCCTTGCACTATGACTATGTCCTTCTTCGGCACTTGGTCAAGGACCGCCTGTATATTTTCATAAAAATCCTCCACTTCGCTGTCTTCATAGTCTGATGTTGGGGCATAGGCCTGGATGATGGTAATGTTGAAAGGGGTTGCTCTCAGACGGATGGTAATGAGTCTACTGGAGACTGGGCGGCAACCCATGACAGTGGCTAGAATGTTCTTGTGGACCAAGAATCCAACGCCGTGTTCGTGCCTGTCATCTCTACCGCTGAAATAGAGCTTGTGTCCTTTGTCAGTCGTTGTTTCACCTAGGCCTTTCCAGCGCAGTTCGCTGATACCTAGAACGTTTCATCGATAGTGGTCCAGCTCGTGGGCCAGTTCTTCTAATTTTCCTTCCGCAGTTAGGGTCCTGACATTCCAGGTTCCTATGACGATGTTGTTTCTCGTGCGGATCTTGCTAATTTGTCCATCAGTAGCATACTTTTCACCTCCGTCCTGGTGGCCAACGGAAGGCGCGGTCCTTATGTAGCCGGGCGACGACCGATCCGGCATGGAATTAGTGGATAGCCTCATCATGTGTTGTGTCTTGGGCAAAAAAAAAAGACCTGGCAGGGCCCAATCCTCTCCAGGCTGTTGGCCACAGCCGAAATCCACGAATACAGTGTGGCTCGCCTTGGCCCTGAGCACGTGGTCGTTGAACCTGTAGTAACGTGAGGTTCCTCCGCCCTGGCCGGTGACTTCTGTGTAGAAGACTTTCGCCCAGTGATGCCGTGCTAACATCACCCCTGTTAGTCGCCTCTTACGACACGCCGGGAAACGTTGGGTCTATTCTATTTGCCCGAACCCACAGAGCATAATTACTAACTATGTAGCAAAACTTTCAATAAGGTAATACGATACCTACATATAAAATTATACCTTTTATTTTCAACGACTCACCATCGTTACTACTGAAAGTGGAAAATGGCAAAAAGTACACTCAATGGGATGTTCGAGACCTTTTTTTATATAAACTTCAAGAATTTGCGCTGTTTGAGAAGCAATTAAATATATTTCCTGAGCTGAAAAAACAGAAAAAAAACAGTTATACTACATTTTGTGATCATGAAAAGATGGGCCACAACTTGACATCTCTCTATTAAAAAAACAACAACAATAACATCAAAATCTGTTCAGATGTTCTTGAGATATAAAGCAAAAAAGTGTTATGCAGAGACTTGCCTCTGTGTTCTTGACCTTTGAAATAGAGTAAATTTGATGGACCAAGAAGCTCACCACTAATCCTGGTAACCTTCATATCTGTCTTCTGTTGAAATATGTAAGTGTTTGACAGACAGATAGATTGACATTTGGCTTACTCTGACTGCTGACCAAATGAAAGTCTTCTCAGGTAAGTCTTAGAATTTATCCACATCTCATCTTCAATGATTACTCATTCAAAATTATTACTGAAAATTGGAAATGGTAAGAGTTATAATAGAAAGGTTGTGGAATATATATGGTCTCAGAACTGTAATCGTTATGGTTTGTGAGCAGTTTTGCTTGAAGGTGACAATGAGACGTTGCTAAAATTGCTCTCATATAATGATACTGAGATTTTAAAAACTAATACAACATAAAATTTAGCATTATATATCCCCTTATTACAGAACTATATTAAAATAACGTTTTCCTAAACAGTAAACTCATACAAACTTTTACTTTCACAGATAAACCACACTATATGCACTCCATGCAAGTTTCCAGGTAATCAGCATCTACACACTCGCCACC
The DNA here is from genome assembly GCA_036898135.1 of Oncomelania hupensis. Taxonomy (NCBI): domain Eukaryota; kingdom Metazoa; phylum Mollusca; class Gastropoda; order Littorinimorpha; family Pomatiopsidae; genus Oncomelania; species Oncomelania hupensis. Next base: position 49,486,497 of record CM072516.1, on the reverse strand, counting down.
ACTCCTCAGCTGACACTCTGCTACCAAACAGCACACAAACTTTCAACATATATATGTAGATATATATATATATTTAAATGTATGAAATGGTAATAAAAATACACATGAGATAAAGGTAGAGAATGCAATGATATTACCACACTTACTATCCAAATTACAGTGGACTAGGATTAGGAATAAAATTGAGCAAAAGTTATCCATTAATATGTCAATAAAACAGCCATCAATGTATACAAATATCATCTGACAGTAAATTATTGGTAAGATTTTTTGTATAAGTAGTGTAGAGGCCCTGACTTAGAGGAATGAGTACACAACTTACTATTAACTTTGTTGTATTAATGCACCTACAAGCAGAGTGATTAATTCACAGAAATTATTGGGAACAGAATGTACAATCTCACTAAATTATATTCGTGGAAATTTACACTAATGAGATGTCTCGAAATGGGTGCCCCCTTCTTCAAACTGCTGCTATCTAAAAAAGCGATCGTTATCCCATAAATAAATTGTCATTTTTCTTTCTATCAGGAGACTGAATTTCAAACAGAATGTGTAGGTCTGATTCATAAAGTGCACTTAACAGTCTTAAGCAATAACAGTGGTTCCAGTTCCAAACGCATTGTACACCATGATTTTGTCCCAAACTCGGCCTCAAATCTTGGTCCAAGCATAGTGACAGCACGGATTAGTTTGTTAATTTTGTTAGACCTTTCAAACATATTATGTGTCAGCATCACTGAGACAAGATCTGATTAAATAAAATGGTAGATCAGGCAATCATGAATTTAAAAAAACAATCTGAGCTTTTTATATATTATGACCTGAGATTGCTGATTGATATAGCTAAAAATAAAAATAAAGAAATCAAATTAGAAGCACAGCAGGATCACCATAACCCACACACACATTAACACACACACGCACACACACACACCCACACACAGAGGTAGAAAACAATATTTAAAAGATGAAAACAAAATAACATAACTAGTAAAGGTTAAGGTTATGTATGTACTTTTCCAATAAAAGATAATAATTCAGATACTGAAGGTCTCATATAGTTATTATATGTAACAACTGACAATGGGAAAAACAGCCAAGAGTACATCACTGACCTTTCTCACAATAGCTTCCAGTGAAACCGAGCAGACAGTTACACCTGGCGTAGCCACTGTCTACAACGCAGCTACCGTTGTTCATGCACATGATGCCCTGACAGGCCGATGTTGATGTTGACTCCATGGCTGGTGGTTCCACGACATCTTCATGATCATCTTCTTCAGCGATGGCGTTGAAAGGTAGGTTGTCCTCAGGCCACACATTGTTGAGCAGCTCATGAGTGAGCTCACCACTATCTGCTCCTCCTTCCCTGATCTGGTACAGTGCCTGTAGATGATCAAAATGTGCCTAAATCTATGACAAGGCTTGTGACCTACCAAAATTGCCATGAAAAATGCATGTAAAACTAGGCTTTGGGTAGTAAACTCCTTCAAAGGCTAAATGTTGACAGCTAGAAACAAAACAAACAAAAACAAAAATTGACAAGGATTATTTTAGCAGTCATAGTAGTAATAGTCACGAGATCGTGGTCACTTCCGATGTCTGCTCTTGGAAAAGTGCGAGTCCTGCCAATGTTGATGCTTGATCTGAAGCGTGTCTTGACCATGATGTAGTCAATCTGGTTGTGATGCTCCTCGACGGGACTGGGCCATGTCCATCGTCTGCATTTTCTGTGGAGACCAAGCGTGTTTGCCAGTATAAGATTGTTGTATCTGGCAAACTCCAAGTCTCAGACTCCTGTCATTTGTCTCGTTGTTGCAGTGGAGTCCACATGTGTCTCCCCAGTTGTGGTGCACATCTTGGCCAACCTTGGCATTCCAGTCGCCTTGCTCTATGACTATGTCCTTCTTCGGCACTTGGTCAAGGACAGCCCGTAGATGTTCATTCAAATCCTCGACTTCGCTGTCGTCATAGTCTGATGTTGGGGCATAGGCCTGGATGATGGTTATGTTGAAAGGGGCTGCTCTCAAACGTATGGTAATGAGTCTACTGAAGATTGGGCGGCAACCCTTGACAGTGGCAAGAATGTCTTTGTGGGCCAAGAATCCAATGCCGTGTTCGTCCCTATCTTCTCTCCCACTGAAATAAAGCTTGTGGCCTTTGTCGGTCGTTGTTTCACCTAGGTCTTTCCAGCGTATTTCGCTGATACCTAAAATGTTCCTTCGATGGTGGTCCAGCTTGTTCTAATTTTCCCTCTGCAGTTGGGATCCTCAAATTCCAGGTTCCTATGATGATGTTGTCTCTCGTGCGGATCCTGCTACGTTGTCCATCAGTAGCACACTTATCACCTTTGTCCTGGTGGCCAACGGAAGGTGCGGTCCTTGGTGACCTGGGCGACGACCGATGTTCTTCCACTTGAAGAGAAAAAACACGGCAATGTGCACTAGACTGAAGTTTGACCTGGACAAACTGCAAGACCCGGATGTGGCAGAAATATTCCAAGCCACAACTGGAGGGAAATTTGCACCACTTTTCATTTTGGAAGCTGGTAAAGCAGATTTCAAAACTATGACCACCATTTTCAACTCAGTTGTGACAGATGCCGCCACTGAGATCCTTGGCAAGCACTACTCAAAGAAGAAACTGTGGGTCATACCTGAATTTTTGGACCTGTGTGATAAACGATGAAAGATAAAAAAATAAAAATAAAACCTCACAGGGAGCTGACGCCTACCAAAAAATCAACAATGACCTTCTAAAGGGCATGCGCTCAGAGAAGGAGAACTGGATAGAAGAGCAAAGCCAGGAAATAGAGAACAGTCTGAACAAGAACAACTGCATAGATCTGGGTATTGATCCTGACACTGCTATAGTATGGGGAACATGAAAAAGCCTGAGGGTTTTAGGAGAAAATGTGAAGGTTAACTACCGGATTGACAAGGTTTATTTTAACGGACTGCAGATATACACATTCATAGTGGCGATACAAAAGTAAAATCTATTAGACTTTTAAAAAATCTGTCTTAAAAAATTAGGTAATGCAAGAAAAATCCAGGATACAGGGAAAAAATATGAGGTTTTACATTAATAAATACATTTTTTTTTAAATCTCCTTTTTTTAAGTCTCGATCTCAATCAAGAAAGATTTTTACAATTTTAATTAATACTTTGGTGCAAATAAACTGAAAAATGTTGTTTTAAAGTGGAAGATGAGTTAATAATGTTGAAGGACATAAAACACAACAACATTAAAAGACTCTTTTTAAGATGAACGCTTAATGAAATGTGGAGTTGTATGCTCTGTGGGTTCGGGCAAATAGAATAGACCCAACGTTTCCCGGCGTGTCGTAAGAGGCGACTAACAGGGGTGATGTTAGCACGGCATCACTGGGCGAAAGTCTTCTACACAGAAGTCACCGGCCAGGGCGGAGGAACCTCACGTTACTACAGGTTCAACGACCACGTGCTCAGGGCCAAGGCGAGCCACACTGTATTCGTGGATTTCGGCTGTGGCCAACAGCCTGGAGAGGATTGGGCCCTGCCAGGTCTTTTTTTTTTGCCCAAGACACAACACATGATGAGGCTATCCACTAATTCCATGCCGGATCGGTCGTCGCCCGGAACAAGGACCGCGCCTTCCGTTGGCCACCAGGACGGAGGTGAAAAGTATGCTACTGATGGACAAATTAGCAAGATCCGCACGAGAAACAACATCGTCATAGGAACCTGGAATGTCAGGACCCTAACTGCGGAAGGAAAATTAGAAGAACTGGCCCACGAGCTGGACCACTATCGATGGAACGTTCTAGGTATCAGCGAACTGCGCTGGAAAGGCCTAGGTGAAACAACGACCGACAAAGGCCACAAGCTCTATTTCAGCGGTAGAGATGACAGGCACGAACACGGCGTTGGATTCTTGGTCCACAAGAACATTCTTTCCATTGTCATGGGTTGCCGCCCAGTCTCCAGTAGACTCATTACCATCCGTCTGAGAGCAACCCCTTTCAACATTACCATCATCCAGGCCTATGCCCCAACATCAGACTATGAAGACAGCGAAGTGGAGGATTTTTATGAAAATATACAGGCGGTCCTTGACCAAGTGCCGAAGAAGGACATAGTCATAGTGCAAGGCGACTGGAATGCCAAGGTTGGCCAAGATGCGCACCACAACTGGGGAGACACATGCGGACCCCACTGCAACAACGAGACAAATGACAGGGGTCTGAGGCTATTGGAGTTTGCCAGATACAACAATCTGGTACTGGCAAACACGCTTGGTCTCCACAAAAAATCCAGACGATGGACATGGCACAGTCCCGGCGGGGAACATCACAACCAGATCGACTACATCATGGTCAAGAAACGCTTCAGATCAAGCATCAACATTGGCAGGACACGCACTTTTCCAGGAGCAGACATTGGAAGTGACCACGATCTCGTGATGATGTCTTTCCGGCTCCATTTGAAGAGAGTAAATACAGCAAAGTGCACTAGGCTGAAGTTCGACCTGGACAAACTGCAAGACCCGGAGGTGGCAAAAATATTTCAGGCCACAATTGGAGGGAAATTTGCACCACTGCTTATTTTGGGGGCAGGCGAAGTAGATGTCAACACCATGACCAATACCTTCAACTCCGCTGTAACAGATGCCGCCACTGAGATCCTTGGCAAGCACCGACCAAAGAAGAAGCCGTGGATCACACCTGAACTTTTGGATCTGTGTGATAAACGAAGAGAGTTTAAAAAGAAAAAGAACACCTCACAGGGAGCTGATGTCTACCGAAAAATCAACAATGACATCCGAAAAGGCATGCGCACAGCAAAGGAGAACTGGATAGAAGATCAATGCCAGGAAATAGAGAACAATCTGAACAAGAACAACAGCAAGAAGGCCTACCAGACTGTGAAGCGGCTGACAAGTGTTAAACAGCCCAAAGTCTCCACTATCCAAAGCAAGTCTGGCATTTGCCTTACAGAAGAACAAGAAGTCTTGGACAGATGGACAGAGTACTGCTCTGACCTTTACAACCATACACCAAATGGAGACCCATCAGTTCTAGCATGTCCCGAGAGCAGAGAAGAAGAAGAAATCCTCCCAATTCTCCGGGAAGAAGTTGAGGCAGCAGTGCAATCGCTGAAGAAAGGGAAGTCAGCGGGAGTGGACAACATACCAGCGGAACTGCTACAAGCATGAGGAGAAGCGATGACTGATGCTCTCACCATTATCTGTAACAAGATCTGGCAGAGTGGGGAATGGCCTACACCATGGACCCAGTCGCTTGTCATCACTCTTCCCAAAAAAGGTAACCTTCAGGAGTGTGAAAATTACCGCACCATCAGCCTCATCAGCCATCCCAGCAAGGTCCTCCTGAAAATAATACTCAACAGGTTGAAACCACAAGCTGAACAAATCATAGCTGAAGAACAAGCAGGATTCATGGCAGGGCGAAGTACCACTGAACAGATTTTCAACCTCAGAATAATCTGTGAGAAATACCTACAGCACCAACAACATCTATATCATGTGTTCATAGACTTCAAGAAGGCATTTGACCGAGTCTGGCATGCAGCTCTATGGGCAACCATGAAAGTGTACAACATCAGCCCTAAAATTATAGAAGTCATCAAAAGCCTGTATGACAAGGCTACCAGTGCAGTCCTCCATAACAGCGTCATCGGGAACTGGTTCAGAACAACAATCGGTGTGCGTCAAGGATGCCTACTCTCTCCAACACTCTTCAACATCTTCCTAGAGCGCATCATGTCAGATGCTCTTGCAGATCACGAAGGCACAGTCAGCATAGGGGGCAGAGCAATCTCCAATCTTCGTTTTGCGGATGATATTGATGGATTGGCTGGAGAGGAACAAGAACTTGAACAGCTTGTACAGAGGCTTGACACCACCTCCAGAGCTTATGGAATGGAAATAAGTGCAGAGAAGACCAAAATGATGACCAACAACACCAATGGCATCAACACGGACATCAAAGTACAAGGCCAATCCCTCAACACAGTGCACAGCTTCAAATATTTAGGAGCCATTGTGTCAGACAATGGGTCTCGACAGGAAGTCCTCTCCAGGATCGCACAAACAACTGCTGCCCTGACAAGGTTGAAGCCCATTTGGAAAGACAGAACCATCAGTCTACATTCTAAAGTAAGACTGCTGCGCTCTCTGGTCATCTCCATCTTCCTATATGCTTGCGAAGCATGGACCCTCACAGCAGATCTCCAACGAAGAATACAAAGCATGGAGATGAGGTGCTACAGAAGACTTCTGTGCATTTCCTATACCCAACACATCACCAATGACGAAGTCCGACAGACCATCACACAAGCCATTGGACAACACGATGACCTGCTCACAGTGGTGAAGAAACGGAAACTCCGATGGTATGGCCACGTCACCAGATCATCAGGCCTTGCAAAGACCATTCTGCCAGGCACAGTGCAAGGAGGTAGAAGAAGGGGGAGACCGAAAAAGAGGTGGGAGGACAACATTCGAGAATGGACTGGTTTGACACTGAGCGAAGCCATGAGGGCTGCTGAGGACAGAGAAAGATGGAGTATGCTGGTTAAACGATCATCTGTGGTGCCCCTACGACCTTCGGGTTATGGGACAAGATAGGATAGGATAGGATAGGGAGTTGTATGCCTCTTTTAATTTCACACTTTACACGGAATGCACAGTTTAAGTTATAAGTTTAATTAAGTTATAAGTTTAATTAATGTGTAATTCAATTTTGACAAAACTTGGACCAACCTGAGGAGGTGCAATTCCAGACTTCATGTCTAGCGAGTGGATCTTGACGTCACTGTTGGGCACTCCAAACTCCACAGGTTCTGGCATTTTGTCTCCCCTTAGTTGTACGCCCTCAGATTTGCTTCCCCCTTGAACTGAAGAGCTCTTCTGACTCGATTGGTTGTCTGATGCCTCTGGTGGTCCCCCAGGAGTTTCCTTCTCCACCGGCTGAGGAACTTGATGCTCTGAACCCCATCGGTTGTCCACTGTTGAAATGAAAGCAAAAATGTTTGATTTTAATTTGAATGCAAGAACATTAAAGGTTCAACATCTACAGCCACAACTGGCAGACGAGGATAGCCATCCCAGGGAAGGAAGGGGGTAATGACCTAAATCAACACTGTACCACCACATCAATCAAACTGCTTAGATGGAGGACAGAGAAAAATTGCCACTTTTATCTTGCCCACCATAGGACTCGAACCCGCTAGAATGCTCCACCACTGAGCTACCGCGGTGAACTAAAACACGATCCAGTTAATCAGCTTCACAACAATGCCCCTAGATCATACCAACGATCCAGTTAATCAGCTTCACAACAATGCCCCTAAATCATACCAAAGATACTAGAAAATTTATTTATAACTATCTTTGATCATACTGAGCGTCCTAGATCTCTCAAGCAAACGCTTCAAACAATTCACGAAGTCTCAGCAGTCTCCGATACTCGGTGAGTGTGTGTCCCGCACAGTGTAGCTGAGATTTGACAAGCCCTGATCTCTGTTACCGGATAAAGGGAGTTCTAGTTAGTCTGGTTCAAGTCTTAGCTATGCTGCGCGCGCCCCCGCGCTTTGTGAGTGTGTGTGTGTGTGGTTGTGTGTGTGGGGGGGGGGGGCGTGTGGGTGTGTTTGTGTGTGTGGGTGTGTGTGTGGGTGTGGGTGTGTGTGGGTGGGTGTGTGTAAGGTTGCATCACAAAAGGGAAAGCTGTTTAATCTCACACCACAAACGCTGCTATGGAGATGTCATAAATGACATCATAAATGACGTCAAGCGCCCCCTTTCCACAACCACTCAATGTCAAAAAGCTGAACTTCAGACCCAAAGGGGCGCATGTCCATGTTCCCCAAAGTCTATTTGTTCCCCAAGGTCTTAGATCCATAATGTCACTCAGGCATATGTTCCCCAAGGTCTGTGTTCAATCAGATCTATATCCTATCCCGTAACTCGAAAGTCGTTGGGGCACCACAAATGATCGTTTAACCAGTGTATTCCATATTTCTCTGTCCTCAGCAATCCTCATGGCTTCACTCAGTGTCAAGCCAGTTCATTCTCGAATGTTGTCTTCCCACCTCTTTTTGTCTCCCTCTTCTTCTGCCTCCTTGCAGGGTGCCTTGCAGGGTGGTCTTTGCAAGGCCTGATGCTCTGGTGATGTGGCCAACCATCGGAGTTTCCGTTTCTTCACCACTGTGAGCAAGTCATCGTGTTGTGATGGTCTTTCGGACTTCGCCATTGGTGATGTGCTGGATATATAGGAAATACCCAGAAGTCCTCTACAGCACCTTATCTTCATGCTTTATATTCTTCGTTGTGGATCTGCTGTGATGGTCCATGTTTCGCAAGAGTATAGGAAGATGGAGATGAGAGAGAGAGAGAGAGAGAGAGAGAGAGAGAGAGAGAGAGAGAGAGACGTTTGTGTTCAGAGAGAGAGAGAGAGAGAGAGAGAGAGAGAGAGAGAGAGAGAGAGAGAGAGAGAGAGAGAGAGACGTTTATGTTCAAACAGTATTATTAAAGTAATGTGTCGCTAATATTCACACACACACAAACACACATACAAACGCGCACGCACAAAACAATGTGGTACAAGAGTTTAACACAAATAACCTGGATGAACATAGGCCTCAAAAAGCAAGCATCACGGAAACACGGACCTGGGGAGGGGGGATGGAGGGTGGAGAACAGACCTGTAGAAATATAATTTAAATTATTAGAGCTGGAGAACACTGGACTGACCCCAATCCAATGCCCCCCAATCTTCAGCAGACAAAATTATTGTAATCCATTATTCTCTAGCATCAAACTACCAAGGCCCAGGAAAAAGTGAATTTTCACGGTTACCCTGTTGAATTTTCACAGAACTAAGCTGTGAGTGTGGGTACAAAACCAAACCTGCAACCTTGCCAGCATGTCCGACACGATAAAGCTTATAGTAATCAAGCTTCAACTGACAGACGATTATTATATTTTATTAATTTTTTTTTAAAGTTCTACTATACTTTTTAGCTTTGGGCGTCCGGCGTCCGGAGCTGACATTTGGAACTTTTCTCTAAAACTATCTAGTTAAGAAATTGTGGACTCTACCAGACGATAAAAAACATTGTGCATGTTGGTTGACGTCAACATGGTAATGTCATAATTTGTTTTTCTTTTTTAAAAATTAATAATTTTTTTTTTAATAATCCTATTTTTCTCAAACTATCGGAGGGATTTAGTTCAAGTTTGCTACGTACTTAGACTTTACCTGTGCCTCCAAGGTAAAACCAAACTTATGCAAATCGAGTGACGTGAACATCGTAAAATTAAAAAAAATTCGTATGTAATTAGTGTATTCAGATGCCTTGAGCCTTAAACGAAAATATGGCGTATAGAGTGACAGTGTAGAACGGAGTATCCCCCTCCTCTTTCTCTGCTCCTCCTCATCCTCATCATCTGTGGTTATGGATCCACTGCCCCAACCCTCTAAAATGCCGCAACACACACAATGACTATGTTTTATCTGAAGCAACTCAGGACAAGCGAATTATCACTGTTGCTAAGATATAAAGGTACACAAATCAAGACAAGAATGATTTTTTTCCAGCATTACAGTGAGACTTGGAAGAATTTGAAATATACTACAACCCACAAACAGCCTCGTTTGCTAAAAAGCTTGTGCCAAACAAAACTACAATAAAGATGTTCGGCCATCAACTCAGATTTAGTTAAATTTTAATTTGTAGAACGAACCCAAACAACTATTGTGTTCACAAAAGCTTACACCAACACAATGCATGTTCCAACGCTGATTACATATCCCATTCCTTCAAATATATTGTACTTATGGGCAAAACCAATTTGGGCGAAGCCAATTTGGAAAGACAGGAACATCAGTCTACATTCCAAGGTAAGGCTGCTGCGCTCCCTTGTCATCTCTATCTTCCTATATGCTTGCGAAACATGGACCCTCACAGAAGATCTCCAACGAAGAATACAAAGCATGGAGATGAGGTGCTACAGAAGACTTCTAGGCATTTCCTATATCCAGCACATCACCAACGACGAAGTCCGACAGACCATCACACAAGCCATTGGACAACTCGATGACCTGCTCACAGTGGTGAAAAAACGTAAACTCCGATGGTTTGGCCACATCACCAAATCATCAGGTCTTGCAAAGACCATCCTGCAAGGCACAGTGCAAGGAAGTAGAAGAAGAGGGAGACCGAAAAAGAGGTGGGAGGACAACATTCGAGAATGGACTGGTTTGACACTGAGCGAAACAATCAGGGTTGCTGAGCAGGGAAAGATAGAGTACGCTGGTTAAAACGATCATCTGTGGTGCCCCTACGACCTCCGAGTTATGGGATAGGATAGGATAGGATAGGATAGGGCAAAACTAAAGGACTTAGAACAATCAATGAAATCATGTAAAGATCCTGTGAGATTGTGATAGATGCTTGTTAGCTAGCGGAGTGCCAAAATGACCAAAAAGGAGTTCGATCACGGGTCTAACCTGGATAGCGTCTCGCAACACAATACACTATTTTGCAATCACATGTAAACAGGTATCTGTTTTACAGCTGCTTTCTTTTAAATTTTATATCGTAACAGCAAAAAATTGTAAAAACTAATTTAAAAAATTAGTGCAAGTTGTGTTACACGGTTTTTCAACAATAGCTGATTCAGCACCAATGCTTGAATTTTGATATGTGAAACTCGAAATCGTTTATGCACGCAGCCTGACCACTCAGCAACAAGGCAGGAATTGTCGTATAAAGTTTTCTAACTTTATTCAGCAAACATCAACAACTGCATACAAGATCGCTTTCCAAAAATCACTACAAAGATTTATCTACAGGATAATTGTAGTTTATAGTCACACGACACCGGAGCGTATAAGCGACTATTGGTCACATTATTCTGATACCAGCGAACCAGTTGATGGTAAATGGAAAATTGTCCTCGTAATATGATCACATGTTGGCCAATGCACCTTTCGGATATGAGTAAGCCGCTCTACCAACTGAGCTACCCGGCCCCACTCCCTCTACAGGCAGGCAGGCAGGCAGGCAGGCAGGCAGGTAGATTAACGTCCCCGGACACGTGGCGTATGGGGGACAACCTCTACAGGCAGGAAGTGCTTTACTTATAAATAGCCTCTCATTAATCGAGAACAAATTCGAACATTCCAGCATGATGCAATAGCACCAAATCAAAATAAAACTCGTCACCGGAACATTGCACTGTCTTACGTCATAATGTTTTCGACTCTACATGATTCGACCAGCTCGTACAATAGCGACCGACGAAAATTATCAACATTATACAATGCTTCTTCTAGCACCAGTGCAAAATCAAATAAAAGGCAAATACACGATATCTTTGCATGCTTTGCAAAACAAAATGATCGGATCTATCGTTTGCGTCTCAATCTCAGGTGAACTGCTTCAGCAAAATTACCACGAGCACGTCTCTGCGACACGAGAGTTGTGCACTGTACAAAGAGACATTGGATTAGAAAAGTAAAGGAAGCAAGCATATATCAATCCCAATTTAAATTCTATTTGTAAATAGCTCTGCTGTCCATGGCCATCACTTTGCAATCATAATCTTCAAAAAGGTAATTGTACAATTTAACACAAGCCCCCACCCCCTACCCCCCCACCCCCCGTATCCGAAAAAGTCAAGGGAAAGCCAATCATGCAAGTTGGATTCAATCTGGGGGGGGAGGGGGGGGGAAACCACTTCTTCATCTTGAACAAAATGCAACAATATAAAAGTCTTGCTGTAGGTCTAATCTATACCATCAGATACACGTTGTCACGAGAAATATACTGTTCTTAAGAAGAACGTTCAAAGGGAACAAACGGTAGATGTAAGTCGATCTCAACCGATTTCGCGAAGGTCCAATAAATGCGCGTCAATCACAATTTAGAGTCAATATGGGAACAGTCTCGCTAATTAGGTTTATTCTAAAGAAGCTTTCTATAAACATTTTTAATGTACTGTGTTTTATCGCCTTTAGCTTTTTAGCTCTGTCTCGTCTTCTAGTTTATCCATAAACTTTTCCTGGACGCTATTTTAGAGTGTCTCTAGAGAATAAAAGGTCAAGACAGACATTGTTTCATCAAAAATCAATGAAACGTCCATCACAAAGTTGGGAGTCAATGGTGGGGAAAATCTTTGCCGTGACTGTTTATACAACCCGTCCCTGAACCCTAGATTAGTGTCCCCACGCTGTCAGGGTTCTACACTAGGCCTAGGTCAAACTATAGTATCAGAGTTTTATATGAAGCATAAGCTCTGCTATATGCTGTATGTCTTTAACATACAGCGTGGCTAAGACTAGATCAGATCTTCTCCCTCTCTCAAAGTCTCATCGGACCCTGAGAAGCCTACCTACCCTCTAAGCCGGGTGACGTGGGCGTGGAGATGTGGTGGGAATGCGATCGACGTCGATCATTATGAACAAAATCTGCAATGTGCAGGTGGATTGGGCCTTCTCAACGTCCGCTAGCTCAGACTTGGTGGGAGAAGGTCTCGTCTAGTTTCAGCTACGCTGTACGATACCTCAACAGACTGACATTCATATGGGGCCTAAGGCTTTTTTCTTCTTTTATTTTTTTATTCCCCACCCCCTTCTCACCTCTCTCTCTCTCTCTCTCTCTCGCTCTCTCTCTCTCTTTCTTTTTATTTATCTAAGCGCATCGAGCATGTTACAAACAACAGAATGGAGAAACCGCGCTATACCATTGCTCAAAACAAAATACGATAAGACCCAACACAGTCACAGTGCGTGGTGTCCCTAGAGGATGACGCACAACGGTGAGTCTCGTGCGACACAGAGTGTCAGAAACCACAGGTTTTGAAACATGCAGGTACTGTGGTACCTGTGGTTGTTTCAGGACATTCTGGATACTCAAGATTGGGCCTGGGTTTTGATCCCATTACACCAAGAGGTCTTTAGATACTCTGCAGTGTGTAGTGTCCCGGGAGGATGAAAGTTCAAGAAGGACAACAGTGAGTCTCATGTCTTATTCAGAATGTCACAGACCTCAGTTCGGGGCGTAGACCAACAAGGGTCTGTCTGATCCGCCGCACTGCCGCTAGACAACGAAATTGACAGTGCCATTTAGATCTGTCAGATAACATTTGCCGACCCCTAAAAGATTTCGGAGACTGTAACTACTAAATCTTTCTCCTGACAATATCGTGCGGTAGGCTGGTCATCTTCGATACACGTACAATGCTACACAAAGTCGGGTCTGGTTCGATACCTAGTAATTGAAAGTTGGGAAAGATCAAGACTGCTGTACATATCAACAATAATATCCAAGAACATAATAGTAAACTCGTCAATATGGTATGAAAATAATAAGGTCCAATATAGTTCCTCTATCGGACTTGATGTGACTAACTCTACGATTTTACCCACTGACTTCAAGGTTCCAACAGTCGCCCTCCATATTAAGGTAACAATATAAAACATACACTCTAAACAAAGTTGCCCACATCTCCTTTCCCATACAGAATAATGAATAATGCCGCTTCAAATCTAATATAAACAGTCCCAAAAAACAAATCGATAGATGAACGATCCTAACTGCCCATGTCCCTTCCCAAAACGCATGCATGTTTTGGAAAGCCTGTACCCTGCACTACGTTACAATCCAAATGCAAACGTTGTGCTCGGCAATGAAAGGATGGAAGGAGGAAGTAGAGAGGCAGGAGAGGGAAAGAGAAAGAGAGAAATAGACAGACAGACGGACGGACGGCGAGACAGGTAGGCAGGCACAGACATACAGAGAGAGAGAGAGAGAGAGAGAGAGAGAGAGAGAGAGAGAGAGAGACAGAGAGAGACAGACAGACAGAGACATGACAATAGCAGAGAAACGATCGCACGCGCGTACAAACACACACACACACAGACACACCTACACACACACGAACCACTACCACCAAGATTTTATTCTACCTAAACTGCATGAACACATGCATTTAGAGAAGTTTTTTTTTAAAGCAAAGACATAATTGAAGCTTGACCATGATTGGTATTCTTATTGCAAAAATAGACACAATCGCGTCAATAATTCTTTCTTTCTTTTTCTCTCACTCCATTCTCGCAAGCAAGCAAGAATATAATATGTATAAAATGTCAAACCCGTAATTCAAGAAAGCCCTTGACCAAAACCCTTTTTAATCTCACGTAAGATCCAGAAAGCTTCTTAACATTAATATTAGATCAACAAAATAATGCGTCGCACTGTCTTGCCAACAATGCCAACGATCTGAATTCCAATGAGAAGCTGAAGCATAGAAGAAAAATAAAAACCTCAAAGCTATGTAAAATAATATAAAGTATTCGTTTTGCTTTGGGGACATGTTTTGGCAACAATAATGATATCTACTAAGGATGACAAAATAATTATACTGCAATCATCATCATCATCATCATCATCATCATCATCATCATCATCATCATCATCATCATCATCATCATCATCATCATCATCATCCAACGCGTTATATAATACGAACCACCCCAATCTTTTCCCCCTTCCGTCCGCCCAATCTCAAACAAAAATGTGGGTTCAAGTTGCAAAGGGGAAATAAAACTTAAGAATCCAAAAGATTAAATAATTATGATACGGCATGTGCAAGCAAACAATGCTACTCTACTGACAGAAATCATTTATTATGTTCTCTGTGCATTTGCACAACTAAAAGCGCCCTTCAAACCCGGGAACACACGACTCAACGCACACCACATTCATAAAAACACACAGGGAAGTTTCTTCAAAATTCCTTTTCGTCTCTTCTTTCTTCATCAGTTCTTCTTTTTCTGCCCCCCCCCCCCCCCTTCTCTCTCACACAAACAAAACAAACAAAGAAGCTTCTTCGGAATTCTTCTTCCTTCATCAGTTCTTTTTCTGCTTCTTGTTATCTCTCTCCCTCCCTCCCTCTTTTCTTTATTAGAGCACAGAAATTGAATTTTTGAATTTCATCCATCATCATGCACTACCCCCAGCTCCACCCCACCCTCACTTTCATATTCTTTTCCTTTTATATCCAGAAAGCGAATTGTACAAGACTTCCAACTATAGTAATAGCTGCAATCTCGTCCTCCTGTCTTGGATTCACGGGAAGAAGTTTACCCACAGGGCACATAAATTCCGCCACTCCCTCTCTCCTCCCCCCCCCCAACCCCTCCCCCACTCCATACCGCTACCGCCCCTGCCCTGCCAACTTTCTTCATCCATCCCATCTCGCTTGACTCTGTAACAAGAGCCCCAGTTTTACTCAGCACATTTTGAGCTTTTGCTTGTTTAGTCAGTGTAGGCTTGGAAGGTTACTGTTAGTCTCTAGCAGGCGACAGAAGTGATCATGCGTAACAGTTGTAACCTGACGCCCGCACAGATAGTTACATCATCGCAGCTGACGGTATCGTGAGCCCAACTCGGCGAACAACAAAACCAAGTAGTCGCTGGATGCTGGCTGCCGAGGCATCTCCAGCATTGCGCGAAGATAGCCCACCCCTACCCACAGGGAAAAAACTCCAAGACAACACAGCGCTTCGGACACTGAGCTAAGTACACAGCCTTCAGTGCACCAAACTCTGTATAAACAGGACCACAGTAGTCCACTCTTCAAGACTTCTGACCATTAGGGCAGAAAGTATCCAGTGCCCGATGATGAGAAAGTAGCTGCCTAAACCTATCAGCGAGCGAACCATTCGCATTGACATTTGAACTGTTAGTTTCGTACATCGGAGTAGAGGAATAAATGTGTGATTTTTACTGTTATCAAGTGGCTGGACTACATATGTTTCATAGCCGTGTGAAAGCTAGTGTGACAGTGATCTTTTACCATTTTTTCTATCTATCTCTGTACCCCAGCCTAAACACAGACCGAGCTAAACAAATAAATGTATTAAGGTAATTCACAGGGTGATTCACTAGCGGTCCCCATAGAATAAGACGAGGGGGTTATAGCAGTCCATTGTGCAGAGCCCAGCAACAATAAAACCCCATGTCACAGACTATAAAAATAATAATAATAATAATAATAATAATAATAATAATAATAATAATAATAATAATAATAATAATAATAATAATAATAATATTAAAGTGCTTTTTCATAATGAAATTAGTTCAAAGCGCAGTTCTCACGCATTTATACTCAACGTTAACATTGAAACACATACGAAAAGAAGTGAAACAAAAACAAGACACTAATAAATTATACAAACATATCAAACATTAAAAAGAATATTTACAAGTAACCTATAAAAGACGAGGGAGAGGAGGAGAGCAGCTAAAGAGTGAGGAGCTGGAGTGTGAAGGTGGTGGTCTGAATCAGAAAAGAAATGATGATGGTGATGGGAGGCGAAATCAGACATTTTTAAGGAAGATAAGATTTTCCAAGTTGGACTTGAAAGTGGCTATGTTCGGAGAGCTGCGAAGAGAAAGATGAAGAGAGTTCCAAGTTGAAGGACCAAGCACTGAGAAGGATTGACAGCCTGCAGAGGAGAGTGTGTAGTGAGGTATTTGTAGCATCAGGGTGTCAGAGGAAGAACGAAGATTTATGGATGGCTTGTTGAAGTGAATGTTCTGTGTGAGGTAGGAAGGGGCTAATCCATGGACGCACTTGTAACAGAAAAACAGATTTTGTAGGTAATTCTCTTAGATAAAGGAAGCCAGTGGAGAGAATGTAGGAGGGGTGTGATATGATCAGATTTTTTTTTTTCTTTTTGAGAATCAGACGAGCAGCTGAGTTCTTAACACTTTGGAGCAGATTAAAAGAAGAGGAAGGGAGTACAGCCAGAAGAGAGTTACAGTAGTCTAAGCGTGACAGGACAAGAGAGGAAATGAGTTTGGCTATAGCGTCAATGATCAGATGCTTGCGGACAAGGCCTATTCTACGGAGCTGAAAGTTGCTTGTTTGGCAGGTTTTGCAGATGAATTCTGGCATGGAGAGGATGTTGTCAAAGATCACGCCAATGATTTTAACAAAATATTAAATAGGAACAATGGTTTGGCCAAGAGTGACGGTGTCTACAGGGGAAAAAGGAAGGTTGCGTTTGGTACCCGTGAGCATAATTTCGGTTTTGTTAAAATTGAGCTGGAGCTTGTTGGCAGTCATCCAGTTAGAAATGTTTTCAAAGCAGTCAAGTTTTGGTCAGAATAGATGTAAGATTTTGAGGTGTGTCACTGTTTTTGAGCTGTGTTTCGTCTGCGTAGAAATGGTGGAAAGTGTCATGGTTTTGGATGATCTGAGACAGAGGAGATGTGTAAAGGGTGAAAAGAACAGGGCCTAGAAGTGACCCCTGAGGAACACAGAAGACAAGTCGGGACGGTTCAGAAAGACTGTTGTCGATGCAGACAGATTGGATACGATAAGAGAGGTAAGAATGGAACCAGCTTAGTGCACAGTCCGTTATTCCAAAAGAGTTATCAAGGTGCTGAAGGAGGATGGAGTAATCGATAGCGTCAAAAGCAGCTGAGAGATCGATAGTGTCAAAAGCATGAGAGATCGAGAATGGTCAACAAAGAGATTTTACCAGAGTCATTGGCAGAGAGGAGGTCGTTCACGTTGTGAAAAAGAGCTGATTCAGTAGAGTGGTCAGGACGGTAGGTAGACTGGAATGGACAGAGCTAGTTGTTGGGTGAGAGATGATGGTTGAGCTGTTTGAGGACAACCTTTTCCAGGAGTTTGCATCCTATTCTATCTTATCCCGTAACTCAAAGGTCGTTGGGGCACCACAGAGCAGGTCATCGTGTTGTCCAATTAATGCTGATGGCGATCAAAGCAGAATAAACCCAAAAAGAATACAGTCAATCGCTGTACTAGCTGTGTTAGTAGGTCACTGGATTTTTCAGATGCAAAGGTTGTAATTGTTTTGAGTAACGACGAGGACGTGAAAATAGTCCATCGAGGAAAAAATGGCACAAATCAAATAAAAATGGTTGTTGAAAGTCTTGAAGATGTTGAAATTGAAAATGTCAAAATCTTGAAAATGTTGAAAATGAAAATGTCGGACCAGTTCTTTCCGCAGAACTCTCTCTCTCTCTCTCTCTCTCTCTCTCTCTCTCTCTCTCTCTCTCTCTCTCTCTCTCTCCCCCTCTCTCAAACACATCCAACCTAAACCCCAAACAAACATAAATAGCTCTCCTCCCTTCCCCCTCCTCTCTCTTTCTCTCTCCAACCCATGTACTCCAACCCCGCACCGCACCCATATATAAACCTAAACTTGACCACGAGATCTCTCTCTGTCTGTCTGTCTCTCTCTAACACATCCACTTCCAACCCCAAACAAACCTATAGTCCGTGTCCCTCCCTCCCCCCTTCTCACCCTCTCTCTCTCTAACTTATCTACATCCACCCCACACCCATACACAAACCTAAACTTCACCCCGAGACCCTTCTCTGTTTGTCTCTCTGTCTATGTCTGTCTGTCTCTCTCTCTCCCCTCTTTCTCTCTCTCCCCCTCTCTCTCTCTCTCCCCCCCCCCCCCCCAAAAAAAAAAATGCGCACATTACCAAAACTCGACCTCTCCTACCTACTACTCTTACTCTGTCGATTCCACAAATTCCCACAAGTAATCAATTAGAGGGGGCTCAGGTTTAGCAGCAGCCGTAGCCGTATCTAATCACGATCACGTACAAACGCACACACACACACACAGATCCATGCCCGCTGTCGCTTTTTAACCTAATACTGCTTGTGTGACACTGTAGTTTTGGCTGATATTTCACGCAGACAAAATATATGTAAGAAATTGTAAACTAATCAATTAAATTGAGGCTCAGGTTTAGCAGGAGTCGTATCCTGTCGCTGTCTCAAGTTAATATTGCTCGTGTGACTCTTAAGTGAGTCACTGCCGTTTTGTCTCCCATTTTAGATATTTATAAGTTTAAAGTTGTACATGAACAACATGAAATAATAGGCGGCTTATTCCTGCACAACAACAACAACAAGAAAAATTACAACAACAATAACAAAATAAACGCGGTAATACCAATCAGTGGATCTATGGATCTCTCTCTCTCTCTCTCTCTCTCTCTCTCTCTCTCTCTCTCTCTCTCTCTCTTTCTCTCCTCTTTAACACACACACACATTCGCGCGCGCTCATACACACACACACACACACACACACACTGACACACACACATATGTTCGCGCGCGCACACATACAAACACACTTTAAAAGGTATTATTATTTTGTGAAAACTGGCTGGAATTCCAGATAATAGGTTATAAAAACAACAACAGTAAGCTCGTATTTCTAGCAAACTACGTGGGATGTCTGCGTGCATGAAATCGTCTTCAAATAATAGTATTTTATTTTATTTTATTTTTAAACCCTTTTCTAAATATCATTTTTAGGCGATAGTTTTTCTTTGTTTTATAATTTCTTGACAATCGTCCTGCTTTCCTTTGAGATGGGATTTTTTGTCTGTATGTGTGTTCTTTTTAATACACACACACACACACACACACACACACATATATATATATATATATATATATATATATATATATATATATATATATATATATATATATATATATATATATATATATATATATATATATATATATATATATATATATATAGATCAAGGCGGCTCCCAAAAAAGGATCTGGGAACGACGGGTAGGGTAAGGCAGTGCCTCGACGGGTAGGGTAAGGCAGGGCTACACATAGTCCGCTCGAAACGGGTTAGGGTTAGGGCTAGCGGTCCGTCTGCAAGTGATTAAATTACATGGAATTATAGAGGGGGTTCCCATAAGCAAGGTCGTTTCTCTCTCTCTCTCTCTCTCTCTCTCTCTCTCTCTCTCTCTCTCTCTCTCTTCTCTCTCTCTCTCTCTCTCTTGATCCAAGATGCACTTTCTATAAAGACAAGATTAAAGTTCTCAAAGCCAAAGAAAAATTAAAAGGAAGTAACATTTTCATCGGAGAGGACTTTACCAGAGGAGTGAGGGAGATTAGGAAGAAGTTGACCAAATTGTTGAAAGAAAAGAGGGGTGAGGGTATGAGGGTGACTATGGTGCATGACCACTTGATTGTTGACGGAAAGAAATGTTTTCTGTCTGCTGATGGGAAAAGTCTCGTGGGAGAGGAATAATGTGGTGGCCGCCCGTGTGTCAATTTGAAACAAATTTTGCCTAACTTTGATTCGAAAGTCTCTGATTGTTGTTGCATATATCCAGAAATTCCGTTTTTGTCAAAGTGCAGATGTTCTGATGAAAATATATTGTTTACCAGCTATGTTGACTCAGTCTCAAGTCGTGATGACTGTTTGGCACGAGATTTTTGTCAATCGGATGTTAACATTACTGTAATTAACACCAATGCAGTGGTGTTCCTAGGATTAGAGGGCAATAGGACAAAATGTCCTAAATCATAAAACTAATCGGACATCATGTCCTGACTACATAAAAGCAATAGGACATTCAGATTGTGAAGCGAACCGATTAATGGTGCTTCTTTAGAAGACACTGACTGAGAATAAATATGAATAAAGTAAAACAAAAACTCTGTTGTGTAAACAGTTTTAAAATGTATTATTTTTGAGCAGTAAGATCGTTGCAGAGGAAGTATGGTGTCGGTTATTTCCCTTTCAAAAGAGTCGAGAGTTGCGGCCCTTTTGTTGTTCGACGGAATGTACTAAAGAGTAATAATAGTCTAGCATTGTCCACTATTCAAACTCGTTTTAACGGCTTTGACACTCCAGTTTGTACAGATGTTTCTTGCAGTGACCGCTCTAGTCATAATACTACCGGACAATGACCGCTAATTTAGCAATAGAATCGGACATTTGACGGGACACAGGTGTTTGCATTCGGTCATTTTCCAAACGAATCGGACCATGACCGATGTCCGAGGCCTCGGGACATCACTGCCAATGCAATTAATTTTTTGGAGACTACATGTCAAGTTGACGACAGTGATCAATGTTGTTATGCACGGGCACAGGGGCGTTGTTTTGATTGTGTATGCCCTCAGGTTCAAGACCTTGTCTGTAGTGTAACTGCACGTGAAAACTCTCTACTGCCACGTAATGTTGTGTCAACTTTATACTCCAATTCGAGTTCATGTGAGGTCAAGGACAAGGTTACTACAGGTCATGTTTACATTCCTACTTATGAATCGTTGTTTGGGGCACCGGACTCGGGTAGTGGTGACGAAGATGATACGGAAACGCTTTCTGGTGTTGCTGCCGTTGATGTTTCGGAGTGTGAAAATGTAAATACTAATAAACCGTTTTTGTTTCTGCATTGGAATGTGGATGGGTTGACGTCAAAACTTTTTGATCAGGATTTTGTTACATTTGTTTCATCATTTCATTTTGTGTGTATGGAGGAAACATTCATTGCATCATTGACTACTGATGTTTTTGCTGGATTTAAAGTTTTCTGTCAGCCGTCTGTAAAGTTGTCAGATGCTGGGAGACCGTCAGGTGGAGTGGTTTGCCTTATTAAAAATGAAATGGTGCCTTTTGTTAAGTGTATTGAAGTAAATACTGGAAATTTTATGTTGTTTGTGATTGACAAAAGCCTGTTTGGTGTTGATAAGGATGTGTTATATGTATGTGCATACGCACTGCCTGAAGGGTCTAGATATTATCAGTTTGTGGGTGTTGATGGAGACGGCATTTCTTTGTTAGAAAACTGTTTGTTAGATCACGCACTTTTAAACAATGACTATTATCTTCTGATTTGTGGTGATCTGAATGGAAGAACGGGTTCTGTTTCACAATCTGTTTGTGTTGAAGTCGACTTTGAAATTTCGTGTGAAAGTAGTACTGCTAGTTATGGAAGATGTTCTCAAGATAAAGTTTTGAATGGATTTGGGAAGTCGTTGTTAAATGTGTGCACTGCATTGAATTTGTGTATATTGAATGGTACGTGTCATGGTGACCGTGAAGGACGCTTTACGTACATCTGTGATGCAGGAAGCAGTGTTGTTGATTATTTTTTAATGTCAAGTGATCTCTTAGCCTCTGTGTTTGATGGTTGTTATTTAAATGTATTAGCTCGCACGGAAAGCAACCATATGCCTGTTACCTTTTCCATTGTTTTTCCCAAAGAAAATACTGTAGAGCCGGCTGTTTTAGATGACATTGTAATTGAAAAATTTGTCTGGAATACTGATCTTGGTGATGTATATAAGAATGGTTTTGCTACAGACGAAGCTTGTAATAAATTAGACTTGGCAGTGCAAATGATTGACCGTGATATTGATCTGGCTCTCACAATGTTTAATAACTGTATTAAAGAGTTAGCGAACTGCATGAAAAAACGAATTGTTTTAAAGGGAAGCAAGAAAGTGCAGGACTGGTTTGATTTTGAGTGTAAGACAGCAAGAAGAAAATTACGTAATATGTTAACACGGTTTCGTCGCTCATTAAAATCTGAGGATCGTGTTGCTTTTTGTAAACTGAGGAGGGAATATAAAAATATGTTGTTTAATAAGAAAAAGCAGTACAATAAGGACATGATGGATAAGTTAATGAAGTCAATTAATAAACAACATGAATTTTGGGACACAGTTCATAATATTATGCCAAAGAAAAAAAGCACTAGAAATCAAATAACTGTAGGTGAATGGTTTGTACACTTCAAAGCACTGCTTGAAAAAGATGATCTTGGAGATACGTTTATCGCCTCTGATGAAAGATCCGAGGATGATGATTCTGAGTTTAATAGGCCTATATCAGGCGAAGACGTGTTGTTTGCAGTGCGTAAATTAAAATCTAAAAAGGCGGCAGGACCTGATGGGATAATAGGAGAGCTTTTTAAAAATGCTGGTCAATTTATTGTGCCGTTTTTTGTTAAGTTTTTCAATGTTTTATTTGATAAGGGGATATTCCCTGATCTTTGGACTGAATCTATTATTTTGCCAATATTTAAGAAAGGGGATGTAAACAGACCGGGAAATTACCGTGGTATTAGCCTCTGTGACATTAGCAGTAAACTATACAGTACAATTATTAACAGAAGACTGCAGTTATGGGCGGAAGAAAATAACCTGACCGGTGAATACCAGGCTGGCTTTAAAAGGGGATATTCAACGATAGACCATTTGTTCTCACTTTTGGCATGTGTACAGAAACAGTTTAATTCTAACCGTAAGCTTTATGTTGCCTTCATTGATTTTGAAAAATGTTTTGATTCCATTAACCGAAATTTACTTTGGCCCGTGTTATTGAAAAATGGTATAAAGGGGAAGCTGTTCCAGTGTATTAGAAGTATGTATAGTAGTGTTAGAGCAAGAGTACGATGCGGCGCTAAGCTTACAGATTATATTAACTGTTCAGCTGGTTTAAAGCAAGGAGATGTCTGCAGTCCGATTTTATTTTCCTTATTTATTAATGAATTAGCAGTGGAAGTAATAAATTGTGGCAGACATGGAGTAAATTTGGAGATTGAGGTTTTTGAACTGTTTATTCTCCTGTTAGCAGATGATGTGGTTCTCTTGGCAGAAACGGTTGTAGGGCTGCAGAACCAGTTGAATAACTTACAACGCACATCAGTTTCATTAGGCCTTAAAGTAAATGCAGACAAAAGTGACATTATTGTATTTAGGAAAGGCGGATATTTAGGTGCAAGAGAAAGGTGGATGTTTGACGGTAATATAATGTCGGTTGTAAATGCTTATAAATACTTGGGTATTTATTTTTCAACGAGACTTAGCTTTTCAGCAGCATGTAAAGATCTAGCTAGCAGAGCTAAAAAAGCACTTATTTGTGTAATACAGAAACTAAATGCATTTAACAACAAATCAATAGAATTGTTTTTGAAGCTTTTTGATGTTCAAATACAGCCTATTATGCAGTATGGATATGAAATTTGGGGGTTGGAGAAAGCAGCTCAAAATTGTGAAAAGGTTCATTTGTTTGCATTAAAACAGTTTTTGGCTGTAGATATGCGTACACCTAATGACCTTGTATACGGAGAACTTAACAGATATCCTATCTCTATTAATTCTGTTGTTAATTGTGTTCGTTTTTGGTTAAGATTAACACAGATGGAAGCGCATAGAATTCCGAGGAAAGCTTATTTAATGCTGTATAATTTAGATGCTAGAGGTAAGATTACTTGGGTTTCTAAGGTACGATCATGTCTTTGTGAGAATGGTTTTGGCTATGTATGGATGAACCAAAGTGTTGGTAACATGAAAGAATTTTTACGTGCGTTTAAAGGACGCTTGATTGATTGTAGGTGGCAGAACTGGAATGAACATGTTAGTAATAGTGATAGATTTGCATTTTATAGAATGTTTAGTCCTTCTATGCATTATATACCAGTTTATCTGCAATCGAATATAGATAAGCATATGAAATTTATTTTGACTAGATTTCGTTTTGGTGTGTCAGACCTAGCTGTGCATCATTACCGCTATCGGCAAGTGACTGATAGTGAGATATTATGTCCCTTGTGTAAAGAATCAAGAGAGGACGAAGTGCATTTTGTATTACGCGGTCCATTTTTTGAAAATTTGAGAAAACAATTTATTGCTACTAAGTTTATTAGAAACCCAAACGCATTTAGCTTTAATACTTTGCTGTCATCGACAAGCCAAGAAACTGTTCGAAAGTTATGTATATTTTTGTACAAAGCGTTTAAAATGAGGGAGATAGCAATTTCCTAAGATTTATTGATTTGTTTCCTCTGATTGAGTGTTTGTTATACATGTATATTTTGTTTGAAAATTCACTGTACACACCCCTTCAATAGGGGGCATAGGCCTTATACTGAATAAAACAATCGTAATCGTAATCTCTCTCTCTCTCTCTCTCTCTCTCTCTCTCTCTCTCTCTCTCTCTCTCTCTCTCTCTCTCTCTCTCTCTCTCTATATATATATATATATATATATATATATATATATATATATAATTTATCTGGAAATACTTTGAAACAGTCGGGGGAATTGAGAACGAACCAAATGTCGGTCCATTGGAAGCCATATTAAGAATCACTGAAAGGATTTTGACCACACTTCGTTGGACTCGTACTTAGGTTAATGGCCTGCCTGCCGTGACATCACATGTGCTCTACCTCAAGATCAAGGTCACTTGAGGCATTTCGCTGCTAAGCACGTTTGCTCAATATCTCAAAAACGGCGGAAGCGATTTTGTGGAGTTTTGTATTTTTTTCAAAGGTCAAGGTCATTGAGCTACACCATTTTCTAAACGCGTTTTTTCACTGTATCTTAAAATTGG
Source organism: Oncomelania hupensis (assembly GCA_036898135.1). NCBI lineage: Eukaryota > Metazoa > Mollusca > Gastropoda > Littorinimorpha > Pomatiopsidae > Oncomelania > Oncomelania hupensis. Next base: position 49,461,262 of record CM072516.1, on the reverse strand, counting down.
CTGATCCGACTTGGTCATTTTTTGGTTTATTTCTTCTTGCCGATAGTTCCGTTAGTGGTCTATCATTCCATGTTTTCCTTATGCTGCGTTATGATAAAGCCCAGTTACAATACTGCAAACATAATAATTAAAAATGATAAGAAATACATAACAACAATTTTGAAAATGTTTATATCTCTGCTAGGTGTGTTCGTGTCTGGAAATACACTTAAATGGCTTGCCGCCTTGTTTAAAAATCTAGATAGAAAGCACCGTGGTGTGCGTGACTTGCTTTTGTAAAGAATTCTAACGTTCGACAGCCTTCGCAGCATGAGGCGTTTCAGAGTTAATGGAAGCTGAGTCAACTGGCTAGCACACCCTGAATATTTGGCACCCGCTGAGGCCTATTCTACTGATATAATCATAAATAACATTTGATCCTAAAATATGGTCATCTTTGTCTCCCAATTCCGACTGGAAGTGATCTGTTACCCACCTACACGCACGCTTGTAACAACACCCACTCTTACTTACCACCCACCTCCATCCCCCTCCCAAAACTACATTCAACACTCAAACAAGCAGCGAGATCACTATTTGGGGATGGCCTGGGGGCCCAGTGGGTTAGGGCGCCGGTTTCATGTACTGAAAGTCGCGGGTTCGAATCTCGCAGGGGTCGAATCTCGCAGGGGTCGAAAGTATGTGACTTGAATACGAAACTTATCAGTTCACCGAGGGATTTCTCCGGGTACTCCAGTTTGCTCACATTCCTTCAATAATGGTATTGCAGTCCATCAAATCATCAATAAAATTCCATTTGCACAACGTCTCCAAAATGCGATCTCCCTGCCTTTACACCACATGTTTAGTGACAGATGTGTTTGTTGTGAGATGTAACGTGTGAGCGTGTATGTTGGTACAGATCGTCGCACTTTGAGCCTGACTGGTCATTCGGAGGAAAAGCGCGTATCTAGCATCTATTATTATTTATTATTAATTAATGTGTTTAATATTATTAGAAGACTGAACGAAAATTTGTATTTTTGATTATTATATATATATATATATATATATATATATATATATATATATATATATATATATATATATATATATATATAGATATATATATATATATAGATATAGATATAGATTTTTTTTTTTTTAGATAGATAGATAGATAGATAGATAGATAGATAGATAGATAGATAGATAGATAGATAGATAGATAGATAGATAGATAGATAGATAATAGAGCGAGTAAGAAAAAAAAAAAAGAGAGAGAGAGAGAGAGAGAGAGAGAGAGAGAGAGAGAGAGAGAGAGAGAGAGAGAGAGAGAGAGAGAGAGAGAGAATAAGAACGTTCAAATAAATAAAGTAGGGGGAACAATTTCTCCACGCACGGGGAAAAAACGTTTGCCTTTTCAGTGTTGGTGTTTTACAGTCAATTAGAAACGAAAGAGAGGCGACTGACTGAATCTATCCACTCCCAATGTGATCAACACTCAATCACGAGTAGAGTTGCCACCAACTAGAATTTATTTATTTACTTATTTCAAAATAAGTACTGTTAAGCCCAGCAAAGACAAAAGACCTTCTCGGGCTGCTAGTAAGCTTATACCGGCATCCGGCTCCAAAGTGGTGCTGACCCCAATCCCAGTGTTAGAGGCTGTTTGTTTGTATGTAGAGTATAGTCACACGACACTTTCGCATATAGGTGACTACTGGACCGATTTATACTGACACCAGCGAGCCAGTTGTTGGTAAAGGGGAAAATAATACGATCACACGTTGACCAATCCGGGATTCGAACCAGCGACCTTTCGGCTACTAGCAAGACGCTCTTACCAACTGAGCTACCCGGCCCCTCGTTAGATGCTGTTGAGGCCATACGCCTATATACAGCGTAAGCTTGATAGATCCCTGACACTCCGCCAGCATCAAGGTCGTCTGTATAGTGGAAACCAGCCTATTGCAATATTGTATTTCAAAATGACCACTTTTCCTAACTGGAATATCCAATTTAAAAATTATTATGTTTCACAACTGGAATATAATACTTCAAGAACAACAACAAAGTTGCTTTTCCAAACTATACTATTTCTTCTTTTTTTTTTCAACACTGGAATATAAGCCATTTCAAATTTTTAGGTTTTTCAGAAACTGGATTTTTTTTTAAAAAATAAGCACAGATTTTTTTTCATTACATTATAAGTTGGATTTTACCAAGTAAAAAAGCGATGAAAATATAATGGGATGAGCTTTCAACAACTTGGTCGTCTGTAGCTATTCACTACGCATTTGGCTAGGATAATCGTCCGTATACCGTAAGAAAAATGACATTTCTAACACATTTTTGCTAGATGCATTGGCTCCCGGTTAAACAGAAAATCGATCACAAAGTGTAATTTTAAGTGCATATGGGTTGTTTGGTTTTCATACAGCTTCACTTGTTTAGTTCTCACGCAGCAGCATTGGCTTCCAGTTAATTAAACAGATGATCGACCATTAGTTTGAAGTTTTACTGTGCTTAAGGTGTTTAGTTTTCATACACCCAAACTGGCTCCCGGTTACACAGAAGATTGATCACAAAGTCTATCCACTGTACTTCAATCGTGTCACGAACCTTCGTGCCCTTCTTTACCCAAGAGCGTTTTCCTCTCAGCAACAACTTCGACCATCAAAGCAACCAGAGAGGGCGAAGTGAAGGAGGCGGGAGCGGGGAAGGTGGGAGGGTGGATGAGAATTGAGATCAAGAAAATGGGCGGTGAGGTGGCGTGGGGTGAAGTCGAGACCAGCAGACAGCTCTGACTCTTCTTCTTGTCATTACAACCATCTCGGCAAGAGGTTACACCCATTCCTGCACAGAGGGCGTGATCACGGCGTTCACAATGGATAGAGAGTGGAAGAATGGGTGGGGAGTGGTGGAGAGAATACGTTTTTCTTCCTTTTTCAACTTGCCATTAGCGGTTCCGGAGAATCGGCCACTTAACCATAGGGATGCCCCTATCATTGCAAAAAGTCGTGATCCGGTTATTATTCAGCAGTATGTAAATGGAAAGAAGGAAAGGGGTTTCTTCATCTAGTCTGATTTCATTTTTCATCCGTTCCACAGATTCGGCCACCAAAGCATAAGCTACGTATGGTCCATCATATTATAAAGTCCTGATCTCGTTGTTCATCAGCATAATATGGAGAGCAGAATAACCATTTGTAAATGCTCCCCTTTTTTCCCCTGCATGATTTTAGCTCTCCTGGAAATGCAGTCAAATCAGCGTATGTTATTCATCATCGCAAAAACCCACGATTATAATTACTGTTTGGCAATATAATAGGTGGAGGGATTAGGAGAGACACAAGAGGTGCAGTAATCAAGGTATCTTTCTCCTGGAGGGTTTACAGCAGTTCCAGAACTCGAATCATATCGGCATAAGGTAACTCATCCTATCAGCGCAAAATATAGGCACCATTTTAATTTAATTTATGTTCAACAGTACACAGATTGTGTGTGTGTGGGGGTGTGGGGGTGGGGGGGGTGTGTGGGTGAGTGGAGATGGGGTTGCGTTTAGGGGTAACTGGCAATATGCAACAATTTGGATGGAAGATGATCCTGTAAAAAGTGCGATTCTAATGTAACTGTGGGATAAAAACAAGAGTAAAGGAACATAACTGCAGCTACGTCCATCAACATTTGGACAGAGAGAGATAATCTCGTCAACGTGCGACCATAAAATAACGAGCGGTAAGTCGATAGTTTATTAATATTGGGGGGGGGGGGGGGAGAGAGAGAGAGAGACAGAGACAGAGACAGAGACAGAGAGACAGATAGAGACAGACAGACATAGAGACATAGACAGGCAGACAAAAAGAGAGACAGAGAGAGACATACGGAGAGACAGACAGAGAGACAGAGAGAAAGCGTTGGGCGGGTGGAGAGATGGAAGGAAGGAGGAGGAGATCTATCTTGTCTGCGCCTGAAATAAGATTTCAGGGCGTTAGGTCAATAAGCTTTGGCAACATGAGTAGGAGAGACAATGACAGAGAGTCAACATCATGGAGGTAGGGAGGATAGATCGGGAGGGAAAGGGTGGTGGTCAGCTCTTCCCCAGTTTGCCTGTAGCTATTCCGGAATTCCACGAGCCAGCTCAGCATGTGACACTTCCAGCTAGCTTCCCATAATTGCAAAAAGGCATGATCCCATTGTTCCACAGTCTGTGGGGAGTGGGGATGAGAGGTGTGTGTTTATGTGTGTGTGCGTGCGTGCGTGCGTGTGTGTGTGTGTATGTTTGTCCGTGTCTGTGTGTTGTGCCTGTCTGTCTCTGCGCGTGTGAACGCGCGCGCGCGTGTGTGGATATGCGTGCGTTGGTGTATGAGTTAGTGAGTAGAGGCAGAAGAGGGGAGGGGGTAGGGGGGGATGTCGTCAGCATTTTCTTTCCTTCCACACGCCTTTAGCCACTCCTGAGTTTCTCATCCGGCTCAGCAAGTGGCACTCCCAATGGTCTTTGCAAAAGAGCATCATCAAAGTTGCATGCAGCTGTGGAAGCCAATTATCCCCAGTTCACACCAAGGTGTAGAACTGGTCTTAAAGTAACTAGACCTCACCAAGTCAAATGTCACAGGTACTTTAATTTTTTTTTTAAAGCTGGAACCTGTTATGATTAAGACGCGCACGATAGATCCGATCATTTTGTTTTGCAGGGCATGCAATGATGGAGTGTATTTACCTTGGATTTCATTTTGTGTTGTTGCTAGAAGAAGTTTTGTCTCTACGATCGCACAAACAACTGCTGCCCTGGCATTCCCATTTGGAAAGACAGGACCATCAGGCTACATTCCGAAGTAAGACTGCTGCGCTCCCTTGTCATCTCCATCTTCCTATACGCTTGCGAAACATGGACCATCACAGCAAATCTCCAACGAAGAATACAAAGCATGGAGATCATGAGGTGCTACAGAAGACTTCTAGGAATTTCCTATACCCAGCACATCACCAACGACGAAGTCCGGTCGAATCTAAACAATATATACAATACAATACAATATTATTGCTTTAGGTCCAGCGGAAAACAATATATGATGTGAGGCAGTGCATAGTTCCGGTGACGAGTTTTATTTTGATTGGGTGTTATTGCGTCATGCTGGAATCTTCGAACTTTTTCTCGATTGCAGAGCGGCTATATAAGTAATGCACTGTGTTCTTGTGAGGATGATCTTTGATGATGATCTTTGTAGTGTTCTTCAGAAAGTGATCTTGTATGCAGTTGTTGATGTTTGCTGAATAAAGTTGGAAAACTGTATACGGCCACTCCTGCCTTATTGCTGAGTGAACAGGCTGCGTGGATAAACGAATTCGAGTTACACTTATCCAAAGTCAAGCATCGGGGCTGAATCATTACATTACATTACATTACATTACATGATTATTGCTTTAGGTCCAGCGGACTCTTCCAAGCCAAATCAGGACCGGACAACCCCTGATCCGCATAAAAGATCTGCTGAAACAACCCTAGTGGTAAAACTGAAAGCTCTCCACCAGCCAGTCACTTTACAACAAAGACATCCCACGCAGGGGACGTTGAGGCTGTACTCTCATTTATCGAACCCCCGTTTACAAAAACAAAATAGAATACAAACATCATGATACATTATCAATAAAACACATACATATAAAATGCCTACATTGCTAAATAATAACATCATAGGAAGCCCTAGTGACCACCTGGCAGAAAGCATCCAATATTCCCAAGCTGATCCAACAGACCTCACACACAAACAAAGAGTCTTGTCCCGGAAGAGGTTTCAAGAAAAAAGGTAGGTGACTGGTCTAGCGAAGAAGAAGATATTATAGCAGATTGATAGAACAGAGCAGGGATGAGAAAGAATAAATGAGAAAGACAGCGACAGTGGGAATTTAAAGCACTAAATTTCCAGAAAATTGGGATATTATTTATACTGAAACCCCCGGCACCCCAACGAGGGAGGGGGAGGGGGGGCTGAATCAGCTATTGATAAATAATTGTGTAACATTATGTGGGCGAAGCCGGTATCCATAGCCAAGTGTTCAACTGCGACAACAAGCGAGTCAACGTTATGAGAGGCAGTCATCGAGGGTAGCCGCCAACGAGTTGCATCGGGAAGGACCAACATACTGGGACTACATCCACGAAAGTTTAGGGTTGACAGCAAGGGCGTGTAGTCTCCGAAGAGTTGCTTCGTGAGCGAACAACTGACCGGGACTACGTGGCTGCCGCAAGACTACGTCGAAGGACAGTCTCGGAGCTACATCGCCAGTATTACAGAGAACGACGAACGGACGTCGCGTCTACATCAGCACTATCGAGGACAGCGGGGCCTGCGTCAACGAATGCGACTAGTGACAAGCATCCGCGCTACTGCAGACAGCGTGCTGTTCTAGAACAGTCTAGAAAGGTGCAGCACAGTCAAGAACTTTCCAGAAAAGTATCAAGATGGCTGACTTCTGGCGAAATTGATTGATTGATTTATTGTTGCTTTAGGTCCAGCGGACTCTTCCGAGCCAAATCAGGACCGGACAACCCCCGATCCGCATAAAAGATCTGCCGAAACAACCCTAGTGGGAAAATTGAATGCCCTCCACCGGCCAGTCACTTTACAATAAAGACATCCCACGCGGGGGACGGCTGAGGGTTGACCTCAACTACGCGAACACCCCGGTTACAAAAACAAAATAGAATACAACCATCATTATAAATCATCAACAAAACACATACATATAAAATGCCTATAGTGCGAAATAATACAATCATAGGAAGCCCTAGTGACCACCCGGCAGAAAGCGTCCAACACTCCCAAGCTGATCCAACAGACCTCATACACAAACAAGGAGTCTTGTCCAGGAAGAGTTTTCAAGAAAAAAGGTCGGTCATTGATCTAGCGAAGAAGAAGAAAGTATAGCAGAGTGATAGGACAGATCAGGAATGGGAAAGAGCAAATGATGAAGACAGCGACAGTGGGAATTTAAAGCACTAAATTTCCAGAAAGTGGGGATACTATTTATACTGAAACCCCCGGCACTCCAACGGGGGGAACTGTTGCCGCAGTGAATTAGTCATGCCTACAAAGGCAAGACAGGTTTTCAACTGGGGCTTTCACTGTTCCCTTTATAGGTTAGAACAATCTACAGTGACAAGATTGCTCATGACCCCAAGGGGTACTTCTGACGAAAAGGACTTGAACTGAATTTAAAAGGCAAGCAGCTGAGGAGTGCCTGAAGTTTCAGGAGAGAATACAAGAAAGAGTATTAGAAAAGCAAGGTAAAAAAAGAGAAGAAAGAGAAATTGAACAGCAACGTCAAGAAAGAGAAGAGCAGCACAGGCGTGAAGAAAGAGAACTCCAAGCGCAGCGTCGCCAAGAAGAAAGATAACTAGAAGCGCAGCGTCGCCAAGAGGAAAGAGATGAAAGAGAAGCTGAGCGTCGGTTCGAGTTAGAAATGGTGCGCATCAAATATGAGTAGAACGCACATTATCAGCGACCACAAGGCTCCAAAGTTGCCAGCGTTCGTCGAAGGGAAAGACCAGGTCGACTGTTACCTGGCGAGGTTCGAAAGGTTCGCTGGAAGCGCTAAATGGCAGCGTCAAGACTAGGCGATTCGACTCAGTGCACTCCTGGCGGGGCAAGCGCTCGACCTCTACACCAGACTGTCGAACACTGAGGCCAAAAACTACGACGTCTTGAAAGAGGCCCTATTGCAGTGCTACAGCTTTACAGAGAATGGCTACCGTAAAACGCTTCCGTGAATGCCGACCTCTATCAGACGAGACGCCAAAGCAGTTTGTGAAGCGCCTGTCGTAATACTTACAAAAGTGGAAGGAATTATCAGGCCAAGGGAAACTTATGATAGTCTGCGTGACATGATCGTGAAGGAGCGATTTCTTACTGCCTGAGCTAAGGATCTGGTGACCCACTTAAAAATTCAAAAGCTGTAGACGCTGAAAAATGTTGCTGATCCTGTTGAAAGATATCTCATCGCTCACGGGAAGACCCTGGGGCCACCCAAGTCGACGAAACATTTTCAGAAGACTGGACACCCTGGGAATCAGAACTAGGGGAACCAGACGAGTAAAGGGACAGAAGAACTCCACGCCACCTTCCAAGGAAAGGCAATCAAGAGGCTGTTTCACATGTAATGCCACAGACCACAGAGCTGCTAATTGTCCACAAAACAAAAGTGGCGAACAGCAGAGCAATACGGACAATACAGCGGCGGGCAGTCGACGGAGGCCTTTCTTCAACTGACGGCAAACCAGTAGCTCTGACCATCAAGTGTGCGGCGGGAGCGTAATTCTTCTGAGCTGTTGTTGTTGTTGGGTAGATTAGTGTCCCCGGACACCTGAGCGTATAGGGGACGTGAATAAGAAGATACGATGAATAAGATGTCCAATAGCGCAGGGCGCTCAAGGCGGTACTCAATTGAGAAGCAGACGCGCAAACAGCAGGAGGAAGAAGGCTCGCCCGATGATAAATAACATGTCCAGGTGATGAAAGCATGAAGCCCAAGGGATCCATCAAGAAGGCCGTGTGGAGAGGAAGGAGACGATCACAGCGGAAGCACTGGCGGCGCAACTACGCCTGCAGTCCGGAGGCGCCACTCTCCACAGTGAATCCAGTGACGTCCGATCATAGTGAAAGAGGGTGGACTACCAGGGAAAGGCACGGCGGGAGCAAAGCGAGGAGGCGCCATCGACGAAAAGCAACCGCCGCCCAGTCAATGGAGTCCAACTGGTAGAAAATGTACATTGAAGGTTGAAGTGGAGGGCCGGATCGGAATCTCCCGTGGGTGCTGGCCGCCTCCGTCCTCGAACTTCCAACGCTCGACCTCAGGTATGGCAAGCAAAACAGAAGTCCACTCAGACAAGGGGCGGGTAGCGCACCCATGGGTCTGACCTCCTCCGAGAACAGGACTGCCACCCCTGCTCAACTCGCTGCCATCGAGTGCTGCGTCTGTGTTGACTCTTCTGAGCGAGACCGAGCACACAGCTATTCCTGCGGACGTACAAGAGTCATGACCGATGGCCGACTTCTCCTTGCCAACGGGAAATCCATTCCAGTCGTCGCCAGTGCAGCTGTGGCCGTCCAGAACATGTCTGTTTCCAAGGGACGCGTCGAAAATCATGAATTGACTGTCCTAAGAGACTCAGGATGCTATGGGGTCATCATGATTGTCAATTGTATGCAAAGTATGACGTCAAATATAGATTTGCTTAAAAAGGACAATTTTTAATACGTCAATTAAAAACAAGGCATAAGTTATAATGAAGATGTAATTCATTTATCATTAAAAAATAACTTTATAAAATACGCTAATTATTTAAATCGATCCGTAGAGTTCAAATTTAAGTTTTTACAGCTGTTTCATCATAACAGCTTATGCTCGAAGAATTCGGTTAAATAGTTATATATATCATTACATTTTTTTTATTCATAGATTAATCTGTAAGTACTTTGCAATTAATACATTTTACAATACATTCTCCGCGATGATTAAAATAAGCATATAAGTATGTTGTCATATTGCTTTCTTATTCATTCATACATCATAAACAAGGAATAACAATAGATTTCTTTTATATAATTATGTCGTTATATTAATTTTTGTTCATATTAATTCCTTTATTTTAATTTTAAGTTAATTTGTTTATAATCTAATATGTTGTCTAATATCACAGTTGTGAATAGATGTTAAATTAAATAAATAAATAAATAAAAGTTCCGTTCGCATGAAAAGAACATTGACAGTATCCAGACAGACTGAAATAAGTTTCTGGACTTTGTTTGAACATTGCGTCTCAATGAAGTTGACAGAAATTAAGTAAAATTCTCTTGTGTAGAGGTAATGTTACGCATGAGACGCGCACCGATCAGTTTGTTTTGCAGGGCATGCAAGGCTGGAGTGTATTTACCTATGGATTTTGAGTTGATTTGTGTTGTTGCTAGAAGAAACTTTGTATAATATTAATAATTTTCGTGAGCCGATATTGCTGATAATTTTCTGGAATTACTGTTTTTTTAATTATCGATCGAAGCTTCTAGACCTTACAGGTAAAAGCTGGTCTATTCTCAACAATATATGAGGTGAAGCAGTGCATCGTTCAGGAGACGAGTTTTATTTTGATCGGGTGTTATTGCGTCATGCTGGAATGTTCGAACTTTTTCTCGCTTGCAGAGAGGCTATAAAAGTAATGCATTGTCTGCTTGTGAGGATGAATTAAGAGACCCCGATTCCCCCCCTCCATCCCCTCTTCCCAGTCCCCTATTCGCTTATGTGACGCGGGACTTTAATCTACCTACCTAACCTAACCTTGTGAGGATGAAATTTGATGATGATCTTTGTAGTGATTTTCGGAAAGCGATCTTGTATGCAGTTGTTGATGTTTGCTGAATAAAGTTGGAAATCTTTATACGACGACTCCTGCCTTGTTGACGAGTGAACAGGCTGTTTGGATAAACGAATTCGAGTTACACTTATTAAGATTCAAGCATCGGGGCTGAATCAGCTATTGATAAATAACCGTGTAACAGAACCCAAAATAGCCTTTTTCAAAAGCACTGTGTGTGTGTGAGTATGGGTGTGTGTGTGTGTGTATGTGTGTGCGTGTGGGTGTGTGTGTGTGGCTCTGTGTGTGTGGATAAATAAATAAATTCAAAAGGCTGGACGAATCAGGAACTTTCTTGTTAATTCTTTTTTTAAAACAAGCAAAATAAAACAGACTCAATTACTTTCCTTGCCGCTGTTTACAAGACTCAATTACTTTCCTTGCCGCAGTTGTAAACAGTGTTTATTTACCGTGGAAACCAAACCGAAACAAGAACAGTTCAGAGATCGATCTGAACAACAATCGACCACTACACCACACAGGCGCTTTTATCTGCACGCGCAAGTAAGCTTACCTATGCCTAGCCTGTGGCGCGTCTCCCTTTGGGTATGCATTAATCACAGGCGCTTGTATCTGGACACGCGAGAGCCTATGCTTGTGTAGATAACCAATGTGAGACGCTCCACACGATCGCGTGTCCAGAGCCTGTGGTATTAATAGATAGCCCAAGGGACACGTGTCACAGGCTAGGCACAGGAGCTCGCGTGTCCAGATCCATGCGCCCGTGCAACACCATTTTTAATGTAATAACAAAGTGGTTGCTTGGTGGCAACAACCTGCTCGCTATATAAAATTATGAAGTATCTCGTAGGTCATTATTCAAAACACGTTTCAGGGGAACCTCCGGTATACGACCGTCCAAAATCTGAGAAAAAACGGTCTTATAATAGAGGTGGTCTTATACCGGAAACAAGGGTTGCGGGGGGGAGGGGGGGAGGGGGAGGGGGGGAGAGGGCGGGGGTGTCCGTCCCGGAGGGGTATGTAGTCATAATTTTCACACTCACCAGCATGTATTTTCTCTGACAAAGGAAAGTGTAAAACATGTTTCATTTTTAGCTTTGTCTTTTATTCACAACTTCAAAAATAACGGAATGTTTCTTCTTCTTGCCTCCACGAACCACTGCCAGACGCGTTCATCCAAGTCTGTCAGTGCAGAAGCTCTCAGTTTCGATGTTTTCCTTTCGCCACTTTCTCCACTCTCACATCGTAGTTTCACAGATTCCTTATCCTTTATGATTAGCTGAATTTGGGTCTTTCCCAACGTCTAAACTTCTTGCAATAGACAAACAACTCTCCCCATTTTCACTTCTTTCAATCAATTCCATTCTCTCTGCCAAACTCAAAACTTTCCTCTTGCGCGACGCCATTTTGACAAGCAGTGTAGGCGAGTAATGTCTCTTACTTGCGAACCGGAAATAGCAGACAACAGCAGGCGTACACTAACATGAGAGAAAAAACGAAAGGTACAGACAATAAATTGATATCTCTTTTAATTTGCCTAAGACGGTCGTATAAAGGGCTTAAGACACGGTCGCTGGTCGCATAAACGAGGTTGTCGCATATCAGAGGTCATTTAGTATTGGGAGTGAATCCGTCAGAAGTTTTCAGGTCACATAACGGAGGGAGTCGTATACCAGAGAGACGGATGCCGGAGGTTCCACTGTATTTGTGTCTCTTATTGTGCCGTTGGCATAGATATGTATATATTTGTATTATGAATAGGAAGGGATGAAGGAGAGGGGGTGTGTCTTCGACAAAACCAATTCTGCCGCTCAAACGGTTCATTCCCAAAGTGCGTACCAACGGATCTATAATATCTTCATTTGCATCGAAAAAATACAGTCTTATAACTGGGAATACACTGCTATAGGCATGTTTTATTATACGCGGAACTATCCCCTATCTTCGTTTCGATTCAAGGGACCACTAACAAGTTCTCAGGGATAGGCAGGGATAGCTCAGTCGTCAGAGCGCTCGACTTGTGTACCCGCGTATCGGGCGACGTGGGTTCGAATCCTGACTTCAGCAAACTATTTTGTGATTGCTGGATAGTAGTGGCCAGCGCTTTGAGAAGCTCTCTGAGCTTATAAGTGCGCTATATAAGAGTAATCTCTTTCTTTCCCTCTCTTGAGAATACACACCGACGAGCTGAGAACAGAGTACAACTGCCACCTGTATCTGTCGCACTAATCCACAGATGAAAACCATTGGCAGCAAAGACAGACCTCTCCTATCATTCCCTCACTCCACGGAATTCATATCCCAGATGCTATCAATAGAAACTCCAGTCCCATCACTTTAGGAGAGACACCTTTTATCACATTGCGTTGTACACAAGCTGCCTCCCTTTTAGAATAATCCCTGCGTGGGCGGCCGATTGCTTTAGCTAGCCAAAGATGCAGTCTGATCCCACCCCTTCCTTCCTATACAAAATAATGGCTGCCTGTTATCTACCGCTGTAGGATCGAGGATCCACTTTCGTTCTCCTTGGTTAATGCTCCTGTGCAGGGCCCGACGCATTCAGCCTTGCTGAGACTGGACGAGACGAAACCTTCTCCATGAATGTGAGAGAGACGCTTTGATAGTTTATTGTCTATAACTTCACACGTCTTTAAGACAAGGATTCGCAATCGACATATAACAGCAAATAAACACAAAAGCAAAACAAGCAAATATTAAAAACACCTCAAGTATTATTTTTATTTTTTATTTTATTTTAACAACTTTATTATTACCAAGGCGAAATTCGGGCACTTTCATTTTCGAAAGTACAGCAGCCCCAAGTGAAGCGCTTTACCCAAGGTACATGCTGGGTGTGTTCTTGTCACCGGCACTCACCCGTCTAGGACATGAGCGTCAGGATCTTTAAAGTCCGTTATGATGGAATGCATGCGACACAGACTAGACCTCGGTTTATACTCTCATCCGAAGGAGTAGGAAACGGAAGTAAAGTGTCTTTACCAAGGACACAACACAATGCCCCGGCCTGGGCTCGAACTCGGGACCTTCAGATCCGCAAGGCAACGCTCTAACCACTCGACCGCCGCCGCCTATTAAATCCACATGCCTAGAGAATTATTACAATACAAGGACGTACACTGAATTATGAAAAGGAATATTAATTATCCTAAACACACACCGTTAAAAAAAGTAAATAAATAAAAATAAAAACGTTATTTAGGAAATGCACTCATTGTTCCACACTTTTCTTTTCATTTTCCATCTTTTTCATACAGTATCATACTCAGATTTTTACGGGAGACGCAACACACTCATTCCGTCCTTAATAGGCTACATATCATATACATTTGTGTACACAACCACTCCGTTTGACAAGCAGTTTAATATATTTACATATTTACATAGGATCATCATATACATCAAGAGCTAATTTCCAACAGTTTGTTTCGCAAACTCATAGCATCAGCAATGTATTTTGCTAGATCAAACACCTTACTTTCATTCTTACATGCCAACAAGAAGGAAATGACATTCCAAGTTGGGTTATGCTTAATGGACATCAGCATTATGCTTTTCCTTCCTAAATGATCATACGCTTCACAATGAAACAGAAAGTGCAATTCGTCTTCTTCAGCTTTACCAAATACTGGACACTTATTGTTTTCATTCGTTCTGTCTGCAAACCACAACATATTATTTTTAAAACCACATACTCTCAGCCTAAAACGAGCAAAACACTATCTGTACCAACGATTAGTTAAGAATAAAAGGTATCGCTCGGTATCAAAAAGAGACTTAAAGGAATAGTACCATGTATATTTGTCATTTTTCTCTATTTCTGAATGGCAGTTCTGCATGAAGCATGAAATGAGGCTGTCTTTAAATTCTAAAACGAAACGTGATTTTTGTCCCACACCCTGACTTAGCTAAACAATTCCAAACCCATTTTCCATTAATATTCTTTTTATCTCTGCAACCCAGTTCAATTTTTCTTTCTCGTGTTGATTCAGCATCATATCATAAGCCTTCCTGCAGAGTCTGGCACTCGGAAGACGCATTAATTTCAACCAATACTTTACACATCTCACATGGATTCTGATGTACAATGGATATCTTCCGGTCTCCCGGTCTCCCCTTATACCATATTAAAAAGCATGCAGGGGTACAGATAAAAAAAAAAATTTCAGGGCGAAAGTGTACCTTTTCTATATTGTTTGCACTCTCGTCAAAACCCCATATTTCTGCTGCATATGTCAGAATTGGCTCTGCATATGTCAGAATTGGCTCTATCTGAGTGTCAGTCAATTTCCAAAACAAAATGCAAAGTCAGGTCATTTGTGTCAAGCTTTATGAGAGATCGGAGTATTTCCATGACCCCTTTTCTACCTTTTCTGCACACTTCCTGCAGGGCCGAATTCATACTTAATTTAGTAGTAAATGTCATTCCCAAATATTTGTACGAGTTTGTTACCTTTACTTCCTCTCCCCCATAGAACCACTTCTCTTTTCCTGCTAGACGTCCTCCCTTTCTAAACACCATAACGTTTGTCATATATATCCAAACTGACAGTGAGATAGATCCTATCAGCTTCATAGTTGAGACAGTTTAGCTGGTGCTGCAAGCATACAATTGTGTCCGACATGAGAATCACATCGTCTGCAAATAAAAGCAAAAAGATTTCAACTGCTCCTGAAACTAGCTGGATTCCATGTTTACCTTTCATAGATAATTCTACAGCTAGCTCATTTATAAAGAATGAAAACATTTTCGGGATTAGGAGACAACCCTGCTTGACTCCGATAGGACACTCAAAATAATCAAAATACACGCCTTTACCTCTTACACGTGCAAGTACAGAGCTGTTCACACCTCGCAAAGCAAAATACAGTTTACTGTTGACACCAGCTCTGCGTAACACATGCCACAATCTGTTTCTGTCAACCGAGTCAAAGGCTTTTTAAAAATCAACAAAAGCGACATACAATTTTGCATTTTTCTCTAAGTATCGCTGGACCACGGCGAACAAAGTAAAAATGTGGTCTATGGTGCTATAACCTGCTCTAAAGCCTGCCTGTTCCTCCACTATTTTCTCGTTTTGTTCAGCCCATTGTGTTAGCCTTTTGTTTAAAATATGCGTATTCACTTTGCCAACAATGCTAGTTAATGAAATTCCCCTGTAGTTATCTGGGATATTCACATCCCATTTTTTATGAATTCGTACAATGATAGACTTTGACCATTCCATTGGAAATATACCGCTATCAAACAAATAATTAAAAAGACTGATCAGATAATCAACAACTGCATCTCCACCATTCTTCAGCATTTCTGAAACTATTTTGTCTGGACCCGCGCTCTTTTCAGCTTTAAGGTTACCAATGCTGGCATAAACCTCATCCCTTGAAATAGCCTGGGTGAATAGTGGATCATATTGTTCAGATTCCATATTTTGATCATTACAATCTTCATCATCTGTCTGGGCTTCACTCTGCTGTACATACATTAAAAACCTGGACAAAAGTGTTCATACCACTGGTCTTTAGTGATGTCATTATAAATAACAGATTTCCTATTTACTAATCG
This sequence comes from Oncomelania hupensis, assembly GCA_036898135.1. Taxonomy (NCBI): domain Eukaryota; kingdom Metazoa; phylum Mollusca; class Gastropoda; order Littorinimorpha; family Pomatiopsidae; genus Oncomelania; species Oncomelania hupensis. The sequence goes on along the minus strand of CM072516.1, from coordinate 49,445,327 downwards.
TATTGTCTGCCAGAACACCTTGGGGTCATTAACGGACTGTTTCAATTTTGTTAACCTAATTTGATCAAATTCTCGTTTCTTGTCTCTCAAAAGTTGTCTATACTCTTTTCTCTCTCTAACATTCCTCCCTCTTTTCGCGGCTGTCTGTCCCAGCCCGCTGGAAAGCACGCAACAGCTTTCTCAAGCGATACTTCTTCTGCGTACACTCTCTATCAAAACAGTCTTGCTTTTTGTTGCTTTTCTTTCCAACCGTTCTTATCATGCTGCTGCACCACACATTGCCGAGGCGAACACGTCGACGTCTGATTTATCAACGTTTTCCCGTAATAATGTGCGAGCATTCTGCATTTGTTCTTGGAAGTAATTAGAATTAATTTCATCTTTGAAAGTTTGCATAAAATTATCAGCCCACACAATGCGCTCTTCGCCGCTGGAAAGCGTGTGTGTGTGTGTGTGTGTGTGTGTGTGTGGGTGTGTGTGTGTGTGTGTGTGTGTGTGTGTGTGTGAGAGAGAGAGAGAGAGAGAGAGAGAAAGAGAGAGAGAGAGAAACAGAGAGAGTACTTCATCTAACCTAGGGAGATAGAATGCAAATCTCGAATCGACAAAAGAAACGGTTTTGCTGTCATCTCACAAGGGGGTGTTTAATTAATGTACTTGCATTGCATGCATCAGTTGGCTTCAACAGGCACCCTTTTGTTTGGAACATTTTGAAGGTACTCTTGTTCGTACCCTTTGGAACATGTTTCTCATACATGTATAAGTGTAACTCTCCAACCCTCCACCCTCCCCCAATTCTTTTCCTTCCACTCCCACAGCCCCATACTATCCCCCCCCCCCCACCCTTCTTTCCCGGCTTCCTTGTCCACCCCCACCCCCTTTCTTTCCCGTCTTCCTTGTCAAGGACACTACAGACCAGCTTTTCAATGTCTTATTGATAAAGTCAGTAGAGAATGCGGTGGATTGGGTTGAAAGTGGTTGTCCCATTCCCCCTTACAGAAAGAGAGAGAGAGAGAGAGAGAGAGAGAGAGAGAGAGAGAGAGAGAGAGGGAGAGATAGAGAGAGGGAGAGAGAGAAAGGGAGAGAGAGATAGAGAGAGGGAGAGAGAGATAGAGAGAGGGAGAGAGATAGAGAGAGGGAGAGAGATAGAGAGAGGGAGAGAGAGATTGAGAGAGGGGGAGATTGATTGATTGATTGATTGTTGCTTTAGGTCCAGCGGACTCTTCCGAGCCAAATCAGGACCGGACAACCCCCAATCCGCATAAAAGATCTGCCGAAACAACCCTAGTGGGAAAATTGAATGCCCTCCACTGGCCAGTCACTTTACAATAAAGACATCCCACGCAGGGGACGGCTGAGGCTTTACCCCAACTACTCGAACCCCCGGTTACAAAAACAAAATAAAATACAAACATCATTATAAATCATGAACAAAACACATACATATAAAATGCCTATAGTGCTAAATAATACAATCATAGGAAGCCCTAGTGACCACCCGGCAGAAAGCGTCCAACACTCCCAAGCTGATCCAACAGACCTCATACACAAACAAGGAGTCTTGTCCAGGAAGAGTTTTCAAGAAAAAAGGTAGGTCATTGATCTAGCGAAGAAGAAGATAGTATAGCAGAGTGATAGGACAGATCAGGAATGGGAAAGAGCAAATGAGGAAGACAGCGACAGTGGGAATTTAAAGCACTAAATTTCCAGAAAGTGGATATACTATTTATACTGAAACCCCCGGCACTCCAACGGGGGGGGGGGGGGGGGGGGGGGGGAGGGGGGGGACTGTTGCCGCAGTGAATCAGTCATGCCTACCAAGGCAAGACAGGTTTTCAACTGGGGCTTTCACTTTTCCCTTTATAGGTTAGAACAATCTACAGTGGCAAGATTGCTCATGACCCCAAGGGGTGAGAGAGGGGGAGAGAGAGAGAGAGAGAGGAATGGAGGGAATGAGAGGGAGAAGGATAGAGATTGAGGGGGAAGAGTACAGAGAGAGACAGTGAGAGAGTTTATGTTTAACATTGATTTTTGTACGGAGCGCAACAAATTAAAAACAAAATAGCCCCATGTGCACAACTTACAGGGCAGGAGGAGGGGGGTGCGGGGAGTGATAGAGGAGAAAGAAGACAATAACAATGGGAGAGTGGGGAACGGAAGTCACATTTTATCAATTGCGATTTGATCGAGTTCAGAGAATCATTTATATCATCATCAACAACAACAACAACAACAACAACAACAACAACAACAACAACAACCACATCAACATGGATTCTTCAAAACGTAAAAGGAAAACATTTTTTTGTAAAATAAACCTTCTTACTGACTTGTTCCACTGTGCAAAATAACAATGCTCATGTCAGAATCTGAATATTGTCCCCATCACAATACCAGGAAATTCCTATCATATCCCATCTCGCAACTCGGAAGTCGTTGGAGCACCACAGAGGATCGTTTAACCAGCACACTCCATCCTTCTGTTCTCAGCAACCCTCATGGCTTCGCTCAGTGTCAAGCCAGTCCATTCTCGAATGTTAAAATGGCAGGACATTCAGATTTAGTGTTTTTGTGTGTGTACGTATGCGTGTGTTTTGTGTTTGTTTGTATTCTTTAAACAAAGTTCATACAATATGCCTATCCTATCCTATCCCGTAACCCGAAGGTCATTGGGGCATCACAGATGATCGTTTAACCAGCGTACTCCATGTTTCTCTGTCCTCAGCAACTCTCATGACTTTGCTCAGTTTTCAAGCCAGTTCATTCTCGAATGTTGTCCTCCCACCTCTTTTTCTGTTCCCTCTTCTTCCTCCTTCTTGCACCGTGCCTTGCAGGATGGTCTTTGCAACGCCTGGTTCTCTGGTGACGTGGCCATACCATCGGAGCTTCCGTTTCTTCACCACTGACAGTATGCTTACATAGAACATTTGAACAAAGAAGCAGTAAGGAGGAAGGTGGAGAGGAAGATGAAGAAGAAGGAACAGAGGGGATGGGGGGAGGGGGGCAAGAGGAACTGTGAAAACTTGAAAAACTTTAATGGGGATTGAGGTGTAAATATTGATAACCGTAACTGCAGTTGGCAAACTTGTGAATCTAGCAAGTGTTATTAGGCGAGAGAACTCTCTTCTTGTGTTTGACACAAATGTTTTTGTCTCCCTTGTTATAACTCGTCAGCAGTCCCTTTATTTTCCCCAAAACCCTCGTTGTAAATTTGTTTTTAAATTTTTAATATTTCGATTACTTTTAATCGTTAATTTATCGTTAGATGTTAGATAATTTTATGCGTTAATTATTATCGTTCAGAACATGTTGCAAGACTAGGCTTATAAGTCTAAAACCTTCAACCAGTTAAATAATTAAACGTTTCAATGTTATTTTCTATGGTTGCACTTAACAGGAAGACACGTTAATATAAAATACTTAACATTAATAACTAGTGCTTTCTACAATATCAATGGCTAAGTACTATTACATAGATCCACATTTAACATCTATGGCACAAATTTTATATTCATTACATGCCTGAATTCAATTCAATTCAATCAATTTATTTAAAGTCTGTTAACAAATTATGTGATTTTAGACTATAAAACAAAATAATAATATAAAAGGATAAGGTATAAAAAGAAATACAAATAAATAAATCATTAATAATATAATATCAAGAATCATCATCATAATCATCATAATAATAATAATAATAATAAATTTTAAAATAAAGACAGCAGCAACAACAAACACAGAATAACTTACACTGATTAAACAATGTAACTTAACATTGAAACACCATCATCTTAATATCTAAAATATATGAAATAAAATAATTATAACACTGTCTTTTTCTTCTTGTGTACACGAAATAATAAGTGCGATTGTCAGCTCAATTCATTATCAGCTAATATCTTTTTTTACATCATTATACTGTGTTATAACAGTATTAATATTATTTCGTGTAAACAATTTGTTCAGACATGAGCAATGTAATATCAAATGTTCTACAGTCGGAGCATTTGAACATACATGTTTAACGTCTTTAGAAAATTTTAGTTTTCCAGAAATTTAATTTTAACTTGTAGACAATTTTTGTTAAATGTCTAGAGCAAGGGTGGTCTCTAGGTAGCTAGACAAAATATTACTGTGTACATTTTAAAGAAAATAACTGTCTACTATTAATATGCATTCATAGTAGGCGAGGTTCGTGTTATGGTTAACTTCAGTAGGCTTACTTGCCCCATTTTTAGCTTGTTTATCGGCTAATTCATTATTCCTTATTCCACAAGGAGAGGGAACCCACATAAAATCAACTGTAATATGTTTAATTATTAAACAGTGTAAAAGATATTTGATATTTGACATGCCTGAATAAAATCAATAAAAGAAGAAGAAGAAGATGAAGAAGAAGTAGTAGTAGTAGTAGTAGTAGTAGTAGTAGTAGTAGTAGTAGTAATAGTAGTAGTAGTAGTAGTAGTAGTAGTAGTAGTAGTAGTAGTAGTTGTCACGTGGGGTTTATGGGCTCTGCACAATGGAATTATGGACCCTCACGTTTATTCGGTGGGAACTGCTAGTAAGTCACCCTATGAATTACTTTAATAAATTTATTTGTTTAGCTCGTTCTGTGTTAAGGTTGGGGTACAGAAATAGATAGAAAAATGGTGAAAGATTACTGTCACACTAGCTTTCACACGGCTATGAATCATATGTAGTCCAGCCACTTGATAACAGTTAAAATCACACATTTATTTCTTCTACTCTATACAAGATTCTCTAAGTACTACTCTAACTTAAAATGTCTCAGTCACTGCTAATAGTTCGATCGCTGATAGTCTAGGCAGCTGTTATTTCTTCCTCGGGCACTTGCTATTAACTTCATGTAGATTGGACTACTGTGGTCCGTTTTACAGTTTCTGAAGAGTTGGACTACTGTGGTCCGTTTTCGATCAGTTTAAGTGCACCTTCGGGGAATACACTTAACTGCTAGATGGTGCGTGCGAAGTCCTTCTGTGAGGTAGCTTCTGGTCCACCTGTGTCGTTGTGTAGTTGGGTTCCCTTGCCACGCTGTGGGGTCTGACAGGGTGTTTTTCCGGGTAGCTCTGTCCGACTTGTGCGGTAGAGGCTCCGCGGCCAACTCGTCGTTTCTGTGGAGTGGGGTGCACAGAATAGCTCGCCTGCTCGTCTGTAATATAAGAGACGAAATTCTGCACAACCCTGAATAATCGGTTTGTGCAGAGCGTCTCACTGAAAGCCAAAGTAGCCCTCAGTGATAGCTCCACATCTCTATACATAAGCGACGAACATTCTGCTACTTCCGGGGTCCACTGGAATCTCACTCTAAATTCCTATACATACATAAATATCAATCGTGTCTAACTATACACATACAGAATTAATAATATTATAAACATTCAGTGGTACAGCCACTGGTCTGCAAACATACACATAAGTTAAACAACAGTGGTTCCGTATGGTATGCAACATGGCGGCGCAACCGGTCGTGTTTCGCCACGTGTTCGGCTTTTCCACATGGTCACGCAAATTCGGATTAACAATTCACATTTATGCATAGCAAATTCCACAAACATAATTTCCACAATAATATAAATATATCACGATGAAACAGAAGTGTGTTCATTTACCTGTTTGACAAGTTCAGGCCCGTGGTGACTTAATAGAATTCTAAGATTCTAAAGTCCTGCTTCCTGGTCTATGAGTGAAGATATTTCTCTAGCCAGTGTTTCCCACAAGCTTCAAATCAAGGGGTCCAAGGGACCCTCTGTTGAAAATTTTGAGGGTCCTTTTAAAAATTCTGAGGGTCCCTTCCATGTGTGCATACAAATGTGATTAAAGTCAATAAGATAAAGTGTAGTGCTTATACAATGTCTTATAGTGCAATATCAGCTGACCAGTCAATAAACAGCACAAGAACTCTATGCCGGTGTGTGTGTGTATGTGTGTGTGTGTGTGAGCGACGTCCACTGTGATAACGTGGGGGTACGCAGAGCTGCCAACCCCCAAAAAAGTTTTCAGTAGCAAAAATTCTGAATTTCAGTAGTTTTATGACATTTTCAGTAGCCATACGTCCTCGCTTTTTTTTTTTTTAACGAAGACATGCATATACACACACACTACTAAACAAGCACAGTTGCACGGAAAGATGACACACTTCATACAATACTCCACATTTAATGAACTTGCTCTATTCTCTCTCTGGGAACATGTCTAGTCTTTAGCAAGGCCCAATCTGGTGGCAGCCTTGCACTTTCACATGCAAAGCTCTTGGCAACTTGGGAGTCCGGGAACATTGCCTTCACTAACTTACTGAAGTGATCTGCTACCGACGCAGGCAAATTGTGCTCTGCAACGAAGGTCGTGAAGAGTGTTTCCGCACGAATTATTGAGAGATCCATATCGGGCTGGAAGAAGGTGGCTACCGACTGAACAGGGACTAACTTTTCTGGATCAGGGCAACGACTTTTGTGACGATTGCCATTCACGTGTCGCGTCACATCGTGGAAGCCGCCATGTTGTATGCTAAAATCTGCCAAGCACGCTGTACAATACACGCTGTGTTTTGATCTCGATGACGCAGTGATGCACGGAAATTTTTCAGAATACTCTTTCCTGTACTCTTGATTTGCTGTCCTCTTCTTTTTTTCTGGGCTTTCATCGCTAGTTTTCTTTCTTTTTGGCATCACGGATTCAAAATAAGCCGCACACAAACTTTTCTTCTCGCAGTGTAGAAGTGACCCGGAAACGAAAGTGTCACAGAAAGGTCGAGGTTTTGTGCAGCGATTGGCCGTTTGCAAAACCACTTCACGGTGATTGGTCGAATTTCCTAACATGCACTGGGAGCGTGATCTATTACTCCGTGCACGTAAACCGAATGACCGTGACCTTGAGGTGCTACGGGAGGCACAGGCGCTCAATAAAACTCGTTAAAACTGTAATACTATCGTCGAAAATTGACTTTCCGTAGTAAATTTTCGATTTGCGTAGCTCCGTAGCCGCGTATTCATTTCCGGAGTAAACTACGGAAATTCCGTAGTGGTTGGCAGCTCTGGGTACGACACTTTCGCTGGGCGCAACAACGTGTGCGTCCGTGGGACCCTCTTAATCAAAATCTTTGCGTCATCTTCCGATTTTTATGCGTGAATTACGCACATATGTGCGTAATGGGAAACGCTGCTAGCTATGGAGATGTTGACTCTTCCTCGTCTCACACACGACTGATTCAAACTGCGCTAGGATCTGACACAGTCAGAACTGCTCTACCCGCTTAGCCTGCTCTCATTGGTTAAAACGGTCAGATTCAAAGCTCAAGTGCTGAGTCACTGCGCTGTGTGTGGCTCGCTCGCTGTGTGTGGCCTGCTGTGTAATACACTCCTCTCTCTAAGGTTACAATGACTACACAAGGCTAAATAGTCAACAAGCAGAGTTAAAACTAGCCAGTTCATGACAGTAGTAGTAGTAGTAGTAGAAGTAGAAGAACAAAAACAAGAAGAAGAACAAAAACAAGAAGAAGAACAACAAGAACAACAAGGACAAGAAAAAAAAGATTTCACAAGAAGGCGAAACTACAGAAAGTGCTAGAATATAAATAATGAACGGATCCGGCCGGAGTCACAAGTATTCATTTCAAGTCTGTTAAATATGCAGCCCGTAGCGTCTTTAACAGTATGACTGACATGATTCACAAAGTAAGAAGAAGAAGAAGAAGAAGAAGAAGAAGAAGAAGAAGAAGAAGAAGAAGAAGAAGAAGAAGAAGAAGACTGCATTCGCAGTGTCAACAATATAAGAGACTGAGATTTTATTAATCTATGAAATTTACCTATAAATTTGCCTTTTGGATGCACAAATATAGTAAATAAATATAAATATTCATTTTTAAAACTGTTGAACTGTCAGACTGTAGTGCCAATATCATTGATTACAGCTGAAATACTCACACAAAGCGAAGAAGAAGAAGAAGAAGAAGAAGAAGAAGAAGAAGAAGAAGAAGAAGAAGAAGAAGAAGAAGAAGAACAACAACAACAACAATAACAACAACAACAGCAACAACAACAACAACAACAAAGAAGCAGGAGGAAGATGTGACAGAAAAAAATTACTTTGAAGAACTGTAATATCCGCACGTCACGTCGCTGCCGTCATTAGTATTCAAATCAGTCCACTTCGCGGCTAAGCCTGGAGCATCTCTTTCAATATCCCTCGCCTGTCAATGTGTATATTAGTCACCACCCTAGCAGAAAAGCTTCGCCGATCTTGCACTCACAATACGAGAGAAGCTAATAACTATTCTGACATAGCGCCCAAAGAGCTGCTCATAGCGCTGGTTGAAATCTGGGTTTTAATTGCTACAGCCACCAACGGCGTGAACTAGCAGCATAAAGCGTTTACGCTTTTTTAATCAGTCTTTGACAATCAAACTGAAGCAGGTGCACACAGCGTAGCTAAGACTAGACAAGACCTTCTCTCTATCTCCAATTGTAGTGACCTCGTTTAGTCTCAGCTAAGCTTAATCTGACTCAGGCGTATGCCTCTGCAAGTCTCGAATGTTCAGTGTGCGTTTGTTTGTGTGGTGTGTGCTGAGGTGAGCAGTATGCATTGTTTGTGTGGTGTGGCGAGTTAGAGGTGAGGTGAAGTGAGATGTGGTGTAGTGTGGGATGGTGGTGGTGGTGGTGTGTGTGTGTGTGTGCGTGTGTGTGTGGCGTGCTGTGGTGTGGTGTGTGTGTGTATGTGGTGTGCTGTGTTGTGGTGTCTGTGTGTGTTTGTGTGTATGTGGCATGCTGTGGTGTGGTGTCTGTGTGTCTGTCTGTCTGGTTCTCTGTGTGCGTCAGCACCATGGCTATCACTTCCACTTACCAACGCAGTCACGTCCATTATCGGTCAGCTTCCAGCCCTGGTAACAGTCGCAGACAAAACCGCCTCCGGTAATGTCCACACACAGCTGGTCGCACAGTTCTGTGTCGCACGAACCTGAAATGACATCACAGAAGTTTTGTTTCACAGACAAAAGACTGATACGCATTTATGTTTTTATCTACAGACTAAGGCTAGGCAAATGATACAATTATACAATACGCTTACTACTATGAACACTTAGCGATGTCCTATGTCTTTTATTGTTTTATTACAAGAACGCCACCAACTGCCAATATCGACATGTTCGTCCTTCCTTTGAGAAGGACTTCATCGGATGTCATCTATGGGGTGGGAGGGAAGCATAGTTCGCTGATGACCAATATCTACACTCATGCGGCCCATCATCAGTATGCCCCGCCCCCCCCCCCCCCCCCCAAAAAAAAAAAAAAAGTATCTTTATGGTAACATAGGGAAAAAAACAGGGTCGGTAGGTCGGCTTTTTTTGGGTTTAAAAACCCTTTTTCAATTTGATTGCGATTTTTTGGGCTTTTTTTCAGTTATTTTTTCACGACGATCCTCCCAAAAAAAATTTAGAGTTGGGCCAGAAAATTAAGGTCCGTCGGGATACCGTAAACAGACTTTTTATTTAAAAAAATATAGTTTTTTTGGGTTTTTGGGTTTTGGTGTTCCTATTGTTTTATTACAACAGCGCCACCAACTGTCAATATCTCTATTATACGTTCGTCTTTCCGTTGAAAAGATGATCAACTTTACCGGATTTTATCTATGGGGTGGGAAGCATGGTATCACAGATGGCCAGTATCTATACGCAGCTGCCCACGCTTGTTAAGTATTGTTAAGTAAGTCTGCCCACGCAGATCTGTGCCCTGCCTTTATAGTGTGTCTGAGTCATCTACCTTTGGGACAGGCACCAAACATTACACAATCTCTGTGGAATATGATGTTTTTTTTTTTTTTGTTGGTCATTGTTGTTTTTTGTTGTTTAGACAACCGGGCTATTGAGTTAGTGCACCAACGTTGGCAACAATTCAAACGATATACACTGCACGGGGCATTGTCGCTTTAAATGTCAACAACTTAATCAGGGCAGAGAGAGAGAGAGAGAGAGAGAGAGAGAGAGAGAGAGAGAGGTGAACTGTCCAGGTCAGGAAAAGGGTGTGTGGCCGATAGGTGGGAAGTGGAGACGGTGAATTATAACGATTGCTTCTTTCAACAGTATTGACTAATTCTCAAATTCCCTGGCCCATGTAATGCTATGTTGTTCGGTAATTGGGTCCCAAAAGAGGAAACCTGCACCAAGCAGCCAACAGGCATGCAGCCATAATAGGTTAAAAACTAATGCAACGCACAGAATCATGGGTCCCAAAAAACCGGTCAAAGGTTCTATTTCAGCAGCCGTTTGCTTTTCTCGACAGTGACAGACGAGATATCGAATGTTCCCAGTCTAAATTCCGATTAGTCTTCATCAGTGTGTTACCCGTTAAAACTGATTTTTTATTAACTGAAAATGTTTGTGTTAATAATAATAATAATAATAATAATAATAATAATAATAATAATAATAATAATAATAATAATAATAATAATGACGATGATGATGATGATTACATTACATGATTATTGCTTTAGGTCCAGCGGACTCTTCCGAGCCAAATCAGGACCAGATGATGATGATGATGATGATGATGATGATGATGATGATGATGATGATGATGATGATGATGATGATGATGATAATAATAATAATAATAATAATAATAATAATAATAATAATAATAATAAATACGTTCTTTACTCCTACGTCACAATAAATAATATATTTTTTTTTCTTTTTGTCTTTTTTTTGTCATTTTTGTACATAGTTGTAAATAGTTTTTACTTTTACTGTTCCGTCTTTTGGTGTATCGTAGCAAAAGCGATGTTTGATCGAGTGCATGTATTTTTATGTAATGACTATGTAAAGCGCGGTGAGTCTGGTCGTAGGCTGGAGTACCCACTATATAAAAATCCGTAATTATTATTATTATTATTATTATTATTATTATTATTATTATTATTATTATTATTATTATTATATATTCAAAGCTGTAACCAAAATACATGCTCACATGTTACATATACTCTCACATTTACAAGAAATAAACAACGAACGCGATAAATTCAATATTCATGAATGCATGTCATGTACATGTAAAAGCAACAAAATCGCTATTGGAAGGCGGGAAAAAAAAAAGTGCTGTATGTTTTAAATTACACTGATTGCATCCATTATTATTATTATTATTATTATTATTATTATTATTATTATTATTATTATTATTATTATTATTATTATTATTATTATTAATGGAGGGAGGAAACCTGAGTACTCAGAAAAAAAACTAACCACGTAAGTCTCAAACCTTTATTACAAATTGAATATTACACTTGTATTTAGTCTCAGGCGTGGATCGAATCTACACCCTTCACTGGACATTGACACACACCCTACACAAACAGAAAACTACTTTTAGTTTTACTGTAAAGCATTATGATTTTGTACTTATTGTTTATTGTTAATCTTCTTGTAATAATCTCAATTATATTTCAACCTTCATTATTCTGCTAGTGCCGGTCAACGATGTGGAAGTATTACAGCTTTTGAAGAACCAAACACGGCCATGTTCGCAGTTGCGAATAATCACACGGAGCCGGCCGGCCAATAACACTCAATTAAGGATATTGATTAGTTATGGATGGCTTTGTCTGGCAAAATCACACACAATGCTGGTGGCTTTAACAGCCAGCACTGAGACATGGAACAGAAGCCTGGCCCCAGGGCCCTAGACAGGCAGTGAATCACACAGGTTGCCGGGCCTTTTGTACACTCTATCCTGATGCTGGATCAATAGCCACCACACCCCGATCCCGCACACCTCCTCAGGGAACAAATCTTCTAGCCCCCAAGTCTTCGGAGAGGCCACCCTCCATTTATATAGTCAAGTTGACAGCACACTCCCATCCCTCACCCAAATTACTTTGTTGTTAACATGGATACCGAGGCACACATCTTGCCTAACTTTTCTTCACTCTCGGTCTCAGGTTTTCAATCAAGCGCGCACGCACATACGCGCGCGCTCTCACACACGCGCGCCAACGTGCGCGCACACACACAAACGCGCGCGCGCGCACACACACTCACATCTCCCTCACTTTCACATGATTTGGAAAATGCCACCCTCTTTCTGTAGTAAACCTGACTGCGCAGTACTCTTCCATCACCCAAATTAAATTGTAAATTAGTTGTTAACATCGATACAGGGTCACATGCCTTCTGTTAATCTAACCTAACTTTGTTTCCTTCACTCTCAATAGCAAGACACACCAACCCATTATTGCCTAAATAGTTCATGACTTTGGCAGATGAAAATAAAAATTACTACTACTACTACACCAACCCGCCTCCTTCCGCCCTACCATCCATCTCACCTTTCCTCCCAATGACTTGGAAAATCCCATCCTCTTCTTGCCACATGTAGTAAACCTGACTGCACAGTACCCTCTCGTCGCCCAAACTACATCGTCGTTAACATCAATAAAGTCACATACTTTCTGCTATAGCCTAACTTTTCTTCACTCTCGGGAACAAAATCTTCACGGTCCACCTCATTCTCCACCTTATTCCTCCCCTTTCCTCTCCCCTCTCCCTCCTTCTCTCTCCCTCTCAATCTCTCTCTAATACACATTAATTACACATTAATTGTTAATGTTGTTGATTAGTATTAACAACAGTAATTTGATTTCAACTGTTTGAACATGATTTTATCTAATGATGACCGTGTTTATTTGTTATTGTTCAATGATGTAAATGTTATAACATTAAGTTGTATTTAATATTTATTTTGCCAGCCACAAGGGTAAGACGTAAAAAAAGCGCAACCAGCGCTTACTATTTTACCCTTGCAAACTAAAATGTTTATCTTCTCTCTCTGTCTTTCTCTGTCTCTAGTAAAGTTGATTGCACACTCTTTCTTCCTCTTTGCACCTAAAAAAGTGGTTGCTTACACTGACCCCGCCTCATCACATTCGTTTTCAATACAGCACTTACAAAACCTTATTCTGAAGTTAATACCAATTTTTTAGATTCTTTATGGCGGGTTCTAAACCTTATTCTGAAGTTAATACCAATTTTTCAGATTCTTTATGGGCGGTTTCTTCCACAGCCCCAAAGATGGATGAATCTCGCACAATCGCTGGTTTGAGAACAAAAAAGGCAACAAGAAAAAAAAGATTGCAAGGAGATGTTTGTACTGACAAAAACCTTGCCTTACAAAAACCCAAAGAAGAAAATATCCACATATTATGGTCAGTTATTTCACACAACCCTTGCCTAACAGTAACAATCTTTCATCACAAATCAAACATCACGTGGGAATAAAAGCTGTAGATGCAGAACACCTTACAATATCCTCATGGATCTCGGAATTGTTTAAAGAAAACTGGGCATCTGAGGAAGTGCAGCATTATGTCCAAATTTGAACGCTGTGTCACGTAGGATTTCTTTTTTTTTTAAGAAAGAAAGAAAGAAGAAAACTGTGCTATATTACAGCCAAATTTGAGCGCTGTGTCATGTTAAGTAAAAATGAAATAAAACAGAGGACTGCAAGCATTCAAAATTTACAATAATGAGAAACAAACGTGTATAAGCCAAGGGAACGCTAATTAAGCAAGACAACAAGACAAAACCACACAATTGATACACATTTTAGATCTAAGCTCTTCTTCAGGCGGACAAAACACAAGCAAGAACAAAACAATACTTCCCAACAGAACTCCAAGAAAGAAAGTGTCATGCATAAAATGTTCTCAGACTCAGACGTCTTAATCTCATCTAGCGTACCCCATTCCCCTGAAGACAGTCGTTTTTCTGTCTGAAACTTGCTAATACCCACGTACTACCAATCCCTTTCTTGCCACCCCCCACCCCACTATCCCCATAATTGTCCCAGACACTTAGATTAATGCCCTGAAGAGTACATGGATTATGCCATACTTAATATCAAACCGTATAGGTCTAAGCCCTGCCTGTGTTAAAGGCATATAAAGCACTGATACCCTATGTTAAGATTACCTCAGGCTACCAACTGCCCCACTGTCAACCTTCATAAATTCACCGTAACTTGGTAGCAGGGTGTTCCTGTTACCTTTAGGTGGTTGGAGAAAGAGGCATTTTGAACCTCCCTTTCCTCTAGGCCAGCTTAAACGAGGGTGGTACCTGGCTCTTCTCCCTCACTGCTTTAACTTACAGTTCTAAAGAGGGCCAGGTGCCCATTCACAGTTGGGAGGACTACTGTGGGCAGTGATAATTGATACTTGCTTTGAGCCCCCTTCTCACCTTCAATTTGCACTGCTAGCCGGAGATGGTCCAATTGTAAGATTTTGTAAACTGCCAGAATTTTGTCATTAAAAAAAAAAGGTGCACTGGAAATAATAGTCTACATTAATTTATAAAAATAGTGAATGTGTCAGTGTGTGTTGTATTTCTAGGGATATATTTGGACGTAATGCTGCACTTCCTTAGATGCCCAGTTTTCTTTAAAAAAACAAAATTTTTTAAAATTTATTTGTGTTCAAATATATATATACAGCTACAACAACAAACCAACAACAAAATAGCGAATCATATAAATTAATGTTATTCTATTTTCCATGGTAGGGATTTACAATTTTCATAAAACAACGAGTCATCTAGGCTTAGCAGACCATCTATAGTCTACTAAACTACATTTTACATAGATCATGTATCATTCATGGTCTACAAGATCTACATTTTACATAGATCATGTATCATTCATGGTCTACAAGATCTACATTTTACATAGATCTTACACTTGCCATCGACCTTTGGCTGTCTCCTCTCATTTCCAGCAAAATGGCACTCACCCCGTCGGTGCTCCTAGTCTTCATCTCATCTCTAACTTCTGCATCAACAGTGCAAGTTCCAATCTCCCCTAATCTCTGCTGTAATTCACTTTTTTTATTCACAGCCAATACCAACTTTTAGGTCTTTCTTCTTACAGCGAGAGAAGGCTGTAAAAAACAAAAGGGTGCATCTTTGAATCCTGCTGCTCTGCAACCAGATAACTTGAAGTCCTCTTTCTGTCAATTTGAAGAAGAAGAAGAAGATGATGATGATGATGATAATGTTGATGATGAATATTATTATTTTGTAATTATTACGCATAAATGTGCATGTATGGCATAACGAAGTTCAAATGACTCCGAACTGCATTTAGACTGTTATGTGTTTAAATCTGAAGCTAAACGTCCCCAAACAGCCTGTAAAATCAAAGACCAAATGTGCAGAAAGCTTTTATTTATATATTATATGTATGTAATTAGCGGAACCTCAATCTCACTGAAAAATATTTCATAAAATAAAGTTTGTATACAATTTATAAAAAATGATAATATCATCATCAATGCTGAATGTGCGCATGTGTAGTGTAAGTATAATAAGGTAAAATAAAATAACAATATAAAATAAAGTTGCTTTTCTTGAAATTATTCTGAAATCCTGCAACATGATATGTTCTAAAGAGAGGACGCTATCATATAAATATCCAAATATGAGCGCCTGTGATTTTCAGTAAAGTGAACTAGTACAGAACGTTTCTGTGACAACAAAATCATGGTTACAAGTCTCAGGATTAACTTCACTCCGTAACGTAATACAGTGAAATTGAAAACTTGACTCTGCCGTCTGATGCTGGCTGGATGTGGTTATTTCACAAAGTTTTTATCTTTAGATCTTTCCCTTCCCTGTCTAGAAGCAGAAGAGGGAGTGGGAAGAGGGAGAGGTTTCTCAAGCTCCAATAGTCAATGTCATTACCACTCATCCTTTAAGTTCTCCCCAAAGAAAGCTCAACTGGGACATCTTTGTGTTCAAGCTACAGCCACGGCCTGAAAATAAACCCACCCATCGTCCGTATCTGCAACTACAAAAGAAATGAATAATGGACAAGAAAAGGAACAAGACAGAAATGTGTGGGCTAAAAAGGCAGAGGAATGGAAATGTTCTAATGGAAAAATGTACCGAAGAAGAAAAAGAAAATGAAGATTCAAGATGATTTACTGTCTTCATCTTACAAAAGAAAACTTGACTCCTTGTCATTGACAGGCAGGCACTAGCAGAATAATGACTGCTGAAGATGAGGGAAAAGAAGAAGAAGAAGGAAATAAGAGCAACACTTTTAATTTTGAAGGGGTCCTGCTGGAACTTATTGAAAGATGTCTTGACGTTCATCAAGGGTCACACTTTCTTTTAAGAGTGGATGTATGTGCGTGTGTGTGTGTTCACGTGCATGCGTGTGACAGCATATGCCTTAGTAAAAGGAATCAAACCTGGCAGTACCAATAACACAAATTATAACGGTAATGCAATTCATATTATATAATGACCCAAGTCACATAATTTAAAATAGAAAGTGTGAAGATTATTATTATTATTATTATTATTATTATTATTATTATTATTATTATTATTATTATTTGTAATTAATGCTTTATTGTCCCTTTTTATTGGTAAATTCTGGGCCGCCTCCCCTGGGGAAGGCGCAGTCGCAGCCTGTGGCGCGCCCAAACCCAACCTACCTAACATTGGTTGTGTCTTTCAAATTTTGCTGGGGGAGCAAACCGGAGTACCCGGAGAAAACCCCCGAGACGTTGCCCGAGTCGAAAGTAAATAATATTCGGAGAGACATAAAGCCCAGATATGCTGGGTCGATCCCAAGCCATGTGGTTTCTGGCCTGCGGACAAGGCAAGTTAGTCCCGCCTTAGACCACTTGGCCACAACGCTCGCACAGGTGTGTGTTTAAAGGGATAGGGTTATGAAGGATTCTTGTTTATTTTTGGTAAAGGTGAGTTTACTTGCAAATCGCATTACTGTCACATTAAACATGCTATAAAGGGCAATCGTTTCTCAAATCAACTGGTAAGATATGATTTTACATTTACGTTAGATAGATTATAGTCCCCCAACACATCAGCGTATAGGGGACTATGTAATTAAGAATATATTTTTAAAAAAGTTTTCTTGGTGATCTAAGGAGATACTGATAGCCTCATATTCGGGTGGGGTAAAAATCCTATCAGTATCAGGACCACGTTAAAAGGACAAGGACAAACATTTAATAAAACGTATTTTAAAGTATGGATATTAAAATAACAGATGATGTCTTCCATGTGTCAAAAAGCCCTGAACACAGGAGTCGCTATGGGGTTGGACCGTGTGACCAATGTCCGTCATGTACAAAAGTCCCAGACCCACATGGGACAGGGGCGTCCGAGATATAACAAAAAGTGCAAGCTGGCGTCAGGTAAGTCGCTATGAAGTAAGCCATGTGGCCTAGGGTCAATCATGGGACTGATGCCAAGGCCCGTAGGACTGAGAATGGGCATCAGCCATGTGGTAAGACATATCAAGTTGTATTAAGGGTCGTCTTTAGGGTGGGCCGTAGGCCCGGTGTCGGGTGTGGGATCGGGTGCTACAAGTCCTACCGGTCGGGGATGGGCACCAGCCGTGTGGTGACGGGTGTCAGATATGATTTTAAGCGTCTCTACCTTGTTATATAACCAGCAACTCTGCCTGCTACGCAGTACACTTTCACTGCAGTGCTATTTTTAGAATCAACCTCGCTGCTATTAGCAGGCACAAAACAAACGAATGTATAATATTTAAATTTCTTATCCTATCATATCCCATTACTCTAAAGTCATTGGGGCACCACAGATGATCGTTTAACCAGTGTACTCCATCTTTCTCTGTACTCAGCAACCCTCATGGCTTCGCTCAGAGTCAAGCCAGTCCATTCTCGAATGTTGTCCTCCTACCTCTTTTTATGTCTCTCTCTTCTTCTGCCTCCTTGCACTGTGTCTTGCAGGATAGTCTTTGCAAGGCCTGATGCTCTGGCGACATGGCCATACTATCGGAGTTTCCGTTTCTTCACCACTGTGAGCATGTCATCGTGTTGTCCAATGGCTTGTGTTATGGTATGTCGGACTTTGTCTTTGGTGATGTGCTGGGTATAGGAAATGCCCAGAAGTCTTCTGTAGTACCTCATCTTCATGCTTTGTATTCTTCGTTGTAGGTCTGCTGTGAGAGTCAATATTTTGCAAGTGTATAGGAAGATGGAAATGACAAGAGAGCACAGTAGCCTTACCTTGGAGTGTAGACTGATGGTCCTGCCTTTCCACATGGGCTTCAATCATGTCAGGGTAGCAGTAGCTTATGCAATCCTAGAGAGGACTTCCTGTCGGGACCACTGTCTGCTCCTAAATATTTGAAGCTATGCACTGTGTTGAGGGATTGGCCTTGGACTTTTTTGATGTCCATGTTGATGCCCTTGGTGTTGTTGGTCATTTTGGTCTTCTCTGCACTTATTTCCATTTCAAAGGCTCTAGAGGTGGTGTCAAGCCTCTGTACCAGCTGTTCAAGTTCTTGTTCCTCTCCAGCCAATCCATCAATGTCGTCCGCAAAACGGTGGTTGGAGATTGCTCTACCCCCTATGCTGATTGTGCCTTCGTTATATTCAAGGGCGTCTTGATATGATGCGCTTTAGGAAGATGTTGAAGAGGGTTTGAGAGAGTAGGCATCCTTGATGCACACCGATTGTTGTTCTGAACTAGTTCACGATGGAGCTGTTGTAAAGGACTGCACTGGTAGCCTTGTCATACAGGCTTTTGATGACTTCAATAATTTTAGGGCTGATGTTGTACATGGTTGCCCACAGAGCTGCATGCCAGACTCGGTCAAATGCTTTCTTGAAGTCTACAAACACATGATATAGATGTTGTTGGCGCTGTAGGTATTTCACGCAGACTATTCTGAGGTTGAAACTCTGCTCAGTGATACTTTGCCTTGCTCTGAATCCTGCTTGTTCTTCAGTTATGATTTGTTCAGCTTGGGGTTTCAACCTGTTGAGTATTATTTTCAGGAGGATTTTACTGGGATGGCTGATGAGGCTGATCGTGCGGTAGTTTTCACACTCCTGAAGGTTACATATTTTGGGAAGAGTGATGACAAGCGACTGGGTCCATTGTGTAGGCCACTCCCCACTCTGCCAGATGTTGTTACAGATAATGGTGAGGGTGTCAATTATCGCATCTCCTCTGGCTTGAAGCAATTCTGTGGATATGTTGTCCACTACCGCTGACCTCCCCTTCTTCAATGATTGCACTGCTGCCTCAACTTCTTCTCAGAGAATTGGAAGGATTTCTTCTTCTTTTCTGTTCTGGGGACATGCTAGAACCGATGGGTCTCCGTTTGTTGTGTGGCTGTAAAGGTCAGAGCAGTACTCTGTCCATCTATCCAAAACTTCTTGTTCTTTTGTATGGCAAATGCCAGACTTGCTTTGGATCATGGAGACTTTAGGTTATTTAACACTTTTCAGCCACTCCACAGTCTGGTAGGCCTTCTTGCTGTTGTTCTTGTTCAGATTGTTCTCTATTTCGTGGCATTGATCTTCTATCCAGTTTCCTTTTCTGTGCGCATGCCTTTTCGGATGTCCTGGCATCAGCTCCCTGTGAGGTGATCATTTTCTTTTTCATCTCTCTTCGTTTGTCACACATGTGATCCACTCTTTCTACGTTGGGCGGTGTTTGCCAAGTACAGTGATCCCTTGCCACTTCGTGGTTTGATTATCGTGGACTCAGTGCATCGCAGGTTTTTTGGTCTAAAAATAAAACTTCAAAAATACCGCCATATCAGCAGCCATAAGGCAGAAAGCACCAGTGCTTCATCTTGATGCATGAAAGAAATGGCTTCCCAGGCTGCCAGACAAGCACACAAGGAGAGTAGCTTGTTCTTATACCCACTGGAAGTCAGACAAGGCACATGACAGGTTCCTGGCACGAGATCGATGAATCAGAGCAAGAGTGGATGTATCCCATAGTCCATACTATACTGTAATGATTTTATACTTAAATACAATAGATTTAAGCATATTATACTGTATATATACTGTATATAAAGCATAAATATACATATTTTAAACATTATATAAAGCATAAATATACATATTTTAAACATTCTTGTACCCATACACACGTACGAAAATTACTGGGGTGGCCCAATCCTCCTTCGCGGATTTTCACCTATCGCTGGGGTCTCGGTCCCCATTAACCGCGATAAACGAGAGATCACTGTATCTCAGTGGCGGCATCTGTCACAGCTGAGTTGAAGATGGTGGTCATGGGGTTAGCATCTACTTCATCAGCTCCCAAAATGAGCAGTGGTGCAAATATTTCTCCAATAGTGGCTTCGAATATTTCTGCCACCTCCATGTCTTGCAGTTTGTCCAGGTCGATCTTCAGTCTAGTGCACTTCTCTGTGTTTACTCTCTTCAAGTGGAGCCGGAGAGACATCACATCACGAGACTGTGGTTACTTCCGATGTCTGCTCCTGGAAAAGTGTATGCCCTGCCAATGCTGACGCTTGATCTGAAGCGTTTTTTTGACCATGATGTAGTCAATTTGGTTGTGATGCTCCCTGCTGGGACTGTGCCAGGTCTATCGTCTGGATTCTTTGTGAGGACCAAGCGTGTTTGTCACTGTCAGTATCAGATCGTTGTATCTGGCAAACTCCAAGAGTCTCAGACCTCTATTATTTGTCTCGTTGTTGCAGTGGGGTCCACATGTGTCTCCCCAGTTGTGGTATGCATCTTGGCCAACCTTGGCAATCCAGTAGCTTTGCACTACGACTATGTTATTCATGGGCACTTGGTCAAGGACAGCCTGCAGATGTTCATAGAAGTCCTCGACTTCGCTGTTGTCACTCATAGTCTGATGTTGGGGCATAGATCTGGATGATGGTGATGTTGAAAGGGGCTGCTCTCAGAAGGATGGTAATGAGTCTACTGGAGACTGGGCGGCAACCCATGATAGTTGCTAGAATGTCTTTGTGGACCAAGAATTCAACACCGTGTTCGTGCCTTTAATCTCTCCCGCTGAAATAAAGCTTGTGGCCTTTGTCAGTCGTTGTTTTGCCTATGCCTCTCCAGCTCTGTTCGCTGATACCTAAAATGTTCCATCTATAGTGGTCCAGCTCGTGGGCCAGTTCTTCTAATTTTCCCTCCTCAGTTAGGGTCCTGACATTCCAGGTCCCTATGATAATGTTGTCTATCATGCCGATCTTGCAAAGTTGTTCATCATATATCAAAACTGTACTAGTTAGCGCATGCATTCTGTCTAGATTGGATTATTGTAATTCACTCCTTGTATGATGAACACAGAAAGTCCTTAGACCTCTTCAGCAAGTCTAAAACTCTGCAGCTAAACTCATCTTCAAAGCACGGAAATCACAGCATTGCATGCCTCTTTCAACAGCTACACTGGCTCCCAGTTGAACAACGAATTAAATATAAAATCTCATGACATGTCTTTGCTACCACATCATCTCTGGAACTGCTCCTAGCTATCTTTCCGAACTTTTGACTGTCTTTGTTCCTTCTTGGTCTCTCCGCTCGTCTGCAGATGAACGGATGTTCCATGTACCAGAATACTACAGGGTGAGACACGGTGGTAAAGCTTTCAGTTTCTTCTCCGTTTAAACCTGGAACTCACTACCGGTCCGTCCCGTCCGTGACAGTCCTTCACTAGCGTCTTTTAAAATGAACTTGAAGACGCATCTTTTTAGAGAGGTCTTTTCTGAGGCGCCATGAGTGAGTGTTGTTAGTTATTTTTGGTGTTGGGATATATGTATGTGGTTGCGTGTTATTGACCAATGTACGCATGTTGTGTTTACATTTGTTAGTGTAAAGGCTTACTAAAGCGCTTTGTGATTTTGGAAAGCTCAGTAAAAATTGCCTGTTATTAGTATTATTATTATTACTTTCAAAAGAGGTTATTTGGGGGATTAAACTTATTTGTTTCTAGTTGGGCAACATTCACTTTGAATTTGAATTTAGGATCTGTGACTCTGAAGAAGAAACTACTCCTTATCATTAAAGTCCTCCAAGATCATATATTTCAGGATCATAATGATGAGGAGAAGTTTCTTCTTCCATAATATACTTAAATTTCCCAAATTTATTTGACTGTACATTATGATAATCATGATGAGACAGAAGCACATAAGAAAAATAAACAAAATACATTTTTTTAAAGTGACTTTTCAAGTCAAATCTAGATTTTATTAACTAAAAATTGATGAAAAACAATGTCAGCTCGACATTTTACAATGTATAATATATTTTTGGTTGCATCAAAGTTAATTTACACCATTATTGTGATCTTTTTATTTTTGGGTTGAGAAATAATCTAGGATTCAAAATTTTATATTTATTTTTCAGTCTTCTAATAATTAATATTATTCTTTTCACAAAAAAACCATCTGTCTCATAATCAAGAATCAGCAGTCATCTTATCACTCAGATCTATCAACATTTGCGTACATAGCTTAGCTGATACTTAAACTGAACAAATTTTTTTGAGTAAATGAAACAATAAATGATTAAGAAAAAATTATATGAAACATTCCAGGAAAATTAAATTCAAATTCAACAAAGTTCAAATACTAAATAATGGTAAATCTCGAAGTTTAAAATGTATTATAAAAGAGCTAGCAACAAGTTTGTTTGTTTCATTTAAAGCTTTTTACCAAAGCAATTTTAGACTAAACAGAGAAGGAAGAATGAGATTTAGTTATCTGATTTATCGTCTAAATATATCAGAAACTGTCCTAATCCAATGCAAATGGTGTCAATCTAGCCAAAGAAAATCAAAATGGTATATTGTAATTAATTAGCAGATGGACACTTTTTTTACTTCTGAACATCAAAAAATACCTAAAAATACTTGGCACTCAAATTAAATTACCCCAACTCGGACTTGAAGTTGAGCAATCGGTATAATTATTATCAATGGACAATTTTCAAATTTCAGCACCAAATACAGTAGTCAGCAATGGCTAATATCTTTACTTCTACATCATCTTATTAACCTGGGAAGCACCCCTGGATCTAGACTAATTCAGTATAAAATTAAAAGTAAGAGTGAGTCATCCAAGCAATAACAATGATGGTGGAACATAACTGCAGTAGCTATACAAAACAGTGTTAAATTTCATGTGTAAAAATTCACACGAAAAATAAACTAACCTTGAAAAAAAGCAGTAATCTTCTTATGTGAAGATGCCGAGACAGTGAAGGATGAGAGAAGCAACAGTGCCGGAATAATCAACATATTGGCCTTCGGGTTCTTCTGGAACACAGAAGTAGTACTTCCAGCAGACGTCATTTTAACTTTAGTTGACTTGGTCGCAATTTCAAGACACAAGATCCTCAAATTGCAGCTGTTTTTCGAGACGGAAACACTCTTCGATGTCTAGAAAACATAAAGCTATGCATAAAACTGGCAAGAACGACGCAATTCTGGAATCACAGTCCTAAGATCATCTATACAGGCCATTGTTGAAATGTTTCAGACGACTCTCACACACGGAAGGGACAGTATTGATGACAGTGGGCTGATCTATTCTTGAAAAAGGGGTAAAAGGTTATACTACTGACAAGAAGTAAATAGACGTGATTTATAGTTTATTTCGAACTAAAAATACATGTTCTAAGTTAAAACCACTTGCGAAATGACTCAAACCAACAAATGTAGAAAACTGTGACGAAAATTATAATACTTTTGTTCTGAAAGATGCTTCGATGCACGTCTCACTGCAACTTAGACTCGACCATTTGTTCTTCCCTCGACAGTTAAAGGGAAATAAATCTGTAGTCTCTGGGTTTGTTCTGGGATGCCCCAAACTCAACCACACATTAGGCCTGAATTCAGATTGAAACTTTTCGTTCTCTAATTATTTTGATGATATTTATTTATATAATTAATGGTAATGCGTAACATTACTTTTCACGCGAGCGAGAGAGAGGGTTTATTATTATGACCTCTTTTTAACGATTGCAAAGTAAATTTACAAGAAACAAAAGAAAGAATACACGAAAGAATAAGCTTACAACTGTTAAAAAAAAAAAAAACAGTATGATCGACGCAATAAATAAGTAAATCAATTGTGACCATGTTCTTTCCAAAGCAGCGGAGGAAAAGCTCGTATCTTCTGATAGATCGCTTTAAATTTCAGAATGAATATTATTTGTCAACAGAAGAAGAAGAAGAAGAAGAAGAAGAAGAAGAGGCAAAAACAAGTTGGAGAAGGAGGAGGAAAGGAATACACTACACTACACTGCACTACACTACACTACACTACACTACACTACACTACACTGCACTACACTACACTACACTACACTACACTACACTACACTACACTACACTAGAGTCTACATTAGAGAGAGAGAGAGAGAGAGAGAGAGAGAGAGAGAGAGAGAGAGAGAGAGACAGAGAGACAGAGAGAGAGAGACAGAGAAAGAGACAGAGAAAGAGACAGAGAGGTGATTTGTTATTGTTATTGTTGCTGTTGTGGTTGTTGTGGTTGTTGTCGTTGTAGCCTTCTTCTTCTTTTGTTGGGGGCTGCCTGCACCCTCAGCCTATTGAAGACTCTGCAGCTATGTTCTTGTCACCGGCACTCACCCCTCTAGGACATGAGCGTCAGGATCTTTAAAGTCCGTTATGATGGAGTGCATGCGACACAGACTAGACCTCGGTTTATACTCTCATCCGAAGGAGTAGGAAACGGGAGTAAAGTGTCTTTCCCAAGGACACAGAACAATGGCCTTCATTATAGGCGTAGTCGTTGTCGTTATTTTGTTGCTCTCGTTTCTGCTGCTGCTGCTGTTACTGTTGATGTGAAAGAGCGAGACTGAGATAAACAAATAGGAAGAGAGTGCAGAAAGACAAAAAGAACAAAGAGTAGACAGACGCAAGAGATGCTATTCTACCGTTCTAATGCCAGTTTTAAGAACCTTGGTTTACTCTCTAATTCATGAACTAAAATAATTTTGATGATATGACTTTAAATTACAATTTCAGAAAAATATTAAGTTAAAAAGCGATAAATTGTTAAGCCACACTACAGAAACACATTGATTTTTTTTTCAAGGAAATGTTTTATTGAAGAACGCACAGACGGAACATAACCAGACTATTCACAGAGTAGCCGTTTCCTGCGTTCCTGCATAACTATACTTAGAGGTTGTGTCCCTTGCCAGGGTTCGTCATCAGAATTGTAAAGAACGGGGTTCCATCGTCCTGGAATCAAAATTATTTTATTTTCAAAACTCAGTTTATTGATATGTCAATTGATCAAGACAGGGCTGCTCATATCATCCATGGAAATGAATAATCAATCAAGTAATCATTCATCGTCATCATTGTTCTCATAATTCCATCATCATAATCATAATCATCATCATCATCATCATCATCATCATCATCATCATCATCATCATCATCATCATCATCATCATTACCATCATCATCATCATTATTATCAACAACAACGACAGCAACAATAACAACAACAACAACAACAGGTACACCTTACACTTCAAATGTGCTTTGACTCCCTGTGCAAGGTAAAGGTTAACAGACCTACCTTTGAACTTAATAGTACGAGTATTTGCCGCCGCCGTAGCCGCCTCCGAAGCCACCCAAGCCGCCTCCGAGTCTGAAGCCGCCGTAACCGCCTCCGAGTCCGAAGCCGCCGTAGCCGCCTCCGAGTCCGAAGCCCCCGAGGCCGCCGAAACCTCCGAAGCCTCCTCCGAAACCACCTCCGTAACCACCTCCGTAACCGCCATAGCCGTAGCCCTTACCATAGACCTTAACAGGGACAGGGATGGGGATACCGAGTGTCTTGACTTTGTAATAGGCAGAGGTCATAGCCAGCATGGCCATCAGTGCGACGAGAACTGCCACCTTGTTCATGATGTGAGACTGCGCAACACACAATAAATACAAAAATAACCAATGTGAACGAAATGAATGAGTTCGTAAATAAATAGATAAGAATACGCATAGCCGTCTGTGACCATTTTATAAACTTCAAAGATTTCATGAATTTAATGTCACAGATCCTTGTAGCATTTACTTCAAGTGTTGTCCAACTCTTAAAAAAAAAAAAAAAAAAAAAAAAAGAAGAAGCAAGCTCAAATCCAAAATATTCTATTCTAAAAGTTTTCGTTTTAAGATAAATATTTAATAGAGTTTTATTTATGTAACCCAAAAAAAGATTAACACTTACTTGGGTTTTGAGTCCTAGGTGAGCCTTCTGTCTGCAGTGAAAACGGAATCGACTGACAATCGACTACGTTACGTTACGTTGGTAGATTAACGTCCCCGGACACAGTAGCGTATAGGGGACTGCCGTTTGACTACGTTTTCGTTTCGTTTCGTTTCGTTTTCGTAGATTAACGTCTCCGGACACCATAGCGTATAAGAGACTTGTAGGTTGAAGTCAAAATGTTGTAAGAATTCGTTGGAAGTTGCCACAGGGCTAGCATTGAAGACGTTCGTTGCAGTGGTAAGGTTTGATGCCGCAATGCTAGCGCGCAAGGTAGGAGGTCTGTCGAATTCTCGACGTGGAGGTGTGAAGAGGTGTGGCCGGGGGGCCTACACTGAGTGAAGGCAGGCACCGGGAGATACTGGTGTTGCGAGCAACTGTAGTCCGGAGGACGCCACCCTCCACAGATGTCCCGGCGTCGCCCAGCCATAGTAAAAGGACGAAGTGCAGCCTAGGAGAGGACGTCAGCAGCACTGCGTCCAGGCGCCTTTCGTCGAAAAGCGGCCGCCGCCCAATCGTAGGAGCCCAACCGGTAGAAAATGAATGTTGATAGTTTAGGTGGAGTATCGTATCGAGATCTCCCACAGGATGCTAACTCCGCCTTCGGACAACCTTGAACATTCTCGACCGCAGTCCCCCATGGCAAGAAACAGTGGAAGTCCTCCGACGAAGCAGATGGTGCACCCCGTGGGTCTGAACGCCTCTTTTTTTTCGTCTATGTGAGTGTCTGGAAATACATTTGAATGGCTTGACATCTTGTTTTAAAATGTAACGACGTTTTATTTGGTGAATTAGGTGTAAAGCAAGTTTCTTAACACTTATGAGGCACTGTGGTCTAATGGTAGTGCTTCGGCTTGCGGATCTGAAGGTCCCGGGTTCGAGCCCTGGCCGGGCCATTGTGTTGTGTCCTTGTAAAATACACTTTACTTCTGTTTTCCTACTCCTTAGGATGAGAGTATAAACCGAAAGGTCTAGTCTGTGTGTCGCATACATTCCAACATAACGGACTTTAAAGATCCTGACGCTCAGTTGTCCTGGCGTCAGACCATGCGCCTTAAGGCTGCGGGTGGGCGTCTCGGGCGGTTTGAGTTAGATCCTGTATTGGCCAGCGCCGTGATCCTTAGGCTAAGGCGCCTTACAAATGAACATTATTACTGGCAGTTGTACGGTATGCCAAGATACATCACTTCCGTCTGTCTCCTCTTCTTTCATTGTGTTTGACTACTCTTTCTGTCCGTCTTTTTGTCAATCTGTCTGTCTCTTTTCCAACAACAGCTAGCAGCAAAACAGCAACAAGAATAACGACACCACCACCAACGACAACAACATCAACAACTCTCTCCCTCTCATAGTAAGAAAGAAAGACTTTTTCTACAGTTGCAGAAACGTGCTGATGGGCATTCTGGTGTAACACTGAATAACAAGGTTTTGGTGCACTGAATTTTAATTAAATAATTTCTCCAATCACATTCACGAACCCGTAATTTATTTGTAAACCATCAATTGGGGTTATGTAATAATCAACATACTATCTCAGCTTGTGCTTCGTACAAGATAGGTAGGTAGGTAGGTAGGTAGGTAGATAGGTAGATAGATAGATGGGTAGGCAGGTAGGTAGTCAGGTGGGTGGGTGGTTAGGTAAGTAGGTAGGTAGATAGGTAGATAGATGGGTAGGCAGGTAGGTAGTCAGGTGGGTGGGTGGTAAAGGTAGGTAGGTAGATGGGTAGGTAGGTAGATGGGTAGGCAGGTAGGTAGATGGGTAGGCAGGTACGTAGGTGGGTAGGCAGGTTTATTGGTAGGCAGGTAGGTGGGTAGGTATTGATTGATTGATTGATTGTTGCTTTAGGTCCAGCGGACTCTTCCGAGCCAAATCAGGACCGGACAACCCCCAATCCGCATAAAAGATCTGCCGAAACAACCCTAGTGGGAAAATTGAATGCCCTCCACCGGCCAGTCACTTTACAATAAAGACATCCCACGCAGGGGACGGCTGAGGCTTTACCCCAACTACTCGAACCCCCGGTTACAAAAACAAAATAGAATACAAACATCATTATAAATCATCAACAAAACACATACATATAAAATGCCTATAGTGCTAAATAATAACATCATAGGAAGCCCTAGTGACCACCCGGCAGAAAGCGTCCAACACTCCCAAGCTGATCCAACAGACCTCATACACAAACAAGGAGTCTTGTCCAGGAAGAGTTTTCAAGAAAAAAGGTAGGTGACTGGTCTAGCGAAGAAGAAGATAGTATAGCAGATTGATAGAACAGAGCAGGAATGAGAAAGAGCAAATGAGAAAGACAGCAACAGTGGGAATTTAAAGCACTACATTTCCAGAAAGTGGGGATACTATTTATACTGAAACCCCCGGCACCCCAACGGGGGTGGTGGGTTGGTAGGTAGATGGGTAGGCAGGTAGGTAGATGGGTAGGTAGGTAGGTAGGTAGGTAGATGGGTAGGTAGGTAGGTAGGTAGGTAGGTAGAGATATAAGCTTCTATTTTAAAACGACAAGAAACATCAACAACTCCTCCTAACACGCGAAACCTCTACGAGTCTACAGAATCTTCTCTACCATTAAGTCGGTCGTCAACGGGAAGTAGGGGACTTCGAACTAAATTCAATCTACAAAAATGCATAGTGTCTGAACATGCCGAGGCATGCTTCGCACACTGCCTCATTATGTTTGAGACGTTCTGTAAGTAGACCGAGAAATATTTAGGTACAAGAAAACCAAAGCAAAATGAAAATTACGCACCTTAAATAATGTGATAGTAAAGGTTATAATGATCTGTAAAACATTGACAGCTGTTCAGTAAGTTATTTTAAAATTCAAGAAGAATTTTACAAAAATTTATTTTCCACATTTACGCAATTATGAAAATGTCATTTGGATACATGGAAGCTATGTACTCAAAATCTGAAAAAAGGTATTGTCCCCATGCATTAAAAGAACATCAACCTATAGTCGTTGTATCTAAAATAAATGGTATGATAGGAGGTGTGCCTCAATTTCGTTAGAGTACAATAACAAATAAATTGCTCTTTAAAAAAAACAACAGATTTACACTGCTTTAAAAACAAAAGCAGCCCCTAGTCGTATCTTAAATATTTTCTTCTTCTTCTACTTTAAAATACTTTGACTGCTCCGACTGTTCAAGGAAAAAATCTACGACTTTGGGGTGCGCCCTACAGGCTCATATTAAGAAGTAGTGAATTAGAAAAATTATGGTTTAAAAGTTAAAACTTTATGCAGGTGTTGGATTATAGATTTATGTTAGATGTGCTTATATTGTGTAAAGTACACAATGCTAGCGAAGCACAATCCATTAAGAAACTGAATTGTCCGAGTCTTAACAAAATAGTACATATATATTTGTTTCAGAAAAAATACTCTGGTGACGTGGCCAAACCATCGGAGTTTCCGTTTCTTCACCACTGTGAGCATGTCATCATGTTGTCCAATGGCTTGTGTGATGGTCTGTCGGACTTCGTTGTTGGTGCTGTGCTGGGTATAGAAAATGCCCAGAAGTCTTCTGTAACACCTCATTTCCATGCTTTGTATTCCTCGTTGTAGGTCTGCTGTGAGGGTCCGCGTTTCGCAAGTGTATAGGAAGATGGAGATGACAAGGGAGCGCAGCAGCCTTACCTTGGAATGTAGACTGGTGGTCCTGTCTTTCCACATGGGCTTCAACCTTGTCAGTGGAGCAGTTGTTTTATGCTATTCTGGAGAGGACTTCCTGTCACCAAAGAACATCCTGCAAGGCACGGTGCAAGATGGCGGAAGAAGAAGGAGACAGAAAAAGAGGTGGAAGGACAATATTCGAGAATGATCTGTCTTGACACTGAGCGAAGCCATGAGGGTTGCTGAGGACATAGAAAGATGGAGTACGCTGGTTACATGGCTATCTGTGGTGCCCCAACGACTTTCGAGTTACGGGATAGGATATGATAGGATAAGATAGGATAGGATTCAGAGAAACGGTTCAAATAATAGCCAGGTTTTAGACAAGGATTCATCAACAAGTTTCAGCAGTTTGAGTTCAACAGATTCCAGGTGACAGGTCTCAAAACAAACAATCAGCAGCATAGGCAAACAATATAAAATTATACACCAATAGGTAGGCATATTTTGAACATTTTATGTATTGAATACACAGAAGCAAATTAATACACAAAAGCAGCAGAGTCCATGTTTAGGCTTATATAATGTGTCAAGTCAATATTTCCGTATTTTCCAGTAGTACAATCTTCAGCAGTTCAGCACAAAAAACGGAATCTGTCAATATTTTCCACGTTTTTCACCAGTACAATTTTAAGATGTTTCGGGTTAACTTTTTCCGAATCAGTACTTTAGATGTAGAAATTGAGCATGTTCTCAAAATGCTCCTGTTGACCGGACAGTCGCTGTGGCTCTCCTGCTTCGGCGATGTATTTCTGCAACAATCAATAATTAATTTTAAAAAAATCAGAAATAACCATCAGATTGATTGATGAAAGATCTCAATATGTTCATATTTTACTAATAATTTGCAAGCTTGCTTGATTGATTGGTTCATATATTTATCCATTCATTGTGGACCTAAGTCTGCGCCTGTTACCTATGCAAACCTAGCATATGCCCAGTATTGGGGTGGGGGGGGAAGGGGAAGTTAAAAATACAAACTACTGTATAGACTCGTAACATGCTTGTGGCAGCATGTCCCAACGCTCTGTCCATTGTTTTTACCCCCGCCAGATTTATTTATTTATTTCGCATGCTTGCATATTGTTTACCTGTCGCCTGTGGTGTACCTCTGACCGGTTCTTTTAAAGCGTCTCTGAGGCAACACTGAGGGTCACCGTCCTACAGAGCCATAGCAGAAAGTTGACTCTTGTGAGAGAATTGTCCTGTTTACTACAGGATTTGAACCCAAGTCTGTCAGCAAACGATAACAGATAGAGGAATATAGATAACAACTAACACCGTTACCTCACAGTCTTCCAGGGTGGCACTGCCACTGGCAATCTGAGCCCCGATGCCACTCTCAAAACTGCTGTAGCGCTCCTAACAATAAAAATAAAACAAATTACTATAATACACTACAGTAGTCTGAACAAACTGCGCCTTGAGCTGATCCTTTTGGGAGAGTTAAGCGAGCTGTACACATTTCCTTATTGAGTGCTATACACAATTTTGAGTCGATTTTATCCTGTATGAAGTATCTAAGGTGACTATATGACCTTGTGACGACCTTGATATTCTTCGGCAAGGTCGAGCTTGCCATTTAGTTTCGAATGACAAGAACATGGGCTGTTAGCAAACTTGAAAAATGTCATCTCTCGGCTCGTTAACAATGACTACGAACCCAATAGTCTAATTATGACAAAAAAATATCCCAAGGTCGTCACCAAGAGTTGCATACCGACGTCCGCTTTGGCATGAAATATGCGGACTATCTTTCAGAAAACGTTATCGGCATTGACTTTTCTGTGGATCCACTTTGTTAGGCATAGGCAATAGTCTTTCGCTTGGTTACTACTTAATTTATTCAACGCTTCTAAAGGTGGTCACCATGGTAACTGTGTATGACACACTGACCTTGACGTATCTAGGAATGACGCCGTCCTGCAGGATCTTGGCGGCGACTCTCAGTCCACGAGCCATGGAGTCCATGGCTCCGATGTGGGCAATAAACATGTCCCTCAGATTGGTGGACTCGCGACGGACTTTGCAGTCAAAGTTGAGTCCGCCAGGCGCAATTCCACCTTGCTCAAGCACTACCTAAAAGCACAAAGAATACACAGTGTCTTGTTTTTTTCTTCTTTCTAGCTAACAGCTCTGTTGAGCAGTAGCACTCTGTGCAGCACGGATTCTCTGTCTTGTCTGTGTGTCTCTCAGTTTCCATCTCTGTCTCTTTTGCGTCAGCACTGAAACTTTACGTATTCTTGTTACCCATCGTTTTCATTGTCAATGAAATCCAATCTTTATCATACCCTTCCTCATCTCTGCATTAGCTCGGTCTCTCCTTCCTTCTCCGTCCCTGTCTATCCCTCCCTCTTTGTCTACCCCTCTGTTTCTCTCTTTCATACCCTTCCTCACCCCTCATACCCACTGCATTCTCTCTCTCTTCCTAACTTTCTCTTTCTCTCCCTCATACCCTTCCTCACCCACTCCGCCCCCTGCATTCCTTTCTCTCTCCCTCCAACTCTTTCTCATCACTGCTTTCTCTCTCTCTCCCTCCCTCTCTCTCCCTCTCATCACACCGCTCTCTCTCCGTCTCTCCCCCCCCCTCCATTTCCCTCTCATCACCGCCCCCTCTTCTTCTTCTCGATCTCTTTCTCAAACAGACCTTCATAACACTGGTGCAGTTCTTGATGTCCATGGGGAATTGGTCAGTGTCCCAGCCCAAGTCTGGCGACCCAGTGTTAGCATCGATAGAGCCCAGCAGATTGTATCTGAAACATCAGCCATGGTAAATCAATATAAAGCCTTAGTGCTTGTAGTGTCGTGCACGTATTCCTACAGTACAGTAGCATCAAACCGTGCCCACTGACTATCGGAGGCTAACTCAGGCATCTTCAGTAATGATAACTGGGTGCAGTCAACCTAAATGCCCAAATTGCAAAACTAAATTTCCTTTGCACTCATTCAAGTAGTGTTTTTACTGCCGCTACACCATCTGTTTGAGTGATGAATGCGAGTTAACAGTTTGTAACATGTGAGTATGTATGTTGGTTACAGACCGCTGAACTTTCAGTTTGAGAGGAAAACAACAACAACAACAGCAACACGCGTAAGCCTACATACATAGAATGAGAGTACTACTACTTGCATTCAAAATTTAAAATAATAAGAAACCACAATGTACATAAACCAAAAGAATTCTAATGTGGACAAAGACAAGACAAAACGAAACAATGCAAGTCTTCAAACTAAGCTCTTCTTCAAGCGGACAAAACACAATACTCGAGCTCCAACAAAGAAAGAAATTATATTTAGAAGGAAAGCGCTAGAAGAAGAAGCAGCAATAGTTATAATAATAGGTGAGTGACAGTCAAAATATTCAAAGTATTGGAGGTATTGGACGTTTGAAAATAGCTTAACAAGAATAGAGTTTAAGATTAAAATTAAATGCAGCAGATAGTTTACAAAATAATAAGTTTTTCGGAAAATAAAACACACCTGAAAGAAGAGTTAAAAGGAGAGAGTAGGAAAGGGTACTTGTAAAGCCTTCATAGCGACCAGTAGTAAAAGTGGAATTAAGACTTGAAAAAAACAACAACTTACGCAGAAGCCATGACAAGGTCGTGTTCGTAGCTGTGGCCTGCCAGAGTGGTGTGGTTGGGTTCGATGTTAAGCTGCAAAACCAAACATAATAATGCTTTAAGCAAATCACACTCCTATAGACTATTGGGGAAAGAGAAATGAACTGCTAATGCCATTTCTGTTCCTCTCGAAACAAATAAGGACATACATACAGACAGACAGACGGACGGACGGACGGACAAACAGACACATGGACGGACGGATAGACAGACAGGTAGATAGATAGATGGAGAGATAAATAGACAGACAGATGGATAAATAGTGCAAACAAAACGACAACAACAAATACGCTCACTTTGATTTCATTTTCCAGACCGTAGGTCCTCAGGAACCCAATCACAGTCATGGCATCTGTAGAGTTAATGTAGGGAATATTTAGAACTGTCCATTATCATCCTTATTCACCATACATAGGCCTACAAGTATCGCATTTAAGGCAATTGTTCTTACATAACGCACATATTAACTGGAAGAGTGGCTCAACATCACATCGGGAAATCTTCCTTTACCCTACCACTAACCCTCCCCCCTAACTCTTCTGTTCTCCAGTCTCAACGCCTCCCCCTCTCCCCCCCCCCCCTTCATCCAGATCCTATTGCACCACCACTTCCAAAGACATCATGGTTCTGCTCCACGTGTTGAGCAGCCTCAGCCGCAACAAATTCACAAACTTCAATGTCAGCACTTTTTGCATGGACTCGTTTCAAAATCAGCTGAGATTTCCTTGTCTATGTATCATGTCTTCAATGAAATATTTTCAGAGAGAGAGAGAGAGAGAGAGTGAGAGAAAGAGAGAGAGAGAGAGAGAGAGAGAGAGAGAGAGAGAGAGAGAGAGAGAGAGAGAGAGAAGAGAAGAGAGAGAAGAAAAGAGAGAGAGAAGAGAGAAGCTGGGAATCGTACAATGTAATAACTAACAATGTTATCATAGTACCACTACATAATCGTGTGCAACAAACAGGATACAACATGCAATAACAAAATGCTAGTTTACCATAGTCATACTGGTGCTTGCTTGGCTCCTTGGGTTTAGGCTCAATCAGGAACACACCTTTGAAGCCGATCTTCTTCTTGTAGGCTTGAGGTAAGAACAAAATAATTCACAAGAAACAACGGCTGTAATATACGGCTAAGCTTGCGATGTTTAATGTAGTAGTCGTCGAAGTCGTCATCAACACCACTGCATCTGTTGTCGCAATCATCGTCTACAAATACTGTCATCCCTGCTATCACCCCTGCCGTAGTCATCCTCGTCTTTATCATCATTCATCCATCCATCCATCAATCATCATCATCATCGTCGTCCTCGTCGTCAGCATCATTGATCAATCAATCAATCATCACCACCACCACCACTTCCACCCACACAATCATCACTGACCGATACAATGTATTAGTTATACTGACCAATGGCCATTTTGAAAAAAGCGGCCATATGGTCCAGCTCAGCCCTGACGTTGGTGTTCAGCAGACTGTGGAACCCCTCTCGTCCACCCCAGAACACTGCTCAATGCAACAAAGCCATTATAATTCATGCGACAATGGACACGAGCGATCAACAAGTTCAACATGAGATTTGAATATTTATACTGTCTATTGGACATATTATATATTGTACTTGTCTCATTTATATCTGCAAATGGCTAAATGTACAGAATACAGAATTGTGTTTGTCCTCCATCGTGACAGATATACTTTTGCAGTCAATTTACAAGGTAAGATGTGTGCAGTACAGAGCACATATATCAATTACCTGCAAGTATTACCTCCCCTCTTACCCCTCCCCCACCCCAACATCTACTTCCCTCTCAGATTAATACATTTATTTATGTTAATCTGTGTCTCCTAATCTGTCTGCCCCTAAACATATACTTCTCTCCTTCCTCGTTTCTCTTTCCACCACCCCTCCAGGCCAAAGAAATCAGTCGAACAGGGGTGACGAAAAGTACGTGAAAGCATATAATAATAAGATATTTTCTCAAGTAGTTCATCCAGCTCACCGTAGTTTTCGGCGCCCAGCTTGAGAGCGATGTCCAAACCTTTCTTGACTTGAGCCGCGGCATAAGCCACCACATGAGCATCTGGATTAGTCGAGGCTCCGTTCATGTATCTGCACAAATACCATACATCACCACAGCGGATGTATATTACTACGATTTAGCCCAGTTACATTACATTACATGATTATTGTTTTAGGTCCAGCGGACTCTTCCTAGCCAAATCAGGACCGGACAACCCCGATCCGCATAAAAGATCTGCTGAAACAACCCTAGTGGTAAAACTGAATACTCTCCACCAGCCAGTCACTTTACAATAAAGACATCCCACGCAGGGGACGGCTGAGGCTTCTCCCCAACTTATCGAACCCCCGTTTACAAAAACAAAATAGAATGCAAACATCATTATAAATTAACAAAACACATACATATAAAATGCCTACATTGCTAAATAATAACATCATAGGAAGCCCTAGTGACCACCTGGCAGAAAGCGTCCAATATTCCCAAGCTGATCCAACAGACCTCATACACAAACAAGGAGTCTTGTCCCGGAAGAGTTTTCAAGAAAAAAGGTAGGAGACTGGGCTAGCGAAGAAGACGATAGTATAACAGATTGATAGAACAGAGCAGGAATGAGAAAGAGCAAATGAGAAAGACAGCGATAGTGGGAATTTAAAGCACTAAATTTCCAGAAAGTGGGGATACTATTTATACTAAAACCCCCGGCACCCCAACGGGTGTCGATTTTGCCCAGTTAAGGCACCACCACTTTCTTAGATTTTAAGCTTGCAATCTAAGTTCACTTCCGGGCGACTTCAGTCGTCCCAGGCACGCCATCTCTGGCCTCGTGTTCTTCTTGATGTAGTGATTGTGATTCCCCTTTATTATCCCTGACCTTTAATATAAAACCCGGTTGTCTGCACACAAAAAAGAGAATGAAAAATCCACAGAAAATGTGGTTCAATCTCCATTTCTATTTTCTTGCAGTTCCAGCCTTGATTACTGTTCATCCGCTGCCTTGTAGCAGCACACTAGAGGAAACTTAGGCAGGCAAACTGTTTCAACCGTTTCAGAGGCGTTCAAGATAGTCTTGTGGTACCATGGTAACACATGAGCCAAGTTTTCTGGGTCTCACCAGCCCCGTGACCAAAGAAGACGCCCCCAAAGTAGAAACAGCTGTCAGGACGGCTAACAAAGACAATGGAGACATATTTTCACAACCGTAGTGCGCACTGGTTAGAGTGGCACCGTGTGAAAGTTACGGTTTGTGAATGGTGGTGTGCGGCTGCAGAAAATCTGTATCTTCACAGTACAGTTGCCCTGTCCTAAACCTTATAAACGGTTAGGATCTATCGGGCGACATTTAAACACCAGTAGTTCTCCTTTCCCCACTTAATTTCATTCACAGTGTCTGAGCCTGCTGAGGCTTACTTCGTACAATGACGAAGTGTAGAGAACAGAGGTGAACAAAACAAACTGCAACACCCAAGTTGAGGTCCGATGCGACATTTCGATTTTTATTCAAATCTTTATCAAGCCATGTATTAAAAACATCACATCAAGTCTTTATATACCTATTCAGTTAAACTACAGTTCACTGATGAGAGCAGTTCAAATGGAAGTGTAGATCGAGAACAGGACTCGCGTAACGGTGACGACGTAGACCATATACTTAGCATTGTCACACTATTTGATCGCGTTCACGAGACACTGGTTTAAATTGATTTTTGGACTTTCCGATACAAAGACGTAGAGACTTTGTCCGAGACGTGACCAGTAGAGTCGCCTATAATGCTCCGGTGTCGCGTGACTATATTCTACAATTACCCGAGGAAATCAAGAGCTTAATATTTTTATATATATTTTATTCGTTCTTATATAGCGCTTTTCCAGCTCAAGTGCAGCTCAAAGCGCCGTCCATATAATATTTAACTCAAGCCGCCGAGGCGCCCACTTGCAGCCTTCGGGTGCATCGTCTGACTCCCAGGCAACTGGGCACAATGCTGGGCGACCGAGGACAGGGGAGAACGGACATAGTAAGCTTACTTACTGGGTGAGGAGGACAAGGAAGAAAGAAGAAATGGAAGGGGAAGAAGTGAGGAAGATAAGAAAAGAGATGGCGATGATGGGGGCGAAGAGGATGATTACGATGATGATGACAATGACGATGATGACGATGATATGACGACGATGACGATGACGGTGATGACGACGATGATGATGATAATGATGAGGGCGAGGATAATGATGATGATTGTTACACTGTTGTTGTATTTTTATCAGTAGTTGATTCAGCCCCGATGCTTGAATCCTGATAAGTGTAACTCAGATTCGTTTATCCACGCAACCTGTTCACTCAGCAACAAGGCAGGAGTCGTCGTATGAAGTTTTCCAACTTTATTCAGCGTACATCAACAACTGCATATAATCGCTCAATCGCTTTTTCCACTTTTCACTCTCAAACAGTGCGGCACATATATCGTTTCTCTATACTCTGGAGAACGTTCGAACATTCCAGCGTGACGCCATTTCAGCCAATCACAGTAAAATTCGTCATCTGAACTGTTTTACGTCATATAACCTCGCCTAGGCAGAAGAATCTCAGCGGTCTCGGCGGCTACGGCGGCTTCGGACTCGGTGGCGGCTACGACGGCTTCGGACTCGGAGGCGGCTACGGCGGCTTCGGACTCGGAGGCGGCTACGGCGGCTTCGGACTCGGAGGCGGCTTGGGTGGCTTTGGAGGTGGTTACGGCGGCGGCAAATACTCGTACTATTACGTTCAAAGGTTTGCCTGTTAACCTTCAATTTACTCTGGGAAACAAAATACATTTGAAGTGTATGGTGTCCCTGATGATGATGATGATGATGATGATGATGATGATGATGATGATGATGATGATGATGATGATGATGATGATGAAGACGATGATGAAGACGATGATTAAGTACTTTATTGATTATTGATGTAACTGACTGATGTCAACAGCCTTCGCTGGATCGATCTACGGAGTATTGCAATGATTTCTGAAAATAATATATTTTTCTTTCAGTACGACGCACACCTAGTTGCACAATCCTGAGGGCAACGGACACGCTACTCTGTGCAAAGTATAGTTATGTACGAACCCGGGAAACGGCTACTCTATGCCTAGTCTTCAAGCGCGGAGAGCACAGCCACTTGTGGCTGTGATGCGGCGCGATATAAATCTACATTTATTATTATTATTATTAGTTTAGTTACGGACCGTCTTTAAATTTGAATAAACAGTCAATGTGTTTCTCTAGTATGGCCAGCGTAATGTCGCTTTTTATGATTTTTATTTTCTGTTTTCATTTCACGTCTTTTTACCGTCGGGTTATTTTTTTTTTGTTTGTAAAAACAACATGTTTCTTAAAGTGGGTGGTTGCACAAAAGCTAATATCTTCTGTCTGTCCCCCCCCCCCCCCCCACCCCCTCTCTTGTTCTTTTTGCTTGTCCGACTCCCTCTTTGCACTCTCCCCTCTTTTCTGTCATTCTGTCTGTCTCTGCCCCTCTCAGGATAAAGACTGAATTGATGCCTAGAAGGAATAGAGGTTCCAAGAAGGACCAGTGGTTCCATGCAATTATATGCGCTGGAAAAAATAGATCAATGGAAACCGGTATGTACGTTTAACAATTTTATTTTTTATAATACAGCACTTTTACCAAGATGCTTTACAATCCAATTCCAAAAAAGATAAGACAAGCGTCATCCGTCCCACAGTGAGCCTTAAACTATATGCAAACTGAAGCGTATCCAAGGAGGAGGAGGAGGATGAAGGAGGAAGGGGAGGGGGCGATTGTCAACAAACCTGGGATGAGAAAAGAGGTTGCAAGTTGCCCACAACAGCTTGACTCCGGTCTTCTGCTGCAGCTCCAGTGCCAGGTCCGCAATCTGATCCAGTATTTCTCCCGTCTCTTTCAGCGTGGCTCCCTCTGGAGCAATGTCCCTTAAAATAAAATAAAAATATCATAAAATGAATAAATTAATTAAATTAAGTGAATTAAATACTGACTTAACCGGTGCCCTGAAAACCTCCTAGAGCTGTTAACTGTGATATGTAAGAACACTTCATCCTAGGTGTCTGGGGGGTCGCACAGTGCGCATCAAGAAGGCGTCTAGGGCGCGCGGCGCCTTCTATTAGGTTCTTGTTTGTTCCATCTCGGTGAGCCGCTCTTTGAGACAGTAATTGCGCTAAGTCAGAACAATGTACTGTATGTAGTACGCTACCTGTCGTGAAAAGTCCAGTATTTGACTCCCAACTTCGAGAAAAACTCGAAGGCCGCCCTCAACCTCCTCTTGGCGTTCTCCAACGAGATGCTCCCGTCATCCCAAGGTCGTTCCAAAGTCGGGAACCCGAAAGGGTCAGCACCTGAAGTCATCATGTGTGTCAAGGTCATAATTATAAAAGACTAAATGCTCAAAAAAGTTGCATAAAGGGCTCACGAAAGAGTCAAGGTCACACATTTAAATAATCAAGATCTTGCTTGGCAAAGTCCAGCAAAATGAGTCAGAACATTGTCAAAGCCATAAAAAAAGCCAACATCTGAGGTAATACAGTTAAAAGTCACCAAGTTAATGGCCAAGGTTATTTTAAGGTCAATTGTAATGGAGGAGGTCTATATGAGTCTAATACTGTAAGAATCTAATACTGTAAATAATATCAGTGCGCACAAATAATTGCATGCTATAATAATGCCGTGCTAAACAGAAAGGATACTGGCAAAGAAAAGACAATAGTGATTAAATGGCAACGAAATAGGTCCAAACAGAAAAGCCAATACAGTACATTTTAACCACCCACTCGCCCATCCATCGAAGACTTTCTCACCTGTTCCGCGGAAGGTGTGCCAAAAACAGACGGAAAACCTCAGCCACTCCTCCATTGTCTTTCCCATGATCACCTGCATCATCATCATCATCATCATCATCATCATCATCATCATCATCATCATCATCATCATCATCATCATCATCATCATCATCATCATCATCATCGTCGTCGTCGTCGTCGTCATCGCCCTAATCGTCGTCCTTGCCCTCATCGTCCTCGTCATCATCGCTGTGTGCGTCTGCGCGTCATCATCGTTGTTACTGTTACAGTCGTCGTTCTCGTCATCATCATCATCATGCATCATCATCGTCGTCGTAGCTGTAATCCATCATCATCAAGTCGTCACCGTTATCTTTCCAAATTATGAAACCTTACTCATCATCATCATTCTCATCATTATCATCATGTTCATCGTCGTCAATCATCATCATCATCGTCATCATCATCGTGTTCATAGTTCTCAATTCTAGTACAAAATGTCAAAATCTCCAACACACACAACAACACGAACAAGCATTACCTCTGAAGGATT
The DNA here is from genome assembly GCA_036898135.1 of Oncomelania hupensis. Taxonomy (NCBI): domain Eukaryota; kingdom Metazoa; phylum Mollusca; class Gastropoda; order Littorinimorpha; family Pomatiopsidae; genus Oncomelania; species Oncomelania hupensis. Next base: position 49,404,529 of record CM072516.1, on the reverse strand, counting down.
GTAATGCTTGTACACCAGCGATTCCTCCACTCCGGCATCAGGCTTGTACGGAATCGGTCCAATGCCTGTGTAACAGCAGAAATATTGCCAACAAAATGTAGTAAATTAGCTTAGCGCGAAATAGATAGCAAACCATGACGTTAATTCACGAGTTATCTAAAGAGAAGCCCACACATGTTAAATTAACTTCCTTCAGACAGCCAGTCCCCCCAGATAATATCGAACAGACTTAGCGACCCATGACTGTAGTTAGCTTACTTGCCAAACTGACCGGGACGTCGTCCCCGTTAACTAGCCATGCGCCACTTATCGCTAGTAAGTGGGGCCGGGTAGCTCAGTTGGTAAGAGCGTCTTGCTAGTAACCGAAAGGTCGCTGGTTCGAATCCCGGATTGGTCAACGTGTGATCATATTATTTTCCCCTTTACCAACAACTGGCCCGCTGGTGTCAGTATAAATCGGTCCAGTAGTCACCTATATGCGAAAGTGTCGTGTGACTATAATCTACAAACAACAACAACAAATCGCTAGTGAATCTATCTTACACCCTGCCTCTGACATTCCAACTCAAGACATAATTGCACGTGTCCCATAAATAGGACAGGGGAGGGAAATATTCAAATAAAAACGCAGAATCCCGTATATGCGAGATTGACTAAAACGAGAGTTAAACGATTGATCAGAAGAACATAGAACCCCTGCATAATACCCTTGGTACCCAAATGTTTGTTCTTCAGTCAAATACTAACTGTGAAGCTGTGAGGGTCAAATCAAAGGAACAAACTGCAGTGTCCGCTTATCTCCACCTCCCCGAGAGAGTGCTAGAGACTAAAAGACGGTTTCACGAATCCCAGAGACTAGAAGTAAGTCAACACCAGTAGTTTTGATACGTGTATGTTTATATATATATTATATTGATTGCCATGTATTAATAATATGTTCAGGAGATATATAGTTACAGAAACCGATTATTGTTTCTGAGACACTGTGCATGTGGATTGATGTATCTTAGCCTTAAGATTCGGATCGAAGTGTGCATATGGGAACCCTGCAGGTGTCTGATGCTATAGGCTCTTTGTAGAGGGGACCGCAACCTCATATCTGAAGAGAATATTGTAGCCAGAGTTCTGACTTTTACAGTTCAGCTCTGGGACAGTTTGTGTAGACAAACGCATGACGCTTGCTCCCGTGGTACAGAAGGAGAACAACCTAGATTCTACCTCTTCACGTCCGAACCTTGTAGCTACAAGACTCACCCGCTCAACTTGAGAGGCAAGACTCCTCAGAAGGACTCCATCACGTGCCGAAGCGCCGTAGATAAGTCGCCCACAAATGCAACTGATATATAACACTCGCGAAACATAGTCGACCACTCGAACAATAGTAGACTCACTTAGCAAATGATGAAGAAGACCTGCTGAATGACCTACCCAGCACATCGAACTATATTAATTATTAACTTACCGGTTAATGCAGAAATGTTTGTGTTGCCTATATAAAAGTTGAAATCACATACATACGACTGGTGTCATTCTATTTGTATTGTTGTGTATCTCTTAGTTTTCTTCTCTTGAGACATAGTAACCTAGTCTTTTGATTAGTAATAAGCTTTTCTCAAATTTGAGCCAAATGATACTAAAGCCCGAGAACAAATATAAATTTTATGTGACCAAGCACCGTGATCGGTCTCTCACATAGCTTTGGAATTCTGGTAAAAGAACGATCGATACTGGTAGCCTAACGCTCATCTATCAATAAGTCTTACCCCCTAGTAAGATAAACGTATCTTCCCCAGAATATCATCACAGCCTAGAAGAAGAAGAAGAAGAAGAAGAAGAAGAAGAAGAAGAAGAAGAAGAAGAAGAAGAAGAAGAAGAAGAAGAAGAAGAAGAAGAAGAAGAAGAAGAAGAAGAAGAAGAAGAAGAAGAAGAAGAAGAAGAAGAAGAAGAAGAAGAAGAAGAAGAAGAAGAAGAAGAAGAAGAAGAAGAAGAAGAAGAAGAAGAAGAAGAAGAAGAAGAAGAAGAAGAAGAAGAAGAAGAAGAAGAAGAAGAAGAAGAAGAAGAAGAAGAAGAAGAAGAAGAAGAAGAAGAAGAAGAAGAAGAAGAAGAAGAAGAAGAAG
>CM072516.1:49302412-49399912 GCA_036898135.1 Oncomelania hupensis | reverse complement strand
TGTCTCCCTGTCCAAATGTCGCTCAAGGGATGGTCGACTTTAGCTGCAGTTATTATGTCCCCTTCGCCCTGGTTTACATCCCACAGTCCATTAGGTCGGACTTCGATAGGATTGTCTCCTTGTCCCCCAAAAGTCTCTCACTGCGCTCGTCATTACTGGTAGGCTCGCGTAATTATGCTCTACAGGTTTAATAACGGGAAAATACCAGGCCAAAATGAGCGTGCACTTTTTCTGCATTGTCACATTTAATAGCAGAATACGAATCAGTCTTTTATTTAAATTGTTTGTTTGTTGTAAATATAGACAAATGGAGATGGGGCCGGGGGTGGGGGGGGGGAGATATTTCGGTCCTTTGGAAACCACATCTCAAGAACTACAGACAGGATTTTGACCAAGCCATAAGACGGAGTGTTGGAGGATTATTACGGATTTTTTTCTTCGGCTATTCGTGTATGCCTGCCTGGAAATACATTTGAATGTCTTGCCATCTTGATTTTTTTTTCATGTGACTAAAGTTGTAATCTGCTTTCACACACCCATGCCCCCTTCTTTCTGTTATTACATTTTTTTTCAGATTTCTTGCACAGACGCTTCTATCTGGGTCCTTCAATCCTATCCTTTCCCATAACTCGGAGGTCGTAGGGGCACCACAGATGATCGTTTAACCAGCGTACTCCATCTTTCCCTGTCCTCAGCAACCCTGATTGTTTCGCTCAGTGTCAAACCAGTCCATTCTCAATGTTGTCCTCCCGCCTCTTTTTCGGTCTCCCTCTTCTTCAACCTCCTTGCACTGTGCCTTGCAGGATGGTCTTTGCAAGACCTGATGATCTGGTGACGTGGCCATACCATCGGAGTTTCCGTTTTTTCACCACTGTGAGCAGGTCATCGTGTTGTCCAATGGCTTGTGTGATGGTCTGTCGGACTTCGTCGTTGGTGATGTGCTGGGTATAGGAAATGTCCAGAAGTCTTCTGTAGCACCTCATCTCCATGCTTTGTATTCTTCGTTGGAGATCTGCTGTGAGGGCCCATGTTTCGCAAGCATATAGGAAGATGGAGATGACAATGGAGCGCAGCAGCCTTACCTTGGGTACGAAAGAAATAAGCTTACTGAGAGGGACGCGTTCTACAGAGAGGACGGTTTGGTACCCAGATACGAGCGCCTATGACCTATGGGAAATAATATAGACCTGAAAAGCCAAGATTAGAGTTGATGTAGAGCTAGTCTTTAACGCCGAAGTTTCCAATGTCAAATAAACGGGCGTCGGTCCAAAATCCAATTGCAAATTGTTTACTAATCTACAGCAAAAATCCTACAATTTTTGTTTTCTGACAAAATTTACAAGAATTTTATAATCATGTGATGTCAAACTTAAGAGCTTAAAAGTGCAGTCCCAAGTTGTGTAGAAAAAAAGCGCCACAAAACGTTTCGATTGCTCCACATGAATTATTTTTGTTTCTGGGCAACGTTTTTGCCATAAGAGAGCACTTTTAAAATGGCGCAGGGAAAGTTGGCTGAAAGTGAAAGTTACTGTAAATTGCACTGACGACACAACAATACTGTCAAATATAAATACTAACTCACACCGATTGCACATAAAACATAATTATTCCGTCAAATAAGTACACAAATCTTACCACACTGTAAATGACAAAAAGTCCTCCATTGCTATTTCACCACTGAACACATCGCCATTCGCAAATCGAAAACCCACCACTCTGGCCGCCATCATTTTCTCTTCACACACAATCTTTCGAGACCGCTAACATACTTTTCTAGTATCTTTGCCGCTTCAGAGCGCTCTCCGCGGGATGGTTCTTTCTTTCTTGCGTAAATTAACGTCCCCGGACACAATGCGTACGGTATAGGGGACAAATGGGACTTTCCGCTAAAATAGTTACATAACGTTACGTAGCGCTCTGCCTAAGCAACTCGGGGCAGGTCTATCACGTTATATAGTCTTTGCACAAAGTCGACTTGTTACAAGGTTCATTATTGTTGTTTTTATTTTTTTTAAAATTAACCTACCGCAAAATTCCTGTCCTTCCTCCCCCCGCCACCTCTCCCCTCCCCCCTGAGAAAATTTTACTCGAGTTTCAAAATGGGACGTCAAAAATAAAAGTACAGGTCTATCACTCTATACTGTTCTCCACAAAGTCGACTTGTTACTCCCTTTATTTTCCGGTTCAAAATATTGGGCGAACTGATAACACTGCTAAACCACATTCCATCTTGGCCAGATACTCCGACCTTGCTAAGTACTGAATAATGCAGTTCGGTTACCTTTAAATAAAAAAAAAATACCACCCCCCCAAAAAAAACCATTCTTTTTGTCAAAATGCTAACACAATGTTTTGCTCTATAATGTAGTAGTATGAAATTTCACTCATAACATATAAAACAATAGCCTCTTATATTAGGTCTCTTAATTTTATTACCTTCCTCAGTTAATCCGTATCATCATATAATCGTACTGCCACAGTATTATCGCTTTATTTCAATGTATTAATTCAATGTTTACGGATTTTGTTCAAAAAGTACAATCCTGAAGGATGAATGGACGTAAACCGAGATAGCTGACTTTTTTGACGCGAGTCTGAAAAAAATATGGACAGGAAGAATGACAGGCTAAAATAAAAGCTTTGTTGAAAAAACAAAAGGCTATAGATATTGCCGTATCTCAGTTTTACGTAACAGTAACGCGCAGCAGAATTATATCAGGACTGCGATATGTAAAAAGGTAAAAAGGTAAAAGGTAGTCAAGTTACCAGTCAACACAATTACTCACAGGCGCACGTATATTGGGATGTCAGAGGAGTAGATTCTACTAATACAATTACAATCTTGTGTTACGTCTAAAAGTAGACTATTTTCAGCTCACATCCCGGGCGCCTGCGCAATGACTCGATAACGATTCACCACGTAGGCTTATGTTAGATGAACAAGCTGTTTTTCCACGTCCTCTTTAAGCGAGAGTTTCATATCAGCACTTATCTGCTTTGTGATAGCTAACGTTTCAAGTGTGGGTTTACTTTGCCTATAGGATCGGTCCTGGGCAAACTTAATCGACAAAGCCATCAAACTAATTAACCACCAAGAGAAGCAAGGCCTGCTACAGAAAATCTATGGCCCTCGGTCAGCTCATTTAGGCTGTAAGTGCATTAATTAACTGAAGAACGTGTTGCTTAGGAACAAATCAAGTAGCCTAGGTCTACTGACCATCTAAACTCAGTGTTTTGGGCAGCTCTCAGCGCTGGTACAGCGCACATGCGCTTGTATCTGGACACCCGAGCGCCTATGCCTGTGGCGCGTATCCCTTTGGTTATTTATTGGTTATTAGGCACGAGTCGCAGGTATAGGCGCTCGCGGGTCCAGATACAAGCGCCTGTGGTACAGCTCTATTAAACTTAAAAGAACGTAATACTAACAGACTGTAAATGGAGTGAATATTATGTACAGTTTTTGCTGATATCCCAAGGTTAAAATTAAGTAACATATCTGATCACAATGGTAAGCAGAGATGGCCGATGTCCCCTTCGGCCATCACTGCTACGAAGTGTGTTCAACATGCACAGCCATTCAGAGTATATCAACAGCCCATTGTGAAAAGGCCTGTGATAAACGGGCACAGTGAGCATGTAGGCAAACTGGGCAACTCTGCGTAGATGTGAAAAACCGAAAGCAAACAACACGCAGTTTTATGCAAGAAGCCTACCCTACAAATCCCCCGCATGCACGGCTGCCAAAGTGCAAGTATATAAATGTGTATTCTGCGGTATTATCATGCAAATTAGTACGAAAAACCTGTCCTATCAATATCACCATGTTGCGTATAAAATAAATACGCAACCACAACGGTCTTAAAATCAATAAGTCTAGGGTCTTGTCGATTTAAAAAAAATAAAGAAAAAGAATGCAGAAACACAAACGTGCTCGCACATGTATCCATATTCATCATCTTACGCAGAAGATCAAACTGTACATACCTTGTCAGTGAAATAATTACTTCCTGCAAAGAAGAGTTGTGCACTTTCTGACCTGTGAATATGAAAAGCTATTTAAAAAGAAGTGCATAACCTACTTTAATTGTCTATAACATATCTTACAAACAAAATACTTGTAATATTGCACTTACCAAATCTGTGTAGACTTTGAAAACTATAACCAACAGGCTGAGGCAGTGCCCATGCAATTTTCTTTATCTGCTGGTTTCTGCAGTCAACTGACAACTCTGCACTACACGTACATGCAGAGACACATTGCCTAGGCCTATTTGGTGACATCTAATACAGTCCCGAGTTGCCTAGGCAGAGCGCTACGTAACGCTACGTGACTATTTTAGCGGACAGTCTGGGCAACACTATAATCTACAAACAAACACTATGTGTCTGATAGCAACGTGTCCGGGGACGTTAATCTACACAAGTCAAGTCAAGTCAACACTATGCCCGCGGAGAGCGCTAGTCTCTAAAGGTAGTTTGCGAAAAGAAAAATATGGCGTCCAGAGTGGCGAGATTTCGATTTGCGAATGGCGACGTGTTCAACGGTGAAATAGCAAGGGAGGACTTTTTGTCATTGTACAGTCTGGTAAGATTTGTGTACTTCTTATTTGACGGAATAATTACGTTTATGTGCAATCAGTATGAGTTAGTACTTATATTTGATAGTATTGTTGTGTCATCGCAGCCAACTTCAGTTTGAATGGCTGTTGTGCAGTCAACATGTGCTGCACCATTTTAAAAGCGCTTGCATTTGGCAAAAGGTTGCCCAGGAGCAAAAATAGTTTGTTTGGAGCAATCGCAAGCGCTTTGCGGCGCTTTTATTCTAGGCAACTCGGGGCTGAACTCGGCGAAGAAGGCACGATAACCCACACGCACACGCGCAAATACACACACACACACACCCGCACACACAAACATACACACACACACACACACAACCGTGTAGAAACGCCGTTGTGATGACTCATGAAACTCTACATACATTACTTTGATATTTTTACAAATTTGTTTATTTTTTAAGCTAACCCTAACCCTAACCCTTAACCTAACCCTAAGCCTAACACAGCCCTAACCCTAACGGAACACTTTTTTGACGTCAAAATAACGGGGTCCGTCAAAAGAAAGTACGTAGAGGTTCAAGTGTATGTCAGAATAACGGCGTTTCTACCTAGCCACACACACACACACACACACACACACACACACACACCACACACACACACACACACACACACACCTACACACCCACACACACACACACACACACACACACTCTCTCTCTCTCTCTCTCTCTCTCTCCGTTTGAAGGTCAATGTCGAGGTGATAACAGAACAGAAGAAAGCGTCATTGTGGTATCATTCGTATTTTATTTGATTTGTTACGAGGGTGCGCTCATAAAATGTTACATGCATTTATTTTCCATCACCCCATGTTCATCGGGCCATTTTATGTTTGCAACTATATAGGCCGCGAATTCTTTACTTTAATTTAATAGGACCACTGTTAATATTCAGGATGTTTGTTTATTTTAATTTTATTTGTGTGTGACAATGAGTGTACTTGGGAAACTCCATTAATTTGTTGTCACATTGTTAATGGGTAACCGTTGTTCAAACCGACCGCTAAAACTTTGAAGTTTAGGCGTCTCGTCTTTGTTATGTAAACAAACAACGGCGGTTAAGCTTACTATGCACACGTACTTTCGATGCAGTACTATTTTTAGAAACAACCTTGATCGGTGACGATTAAAATATATGGGTGGTCTTAAGTTCCAGATTATCTAACAGTCACAATCAGAATCTTTATTGTACCAACAACAGCAAGGAACATCTTAATAGATGGGAAGAGGAAGGGAAGGGGATGGGAGGAAGAGTTATGAATTAATTAATGTGTTTTAATAATGAAGTAGAAAAAAAAAAATAAACCCTTTCCTTGGATCAGTTCATCAAGTACGGGAATATAGATGGCTTACAACCCACGTAGAACTCGATCTAAACGTGTGTAAGCAGTGAGTGAAATCAAATATCTGTTTATTTTGGGTCAAGATGTTCGTGCTATGTTATACTTTACCCAAGTCTTCTTTTTAATTTCTTTTTTTAACAGTTAAGAGTTGTTAGCACACAGCGTAGCTGAGACTAGCTGAAATTTACGTAAGTCTCAGCCAGTCTCGGCAATACGCAGTGTTAGTACTATAATGTATACACACTAATAATAATAATAATAATAATAATAATAATAATAATAATAATAATAATAATAATAATAATAATAATAATAATAATAATAATAATAATAGTAATAATAATAAGGGCATTTACATAGCGCTTTTTCCTAATGACATCAGTTCAAAGCGCAGTTCTCACGCATTTATACTTAACGTTAACATCGAAACACATACGAGAAGGAGTGAAACAAAAACGAGACACTAATAAAATTATGCAAAGACATAATACAAACAGGAAAAAATAATAATTATAAGTATAATATAAAAGACGAGGAAGGGATGGGGAGAAGGAGAGCAGCTAAGGAGTGAGGGGGCTTGGGTGCGTGCGGTGTAATGGCGGTGGTAGGAATCAGAAAAGAAGGAATGGTGATGGTGATGGGAGACGAGATCGGACATTTTAAAGGAAGATATGAGATGACTTAAAACTGGCTATGTTCGGAGAGAGAGAGAGAGAGAGAGAGAGAGAGAGAGAGAGAGAGAGAGAGAGAGAGAGAGAGAGAGGAAGGGAGAGGAAGAGAGTTCCAAGTTGAAGGACCAAGCACTGAGAAAAGTCGACAGCTTGCGGAGGGAAGGTTGTAGCTGCGTATTTGTTGCATGAGGGTGTCATAGAAAGAACGAAGATTTCTAGATGGTTTGTAGAAGTGAATGTTCTGGGTGAGGTAGGAAAGGGCTAATTCATGGACGCACTTGTAACAGAAAATACAGATTTTATAGGTAATCCTCTGAGATACAGGAAGCCAGTGGAGAGAATGTAGGAAGGGTGTGAAAGGGGTGGCCTCGTGGCGCAGAGGATAAGTCGCCGGTTTCCTATGCCGAAGGTCGCGGGTTCGATTCCCGCAAGAGGCGAACGTATGTGACTTAGGTACGAGACTATTGAGGTCACCGAGGGTTTTCTCCGGGCACTCCGGTTTCCTCCCTCCCTTCAATAATGGTACAGGACGCAGTCAATATAAAAATTTCAAAAAATAAAAATTAGATTTTCTTTCCGTCTTCTAATAGCGATCTCCCTGCCTTTACACCACTTGTTTGAGTGATGGATGTGTATTTCGTGTGTGTGAGGGTGGATGAGACAAGTGAGCGTGTATGTTGGTATAGATCGCCGCGCTTTGAGCCTGATTGATTTGGGGAAAGGCGCGTATATAGCATCCTGTATTATTATTATTTTTATGATAAGATTTTTTTCATTTCGAGAACCATACGACCAGTTGAGTTCTGAACACGTTGGAGCAGATGAACAGAAGAGGAAGGAAGTACAGCCAGAAGAGAGTTACAGTAGTCTAAGCGTGACAGGAAAAGAGAGTAAATGAGTTTGCCTGTAGCGTCAATGGTCAGATGTTTGCGGGTAATGCCAATTCTAAAAAGCTGAAAGTTGCATGCCTGACAGGTTTTGCAGATGAATTCTGACATGGAGATGATATGTTGTCAAGGATGACACCGAGGTTTTTGACAGAATATGAAATAGGAATAATGGTTTGGCCAAGAGTGACAGTGTCTACATGGGAAGAAGACAGGTTGAGTTTGGTACCTGTTAGCATAACTTCAGTTTTGTTAGCATTGAGCTGGAGCTTGTTGGCAGTCATCCAGTTAGAAATGTTTTCAAAGCAGTCAGAAGCTTTGGTTAAAATAGATGGGAAGTTTTAAGGAGTTCGCTGTTTTTGAGCAGTGTATCGTCTGCGTAGAAATGGTGGAAAATGTCGTGGTTTTGGATGATCTGATGTGTAAACGGTGAATAGAACAGGACTTAGAAGTGACCCCTGAGGAACATCGAAGTCAAGTCTAGACGGTTCAGAAAAGTAGTTGTCGATGCAGACAGATTGGAAACGATCAGAAAGGTAAAAATGGAACCAGCTTAGGGCGCTGTCCTTTAACCTAAAAGAGTTCTCAAGGCGCTGAAGGAGGATAGAGTATTGATAGTATCAAAAGAGGCTGAGAGCTCGAGAACGGTCATCAAAGATCGGATTTTACCAGAGTCAGTGGCAGAGAGGAGGTCACGATGTGAAGAAGAGCTGATTCAGTAGAGTGGTCAGCACGATAGGCAGACTGGAATGGACAGAGCAAGTAATTGTTGGATGAGAGATGATGGTTGAGCTGTTTGACGACAATCTTCTCCAGGAGTTTGGATAGGAAATGGAGATTAGAAACAGGGTGGTCGTTTTTCAAGTCTTCTGTATCAAGGTTTGATTGCTTTAGTGGAGGCCGCACGATGACATACTTGAAACAGGGTGGAACAGAATCAGATTGCAAGGAAGAGTTGACTATGTTGGTGATAGTTGGGAGGAGGTCAGTGATACAATTTTTAAAAAGTGAGGTAGGGATGGGATCAAGCTCGCAGGTCTTATATGACATGGTGATGAGAATTTCAGCCACTTCAGTTTCTAAGACAGTATGAAAAGAGAAGTTTGGTGTGCCCGTGAAAGGCGGATCAGCTGGAGGACATGGTTGACAAGGCATGTCATAAAGATTTGCGAGTAGCTTTGATTTTCGAGGTTAAAAAGTTTGAAAAGGATGAAGGTAGTTCAGAAAATTAAATTTTTGTTGGAAGGGGAGAAGTGTTCGTGTTCCTTAGGATGTCATTCATAGTAGAAAATAGTTCTTTGGAAGAAGTAGAGCGACATTTGCACAAAAGATTGACAGCTTAATCCTGTTCATCAGTTAGATCCCTTTTGTAGCCAGTGCCACCGGTGTGGATAACAGCAGCCACAGGAGGCATTACACAAGTTAGGCGCCTTTATAGCGATCGTCGATAGTACAACAGTTGTATATAACAACACAGTCATTTGTTAATCGCCGTATGCCGTGAGATAAGCCTATGTACGCTACATAAATCGTTGTATTATTATTATTATTATTATTATTATTATTATTATTATTATTATTATTATTATTATTATTATTATTATTATTATTATTACGCCAAAGGCTGCGTTATCTACCACTATGCTATCGAGGATAAGCTACATAGGCGCCCAGCTCGTGTAGTATAGTGCCCCTGTACTATGCCGCAACTAAGTAGACGTGTGGGTTGGGGGTGGAGTATGAAGAGTGAGTATGCTTCCTTGTCTCTCAATATGGCTGTATGGGGAGGAAAGGGGAGAGGGTGGAGCGGTGGGGGAGAGGGGAGAAGGAGAGAGGAGGGAGGTAGAGGAAGGACCCTGGGGAGTAAAGAGAAAGCTCAGTGGTCTGGATGTCGGACTATGCACCCAAAGGTTGCAAGTGGGCACCTCGGATTCCTTGGGTGGGAGTTAGATCCTGTTTCGGCCATCGCCTTGAGCAGCTTTTGAGATGGTAAAGTATTTTTAAAATTATTGTTTCTTTATTATTTTTATTATTATTTTTTCTTATTTATTTTAATTTTGTAAAGTTTAGTAGTACTATCACTTAATTTGTGAAGACTATAAATAAATTGATTGAATTGAGTTGAGCTGACAAAAGGTTATATAAGAATGAATTTTTTTTAAAAGGTAAGGTAAAGGTAGTCCCATAGCCTTGTGGCCGTAGGGGAGCGTGATGTTGGAAATCACACTTATCTTGGGCCAGCGTAATGAGGGTGATGCCCATCTCTCTCCCTCGCTGCTTTACCTTCCCCACCCTTAAGAGAGTAGGTACTCAGTCACAGTTGAGTCAGCTGGGGGCGTTGTTATTTGTCGCTTCACATTTTGCGGTCACCCATCCAAGTGCTAACCCAGTTGGGGTGCCGGGGGTTTCAGTATAAATAGTATCCCCACTTTCAGGAAATTTAGTGCTTTAAATTCCCACTGTCGGTGTCTTTCTCATTTGCTCTTTCTCAGTCCTGCTCTGTTCTAGCAATTTGCTATACTATCTTCTTCTTCGCTAGACCAGTCACCTACCTTTTTTCTTGAAAACTCTTCCGGGACAAGACTCCTTGTTTGTGTATGAGGTCTATTGGATCAGCTTGGGAATATTGGACGCTTTCTGCCAGGTGGTCACTAGGGCTTCCAATGATGTTATTATTTAGCAATGTAGGCATTTTATATGTATATGTTTTGTTGATAATTCATAATGATGTTTGTCTTCTATTTTGTTTTTGTAAACGGGGGTTCAATAAATTAGAGTGCAGCCTCAGCGTCCCCTGCGTGGGATGTCTTTATTGTAAAGTGACTGGCTGGTGGAGGGCATTCAGTTTTCCCACTAGGGTTGTTTCAGCAGATCTTTTATGCGGATTGGGGGTTGTCCGGTCCTGATTTGGCTCGGAAGAGTCCGCTGGACCTAAAGCAACAATTAATTATGTAATGTAATGTAATCCAAGTGCTAACCACCCTGGACGGTGCTTAACTTGCGACACAGTAGCGAGAGCTCCAACCACTGCGCTATCCGACAAAACAAAATAAAATAAAGTGTCGTGTTTGTCTGAACTTAAAATGTTTTGACCGTAATTTCAAAAGCTACTATTGGCAACCAAAATATGTGGAAAAGAGAATTTGCTGTGCCAAAAGAATAAAGAAGAGGCAACTTCTAACTTGAAGAAGAAGAAGAAGAAGAAGAAGAAGAAGAAGAAGAAGAAGAAGAAGAAGTAGAAGAAGAAGTAGAAGAAGAAAAATGAGGGAATGGGTGGAAGGGAGCAAGAGAGAGCTCGAGAGAGGAATAGTGAGTGAGAGAGAGGAAGAGTGAGTTCGAGAGAGGAATAGTGAGTTCGAGAGAGGAAGAGTGAGTTCGAGAGAGGAAGAGTGAGTGAGAGAGAGGAAGAGAGAGAGAGAGAGAGAGAGAGAGAGAGAGAGAGAGAGAGAGAGAGAACAAAGAGATAGCATTATTAGTGTGTAGACCTGGGTGTGTGAGAGAGAGAAAGAACAAATGAGTATGAAAAAGAAAATAAAAGTGAGAGAGAGAGAGAGAGAGAGAGAGAGAGAGAGAGAGAGAGAGAGAGAGAGAGAGAGAGAGAGAGAGAGAGAGAGCAATTATAGAAACATGATCACAACCAACACAAGTATTATTCGTTTTAATGTACACAAGTATTTATTTAGGAATAGTAAGTATACATTCTTCTTTGCAATAGAGTACAATGAAATTTAAAAGTGTAAATTTGTAAAAAGGAAAATAAATGTACAAGTGCTAAAAAAAAATTTATGTATTTAAAAAAAATGTCCAAAAGTAATTAATTCATGAAAATCTACAAATCTACAAAATTGTCAAAATCAACTAAGAGCTAGAAAAAGACACAAGTACTATAAACTCAAAATGCAAACAATGACAATTAACTGTTTACTGCTAGCGCCACGAGAATCACGAAGAATATATCACAGATATTTACGACCATACAGTGTCCAAGCCTGCTGAGGTGTAGGCCGTACATTGTGTAGCAGTGTAAGGAGTAGGCCACAGCAGGCTCAGCCATGCTGTCCAAGTAATGACTTTATACATGAGTAACAAGTGGAGATAGATTGGATGAATGTGGAAAATGGACGAAAATGTTGACAATTTGATCTTTCAATACCTTGCTGCCTCTGCTGATTTTTTTTCCCATGAAGGCATTCGTGTTTATTAGTAATCGTATACATGTCTGTGCATTGTATGTATAAATGTAATGGTTGGTGCCTGTAGTGGTATCTTCCTACATACACCCATGGATGGATGTGCACATGCTTAAATACAGTGGTAGGCTCAGTGCAAATGAAAAAGACGGTGCATGCAACTAGTGGTATTTTCCTAGAAGCTGCTCATGAAAGTGCACTCCAATAAATATAGCGCATGTAGCAGTATTTTTCTACAGATGCTCATGTATGGGAAAAAGACAAGTGTACACGCAGAACTAGTACAATGCAGGTGGTGGTACATTCCTGCATAGGCTCAGTGCGCATCAAAAATACACAGCAGTGGTATTTCCCTAAAGCTGCTCATGCAAGTGTATATGCATATAAATACGGTGCATGGGATTGTCCCTGTGCATGCTCATGCGTGGTTTCCCTGAATAGTTAATGGTATACAAAGAGGTGATTGACATTTCCCAAACAGTATGCAAGTGTGCGAGTTACAAACCTACCATCACCAGTAGTAATTCCTGTAGGAGCTAATAAACATGTGCTGGATTGAAGCCAAGTGAATAGCATACAACAACTTTGAGAATACTGCACAATCTATCATGATGTCATTCGAGAATATAGTATTCTTTTTTGTTACAAAAAGCGGAAATGAAAAGAACTTGTAAGTTTAGAAAAGAGAATTGAAAGGCGTCTAAAAGCAATATCTTTGGTACAGATTAGCGCTGCAACAAGTTGGTCCAGTTGATTAGAACCATAAGCTTGGTCCATGCAGGTGAAACAAAGTTTGGTCCCTTCGGCTGAACAAAAGTATGGTGCCATTATAGTGGTGAGGTTTCAAACGAAAAGCAGCATACAAAATGATAAATTGGTCATGCATGCAAATGACCTTGTATGAAAAGCAAGTATATAGCATACAATACGATACTAAAAAAATGCAACAGTATAAAGAGGTAGTTTCTACACTACTAATGTCGTACGTACATTATAAAATAATATATAATGACACACAAAGAGTTGAGACTTGTCCAAAATGTGAATACTACAGTAACATTAAAAAATTTACCCTTCTGTCGAATACTTTTGGAGTTATTCTGTTGAATGGACGGATTGATTTGAAATCAAAACAAAACGTTGGCTACATGAGTTAAGAGTTAGAATTGTATCCTAAAGACAAACTAAAAGGAAGAAGAATGTGGAGGAAAAGAAATATCTACACAAGAATAAAAATAAAACTCAAAATACAGAATGCATTGTAAATGATAATAATAAATTATAATACTAAATCTTCATATTACTGGCAGTGCTGATGATAACAATTTTTTTACAAAAAGATCTGCTATAACTGTGCAAAAAGCAATTTTCTATATCTACAATATCCTAAACTACCTTTATCAGTACACTCAACCCAAAGATCTGTTACAACACATACATCTAAAACAATTTTGTACCATACTACTTGTGCACAATTACTATGAAATCTCAGGTGCATATATTTTATGGTCTGTTGCAATGTTTTTTTTTCAAAAATTAAATAATGATAATGAATTAAACTTCAATATGGTATTTTTCGTTAACTACTAAATATGTCACTTTTGTTCTTTAGTCTTTAAAAACATATTTCAGGAGAAAAAAAAGAACCGACCTACACATTTAAATTGGTTTTCCATATTTGATATCTGTTTTTCCCCAACTAATAATACATGTATATAACCCAAGCAATAGTTTCAGATGTAAAATAGTTGTGAAAATTTTGAGCAAATATCTTGGGATCTAAACTTTCTTTTGTGTGCTACTGTCAACTTTCTTGCTGAAATAATTTCTGCACATTATTTATCTCAACACAAGCAACAATTGGAACTTTGAGAACATGATAGGATGATTTTTTTTAATAAATAAAAAAATGTGGATACCCCATACATAAAACAACTGCAATATCACGTAATCTGTGGAAATCATGATCAGTCACTAAGCTCTGAAACATTGACCATCAAATAAAATCATATGTGAAACATTCTGAACAACCGATCATCGAGTCATGAACAAAAAAAATCTATCCATGGATTTGTTGTAATTCCCTGGTTGGAGATTAACACACCAAAAATAAGCAAGGCATAATACAAATGTAGATATTGTATGAAAACCCAAACACCTACGTTCTTAGCAGCATAAAATATATCTAAAAATATACACACACATTGGAAACCCAAACAGAACCTGTCTACAACGAGGCTAAATAATCAATGGTTGGAAAGAAAGAAAAAAAATCTTATCACAAAATGACGCTCTATAACCTAAAATACTAGAAAACCGAAAAGAACCGATGATCACCCATGGCATGCTAATAAAGGTGCTATTCAGTCCATGGCATATTTTGGGAAACGGTGTTACATAACCCATGGCGTGTTTGTCCAAAAAATAAAATAATTATCTACAATATACGATATAGTCCATGACTGGCTGGGCTACATGTGACACTCAGGATAACTATGTTGCGCAGCGCACGTTGCGGTACAGACGGTTGTAGCCCTTGCTGAGGTTGCTAATGAACAGCTCGCGGTTAGACTTGCCGCTCAACTCTGCCGCCCGCTCGGTCCAGTAGTGGCCCTTGTCCACGTGGACCAAGCTTATCGACTGCTGTGTTGGGCTGAAGAGAGAGAGAGGCAGAGAAACATGAGCATACGTAAACGTCAAATTAATCCATATTGCTCACACACACAAAAACATACCCACAAATGTCACTTCATAAGCTGAGATGTAAAACTGTAATGAATACCTTTCCTGGTAGTAAAACAAACCTCATCAGGTAACATGGCATTTATAAAATTTTCTTGCGAATTGACAATTTAATATATGAAAAACCTACAAACTTCGTGTTCTTTGCTTACAGTCAGTAACAAGTGATTAAATAAATAATAAGAAATTAGCTCACTCTTAAACAAACAAACAACCAAACAACAAATTTATGAAAGTACATTGCCTTGTTCGTGTTGAGAGCACCACACACAAAAACATGAAGAGCATGCAAATGTATGCTGCTGGACTCAACATAATTAAGCTACAGTGATGCAACATACTGGTAAGTTAGGAAATTGCACATTTTTTAATACAGTTGTAATGCCAGTTCTGGCACCTGTACCATATTTTCCAAAGTTTTAAGTCACAACCCCTAAATAACATATTGGTGATTTTGGATAATCTGCAACAGATTCGGGCAAAATTTGAGTTGCTTTTTCAGTGAAATGCACAGCAGCACAACCCCCCCACCCCTACCCCCACCCCCTCTTCCAACCATCATGACCAGAGTAATTGCTGTGTACCTTTTCTTTTCTTAATTTTTTTTTAATGTGGCACTCACCTGTCTAGGACATGAGAGTAAGGATCTTTCAAAAGTCCGTACAACGGAATGTGTGCGTGCACAGACTAGACCTTGGATTGTATTTTCATCTGAAAAATTCAAGCTCCCCCTCCACCTCCTCAAACCCCTACCCAAAAAAAAAAAGAAAAAGAAAATCAAACAAACCCTTCCTCCCTACCCCCTCCTCCACACACACTACCCACATACATAAAAAGGCCAAAGTATTTCCTGCAGTCAGAAAAAAATGTATTAGTCACAGCTGGAATATAAATCCACCCCAAACTGGTGATTTTCAGCTGGGGGACAGTAGCATTGCAGGCTTGTCATTGCAACCGAGGCTTGAGTAGGCAGAAAAAGAAAGAAAAAAACAACAACTGAAAATTATAATAATGCAAGCAGCAATTTTCCAAACCTGTTTTTCTCTTCCTTGGTAAGAACAGTATACTACTTGATTACTGCTAAAAAACATATGGAATGAAAGAATAACTGACGGTGACAGGGTGAACACAAGGTGACGTTATGTTAATTAAAGTGACACTGACCCATCAGTAGAGGGGAATATACCTCCGGCTCCTGGCAAGGCTGGTGGCCAGATCAAGGTCATACAGTGACCTGTAAGGGTAGTAAGGGTAAGGGTCAAGACCCAGCTTGTACCTCTCATAGGCCTGCAATGCACAACATAAAACACACAGCTTTATCATCGTTAAAGACAAAAGAGGAGAATGTATGACTCCTTTTTTTCATGCTTTTATTTAATTTATTTATTTATTTTTAATTAGAGAAAGATTCTAAAATATTCTCTACTCCTCCTACCTCTCCCCACCCCCTTTCTCATCCATTAATTTTTTTCTTTACCTTGGTATTGTGTAGGATGCAAATGCAGTGTTTAATTTTTTGATTGTATAGGATCCAATTCGACTACAGATCCATTCAACTACGCAGGCTGTTAAAGAACATTTTTATCAATGAAAGTAAAATAAAATCAACGACTGACGTTATAGCAAAGTGACTAACAAGGTAACAAGCACTAACAAAACAGTTGGACTTATTTAAATTGCGTATAAAGTCAGTTGCAGTTACAAAATCAAATAATGAATTTTAAACGGCTCTGAATCTGTACAGTAGCAACCAGACACAAAGAGAATACAAAAACTATATAATGAAGAACAGAACTAGTACCTATAAAATTATTTAAAATATAAGCAAGTAGTACTTTCAAACACTGATAATAACATATACAGTGGAGTCCACCTATAACGAACCTTGGAATAACGAACACCCGCGATTAGCGTACTACCATCCATTTCCCGACACACTCCCTTCTTTGTCTTACTATTTAATCCCTTCCTATAACGAACAAAGCCAGCTAGGCAAATAACGAATCTTCGCTTGTAACGAACCCTTTGTGTATTCCCTTGGCCTACTTTGCCTCAATTGGCTCATCGCCAATAGCGAACAGCAGCAGAGAAGCATGCCAGTTCGTACATAGGTCAACCAGGCCTTGAAGTCATAACTGTCATTGGCTGCTATAAATAGCCTGGAATGAAGTCATTGTTGATAAACTTCGTAGGCCTAGATCGATCTATGTACTGTATGTTGTGATGTGTACTCATCACCGGTGTGTACTTCCGTTTACAGTACAAATCTCTACAGCGAATCCCGCTTGTAACGAACCCGAAATTCCCCCCCTTGAGATTCGTTATACCCGGACTCCACTGTATATATATATATATGTTATTATCAGTGTTTGAAAGTACTACTTGCTTAATATGGTAAAATTTTCTTTATATATATATATATATATATATATATATATATATATATATATATATATATATATATATATATATATATATATAGGCTTATAAACCATTGCTTCTGGGCACCTTAAAAGTCACCAACCGGTCATTTGGGTACCCGGCTTTGGATCTGGGGACCCAGCTGGGTCCCCGGATCCAAGGCGGCTCCCAGAAAACGATCTTAGGGTAAGCGCAGTGCCTCGACGATTAGGGTAAGGCAGTGCCTCGACGATTAGGGTAAGGCAGTGCGCTCGAAACGGGTTAGGGTTAGGGTTAGCGGTCCGTCTACAAGTGATAATTTACATGTAATTATAGTGGGGGTACCCAAAAGCAAGGGGGTATATCTATATATATATATATATATATATATATATATATATATATATATATACAAAATACAATAAAGTTAATACAAAATTAATGCCAACAAGATCATTCCCCAAAAGAAAATTTTACCATATTAAAATTAAGTTAAAGTTACAACAAACACACACATGACGAATTTTTCCAAGCAAGGTAAAAAGTGATAGAAGTAAAAGATAGGCAAAGGGAAAAAAGACGACACAAATGACAATATATGATGTTGTCTGATGTTACATCAACAATGAAGATTACAAATGACTATTGCTATTCTGTATCAAAATCGCTAAAAGTTACAACATCACAGGGAATAGAAAAGACGCGAACAACAGTCACCGAAAAAGAAATAAAATTAAAATAATAAAAATTGAGAAACTATGCCATTGTTGAAAGTATACTTTACAGTCCAAAACTCCAATCCAATATTTGAAATGGAAAGAGAATGCGTGCAATATTATAACCCAAAGAAGGTGTTAAAACTACAAGATAAATCACTACACACAGAGAAGTACTACTTGAACAAAAAATTAGGTGACAGAAGCATTTAATACACTAGTCAGGAAGGCAAGTTACATGGTGGAAGCCAGATAAAATCCAGTCCACTAAACAATTTGAATTTGCACACACTTTGATCACTAGTCCTAATGCTAACTTGACTGTGTTACCTCAGCTTTACTAAACAGGATCAACTACTACACACAGAAAGCTATTAGAACATTAGGGAAAAGACTCACAGGAATATGTTACCGCTGTTCTTGCATGCATTTCAACGTTGGATTACCAGACAATGCTAGCATTTCATTAGTAGCTAATTTCCCTACAGCACTGTGTACACAATATCGTCTCAAATCTTATCAAGTTATGTTTGTGTCGACAATGTTTGTTTAGGCTCAGCAAAGCTATTACTAGGGTAAGACCAGAATTTCAGAACTTCAAAATAAGACTGGAAATGTGCTTAACGAGATAACATTTTGAGCAATAAAACTTTTTATAAATAGTCTTTTTTCTTCTTCTTCAGATGGCTGGTAAAGCAAGCAACAGTGAATGACATTTTTGATGGGGGGTACAGGAACTCCCCTTAATAACGATAAATTACCAAGAGAAATTAATCTCAAATTTAGATATTTTATTCACTGAAAAAAGTTGTCCATGTCCATGACCTCAATAACAGACACAAGCTGCAGACAAACACAACTCAACACAGCAAAACACAATGCAGTATGCAAATACATACACAAAACAGCACAACACACCCCTCGCTCACTTCCATCTTAATACATATACCACACAACACAATACGCTCTCCTCCCCATCCCCTAACAAATATATACACTGCACAACGCAGCACACAACACAGAGCACAACACAGTGCACAACACAACACAGCACAAAGCACAACACAGTGCACAACACAACAGCACACAACACACATTCTCCCAATCCTCCCCCCACCATCCCACCCATCCATCCCTACTCTCATCCCACAGCAAATACACACACTACAAAACACAACACAATGCTCACTCCCTAGCCACACAAAACCCCACAACACACAAAAACCCCACAACACACACAAAACCCCACAACACACGCAAAACCCCACAACGCACACACACTTGTGCACACGCACACAAATACACACATTCCCACATCTGTGCACTCGCAAAACAGACTACTTTTACCTAGTAATCACAAGTCAGAAATGCCAAACAAGGAATGAGTTGTAAGTGAAAGAGGTTATGCTGATAGATACCGAAAGATAGGGCCAATAAGGAGAAGTGAGCCTGGCCAAGCGAGCCTCTCTGCTTACTCGGTCGGCCAACCAGCTGTAGTAGGAGGACGAGTAGGGGTAGAGGCCGTAGCGCTCGCGGAAAGTCGGGCGGTACAGCACGGGACTGGCTGAGCGGGGCCGGGGCCGGTAGGTGGAGACAGCACGAGACGAGGTCAGAGCTGCCACTTCCGCATCTGCAATTCCACAACAACCCAACTAAGAATGGCGAAATTTCTTATTGTTAATGGCTTTCTGTTCGATCCTTCTTTACTGTCTGTTCTGCTATCCAAAAACTAACCTCAGCTCAAACTCTTTAAAGACTCATTATTTTTAATGTTGGCTGGTAAACTCTGTTATCTTGCCTAGGTATTAAATCAAATGCATCAGTCTGTTGGCTATTCGAACAAACAGTCCACACAATTTACAAGCTGACGAAAGCATTTTTTACCATCATCGTCCAGCTTAGATCTGTACACTGGTACAGGGTCCTTTAGAGGCTCCCGAATAACCTGAACACAAACATAGAAATAATGTTAAATCCAACACCTTCACAGAAAAGAGAAATAATCTCAATCAAAATATTCAATAAATTCAATCAAGACCATGAACATAACTGAATTTATTCCATCAAATATTGAATAAATTCATGTAAAAATCAACCATTCAAATACTGCAATAATTTACATCAGAATTTGAGAAAGAAACTGTGCCCTTATCATTACAATTCAATGATAATAGATTTCATAAACATCTTAGCGCGTTAGATAAAACATAATTCACATTGCCATTATAACTTACAAAATAATAATGTGAGAAATATAAAAAAAAATGTATCTTCATCTAACAATGCGAAAAATAAAATGTTATGTTCATCTACCAAAATAGCATTTGAGCTGGGTTTAAACCGCTGATGGCATTTGATAATGTAGATTTGAAACTATTACACACCTTCACCTTTCTGGAGGAGAGACAACTGCTACCTGTGAAATTGTTTATCTCCCTTGTTTATATAGGACAGCAGTCATTTCTGTATCTGTATCTCAGTATACTTTCTTCACCCATCAAACTGTAATTTCCGAGCATTTTATTTTGAATAAAATCAGAACGAACTCTGTCACAAGCTAACATTTGAGCAAGACAGCATAATAAAATATCCCATGAACAAAAATTGCTGATCAAACTATGTTGAAGCACACACACTGGTTACACAGCCAATGCAGCAGCAAGAGACATGCTCTCATATATCATAGGACTAATGAAATAAGGTAAAAACGATACGTTTATTTATGCTTTTATTACAGCTTCATGCAGACAGGTACGTTTGTTAATTTTGCTTGGACCTCTATCAGAAACTAACATCAACAATACTACATGTATTTATATGTACATGTATATACAAAGTTTTGTTTCTTACTTGTATTTTAGTTATCTCAGTAAAACTGTTATTAATATGGAATCAATAAACAACAAATGCGAGCGCTGTGGCCGCTGAATCTAAGGCGGAACAAACTTTCCTTGTCTATAGAAACCAATGACGCCTGACAGATGTGGGATATATCGATCCTGCCTCTGGGCGTTAAGTTTCTCCGAATATTATTTACTTTTGATTCAGTCAACGTCTTGAGGGTTTTCTCTGGGTACTCTGGTTTGCTCCCCAAGCAAAATTTCAAAAACGCAAGTAATATTAGGTAGGTTGGGTTTGGGTCGCCAAAGGCAGCGACTATGCCTTCCCGAGGGGAGGCAGCCCAGAATTTCCCAATAAAAAGGGGCAATAAAGTGTTAAAAATCAAAATGATTGTCATCTGAATAGTGTCATGCAATCATTATACTTGTTATGCCACCATGAACTACTGTACATCCAAAAGCCTACATAATAACAAGGATTGACAAGAACTTATTCTCCTCTGCATTTCAAGTTCAAAATGTACACATGTGTGCTGGCATGAGCAAACTTCTTATGTTACAAAAGAATATTTACAAATCTACAGAACGTAAGATGTAACGTAAGGTATTTCAAAAAACATTCATTTGAAAACATTAAACTGCTCATAAGGCCCCTTATTTAAAGACAGTATATAGTAACATAGATGGAAAAAAAAAGGATTGAACAAAATACTCTCTACCCCTACGGTGAAAAATAAAAGCAAGATGCTTATAACATTTGTCTTTACCTTGTCTAAATGCAAGTGAGACCTGGACAAAGATGAGGTGGAACGGTTTAGGATACTGTCAACGTCACCATCAGCTTCATGCACAGAACACACAGTTCAAAACATGCGTCAAACAACAAGCAAGCAAAACGAAGCATTGAGCAAACTGGCAAAAACCATACCAAACACAGTTAAGCTATTGAACATTGCCATTCTAATATCTCAGTTACAGAAGATCGATAAAGAAAGTGGTGGTGGATGTGATGAAGTTGATGGTGGTGGTAGTGGGGGTGATGAAGTCAAATAAAATGTTGGTAATCAGAGGTGGTGATAATAATTACACTGATGAAGGTAGAATTTTCAAGGAGAGAAGGGCAGGCTGTCATAAAGATGATACTTGATGATGATGATGGTGATGATGATGAAAATGATGATAATAATGATGATGGTGGTGGTGATGGTTGATGATGACGAATAATAATAATAATAATAATAATAATAATAATAATAATAATAATAATAATAATAATAATAATAATATGATGATGATGATGATGATGATGATGATGAAGGTGGAGTGTGGTATGTAGTAGAACTTGTGCTGCTACTGACGCTGACATTCTCAAACCTACAGTCTGAACTGACGATGGCGGCAGTTTTCATGCATCTAAAATTATCACAGCTTATCCACGTCACGTGAAAGAGACCATTAAACATTGCTAAACTACTCTAGGAAGAATAATTATGTTACACCCAGGAGTGCGTCAGTGTATTTCAAACCAGTAAATATTGCCATTTCTTCACAAGTTTACTTTGATGAGAATCAATTTTATTATTGCAAATCTGAGATTAATTGTTTAATTCAAATAAAACCTTAGAGACTACAAGTCATGATGCGCTCTAAGCAACAACATTTACACAGACCATGCTGACATGCTGGTGTTGCTTGAAATATACTTGTCAGCCATGATATAGATTTACATAAACAAAATACTACAGCGGTGCTAAGCAGCTACAGCACGGCAACCAGACACTGGAAAGATATTTATATTGGCATGAATTACGAATACAACAAAAATGTCATGGGTCACCAGAGGTTTGCAGTGACAAGGTTCATGACCCTGAACTTCATGAAACGACCCGTGCCCTATACAAGGACGGCCCGTCGCTTTCCTGTATGCCTTGCAAGAAGAGCACAGTGGACGATCCTCTGACAACTCTTCAGTGTCCGATTCTGTAAAAGGTAGTAAAATGTACAGCCAACGGGTCAAGCGTATAAAAAGAATGCCAGCAAGACAAAAAGCTTTTTGTACCGATGATTTTTTTCTTAAGTTTAAAACTGCAGAACTACAAAGATGGATGGTAATAAACACAAACATTAGTCCTCTGAAGACTTTTGTGAAAGAATTGCATAACTGATGATCCAATTCTAACCACTCAAAAGTTGTTGTTAGTTCACTGACAGAAACAAATGGAGAAAAAGTGTGTTTCCACTCAAAGGACAGCTGAAGGTATCACAAGAAAATGTTAACATATTTGCCTGAACTGACAATTGTTTTTTACAGACTCAAGTTTAATAAACTCTGGCCACGTAACGTATTTGACTGAACTCACAATTGTTTTTTTACAGACTCCAGTTTAATAAACTCTGGCCATGTACACAAAGGATAAATCCTTCTGATACTTGCCTGAACCCAGAAATTCTTCAGAAAGACCAACGTTTAATGACGAGACGAATACAAAGTAATCCTGTCAAAGCTGGATACATTCTAGTTCCTAGATGCGGAGTAGGAAACTAAAATGAACTGCAAAGTGTGAACATTTAACTAAACAAACAGTCCAACATCAGCATGCATCAGAAATGTCATCCAACCAGTCACAACACTTTGATACAAAAAAAAAAGAAGATGCAAGGACTTCAACATGCCTGCAAGTCAGAACGTCAAACCAACAGATAGCCTACAAGGTCAGAACCGAACTAAAAAAAACACCGCAGAACTTCACAACCAACCGGCCAGCAGTCTGAAGCGAAGCTGCATCGACAGTAGGACCCCAGCTTATAGGGGCAGTGCGTATGACCGGGGTAGCGCCGGCCGAAATAGCGCAGGTACACGTCACAAAGGGTACATTTAAAGATTAAACCACACTGCCCGCAACAGCCCGCCACCGGTGAGTCAAAACAGGAGTGGCTGAACCCCCCGTGATAACCTTGGCTGTGGCCCGGGAAATATCGGCCGAAATAGCGCAGGTAGTTATCGCACAAGTTGCACCTGTCTGTGCAGCACGCTGAGACAAATGTGTCTGATTCTGAAAACAAGGTGACGGGAGGAAGCAATACAAATAATAATTAAACTGACAGGGAAAAACAAGTTTTCGATTAAAAATAACGCTATTAATCAAGATTGATTGCTAGGGCAGCTTTTTTCTAAAGAAATGAAATAACAAGAAAGATACCGTTTATATAGACATTTCTATTGAGTACACATATTTCAAAACTTTTGTGCACCAATGAATAAATGAAGAAAGACAACAACGAAAATAAGGTGCGAGCCAACATGATGAGGAAAACAACATGGGATCAGATACAAACAACGATGCCTACAAATAAACTGACAGTAAATAATTAACTTAAAATGTTTCAAGTAGTCCTTCTCCCCCACCACTACAAAATAAAGAACCTTTTTGGTCCGATCTAAAACCAAATCAAAATTTCAGTCCTCACACTTATACTTGCAGACTGCAGACCATATTCTTTGCGTTTTTACTGACAAATGATCATTGCTGTACAATTTTACTGCTGCAGTGTCCTGTCCTTGTATGTCCACTTGTGTTTGTTCGAGTCTACGCACCATAGTGTCACTGCAGCTTTACTGTGCTTATTCTTAACACTTGAGGAGCAGAGCTGCAATTCTTTGGGCATCAAATTGCATGATTTGTCAATGTGCAGTGGGAAGAAACTATATAATTATCATTACACTCACTGGATAGTGCTGGCACTTTCTTGCTTTTCTTTGACTTTGACAGAGCGTGTGAGTCTGGTCCTCCCCCTGGAAGTCGCCCAATCAAGTCTGTTTCAAGCTGTGGACAAACAAACGGGCCATTGCTTTTCAGGGGAGGGGAAAAAAGTTAATTAAAAGCGGAAGTAAAATGAAGAAAAAGAGATTATAGAACAACTAAGTTCTTCAAGTTTAAATTTTATTCACGGCTCTCTCTTCCAAGGGGCTCTCAGTCAAATCCAACAAACATAACATCAGAGGCAAAGCCAAATCAAAAAGCTATGTTGACAGCTTTCCTAGTTATCTATACCAAAATTCACAAGCCGTAGAGTACTTTTTAGTTTAGGTACCCCAAAATATAGAGAGAAGCAGAAGAGTATTTTTAAGTTTTCCACATCAAAATTTTGAGAAAGGAGGCAAAGATTTTTTTATTATTATTATTTTTTTTTTAGTGTTCTATTTTTTTCTACATTAAGATTCACAAGCAGTGGAGTAAGTACTTAAAAACACAAAAAGATTTGTGCCTCAAAGTTTAGAGAAAAGAGAAGTCTGATATTACTTTTTAGTCTTGAACAAATTTTCATTTTAAAAAATGGGAAGAGAAAAGAAAAAAATAACGACTTTTGTTATAACCCAAAATCTAGATGTCAGAAAAAGGCCAACATATTTTTGTTAGTGTTTCAAACAAAATATTTTCAGAATAAAAAGGGTAGTGTTAGTTTTCTGAACCAAAAAGTCAAAAAAAGTTTCATCTTTGAATGCATTGCTACAAAAAAAATTGCAGGGGGTCGAGATCATCCGAGAAAAATTATAAATTATTTCAATTTCCGGTTTGCATAATCAAGAAAAATGATTGTACGTTTTCAATCACAATTAATGGTAATGGCATGACAAATGCATGAACATGTAAACATTTGAAGAGATACACATATGAAATACTTGACAATGTGCCATGAAAAGGGATTCTTTTTGGGGTAGGATGCAGGGTGAGGAAATATTGCCATGTTAATGATGAAAGGGTGTGTGGTGATGGAAAATTCAACCTTTGCAAAACTGACTAAGAAAAGTGTGAGAGTTCAGATGGATTCAGCTTTTTACTGGAAGAAACAGAAATTGTATGATGATGAAAAGCTATATAGAATAAATGTACCAGTTATAAACTATGAATATAAGAAATTCCAGCGCAGCAGAACAGTCATATTATTAATAGGACTTGTCCTTTATCCTGAAATTGTATCATCAATAACTTTCTCCATTTAGTGATTTTTAACTACACCAATCTAGAGTTGAATAATACATAATATATACAAACACTAATACAAAAGATATATAAGTTTAGAAACTGTTCCTACAAAACATCAGTTATAATTACAATTAGCGAAATCCTGGTCCTAGCAACACACACAATTTTGAAGAGAGGAAAAATAAGGATACCCACAACAATAAGAAACAGAAGCCAAACAAACATGCAGACACGCCTACCTTCATAGTTGCCATTCTCTCATAATACTACGTTCACTAACTTCCAAAGAAAAAGCAGTATCTCAAACTTTGCACAGATGTATGCAAAGGTTACGCGCAAAATCTTGTAGCCTACTTCACCTCCTGTGTGTGCTCACACACACACTGGCACACACACACACACACTGGCACACAACACACACACAAAAAGCTTCAACCTTGTTTACACCAAAGAGCCATGAAATGAAATGCTCACTTGGACAAAACAAACCCCACTTACCTTGCGTACAACAAAAGGGGGCCTGGGGTCGATGGTATCGGCCAGATCGAGAGAGGCGAGACGGCGGATTGGGGAGGGGGACCTGGAACGAGAAAGAGAAGAAATGGTAGGCTTGCAGTAGTGCGGATCGATGTCAAGGAGCTCCTTGAGGCTGTTCTGCGACGTTGACAGGCTGCCAGACCTGAAAGAGAAAGAGGCAGCAACTCTGCACAGGCCACAAAACCACCATCAAACAATTTAACTGGCTTAGTTTAGGCTATGATTACTACAGTGAAGATTGGATGGCTTCAAGTCTGCCTACAATTGTGACATTGTTTATAGTCAAATCCACATCATGGTCGCGTATGGTCTTCTTCTTAAAGATTGGGTATAATATGGATACTTACAATCATTCAGCCTGTGTTTGCATACATAACTTTGCTTGAGTAAGCTACAGTTTACATATACTATGTCATGCTGATTCTTTATGCCATATTTGTTTCTGACAGGAACAAAACTGGTACAGTAAAATGTTGGGATGAGGTAGGACGGCTTGAGGGAGGTAGATAAAATCTCGCCCGACATTTGAATGCGTTCACATCACTGTCCAATTAAATCATCCTGATAGTGCTAACTGGTTCAAAGAAAACTGGGCTTCCTCGGAGTATTGCAAGGCAAGGCTCGTGAATATGCAATATAAGCTAAATGTACTGGTAACAATGTCTGCACATGTGTTCAGTGACAATCATTCTTAATAACATCTGTTGCTGTTCATATCAATATGCAACTAATTGTTTGCAGAGATGATGGATCTGTGGATTGTTCAAGTGAACCCAGGACATAAACTGCTTGAAATAAAGCAATCTTCACCGAAAATAAGCCTTGTCGTCCAATCTGGCCAACATTAAAAATTAGCTAAATTTTAGAAGGCAAAAACATTACATAAACAAAACCTGTACTGGCATGAGGGAAAACACAAAGTATATCAACACATTAGCTGCCCAGCTTCATGCATGAGTATTCTACAAACTTAATGATTCATTAGCGTCAATGCAGGCAACATTTGTTAGTTATTGACACTGTGCATTTAACAAGACCAATCTCTGGTTGTTTATATTAGGATAGACAATTAAGGTGTTTGCATGGCTGGAGGGATGTGGGAGTAGAGGGTAAATGACGAAAAACAAATGAAAGGGAGGGTGGAGGGGGGAGGAAGGGAGAAAGGGAGAAGGTGGAAGTCAAACGAAAGAATACCAACTTGAATTATTTACACAAAATGGCTGAAAGCCACAATTTTCCACCCAGTGCGCTTATCTAGCGAACAATCAAACTCAGTGGTCAGCCTGCTAATACTTCTCACACAAAATTAGGCCAACATATGTCTGCAGATTGGTGAAGGACAGTGCATGATTCATTCAAACCTGGTGCCAGTATAGTCACTTACAGAAAGGTAAGGCATGAATGAGAATACAAGGTCGCCTGTTGGGCAAGGGAGCTACAAGATTAGGGTTGCCCTGTCAGATGACCGGGTGAAGGCTTTCAGCACCGTTTCTATAACTGTAGGACGGGGTAGAGAGAGGAAGCAATTACTCTAACATTCAGGCTGAATTATTAAAAAATATCCCAGTCACGTAAGTTCTAACTCATCTGGACACAGAGCACACAAGAGTCCACTGCAGTCAAACTCAGGAGGGACGAGCAAGCACTGTAAATATAAAGCAGTGAAAACCTCAAAACATACAATAAATGAATAATAATATATATGTACGTATCGTCACAGCAACAAAATGCAATGAAACAAGCTAACTCATTCTGGACAAAGATGGTATGCAAGAAATTTGAGTTTTAGATTAAAAAAAAAATCTAAATGCATTGATCGGTCATTGAGGAAGTACTGGCAGAGTGAGTACCCTTTATTATAATACCCCACCCAGCTACAACTACCGCTGTTATGTATATTACTCAATTAAAATAATCAATGAGATGTGGCAGTATTGCTTCTGGAAGGTTAAATGTCAAGAGTAGTTTTGAAGGCAATGTTAAGCAAAACATCCCCCCCTCACACACCCCCAAAAAAATAAAAATAAAAAAAAAGAACATGGAGAATGCAGCATAGCGTAGCTCAGCAATTTGTCAGACCACGTGTTGTCCAGAATAAGTTCAAAGATCTGTAGCAATTTCAACCAGGGCAATACACATTTATGGAGCATTTCAAGTAGGGCAATATATAAAGTATTTAAATCCAAATATTTTTATCTTCTGTGTTCAAATGCAATGTAACTGGGCCAAAATTAATGTGATCGTCAGGATTAATATATTTCTATACTACATCATATCAGCCAGATTTCTCAACGTAGAGCTCAACAATGCAACAAAAACTTAAATCGGGTATTTCAGGGGAATCATAAACAACAACAACAACAACAACAAAAATCAAAAGGAAAAATAAGGACTATAACGTGGGAGATTAAGTCAAAACCTAATGTTGTAATAAAAAAAAAAAACAACAACAACAACCTGCAATAGCACTCATGGCAGTTCAAATTCTTTTTCAAAGAAAAATCAAAACAAATGATTACTGGAATTTAGAAGATAACAAGCAAGGGTATACACAAAGGATACACAATACATACATACTAACAGCAAAAACGGCACTATATTACTGAATTAAAATACACTTAATTAAAAAAAAGCAACAAAATTATTTTATTAAAAAAATAAAAATAAAACAAAGATATTGTATTCATACGAAAATAAACAATGTTCAAACATTTGTGACACATACATACCTCGAAAATTAGCACTCAAAAGAACAAGCGCATAAAGATGCAAGATAAAACAAAAACATGTCTCTTCCGATTTCTACTAGAACAATTTGATTAAAAAAAAAAAAAAAGAACCCAAAAAAAAAAAAAAGGGGTCAATTGTAGTCTAAGCAATGGAATTGTATGGTAAATCCCGCAAGCTGCATTTGTTGTGTTCTTATCTCCCCCACACATTCCTTCCTCCCCATGTCACCACCCTCACCTCACCCACTCTCTCCAGTTTCTCTTTTCTGTTAGTTATCCATGCAATTGCATGGTGTATTTTCAGTCATCATCCCACAAGTTAAGAAGGTACAAATACACTTCATTATGAAAAAAAAAAAGCTTTGTGAACTGTAGAACAATAATGAACACTTGCGTTCACTGTTCAAATTCCAATACAAATCCCTTTATTGCCCTCATCATTTACACAAGGATATTCATTTTGCCACGAGCATCAGAGAGATAGTATAAAACATAAAATAATTTTCCAACGACAATTATTATCACTGCTACCTCTTTCACGCATTTAAGTACAGCAACACACATTTACGCCGTGTCTTTTCCCTCTCTCCACTAGTCAATCACTCATTCACATATTTATACTGTGTCTTCCCCCTCTCTCCACTAGTCAATCACTCATTCAAACACTTACACTGTGTCTTCCATCTCACTCCACTAGTCAATCACTCATTCACATATTTATACTGTGTCTTCCCCCTCACTCCACTAGTCAATCGCTCATTCACACACTTATGTGTCTTCCCCCTCTCTCCACTAGTCAATCTCCCATTCACACACTTATGTGTTTTCCCCCTCTCTCCACTAGTCAATCTGTCATTCACACACTTATGTGTTTTCCCCCTCTCTCCACTAGTCAATCACTCATTCAAACACTTACACTGTGTCTTCCCCCTCACTCCACTAGTCAATCACTCATTCAAACACTTACACTGTGTCTTTCCCCTCACTCCACTAGTCAATCGCTCATTCACACACTTATGTGTCTTCCCCCTCACTCCACTAGTCAATCGCTCATTCACACACTTATGTGTCTTCCCCATCTCTCCACTAGTCAATCTGTCATTCACACACTTATGTGTCTTCCCCCTCACTCCACTAGTCAATCACTCATTCAAACACTTACACTGTGTCTTCCCCCTCACTCCACTAGTCAATCGCTCATTCACACACTTATGTGTCTTCCCCCTCACTCCACTAGTCAATCGCTCATTCACACACTTATGTGTCTTCCCCCTCTCTCCACTAGTCAATTTGTCATTCACACACTTACACTGTCTTCCCCCTCTCTCCACTAGTCAATCTCTCACTGTGTTCCCTCTCTCTCCACTAGTCAATCTCTCACTGTCTTCCCCCTCTCTCTTCACTAGCCAATCTCTTACTGTCTTCCCTCTCTCTTCACTAGTCAATCTCTCACTGTCTTCCCTCTCTCTTCACTAGTCAATCTCTCACAGTCTTCCCTCTCTCCTCACTAGTCAATCTCTCACTGTCTTCCCCCTCTCTTCACTAGTCAATCTCTCCCTGTCTTCCCTCTCTCTCCACTAGTCAATCTCTCACTGTCTTCACTCTCTCTTCACTAGTCAATCTCTCACTGTCTTCACTCTCTCTTCACTAGTCAATCTCTTACTGTCTTCCTCCTCTCTTCACTAGTCAATCTCTCACTGTCTTCCCTCTCTCTTCACTAGTCAATCTCTCACTGTCTTCCCTCTCTCTCCACTAGTCAATCTCTCACTGTCTTCCCTCTCTCTTCACTAGTCAATCTCTCACTGTCTTCCCTCTCTCTCCACTAGTCAATCTCTCACCGTCTTCTTTCTCTCTTCACTAGTCAATCTCTCACTGTCTTCCATCTCTCTCCACTAGTCAATCTCTCATTCACACACTTCAACACTGAACTTTCTTTTAAAAGAAAAGAATAATTCTACATTCCAAAATGTACAGCACACTGTTTCCAAACAAGCATCTCAAAAGACAAACATAACCACTGTGTACAGTATTATTTCCTATATGTAGGACGTATAATACACATGTTACAGCGTCACTAACTCTTATCTACAGTAAATGCTGCCTCTAAAAATGACATATTTACATATAAATAAATTCTGTCAAAAATAATTTATTGATTAAGTTTATCCACGTCGTTACTAAGAAGTCACCTACCTGGCCCGTCTAGTTGGGCTTCTGCGTGATTTTCTGAAGCTGAGGCGTCTCTCACGCTCAAAATCTAAGGCATCCTCCAAAGCATCGACTTCTGGCGACAGCGACTCCCTGATTGTGGTTTTGGTGGAAAATTCCAGCTTGGGAGAGATACCCTACAAATATATAAACAAAAGAATATTTTACTGATTTTTTAAACATTTTATATTGAGACAAATTGTCATAACATAATAATAAGTGAAAAATTTTCAGCTTCTCCCCTCCCTTCTCTCCCCACCTCCCCCAAATTTGAAACAAGGGAAGTAATCATATTTAAAAAAAAAAAAAAAAAAGGGTTAACCCCACCTGGCCGAGTTCTTGTAATCGATGTAATTCCTATATACCGAGTTACCGGATTCTAGGTATTTAAGACAGCACATGAAGAAGTACTAAAAAAAAACAGTCAATCATGGTTAAATCTTGCATTTGGTGTGAGATTAGTCCTTACAAAAGGCATCTTCCTTGAAGAAAGCTGCGAGTTAATGATTTTAGTAGATATTTAGCAGAAATTCACCATAAAAAGATCGAAGAATGAACCGAGCACTTCTACAGGAAAAAGAGCAAGGCCTACAGGCTTCACACTGCAGCAGGTAATGGCATTTGGACAATTCAGACGATTTCTGTTATATCTATAAGTTTGAGCTCATTCTGACTACTGGCTTGCATGATACTAGCAATTTTCTGACCCTTGTACATTTTCTTTATTTTTCGCCCAGGAGGCCAGGTATGGGGGCGAATTAGCATGGGAGGTTCGGGTCTGGTAGGGTAAAAAATCTAGGGCAGTGAAACCAAGGTAAGTAATCATGTAAACTGTATGATAACTGTACATTATCAGTGCCTAAGGTGATGAGAGCTAAACGAAAAGAAAAAAAAAGTTTGGTAAAGCAAAATACCACTCACGGGGAAGGCAACAGTCCTGGAGAGCAGCAGCTCACGGTCTGTGGAGGAGTAGGTAGGGGCCAGGGAGGGGTATGGGTAGCAGAAGTCTCTGGCGTTGGTGGAGAATGAGGCCAGACGCACAGCGCCATCTGTGTACTCTGACAGCTGCACCAGTTCGAAGATCACCAGCTCATCTGTTGAAGAACAAAAAGAAAATGAAAAAATAAGAAATAAAGGTTAAAATAAAAATGAATTACAAAACAAAATATTATGGAAAAATTTATTAAAAATAAATAAATAAATAATTTATATATATCTCTATATATATCTCTATATATATCTCTCTCTCTCTCTCTCTCTCTCTATATATATATATATATATATATGTAAAAATACAAGCAAACTTTTGTTGACCTCTAAATAAGAAACAAATCTAAAAATAAAGTTCATCTAAAGTTCTGGATAATTTCTTGATTAAACAACTATATTGATCAGAAAAGAAAGAAAGACAAAAATCTAACGAAATGATCATGATCATTTGTGACCTCTGGTCCTGATTTGGCTCGAAAGAGTCCGCTGGACCTAAAGCAATAACCTTGTATTGTATTTGTGACCTCATGAGGGTTGATCATGACCTTCAAATAATTTTGAAAGTCCTGGTAGCATCCCCATGACAACAAGCTGAACAACTGCAGTGCAGGGTGCATCTATAAGAAAGGCAGCAAAATGCCTACTCTGGTGCCATTCTTCTGAATCCAATGACCCCAGTATTCTGCTGAATTCTACCCCTACTTGCTTCACCTTTCCCCCTAGCCCCCCACCCTTTTCCTCGTTGTTCTTATTTCACACCACCCATTTTTCATCCCAACACAACAATTTTCACCGACTGATACTGATGTGTCACAAGCCGGTACAACCATAACGGATAAAACTAACTAACAGATAAAACTGACCTTCCAAATAGTCTGCCACTTCAGATGGATCAAGGGCAGTGTAGTATGTCTGAAATTAGAAAAGACCACAAGAATGGCACATTTGAAACACAAGAAATAACAAACACAAGGGTTACTAAAATATATATATAGAATTCACTTAATGAAAACATTACGTAACAAACATTACACATAAAATAAGTAAGATACCCCAATTAACAAGACCTTCATTCAACATTACCTTGTGGAAGTCCTTAGTCTCCTGTCATCTGTGATCAATACCACATAACTTGTATTCTGTATTACAATACCAAAGCAGTACTTGTCACAAACAAAATGTCTATAGTGTACACATTATCTGACAAGCACAACAGACTGTTGGTGATTAAACAAAATTCTTGTACATGCAAGATCTCCGTGAATAACAAGTTCATGCTCGTTTCACGCCAAAGAAAAGATTTGAACTGTTGAGAAATCTCTGGTCTGTCTCTCCATCCCTGTAGTGATCGGGATGGTTTTTGCTTAACTGCTTGACATAAAAATGTGCTCCTAACCAATATATAAGACACAAAAAACATAAGAAATGTTGTTCAACCAAAAGATTACATCGGAAAAGTTATTTCCAGCTGTGGAAATCAAAAAAAGAGTAAGACTAAGAATGATAAACAGGATAACAATCTTTACAATAATCAGTTTGAATACACTGTCATGCTACCCAAATAATATAATATATAGAAACAGAAGAAGAAAACTCACCTTCTCAAAACGGAATTTCTCATGGATGAGAAGAGGGAAGATTGAGGTAAGTAGGCGTGAGTTTCGGTACTGGCCAAACATGGACACACTGAGATAGACATCTTCTTTGCTTGGCAGCCATACTCCAGGGGCGGACACCTATAGTGTAAGATTAACAAAAATAATTTAAAAAATAAAAATGAAACATGTTATTTTATTCAAACTTACAGTTGTATGTGGGAAATAATGGGAAACACACACAAACAAACACACACACACACACACACACACACACACACACACACACACACACACACACACACACACACACACACACACAAATTGAAATCATGTTCAATGTTTTAAGAAAAGACATTGCACTAGGCCAATATTTTCTTCTTCTAAACAACTGATTAAAACCATGGACAACAAACACAACAACAAAACTTATAAATGAAGAAATGATATGTGTTTTCGCACACTATCAACATTTGTGATACAATTTTACAACACAAAGAAAGTGAACACAAACTGCCATAGGCATTTATTTTTCTTTTAAGTCCACATATTTAATTTCTAGGAAAGAAAGTAAAACAAAACACTAAGAACATGTTACTTCCAAACATGATAACTAGATCAGGTAAATAGCTGGATTAAAAATGTGGCATTTTACTTGGTTACATATTATGGGAGTGTTGGTGTCTTAATTGTTGGGAGGAAAAAAAAAGAGTGAAGAGGAATCTCATAAACCCAAGGTTAATCCATGTTGGTAAATTTTTATTAATGTGGAATTTAAAACAACAATGCAGGCTATGTCAAATAAAGTTTGTTTTCGCTAAAATGAGTTTATACGAAATGCTAAAATCAGACATGATCATTCTTGTCCACAACTTTCTCTAAAGCATGTCAGTGATGCAATGTTATACACCCTTTCATATACTCTAAATTTTACCAACACCTGTATATTCACCTTGCTGTCTTACAATCAGATAGTGTTATGTAGCAACCACATTGATTAGTTTCTACAGGAAAAAGCTAAAGTGTGGTTCTGATGCAGACAATTGCAATTGAAATTCCCACACCGTCCCAAACTCTTTAAACATGATAAGCGGGTTAGCAACCGGACATGATAGGGCTTGCACGAAAGAGAGGTCACACGTACCACTAAAGACGAAAACTGCCTGCGGGCATAAAAAAACAAAACGCACACACAAATAACCAGAAAACTGCACCAAAAAGCAATAAAATGAGGTCACCAACCGCATGAAGACTGAGGTCTACAACACATCGCAAAGCTCTTCTAGGCATTATGCCAGATGTGAGGTGGTCAGTAAGCTCTAGAGCTACTTCAGGAAGAACTGTGCGGTCTCCGGTACTCTCGGGTACAAGTTCCAAGCCCCCGAAACCTCACTCCCCCGTTGCAAGGGACGCATTCCAAGCAAAGCTGTTCGGGGAGTACTCGTTTCTCTTTTCTTTACAAATGACATTAATTAACGTTTTCTGCATATGTTGTAGGTTGTTTCGTAAAGATTATATTTGCAAATAAAAATATAATATTTGTAAAATATATTAAAACATACAATACCAAAATACCCTACATTAAAGTAAAAATGCATCAGTTGAAGACATTAAAGCAAGATTAATGAACGATCCCCAAAGAAAAAAAAAAGCCCACAAATTATCGTAGGTTCTCGCGACAACACGATCCTACAATCAAGATGTCTGCCTACGAAGCAGTGCAGAAGGGTGGGCTGAAGTTGAAAGGTGTTTCTGACCATGGATCAAAGAAGTGTGTGGTTTGACTTGGTGTATTTTATACAGCGATGATATATATTCTATTTTGGATATAACTGTTTGCGAATTCCTGTTACATGTACAGGTTTTAATTGTTATTAATATCATTATGGGACTTATTTTTTTTTTTTTTTTTTTTTTTTTTTTTTTTAAGGAAAATTGGTAAACAAAGATGGAATATCAATATGATGCACTAAGAAATTGTGTTTGATCCGATCTTTTTTG
This sequence comes from Oncomelania hupensis, assembly GCA_036898135.1. Classification (NCBI taxonomy): domain Eukaryota; kingdom Metazoa; phylum Mollusca; class Gastropoda; order Littorinimorpha; family Pomatiopsidae; genus Oncomelania; species Oncomelania hupensis. The sequence continues at coordinate 49,364,460 of CM072516.1, read as the reverse complement.
TTATTGCTTTTAACTTTTTTCTGTATTAATCAACTTGCTTAGTTCTACAATTCATTTTATTATCTGCCATTTCGCATTCCAAAATAAATTGTATGAGTTGGATAGGAAACCGAATCCACCTTAGACTGAGACTGACCACAGGCCGTAGGCCTCAATTACATACTATACTACGTACGTATGTAGGAGGCCCACGAGTTTACAAAGACGAAAGAAAAGACTTCAGAGCCTGTGTACTGACAGGCCTGACTGAGTGAATTTTACTATTTTTTAATCGTATTTCATGTTATTAATAATAATACAGAAGAATCACCTCTTTCCAGGAAGAAGAAAAAGGAGAAGGAAAAGAAGAAAATGCAGGAAGCTTTAGAACTGGAGCAACAAGTATCACCCACAGAAGAAAGTCCTAGACCTCTGAAAACTAAGGCTGAAATTGCATTTGAAAAAAGGAAATGGAAAAGGGTAGGTGTTATTAGATATATATTTGTTAAATATATCAATACAGGGGGTCCTCGAGTTACGACGTTGATCCGTTCGTTGGACGCGTCATAACCCGATTTCATCGTAAGTCGGAACATAAAGAAAAATACCTGTACTGTACGGACAGTGCATAATAAGTAATAATTGACTAGTAGTAGTAGTACTAGTAGTAGTAGTACTGTACTGTAACTGTTAATGACATTTTTAAAAAAGTATTATAAAGAAGAGAAAACAATTCCTTACCACATGAATTAAAGTAAATATTAATTTAAAAAAAAAGAGAATAATTCCTTACCACGTGAATTAAAGTAAATATATATCTTTTTTATTAATATTTACTTTAACCAAGCCATAGATAGATAGATAGATAGATATTCAGTGCTTATAGGGTCCAGCGGACTGCCAAGAGCCGAATCAGGACCACAACCAAGCCATAACCAAGGACTAAAAAACGATAAAACACGTGAGAGAGATAGACGACGTAAACAACCAAAATGGCGCATGTACAGTGACTAAGCGTAGGAAGCGACGCCGTCTTCCCCGCCGTATAACCACAACAAAGTGTATTCTTCCGCCGCTTGTTTACGTCACTTGCGACGCTAAACCGCATAAGGTGGAACGACGCGTAATATTATTTATTATATTTTTATGGGGAGGAGCGTCGTAACCACGTAACAACGTAAGTCGAGACCGGCGTAACCCGAGGACTTACTCAGTTACTGGATATACTAGTATAGTATTAAGATTGTTTATCGGCAGTACTAGTACAGTAGGAGTACTAGCGTAATTTTTATTCAAGTAAATAACTGACTAGTAGTAGTAGTACTTATTGAGATAAAGTAAACTGGTGATAAAGTGTGACTGTTGATATTTGAATCTTCCTTTGCATTTTGAATCAACTTTCTCAAGGCTTCAATTTGAATAGTCATTGCCGTAAGGTGGACTTTTTTTTTTTACTCGCATGCATAGCAATGTGAGTCTATGTACTCACCCCCCCACCTCCCAACAAATTTTTGGGTTCTCCAGATTTTTGCAAATCTGTGAAAGAAGAGTCTAAATAGTCCAAAAATGATGTCGAAAAAAAAAAAGTCCATCCATCCAACTGTCAGTCCACCGTCTGTCTGTCCAAAAACTGTACAGTGGCTAAATACTCAGAGCCTATTTCAACTATCACAACCAAACTTGGTAAGATGGTGTATACCCACGAGACCTCAAAAATGATCAGTGAATGAATGACTTCACTTCAAGATTAAGGTTGCAGGGTCATCAAATGTTAGTCAAAAAATGATAATTTTCACAAAATTTCAATTTTTGCTAGGTTATTAATATTGAACTCTTTGATTCATGATAGATAATAATGAGACACATGTATACTATTAGTAGGTTGCGGCAGCCCCCCTAGTAAGTGACCATCAATGTGAAAAAGTTACCATTTTTGGTCATTTTCCCAAGGTCATTTCTCCGCAACTAGTATACCGATTGTTATTAACTTTTGTCCATGTCAAAGAATGATCTTTTATCTTTTGATTGCTGTTGGATTTATTTTGATGGATTAAATATTTATTTTACGCCAATAAAAATATTAGACCATACAAAATGTTGTTTGCGTCAGTTTGGCCAGCCAAGCGCCCAGCGATCCTTCACACGAGTTTTTCAGTACACGTCTTTGCGGCGCTTGCGAGTGTTGGACATGTGTACTACACATCTATATTTAGTATCAAATTGTTCACATTTGAACGCTCTTTTCAATGGTATAAGGCCGACATTTGTTGGATTAAAATTGTGAATGCAGCTTTCGTTTTTCTACAAAGGTTGATTTTATGTGGATAATTTTGAAGAAAATAAACAATATCTCGCCTCTGAACTGACAGAAAATTGAAGCCGAATTTATTCTCGTTAAAATGAGTTACTGGGTTAATATATTCATCACGTGTCCTTTTCTCACAAGCCAATCAAATCAAGTGACCCTTTTACAAAAATAAAATCGTCTGACACAAAATGGCGGCCGAAAGCCATCAGTCTGATTCTGCGATTGTTAGCAAAACTTCTGGCGAAATAGCTAAGTCTATGATTGCTTTTGTTGCATTGCATGATTAATCAATCGATTTAGAGTAAATTTGTTGTAATATTTTATTAAAAAGCGAAGCATTGTGATAAAATAACGGAGTTGAACGAGTGCAGTGATCGCCGAGATGTTCGTCAATAGAGTAAGATAGTGACCCTTTTACCTTTAGTTCGATAAAAGCACATTTTTCTCGAAATACGGATGTTGTTAATGGGAAATACATATATAAAAATGAAGATTAATCATTTTTAAATATGCCTTATTTTATTTTTGTTAGGATGACATAGCAAATTTAAGATATATTAGCTTTAGTTTAATGCTGAATGTATGGGGACTTCATAGCAGACGACGTCTAAAGTAGGCCTACTACTTCACTAGCACTACCCTACTGTCGTCAGCTTAACTTCTGGTAATAATAATAATAAAGAAAATTAAATACACATGCAACACTAACACAATGTTGTAGTTGTACTTTGCGTTTTTTTTTTAAAATTCCAGTTCATCGATACTTATTATTATGCTTAGTTACTTGGCTGAATGGTAACATCGTGTTTAAAATAGCATGATAATGTAAATGTTAAATATTTAAATCAACTTTCACACAGGGTTCTCGTTTAGGCCTATTCATTTTCAGTTAAAAAATGAATCAACTTTAAAGTATAATAAACTTAATTTAATTTATTATTTTTAAAAAAATGACCAGGACTTTTATTAACTTTATTTTTTAATAATTTCTATAGCCCAAACATAAGTTAATCAAATTAAATAAAAGTGACTATTTGTTTAGAGTTTTCATTGATTTTTTTGCCTCATTTTTGTACAAAAAATTAATGTTTTTCAAGCTGTGCATATCACATTTTGTATAAATGTAGGCAAATGTGTTTTGTTTAATGTCTCCAAGTTTGGTGTAGATATTCCTAATAGTTCAAAAGTTATGACATTTTACATCTTTAATGTTATCAAAATGGCCGGACAGACGTCAGCCAAATTGATGTTTTGCCTGAATTTGACACTGTGTAGATCAAAAATGTCTTGCTGTAATGGCCTGAAAAAAATTGGGCATGTTCTAAAACAACATGTTTGAAATATCTGAATGTTTGAATATAACTGCTATACATAATGTAGGATTTATGATGATCTAAAGTTGCCCTCCCGCGCAATTTTGCGATTATTTCAGTTGTGTTTTTTATGAAGTTTGCATGCTCACCGACTGAAGCCAGATGAGATTAAAGAGCTATGGCTATGATTTTTTGCTATTCCTAGTTGCTGATAACAGATTATCAAAAGTTTAACAGGCTTTTTCATTAATATGTAATTAGCTTATGCTGTTAAAGTAGCTCCATTTTACAGTTGCGTACAGATGCGCAACAGCGACTATACTAAAATATCAATATCTCAGGAACTATTTAAGGTATCCACTTAATTTTTTTGTTGTGTCTCTTGTTTTGTTTATGTCTTTTATGATATCACAAAATTTACACTTTATCCTAAAAAACTAATTTTGCCTGCCGCAACCTATTACTATGCAAATTAGGTCAACCTCACTCCAAGGTCAAAGTCACCTGGAGCTGTCTAAAGGCGGTTTGTATAGGTACTTTGAAGTTTGCTTGACCATAAACTATGAGAAATATAAAGTCCCAACTCGTTGTATTTAAAGATGAAGACTGATCTTTCATACAGGTTCAGTTTTTGCATTGACCTAGAAGGTCATTATCATTATAGGGCTGGCAAAATATACAAAAAATAAGTCATCGTACAGTGGAATGGCTGTTTATTTAACCCATAGTATGCAACAACATTGGATTATTTGATCAGACATGTATGAGAGTCTACTTGGGGATCAAGGTCATCCCATAGTCACCAGGTTTTTCTTTGGCATAATACAATTTTTGCTGTCCTTTATTTGATAGTACATGAGTGTATTTGGAGCCAGAGGTCGATGTCATCTCAAGGTCAAGAACATTGAAAGATCAAAGTCAGTATTACTGTGCATTTTAATGCCACCATTTCACTTTGTTTTTCCTGGGCACTCGTTTTCCTGTTCAATATCGAGTTCCATAAGGAGCATGTGAGTCATATGGGCTTTGAACTTCTAGTACTAGGTTGTACATGTATGTACTGTCAATGTTTTCACACATGTCTCGCTATGCCATGTTTGAGAGTCTGATGAATGGTTGAATTGTCTGTTGCAGCTTGATGAACAAATGGTTGAAAAGGCATCCAAGTCTCACAAAGACAGAATTATGGTAAGTATAGTTGGATGTCATTGTCACTCAGTTAGAATTTCCAGTGGTGAATTACTTTTCCATTGTAAGGCTTGGACTTTGAGTAATTTTGGGTGTATATTTTAGGGTAACGTTAGATTTTTAGCAGGAGAAACAGAAAATAAAACCAAACAAGTCGTAAAGAATTTCCAGATTTTCACCTTTTTGTACCAGGCTTCCTCAGGATAAAATGAGAGTACAATGAAATACCTGTAGGGTTTTGTTTAAAGAGCTAGAAAAATGCTATAGTGTTTTTGTTGTTATTTAAATTGGAGCTTGAATTGAAGATTGAACAATTAATTGCATGGACAATCTGAGTGTAGGGTTATAAGGGAGTTTGAATAGGGTATATATATATATGCAGTGATCGTCCTAGGGATTTGCAAAACCGGTACGACGTCACAGTAAACAAACCCACTCGAACGCAAACTGGTAGGCCAGTCACGGAAACCGGTATGACCCATAGCAAAGCTTAATAATGCATCACTATTTTTGCCACCGAAAATCTGCCGATAAATGCATTAATTAATTTATTGCTCACCGTAAAGCCTACTAACTATAACTGAAACGATGTTTGCCAAAAATAAAAGTAAATAACAGGCCTTTTTTACCTATTTTCGTCACGGAATCATAATCCGCGTGGCTGGCTGGCTCTCTTCTCTCTCTCTCTCTCTCTCTTCATATCTCTTGTTTTTCTTTCTCTTTTCCTTTATTTTTGAAACCAGTCAAACAAAATAAGAACCGGTAGGCTCTACCAGCTACTGATTTTTCAACCGGTATTTTTATTCTCAAACCAGTAAAGTACCGGTAATTTGCGGTTAAATCCATCCCTGTATATATAAAGTAAAAGTTTGTCATGTGTTGTTTAAGTAGATTTGATTACAGAATGTCATGTGTTGTTTAAGTAGATTTGATTACAGAAAATTGCCTTTGGCCTATTTATATTGATTTGCTTTCAGGAGTTCAACCGCCATCTCGATTCCCTAACAGAACACTTTGACATCCCAAAGGTCAGCTGGACCAAGTAAATGAATGCTCTTCGTCGGATGTGCATAAACGTTTTTGGCATTGTACCCTGATCATTGCTGCTACATTGAAAAGCTGTTTCCATTATCTGGATCTGGATCAATACGTTGCTTTGTCCACAAATTGGCCTAAGCGAAACAGCATTTAAGGATGAGAAATAACATGTTCGCACCCATGTACACACATCGTCCACAAATATTTTCCCAGTAATCACGCTAGATATCTTTCACACCGGTATGACATCATGAGTTGACCACAATGCTCTCAAGAAAATGGGTCAATCTGCCAAGGCAACCAGTCCAAGGCATACAATGACTAATTCAACGTTTATCAATTCCCACATAATCACTTTGATCAATTTTTTCTCTCAGTTCCTGTTTTGTTACAGTCAAAAGAGCTTCTTCCATAATTATCAGCTACAATTTCATGGTTTTTGTAAATTACACCGGTAATGAGTGACGAGCAACCATTTTCATTTTGCAGATTCAGTGATTGTCCAGTGAAGAATGCTGAGAAATTTCTACAACCTTTTAGATATCCATTTTTCTTACGGGTTTTCGTGCAGTCTGCACAAAACATGATTAAGTTCTCCCCCTACCCCGCATCAACAGAAACACCTGGGACCATTTTTCCTGGAATCGTTTGGCAGTGGACGATGCCGATTTTGATGGTTTCTTTGCCGCGGGTTGAGGCTCTGACTCTGTAGACGTATTAAGTCGTGAAGCACTTTCAGTGTCTGACAATCTGGCATTTTTTTTTACCTCTTGGAGGCCATGATCTTTGCTTCATGGTTCTCATAGTACTGGCCTCAAATGTGTGAGCAAAGAGTGGAGCTGGCCTGCGTGATATAGATCTGTCCAAATTTGTGCATTGAGAAACTCGTTCTCTCACTTTGTTTGGTTACTCAGTTGCGGATTGCATCGAACGTTGCTTCTCCAATGTTCCAGCTGCATTGCTATGACTTAGTGATTTGGAGTGATTGTCCAGTGAAGAATGCTGAAAATTTCGACAACCTTTTAGGTATCCATTTTTCTTACGGGTTTTCGTGCAGTCTGCACAAAACATGATTAAGTTCTCCCCCTACCCCGCATCAACAGAAACACCTGGGACCATTTTTCCTGGAATCGTTTGGCAGTGGACGATGCCGATTTTGATGTTTTCTATGCCGCGGGTTGATGCTCTGACTCTGTAGAAGTGTTAAGTCGTGAAGCACTTGCAGTGTCACACAATCTGGCCTTTTTTTGACCTCTTGGAGGCCATGATCTTTGCTTCCTGGTTCTCATAGTACTGGCCTCAAATGTGTGAGCAAAGAGTGGAGCTGGCCTGCGTGCTGTTATTTTGACGTTATTTTGTACTCCTCAACACAACCTTGTGACAACAAGACCATCAATTGGTTTTCCATGAGACAATGGCAACATGACACCTATCACAAGCCATTCAACTAACTCTCTCTCTCTCTCCCTCCCTCTCTGTCGTACAGACAAATAATTTAAAAAACAAACAAAAATTTTTTTATTTTTTTGTTTCCCCTGTCAAATTGTAACAATTTGTACGTCTAACTGAGCACGCGTTTTTTAAAATTGGCATTGGTGAATCTCAATCAATAAAATGCAGAAAATTAACAGTAAATGCGGTACCCGATTTCCTCCATCATCCCAAGGAAGTGTGCACGGCTAATTTGCAGCAAGAGATATTTTGCACTTTGCGACTGGATCTGGATATAGACTTACAGTTAAGAACAATTGATGTCTAAAGTATGTGGTATCTTCATCATGAAGATCAAAGTTAATGGAAGAAGGGATGCTAACCTGCATCCATGTAAAACAAAACTACCCTTTTAGTCAGAAAGTAGTTTTATTTTATCGTGGAATTAAACCCTTATCTTTTTAAGCTGATAAAACCTGTACAAAAGAAAATGAAAGTGTTACGGTAAAATGTGAAGTGAGCAAATCCCTTTTTAATTTTTTTTGTTAACTCAGAATGTATAATTAGCCACTGATATTTAAGAGTTCTAGCTTTCTGTTTGGTTCCAGTAAAAAAAAAAACAGCACACTTTGGCATCTTGACGTTTAGTAGCAAGGACTGAAGGAATAATTCCTACATATTTTAACCTTAAAAGAGTGCTTGGTGTAATTTTACAAGTTTAAGCCATTGGTAGTATAGCGATCCCAAGGCAAGCATTTGTGTGTATGTATTGTTTATATGTATATTGGTTTGGTCTTTAAAATCATATTTGATACTTTGGTAGTTAGTGAAGAGTTGAAGCTGTGGAGAGAGAATGTGTGTGTGCATGCAAGACTAAGAAGTGATAGTGATGGTCATTTGATTGAAATGTTTACTTTTTTCAATAAATTTGGGAAATAAATAAAAATCAGAATGAGTCGTATGTATGTGTGGGTGAATGTGCGCACATGCATTGCCATGGTTGTATTCATCCACTCCAGTACACCGATTCCGTACGCTAATAATGGATCAAGTCTACGATCTCTCACATTTTAATTGACAAATGATGCGTAAAAACAAAACAAATATTTAAGTAAAAATTTACGTCTACCATTAACATTTACGTTTCATGGAACAGAGCACAAATTGCATGAACGTAATCATTTAAAAGAAATGATTGATTGATTGATTTATTGTTGCTTTAGGTCCAGCGGACTCCTCCGAGCCAAATCAGGACCGGACAACCCCCGATCCGCATAAAAGATCTGCTGAAACAACCCTAGTGGGAAAATTGAACGCCCTCCACCGGCCAGTCACTTTACAATAAAGACATCCCACGCGGGGGACGGCTGAGGGTTTACCTCAACTACGCGAACCCCCGGTTACAAAAACAAAATAGAATACAACCATCATTACAAATCATCAACGAAACATATACATATAAAATGCCTATATTGCTAAATACTAACATCATAGGAAGCCCTAGTGACCACCCAGCAGAAAGCGTCCAACACTCCCAAGCTGGTCCAACAGACCTCATACACAAACAAGGAGTCTAGTCCAGGAAGAGTTTTCAAGAAAAAAGGTAGGTCATTGATCTAGCGAAGAAGAAGATAGTATAGCAGAGTGATAGGACAGAGCAGGAATGGGAAAGAGTAAATGAGGAAGACAGCGACAGTGGGAATTTAAAGCACTAAATTTCCAGAAAGTGGGGATACTATTTATACTGAAAACCCCCCGGCACTCCAACGGGGGTACTGATGCCGCAGTGAATCTGTCTTGCCTATAAAGGAAAGACAGGTTTTCAACTGTGGCTTTCACTTTTCCCTTTATAGGTTTGAACAATCTACAGTGGCAAGATTACTCATGACCCCAAGGGGTACTTTTAACAATTTAAAAGGCAAAAAATGTTAAGGTAAGAAAATAACTTTATACTTTTGTTAAAACTTAGAGACAATAATGTTTAATGAATAAAATCTGTTACTTACTGTGCGGATTTGTGTTTCCTCCCTCGAGTTTTACAAAAATAATTGTCAATTGTAATTAATTACTGTATAGGTTAATGATCCATGAAAAGTATAACAACAAAAATATCGAAATATCAATAGCACCCTACCTGCTGCGGAAAAATTTATCTTGATCAAATTTTGATTTACAACAGTAAAATGTTAAACCAATGACAAACCTACCAAATTGCATGACCACTTGCATTTCAAATTAAAATCGAGTGTTACCAGTACCGGCACATAAACACAAAACTTGCTCTTTTAAATTTTACTACCCCAGCAGTAGTAATCAAATTAACGACTTCATATATTTTCCAGAAAATAAAAATAAAAAAAATCCAATATAATCGATCTTAATCAGTTCTTACAAAATCTGCAGTAAATTATAAACAAACAATGCTCGCTAAAAGGCAAGTTTTGTAATAATAAAACTGGTTCTTACCGCTTATCAATAATTACAAGAATGAACAATTTTTATTTTTCAGATCACCAACAAACAAAAATAATAATAACAACAATAATAATGTTAAAATCCAATAGAAAGTTAAATCCTTCCTCAATGATGGGAAAATAATGGATTATTACGGTTAATGCTACACACCAAACCACTCGTATAACATGTTCACAGTTTTGAACAAAAACAGAGCATACCTGCTGAAACATACCCCAAAACTGTTTTATGAGCTCCAGGAACAGATGGATAGATTCTGCGACAGAAAGATTTGTCAGAGGGCTGAAAACCCTGCCTACCGGTGATGACTTTGGTCTTGATTAAAGAGTCCCTGGGGGTATTGTGAGATATATTGATTCGACACTCATTCTGGAGCCTTTTCATCTGATTGGGAACAAATTTAGTGGGCAGTAGACAGACAAACCAATCAAGAGGGTCAAAAACTTGCCGACTGTTTAGACACGGCCGGATACCGACTGAATTGAATTGAACATGATCAGTATTTTAGGACTTTAAAATCCTGTTATCACCCACTCTTCAATATTGCCTGAATCGCGGTGGCTTTTTCAAAGAATATGTCTCCATCTTACCAAAAGCCAGAGCTTCAGATCATGACTGAATCGAGGATTATCTAGGATTTAAAACAAAGGAAAGTTTGGTAGGTCCAATGGTCATTCCCCATCTACCCAATACCAAACAACAACAAAAGATTGACAATAAAGTTTTGCACCCAACAATGCATGAAACTTCACAGAAAATGATAACATTCTGCAGCCCTACCCTTTACATTGAACAATGAAATCTATAAACATATATATATGTATATAAATGACATATGCCTCCAGTGTTTTGAACACGGAATTTTTTTTTATAATGCAATCTCAGATTCCCAGCATGACATCTCGAGCTAAGGAATCATATTATGGCACACCAGTACAAAATCTCAACTTCAACAGAAGCCAAAACTGAAATTAATCAGCACAAAACCAAAAATGAAATGTCTTCTTGTCAAAATGTAGGTAAACACGCTTGACTATTCAACTTGTATACTGAGCGTACTATGGCACATGATGATAAATACACGAATCCCAAATACTTTTGTGTTTAAAATGACATTTTCTCCATAGCATATAATAAAACGCAAAAAAACTGAATCACACAAATGAAGTATGGCACGCAGGTGAACTAGAAGCACAAACCGAAAAAGTAAAACAAATACAACAGCGCATTAACATGATGAAAATAACTGTACAATGTATTGCAATGGGGTTTAAGGGCTTTCAGACACACACTTCCAAGTTCCAGAAAGCAAAAAAAAAAAAGTAATAACATATATATGTGTATATTTTATTTCATTGTTCTTATTTAGCGCTTTTCCAGCTCAAGAGCTGCTAAAGGCACTGGTGGATACAGAATCTAACTCAACCCACCTAAGATGCCCACTTGCAGCCTTTAGGTGCATAGTCCGAGGCCCAGGGCGACCGAGGATGGGGAGAAGGGCATTTGTGTGGCCGGCACTCACCTGTCTAGGACATGAGCATCAGGATCTTTAATGTCCATGTGATTGAATGCGTGCATGCACAGACTAGGCCTCCGTTTATGCTCTCGTCCGAAGGAGTAGGGGCACAGTGTCTCACTCAGGGTCATTTATTTATGTATTACTTGTTATGCTCCAGGCTGTCAACTACTGCCTGTACAGACTGCAATGTTATCATCCAACATTAGAGCAAGTACACTGAGTACACCGCTGAGCCAATGGCCAACTTAAATTAAATACATGTTAACTAAATATATAATAAATAATGTAGTTGCATAATAATTCATAACTTTTCCCCCCCAGTAACTGTAATATAATACATGAACCCAACACATTCAAAACGAAAACATGCACTACCAACTGAAATTAAACAGCATGCACAATACCAGAGGAGAATAATAATAATAATAATAATAAAGCAGATCTAGGCATAAACAAATGACAAAATCCACCTAGTCCTTTGCCCTTGGTCCTTCCTCCCTTACTAAAATATGTTTCTACAAACCTGCATTGGCATGATGACAAAACGCACAAATAATAATAATCTCAGTATGTGTAGAAAACAATGTCACATAGACTTGTTTTGTATAATGTCATTTACTCATTATATATAGCAGAAAATTGCATGTACAGCACACTGTAATACTAATACTACTAATATTAGTTGTAGTAGTAGTAAAGTATAAATTTATAGTAATGACAACATAGTAAATGCTTCACACACACACAAAAATATAATAGTAAAACTATATCGCTAGCAGGTACATATACAATCGGTATACAATCACTAAAATGCTGATCTGACCTCAAAGTTATTGGACAATCACTAAAATTAATAGTGATTCAAAGTATCTCAGCACAGCTAAATCTTTTCATTTTAATGTTTACCTGCTCTTTGTAACATGGTGTAATTAGTATCATACATCAGTTTATAGTCCCCTCTCTTCCCGTAAGGATTTTCAGAGAGGAGACTGATTTTCAGAGAGGAGACATAACATTGCCTAACCCAAGCTAAAAAAAGCCTCGAATCACTGTGTGAGATATGTGTGCTATATATAAATCGATGTATTATTGTGATTATCAAACAAGACTGTTGAAAGCACTCACTCACTGCCAGTAAAACGTTAGCTTATTTGTATACAAAAGTTAAAAGCCAACGAACTTTGTCAAGCTTGCTTGCTCGACGTGGTTTCATGAAAATGGGCATTCCCGCCAAGTTTACTTTGTGGGTATATTTTGTGTATTACATCAGTTGTGATGTTATTTTGTGTAACAGAACATACTCAGTTATTTTTAGATGTGAAAATGAGGATTTACGCTCTTTTTGAGGCTTAAAACGTAGTCTGAAGTGTAGTACTGCAAGTGGATGAAGGTCAGTCCACTATGGCCATCACATGCATGAAGGAACCCTCTCACCTCACTCTCCCCCTGAACGTTAATTACTAGCTTTGACTGGGTCACTTGTCTGGTGGTCAAGTTGAAGAGTTTGGCATTCGGCACCCAGGTAGCACACTGTGCATGTAGTCTACATCTCACAAACAGTATTATTCACACACACAAACACATATAATTACAGCCGTTCCCAATGCTGCTGAGCACAATGTTTTGCTGTAGTATAATCATAATAGCAAAGGTGGATACAACTGTAGCAAGCACGAGACCAATCTAATATCCATTTGTATAGCACAAAACCCACTGCAAGAAGACATAGTCTAGGAACTCAATCCTTGATCATGAAGATGTAAAACGGTCCACAAGATGTCTATTCACTCACAAAGGCGAACGACTGTTTGCTCATCCTTTAGGCACAACTTCGTTCATCCAAAACCTCAGCATTCGTACGATAAAATTGCGGATATCTGCAAAATAAAATTACAACAGAAAAATCATAAAAACCACAAAAGTAAAATCATATACAACAGCTTTTTTTTTTTAAATGTTTAAAATTTGTTACATCTGACTTCGAATTTTTTTGGGTAAAATTCTGATGTAAATATTCTCTTGCATCCTTTTTTTTAAAATTTATTTTGTACACACATAACAGTAAACACAAACTGTTGCAATTTCAAGGAATGCAACTCAAACACACCCTGTCAGAAAAGGTTCAGAAAGCAGTTCCTTCCGCTTATTTTATTGCCCTCTGCTCAAGTTGTGTGCCAAGCACAAATGAAAGTAAGTAAAGGTGTGGTTGGCCCCCATGGCATATAACGATATAGCTTTGCAGGCAGCAGATTCTGGACGTATCATGTATGCCGATACCGCAGTCGACGGCTTAATGTTCCAATTCTGGAGAAGAAAGCAACGTACCTGTTTCATACCCTAGTTCGTTCTCCACCCTGCTGATGGTGGAGGCCGCCAGGTTTTTGCTGCGCAACACTAGGACCGACTTGGCACGACTGAGCAGCTGCAGATCGCCCCAACTCCCCTCCCCTGATGCGTTCAGGCATTTGAGCACTGCTGCCGCTTTGTACCCCTCCTCTTCCACACTCTCATTCTTACGACGAGCTGCGAAAAGAAAAATGCAATATCTAATTACAAATACCTCAGGTTTACGTTTGTACAACTGTCAATAAATAATGCATGACGGGGGCAGTAAATACACGTGAAAAGTTTAAATCAGCCCTGAGATTTCTGTAGAATCTTTCAGATTGAATTTATCTGTTCTTTATCCTTAGTCTTCGACCGGGAAATAATGAGATTAAATATCAGTAGGACCCTGAAAATGTACATAAACGCCTTCATCACTTTCACCATAAAAGAACCTATTGAACTGCAACTGCAATCAACTTCAAGGTTCTATGTAAAACTTAGATGATGAATTTTATAATGATGTTTTCTATGCGAGGCTAGAGTTGATGTTGTGTAACAGAGAATTAAGAGTTTGAAAAAAAAAATCTCAAGATTCCATAAAAATGTATTGTTCCCATAAATTACAAGGAAATGTAAAGTCTCAGGTACCACATTATGACTCAAACATATGTTTCCAAGTTGGATTCTGTAGTGTATAGTACTTTACCAAAAATCTTACCTTCGCTACAGTAGACATCCCATATAGCATCCAAGAATTCCGTAACATCCTCTATCATTGTGCGTAATTTTTCCACACTGCTGTAATTCAAACATATAAATAGTTACATTAATTCAGAAGATTATAATTATTACCTCATAATCTTAATCATGAATGCATTGACAACCTCAAAAGTCACCACCGATCCCAAAAATATTCAAGCATAACAAATCATAATTACTACTGCTACACAGCTTTTGGCCATAACGCTAAAGTTTGCTCTTTAGCTGCAGTCTGCATCATAACGTCTTGCTTCGCTAGGCTGGTGAGGGTAAAGAGGCCGTCCTCATATATCAAGTATTAAAAATCGTCTTTCAGTAGGTTTACAATTTGCTCTATAGCAAGTGAATGTGACTTTTTCTGAATACCATTTTAGCACAATGAATAAAGAAAAGGTGATGCTATGTACTGGTATAATTAGTTTCAGTGCAACCTCCGTTTGAAGGAAGACATCACCGTTTGTTTCAGTCATTTTTGTGACCTAAGTGTACTCTCCCGTGTGATGATCATTGGATTCTCTCTCTCCTCTCTGTGTGTATATGTGTTGTGTGTGCGGGCACGGTGTTAGTATTAATAGTGATCTGTGTTTATGTTCACTTGGAGTGATAAACTTTTCCGGCTCATCAAAGGCACATTTCAACAGAATAATACTGATAAGCAAGTGTCAACGTTTTCCAAAAGAACCGCTGCTGCTATAGCTAAAGTCTGGCTAGGCTGAGTCAGATTTGGAACGTTTAAATAGCAGCTGGAAGGAGGGAAGCGCACACAGTGCTCACTAAGTGACCCCAGCTTAAACAGGCTGTCAGAGAGGATCCTAGTTGGGTTTGGAGATGCATGTAAGCGTTTAGAGCAAGCAACGATAATTTTAATTTTAGCGCTTTATAAATTACAGTAGTTCGTTTCATAATAAACTCATTTTTCTTTCAAAATATGTTCACAGCAATCGAAAATTTAAAAAAAAAAAGAGTCCTGATATATTATTATTTTAAGGATAGTGGGTGCGTTTTATGTCAGCTGTAGTAGAGGAAGCGCGTGCGAGAGCCATTAAAAATAAAAATAAAGGACCAGTCAAGTTATAGGGAGGAGAAAAAATACAAATTGGCATTTGGGGTGATCGGTGCTTTTGTTTCATGGACAGATCCAGTGAACATATTTTCCAGGCTATAGGCATTACTTAATTTGAGTCCAAGTTTCACATAGTAAATTTGGTGATCGCTAACAGTTTAGGTTATGCTTAACATCCTGAAAATCAATGCGTGGGTGTTAGAAGGGAGGGGGAGTAATGAAGGAAGGGATCTGATATACTATTACAATACTATTCCATCAAAATCGTCTTCATAAGTACGGTGATACAGTCAAGTTTTCAATGTCACAATTTCTGGCTTACCGAGAGACAATGGGTATTATATTTTACGGCCTTCTATCTCCCTGAAAACAGAAATTGCAACAAAACCAATGGTTTTTACTGCAAGCAGACAGGCTTGGCTTTCAGAAGAGTAGTAATATGTTGTTGGCAAAAGGATTTTGAACAGCATTGTGTGCCTATGAATGTATACAAGCTCGCAAAGTGTTGGGTTTTACAATTCATTTTAAACAGGCATACAAGCAACACATTTGATCAAAAACTAGTTGTGTTTGGTATCGTTTAGCAAAATCATTTTTCGTTCAGAATATGTTAACAGCGCTTGAAAAATGTTATGGAGTTAAGAGTGAACAGATATTGATATTTTAATAAGGGTATGTGTTTATCTGACTTCTCTAGGAGCTATGCTACAGGAGAACAGCATGGCTTGACTAGCATGGTTTACAGCCGATAAGGCAATAGCGATGGCCCATCTATTGATCTAAAGAGTGACCAGTATGGCGCAGTGACTACCAGTGGTGTTCCTAGGATTAGAGGGCAATAGGACAAAATGTCCTAAATCATAAAACTAATCGGACATCATGTCCTGACTACATAAAAGCAATAGGACATTCAGATTGTGAAGCGAACCGATTAATGGTGCTTCTTTAGAAGACAGTGACTGAGAATAAATATGAATAAAGTAAAACAAAAACTCTGTTGTGTAAACAGTTTAAAAATGTATTTTTTTTTTTTAATGCAATGTTTGACCAGATTATTTTTACGTATATTCTTCCTTTTTCTTCAAAAACGAGCTCAAAACAGACTGCCCTTTAGCAACACAAAGCTTTTTCTTTGGTGGCATTTTGAGCGTAGTAAGATCGTTGCAGAGGAAGTATGGTGTCAATTATTTCCCTTTCAAAAGTGTCGAGTCTAGTCATAGTACTATCAGACAATGACCGCTAATTTCGTAATAGAATCAGACATTTGACGGGACACAGGTTTTTGCATTCGGTCATTTTCCAAACGAATCGGACCATGACCGATGTCCGAGGCTGTCACGTGGGGTTTATGGGCTCTGCACAATGGAATTATGGACCCTCACGTTTATTCGGTGGGAACTGCTAGTAAGTCACCCTATGAATTACTTTAATAAATTTATTTGTTTAGCTCGTTCTGTGTTAAGGTTGGGGTACAGAAATAGATAGAAAAATGGTAAAAGATACTGTCACACTAGCTTTCACACGGCTATGAATCATATGTAGTCCAGCCACTTGATAACAGTTAAAATCACACATTTATTTCTTCTACTCTATACAAGATTCTCTAAGTACTAATCTAACTTAAAATGTCTCAGTCACTGCTAATAGTTCGATCGCTGATAGTCTAGGCAGCTGTTATATCTTCCTCGGGCACTTTCTATAATATTTCATGTAGATTTGGACTACTGTGGTCCGTTTTACAGTTTCTGAAGAGTTGGACTACTGTGGTCCTGTTATGATCAGTTTAAGTGCACCTTGGCGTGTTCACTTAACTGCTAGATGGAGCGTGCGAAGTCCTTCTGTGAGGTAGCTTCTGGTCCACCTTTGTAGTTGTGTAGTTGGGTTCCCTTGCCACGCTGTGGGGTCTGACAGGGTGTCTTTCAAGGCAGCTCTTTCCGTCTTGTGCGGTAGAGTCTCCTCAACCAACTGGTCGTTTCTGTGGAGTGGGGATAGCTCGCCTGCTCGTCTGTAATATAAGAGACGAAATTCTGCACAACCCTGAATAATCGGTTTGTGCAGAGCGTCTCACTGAAAGCCAAAGTAGCCCTCAGTGATAGCTCCACATCTCTATACATAAGCGACGAACATTCTGCTACTTCCGGGTTCCACTGGAATCTTACTCTAAATTCCTATACATACATAAATATCAATCGTGTCTAACTATACACATACAGAATTAATAATAATATAAACATTCAGTGGTACAGCCACTGGTCTGCAAACATACATATAAGTTAAACAACAGTGGTTCCGTACGGGATACAACATGGCGGCGCAACCGGTCGTGTTTCGCCTCGTGGTAGGCTCTTCCACGTGGTCCCGCAAATTCGGATTAACAATTCACATTTATGCATAGCAAATTCCACAAACATAATTTCAACAATAATACAAATATATCACGATGAAACAGAAGGGTGTTCATTTACCTGTTTGACAAGTTCAGGCCCGTTGTGACTTGAGAGAATTCTAAGATTTCAAAGTCCTGCTTCCTGGTCTATGAGTGTAGAGATTTCTCTAGCTGTGGAGATGTTGACTCTACCTTGTCTCACACACGACTGATTCAAACTGTGTTAGGATCTGACACAGTCAAACTGCTCTACCCACTGAGCCTGCTCTGATTGGTCAAAACGGTCCGATTCAAAGCTCAAGTGCTGACTCACTGCGCTATCGTGGGTCGGGCTCGCGGTGTGTGGTCTGCTGTGTAATTTAATTGCTGCTGTGTTATAGTCTAACTTCTAAAGTTACAAGTACTACACATGGCTAAATAGTCACTGGGCAGAGTTAAAACTAGCCAATTCGTGACAGAGGCCTCGGGACATCACTGGACTACTAAATTCTCACTTGATTAAACCAGCACCGACTTCAAAAAACTATTCACAAGTATCAAAATTAAACAAACCAATTAAAACCTTCAATCCCAGAAAACAATAAGTGAACAACAACAACAACAAACAAACAAACTCATCATCTAATGAGCAGCTGCATGTACAATTTACTTACAACTGTTCATTTTCACTTGAGTATATAAAGTCCTTCGCCCGCTGAACTTCCACTTTATTCAACACCAGTTTCCGCTTCTTTTTCTTGAGCTTCCGCTTACGGTTCTTGCTGAGATCCATGCCTACAGGGCTGTGTGCGTTGGTGGATTGTGATTCAAGTGGCTTGCCGCTTTCTGTTGCCGTCTTACCGAAACCAAGAAGACTGTCTAGCCTCGGCCGTTTCCGTGTTCCAGAATCTGCTGATAAAATAAAACCTAATGTTTATTTTTGTGTTCTTCAAAACAGCTTTCAGATACATATATGTATATAAATCTGTAAGTTTTTTCCAGCTCAAAATCACTAGCTATATTATTTAGACTATTAAAAACTGCAACCCAGACAGGGCCTCGCAGTAACAAAATCCTGTTCAGCCAGCTCTGCTCCTATTTTATAGCAGGGGTATTTTTGAAAGCCTGTGGTTTTTCATTTTATTCAGCAGAGGGGACAGCTCACATGAATGAATGACAACTTATTAAGCACATTAACATTTGCATAAAAGAAGCGTATGATCACAAGAAGAGCATGTCGGTAACATCAGCAATTCCTGTGTGCGCCATTTACTTTTTAAGGTGAAAAATTATAAACTTTGTCAACCACTTTGGCAAAATTTTAGTTATAATGGGCTTTTCATAACTTGGAGGAAATTTTGTCAAGTTTGTGAGATTAGATTCCATGAAGTCAAATTTGAACCGCACATTTCATTAATTACTTATCAATCATTGATATCCGCTGATTTTGGATACTGTGAAAAACGCGAATAAAAAGAGACAGTTTTATGTTACCTGAATCTATGGCGAATGGAGAAGTATATGTGCTACGACTATCCAGTGGGGCCATCAACACACTGTACAGAGTAGAGGCGGTGGTTGTTGGCGTCAAAGCTACCGGACAACCTCCGGACACCGACAGTTTTAGAGGCGGCACTTTTTGCTCCTTGTTGTTATTATCTTTGTTGCTGCTATCTTTGTTATCGGTGTTATTATTGTCCATTTCTTCAGTGTCCGCGTCACTCACTGCAGTCTGTTCATCTTGGTTGTCTTTATCGGTCGTCTTTTCACCGTCTTTGTCTTTCTTCACTTTGGGCGTCTCCGCTCCTTTTGGTGAGATTGGCGTCTCCGCACTTTCAGAATCCACTTTGACGTTTTCTCTGCCATCATTGGCTTTCCCTGCTTTTACTTTGTTTTTGTCTTCCTCTGTCTTACCATTTTTCTTGTCTTCGTTCACTTCACTTTTCTTGTCCTTCGCGTCTTCTTTGTCGTTTTCCTCTTGTGAAGCCACGGTGCTCAACTTCTTGTCCGAACTGGAGCTGTCGGCTTTATTGTTGTCTTGTTCGTCTTTCTTGTTCTTACTGTCATCCGCATCAGGTGTGTCAGGAAAAACTTTGTTTTTTAATTCTGAAACAAAATTGAAAATTGAAATTGTGAAAATCAAATTGGCGCAATGCATGTGGGTTACACCATTCATTTCCGTTGCTCTGTTATGTACGCAAAAAGAAAACTAATAAATAAAACAAGTTACATGCCCACACACCCAATCTCCCACCCCCCAACACTTACACACAGACAGATATAGGATAGTGGATACACAGTACCAATCCACTTGTGTTGATGGTGACTGTAGCTGTGGTCAAATAAAAAATAAAAATAAATAATTAAAATAAGCTACTAAATGTACACAAAATCCAGTATATACTTCAAGTTCACCAAGCTTGAATACACTTTATGCATAATTATAATTAATTCACAGTGAAAAGCAGTATAGTTTTATCAGAAATAAACAAAATCTGTCTGTATTTTTAAAAAAATTACATTAATTTATAACGCTTTTCCAGCTCAAGGAACTGATCAATAGGCCTACAGGATCTAACTCAAGCCGCCCACTGGTAACCTTTGGGTGCATAGTCTGATGCCTAGACAACTGAGCACCATCCTGGGACTGGGAGACCGGGGGATACATGGTATACAAATAAATAAAAATAACAAAAACCCAACTGTCTGTACTAGTGTATCGCCAGTAGTTGGGACTGTTCTATAAAATTTCCAGCAGGAGAGTAGTAAATGTTGAAATAGGCCTACTCCCAACTTTTTTCTTAGCAAAAAAAAAATTAACAAATCTAAACCAATAGTGGCAGGCGCGGAATTCGTCTAGCAGCAGAAGAGGCAGCGCATCACAGACAAGGGTAGCGGTTCCTGCAATCCGTCCGCTATTTGCTTCTGCTTCCACAGCGCTGACCCACTCGGGTCATGCGAGGTCTTTGTCATTTGCGCAACGTTACGTAGGCAGAGTGAGCATCGTGCTTTCAGGACCGCTCGCTGAACAACTTACCAGAATAATCACGCACAGTAACAGAAAATATCGGTCAAAAATGTTCTAAGAACACTAACCTGTACCCCGCAGCTATCCAAATGCAGTAAGTAGGTTGCCGATTCAACTGTGAATGACCCAGTACACTGACCCAGTTGCACACATTAGCGACTCTTCTTTCTTCTCTCCCTTTCTCCATACTTTTAAAGCCATAATCTGCGGGCCGCCGATTCCCATTTTCATCGGTAACCCCCTTCGATATTTTACAAACAAATAAATCATGAAAATAAAAAGAAAATCTTACCTTCGTTTTTCTCCATGGCTCCGTATAAGCGGAGATTTTAAAACTGTCTGCATTTGTGCCGCCTTCGCCGACGATGTTTTGACTCAACATGTGGTTCGAGAGCAGTGCCGTCTGGAGGGAGCGAAATATGAGGTTAACTTTTCGAGGCCCTGCTAAGGTTACGTAATGATACTCGTAATTAAAGCAAAAATATTACTCCCCCGCACCCCTCCCTCCCCCCCCCCCCCCCCCCAAAAAAAAAAAAAAGAAAGAAAGAAAGAAAGAAAAAATGAATAAATAGATAGTAAGGTATATTTGATATTTATTTTTTGGGGAAAAAAAGGTTACATTCTTTTCATAAAATTAAATTTAATTGCATTTCTGCATGCTCTTTTTCTGTGTGATAGGAACATTTTTTTCTTTGTTAATTGAATATTACAGATATTTCAATAAATAGACAGTAAGGTACATTTTATTTATCTTTATTTATTTGGGGGCGGGGGGAGGAGGGGGAAGGTAATATTCCACTAATAAATATAATAGTATTTCTGTGTTTTCTTTTACTGTATGGTAGGAACCTTACTTCTTTTTTTTTCTTTTTTTTTTTAAACAGATCAAAAGGTTTAGTTCCACAAAAGTCCAACCTTTCAATGCCACAACGGAATAAGAGGTATAATTTTATTTTTGGTAAAATCTTCATTATTGTGAGATCATGACTTTATCGTTAAAAGTTTAGTTGTTGTGCTGGCTGAACTTAATATTTGAAATGATGAACGTGATATTCGTCTTCTGTAGCATTAGTTTTTCCTTACCTATAAAAGTAACACTGTTCTCATGAAGCTGGCCCAAAGAAAAAGACATGTCCCACATGACTGTCTTCTAAACATGCACCTTTAGCTTTTTATATAAAAACTTTTCTGGTATGTATAACATGTAAATTATTATATTGTGTCCGTGGCTTAGCCCCTTCCTACCTCACCCAGAACATTCCATTCGATAAGCCCTCTAGAAATCTTCGTTCTTCCTCTGACACCCTCATGCTTTCACATACCCCGCTACAAACTCTCCTCTGCTGGCTGTCGATCTTTCTCAGTGCTTGGCCCATCAACTTGGAACTCTCTTCACAGCTCTCTAAACATAGTTTCTTTCAAATCCAACTTGAAAACTCCATCTCTTTCTTAAATGTTTCTGATCTGGCCTCCCATTATCGCCGCCGTCATTCCTCCAATTTAAAAAAAAATTATAAAAAATATTCAGTCCACTGCCACCACCCACCCCATCTCCCCTTCTTAGCTCTCCCCTCAACCATCCCTCATCTCTTATTCGTTAGCAAGTGTCTTGCCTGATTTCATTTTGTATGAAGCCAGATGTCTAGAATGAATGTGAGAATACTGTACTGAGCTTTGAACTGATATTATTCCTTAGGAAAAAGCTCTACATAAATATCCTTATCGTTACTGTTATTATTGTCTCATAAAAACAAACGAGAGAGAAACTGGAAAACATTCAATTGACCAAACAAAACAAATAACTTTTTTTTTCCACCCATATTTTTATTTTTACATACCCTTTGTCCTGATTTCAATACATACATTTTACTTGTTAACCTGTTCGTATGCGCACGTTTCATATAAAAAACATAATACATGACATAATATCATGGCAATATTAACCATGTACAATACCAATAATGCATCATCTGCACTCAAAATCTTCCTTTCTTCACCCAAAAAACCCAACAAACTTGCTGACAAACGCACAATGACATGTATAAAACTTTTCAAAAATTTTTTTTTTAAAGCCAGCTTTGCACAGCAACAGATGCCTTAGCAAGGTAATACCTCACGATAAAAAAAAAAAAAACACAGCAAAACGACGGACAGAACAAAAAAAAAAGGATGATTCTGAGCAACGGAAGGAGAGAGAGAGCATAAAACTGAACAATGAAACAAAAGACAACTGAACAGCAGAAGGATTTGGGAATACAACCACTAAAACAACAAACAGGACAGAGTATGAAATTCTGTATTGCGAGATAATACTGAATAAACAATATCTTCTAATAAATGCAGGAAAAAAAGAAAAAATATGGTCTCGGTGCAGAATGAAGTCATGACAGGAAATTTGCGACATTTGATTATCCCCCTTGACAGAAGCATCGCACTTCTGCCTTCCACTGATTTTTATTACGATCAGTATCTCTACACTCGCGTTACTCTGAGATAGTTGTTAGTTAGTCATTGTTTATAGGGGCCGGCAAACTGCAAAGAGCTGAATCAGAACCGCAACTTGGTTAAAAGAGGACTCACCCCTGATCCGTACACAAGATATGCTGAAACAACCCTAGTGGTAACACTGAAGGCACCCCACCAGCTGGGCACTTTACAATAAAGGCATCCCATGCAGTGGACTCTGAGGCTTTACTGTAATTTATCAGACCCTCCCATTTACAAAATCAAAATAGAATATAAACATCATTATAACATATGAACAAAACACACACCTAGAAAATGCTTAAATTCCTAAATAATAATACCACAGAAAGCCATAGTCACCATTTGGCAGATAGCGGAAGCACTACATTTCCAGTTCAGTTCAGTGGATAAATTAACGTCCCCGGACACAGTGCGTATAAGGGACAAGACATTTCCACAAAGTGGGGATTCCTATTTATACAGAAACCCTCAGCACTAAGGGACGCTACTCTGACATCAGCACACAGAACATGACTACCTCAGGGAGAATATATTATGATAGGAAATAATTTCAAAGTAATACTTGCACATTGCATTTATTTAGATTAAAATTAATTTATAATTTTTATAGCTTAGCTAAAGGAGAGTTGAAACAAAATTATTATCGGTATCACTTTAAGATATGACTGATAATCCAAAACAAGAAACAAATGTGCATCTTATCTCATGAGCTAAACAATAAAATAAAATAAATTGTGACAGCCAAATTGGTTAATATAATGTATACATAATTTCATTTCTTAAATAAAGAAAAATGTATTGCATAGACTGATACGAGATAATTTATGATTATAAGTGAAAAACAGTGCGGTGCAGTGTAAAATTCATTATAAAAAAATAAAGAATCTTGTTTGCTTGAGAGAGAGAGAGAGAGAGAGAGAGAGAGAGGGAGAGAGAGTGAGGGAGAGAGAGAGAGAGAGAGGGAGAGGGAGAGAGATGTGGGAGAGAGGTGGAGAAGAGGCGACTGGAGTATGTAACCCATAATCCTACTTTCGTCAAAATTCAACCCCCCAAAATAAATAAATAAAATTATTATTTTTTTAAATCATACAACTTACCCTCTTTAATAATTAACAGGGAAACCTTCACCAACGCTTAAAAAAAAAATTAGACACGGGTTGCTTCCTTTAGCAATAGGTTATAATTTAACATCCTGGCAATTGATAGAACCAAACCACAACCTGTTTTGAGAAAAAGCATGCAAGCAACCCACAATCGAATGCTTAAATACGTCAAAAAATATTATAACATATGTAACTAAACAATACAAATAAAATACACATCACACATAAACTAAATAAAAACTATTTCTATGCTATTCCTGATTCATTGCAGCATCATGTAATAGGGCCCGGCCGCACACGCTCAGTACAACAACAAAGAAAAAACAAAATCTTCTTTGAAGCTTGCGCAAAGACACCCTTTTAACATTTTATTATTTTAAAAAAAATTTTTAAATAAAAAATCAATGTGCGGCTGCAAGTTATTATAACGTTTCTCTTTTGATGTGAATGCTCTAAGATTAATACATTAGTCCAAATAGTACAGAACAGAAACTGTTCTTCATTTATACATTATAACGAATGATAAAGCGTACCACTTTTCATCCTGACTCAAGCAAGTACATTTTAAAAAGTAACTCTGTGATCTGATCACTCGCTACAGTCACACCATTTTCATGCTAAATCAAATAATGTGATTTTTTTTTTCAAATGCATTGTACGATCTAACTAGTCAAAGAACACAACCACATTCATGCTGAATCACCCAAAATCTTACACATGTTTACTATAGGAGTGAAACCTTACACAAATTATCCGGGAATTTTCCAAAATCAGTAGACAATGTTACCTAACGACTTACTCATCTGAAACACGTTCATTCCGAGTCACCCAGGTCTTACAAAATTATTATATGAATGACAGGTCTTAAACAAACAAATATCTGTGCATTTTCCAAATTTCATTAGAAGAGGGTTCTACTGACTAGTACTCTACATATGAAGGGTTGCATGACAAAACGCGCTATACGCAAAAAGTAACAAAATCGAGTTATATCCCTTGACACACTCAGCTCCTATGGCTTCAACTGCCTGTAAAAATATTTCTTCACAAAACGCCCTATAACCCTTAATAACCGCCAGTGAAACATGACAGTTCTTTACAAAACGAGCTATGAGCCACGGCCTCTTTTTGACAAAACGCTCTATATCCGTTCAGCCAATCAGAACGCCCGAAAGTATTATATCCGGCCACACCTCCAGCCTTGTTGATAATTGTAAACAAAACAATTTCTTCACCACATTCGACTTATAATCTTAATAAACCGGAGCCATCCGTCAAAATTTATGATGGATACCTTTGATGATAGTCTGGAAGATGTTAATTTGACAATTGGAGGGAGGAGAAAACAAAAAAGAAATAGTGAAGCGAGCATGTTACTCCAGTGGTGGCAAAATCCCAGCCATTGCCTGCTCACACAATGACAATGCAGAGTGCAAAGGCTGCTTGGTAGCAAACCTGACACCCTCAGACCTTGCTCTAAATCAAGAGAAGTTTTATGATTCCTTGAACAAGGTGAGATCAGTCTTTGATTGTTGAACATCATTATTACAGGTTGTTCACAAAATTGCGTAACACCTAGGCTAGGAAAGAGGGCGGGGAGGCGACCAATACGATGTGACAAAGAGGGGGAGGGGAGTAGGACATGCGCTACATAGCCTTTCGCTGGATATAATGCGTTTTGTCAAAACAATCAATATAAAAAATGGTCCAGTAAATAAGATATCAAACATTGATTTGGTGATTTGTGTTTTTAAGAAAGCTTTAATGTTCTCATTTTTTTAGTATAAGTACAAAAGCGGAATATTTGCTACAAGGCCTGCCTTTAAAAAATGCCAAATATCTCAACTTGACAAATTTGGATATAGTGCGTTTTGTCATGCAACCCTTCATATAAAGAGCAATGACTCATCACACTATATCTTTACTAGTTATACACTGTCAAAACAGGCTTTTCAAAACTTAATTATATAAAAAAACAGATCTTTCATGGTCAAAGAACTGTTGAGTCTGTACACATGAAATATTCATTACTATGAAAAAAAATTATAAAAAAAAATTAATACGATCTAAAAATGGCCGAGTACACAGGCTCAGATTGCTGAACATGTGTTAGTAAACAAATAAACCACCACTAATGTAGTGAATATTATGTGTAGGCACACAACACAAGCCCAATTTAGAATAATAATAATAATAATAATAATAATAATAATAATAATACAAATAAGAAAAAGATTTATAACTTCCCAGGCCTAGACCAAAGTACTCTACTAACTAATAACATCACTACTGATAAAATATTAAAATACATGAATTTCCCCCTGAGCAGCGTACAACATGTTACACAACATAACAGTTTACTTCACACAACTCTTATCCAAAAAAAAGAAAGAAAAAAAAGACAAGTAAAAAAGAAAGAAAACAAATGTAAAAACAAAGAAAGAAAGAAAACACTACCTAACAAACTACAAATTTTTAAAAGGTCCATTTCAAAATAACAAGAATAAAATCTCCATTTCACAAAAAAAAAACCACCTCCAAATAATGAAGAGTGAACTGATTGGAACATGAATTTAAAACAAACGTAGAATGTGAAAAGCATGAGGTTTAAAAGATATTACACATCCTCTTGGCATGCGAAAATGCTTTTTGACAGAATATCAACCAAAACCAACTTAATATAATTTTGAAATGACCACATTAGACCAACAAAACATTACTGCTTCTTGCTTTCACATAAGCCATTCACATACACACTATGAAATTAAACAACAGCCAAAGATATATACAATCGTTTTTAAATTCATGTCTGACATTTATTAACAATGAGTCCAATCAGAATTATTTAACAAAAAAAATTCACAAATACAGCTATTGGAAATACACAAGACTGTAGCACTTATAAGTACAATGATTGTAAAAATGCTATTGACACTTTTTTCTTTGGGGTGTATCAAAATGCTACAATCACTCCACAATGATGATTTTCTCTGTGTACGTGTGCGTTTGTGTAGTAAGCTACAGTTTGACGATTATCAAAAGGCTACAACCACTTTCAATTTTTTTTTTTTAAGTTCATTTGTGCTATATCATACATCATTCCATACAAAAAAATCTGCACATTTTCTTTGGGAAAAAAAAGAAAAGAAAACCAATCATAATGCCATTCTACACAATGATATTGTATGGTCATCCTTCATTCATCCTATAACTACTGTGGAGTATCTGAAAAGCACTGCCTCCATGTGACTGTCCGTTTAGCAGATCTAGGCATCAGGCGGACGGAACTGGAACAGAACGTCAATGATGCTCTCGTCGCCCAAGGTCGACGTGTCCCCAAGATCGTGGTCACCTATGGCGATCTTGCGTAGAATGCGACGCATGATCTTCCCGGAGCGGGTCTTGGGCAAGGCAGGAGCATTCTGAATAAAGTCTGGCTGAGCGAAAGCTCCGATCTTAGTCCTCACTGCAATGGTTAAAACATGAAAGTAGAGTCACATAACGCCAAAACCACCACCCTGATCTGAAAGGAAGACAATCCTGCCATCTGCTGGGTCACATTTTAATAGAGAAACCCAAAAACTGCTTTAGGAAAACAAAAAACAAGCCATTAACATCTCCTGAATACTAAAGAAAACTCTACATTGTGCAGAGCCCAACAGCCTGACCGTTGATCTCTCATCTGTCGAAGAACAATCCTAGACAGACAATCACACTATGCACCGTCTAGTGTGCTATTATCAATCGGAGCACTAGGTACAGCTATCTACGCAGTATTAGGTCAGACAGTTTAAAATTTTCTAAAGGGCAACAAATTATTTTTTACATTAATTTTTTTATTGCACTTACCCAAATTTTTGAGTGCCACTTTCAAGTCATCAGTAAATGCCTCTCCCTGAAACAGAGGTTTCAAAAAACTGCACGTTAATAGCATCAATATCCTTCTCGTTTGTGTGTTTGTACACATGTTGTTCTGTGTTTCCAAATGCACTATAAAAAGCCTATTATTATTTTTATTATTATTATTATTATTATTATTATTATTATTATTATTATTATTATTATTATTATTATTCTAGTTATTCTTTATCAAAAATGAATGAACGTCTACACCCACCATTGGCGATATGGCAGACGGGGATAACCCCCTCATGAAAGAGGGGGTAAGGACCTAAACTAACACTGAACCACCGCAGCAATCATACTAATTGCTACTTTTTATCTTGCTCAACCCAGGATTCGAACCTTGGTCATGGGTGTGCCAGGCGAATGCTCTACCATGGAGCAATAGCGGTGGGTTCTATCAAGAAAGTACATGTTAAAGACATGTTATTCTTTTCACGGGCTCAGCACATTTACAAAAAAAAATCTTCAAATGCAGCATATGATGCCTGTTATTATTGCTTTTATTATTATAATAATTCTTTACTCCTTCGAATGAAAGTATAAACCGAGGTCCAGTCTTTGCACAGTGCAAGGAGGTAGAAGAAGAGGGAGACAGAAAAAGAGGTGGGAGGACAACATTCGAGAATGGACTGGTTTGACACTGAGCGAAACAATCAGGGTTGCTGAGGACAGGGAAAGATCGAGTATGCTGGTTAAACGATCATCTGTGGTGCCCCTACGACCTCAGAGTTATGGGATAGGATAGGATAGGATAGGATAGGATAGGATAGGATAGGATAGGATAGGATAGGATAGTCTTTGCATACATGTATGCATTCAACTTGTAAAGATCCTGGCACTCATGTCCTAGACGGGGGAGTGCCACATAAAATCAACACAACCAGCAGGCAATAGGTCCTATTATAGGTCCTTTTAGAGACGCTCAAAATCGCTCAGTTGTCTCTGGGGTGTTAGACTGGTGCCCTTCAAGCAGCAAGCTGGCGCCGTGGGCGGCAGGGGTTTGATCCTGTATTTGGCCAGCGCTCTGAGCTTGGTAAAGCACTATACCAGAGCAATTCAAGCTAATCCTGAAATAATCATTTAAAGGTAACCTACCTCCTTCAGTGTGACAAAGCAGTAGATGCATTCCCCCTTGATACTGTGGGGGTGGGATACGGACGCAGCCTCAGCCACTGCCTTGTGCTCAATCAGTGCCGATTCCACTTCGGCTGTGGACAGCAAGTGACCGGACACGTTCACCAGGTCGTCGATACGGCCAGTGATCCAGAAGTAGCCGTCTTTGTCCTTGTGTGCGCCTGAAAAATGGGCCAAAAACGGTGCAGTTAGAACTGGAGGTGGGGGAGAAGGGAAAGGAGGGGAGAACAACAATAACAACTAGAAGGGCAAATCCCATGTGACTCACATGCTCCTTATGGAACTTGCAATATTTAACATAAAAATGAGTGCCCCCAGAAAAAAAAAAAAAAAATGAAACGGTGGCATTGTGGCCAAGTGGTCTAAGGCGGGACTAACTTGCCTTGTCCACAGGCCAGAAACCAATGGCGCCTGAAAGGTGTGGGATCAATTCAGCATCGGGGCGTTATGTTTCTCCGAATATTATTTACTTTAGACTTGGGCAACGTCTCATGGTGGGGGTGGGGATTTCCCGGTAACTCCGGTTTGCTCCTCCAGTAAAATTTCAAAAACACAACTAATATTAGGCAGGTTGGGTTTGGGCGCGCCACAGGCTGCGACTACGCCTTCCTTAGAGGAGGACGCCCAGAATTTTCCAATAAAAAAGGACAATACAGAGTAAAAAAAATAAAAATACACATAAAAAATGAAAAGTAATATCGACTTTGATTTTTCTATGCTCTTGACCTTGAGATGAACTTGACCTCAGGCTCCAAATACGCTCATGTATTACGAAATGAACTACAGCAAAATTTGTATTATGCCAACAACAATAAAAAAAAAGACCTTGGGATGACCTTGACCTTCAGGTAACCTCTTATGCTCATATATGAAATAACCCAATGTTGTTTGATACTATGGGTTCAATAGAGCCATTGTACTGTTGTTTCAGACCTATTTTGTGCACGCTTTTGCAAGAGAGTGGCAATCTGAAAGTTATGGTTGTTGAATGATGGTGCGCTGCTGCAGAATTACTCCATCTTTACACTACAGTTGCTCTGTCCTAAACCTTATTAAAGGCTGGGATCTATCGGGTGACAATCAAACACCAGTTGTTCTCCTTTCACACTGTATCAATCTATCATCTCTAAATACAACAAGTTTGGGCTTTGTACCTCTCATAATTTAGGGTCAAGGTCACTTTAAAGTACCTATACTAACCGACTTTGGACAGCTCCAGTGACCTTGACCTTGGAGTGAGGTTGACCAAATTTGCGCAGTATGTGTGTCTCACTGATATCTATCATGCAAAGAATCATAAGTTCAATATTCATAACTTAGAAAATAAACTGAAAAATTGTAATTTTGTGACTAACATTTGTTGACCCTGTGACTTTGACCTTGAAGTGACATCATTCATCCAGTGCTCATTTGTGAGGTATCATGGATATACACCATCTTACCAAGTTTGGTTGTGATAGTTGAAATAAGTTCAGAGATATTAGAGAGCTTTAGGAAGCACAGAATCTTGGTTTGTAGTTTTTTTTCGTAGGAAAACCCCCCCCCCCTCCCACACTCTATGTCATAACTTTTGCGCTTCCGGAAGGTCACAACCTCTTCATTTGCATTACACAGAAAATTTCGATGAGTGGAAATGCGGAATTTTCATCATTTTGACAAATCGTGATTCTTATGTAAGTTTCTGGTATATTTTGCATATATCGGACCAATTGCTATAAACGTAAGCTTGAATGAACGCTTTGACTGTATTCTCTCACCATTTGTTGTTGTTGTTGATTCATTAAAATAGGTGTACTTTGCTCCCAAAAAAGGGTGCTGCTCTTGGGCTGCTTTGCTTTCAGATGTAAAATAGTGGAGCAGTTTGTGGTTCCAATTGAGATTTTTAACATAAGTTTTGCATTATTTATAGGTTTCAAGTGTCTCCTATAGGCATGGTAAAGATGTACAATTCACTTTACTGGTGTATTCTTATGAATCTGCATGAACAGCCCTTGGTTTAGATGAGCCGTATACTAGGTGCGTAGGCCTAAACAGGCTTGTTAGTAGGCTAGCGTAGGCAATGAACACAAGTTGGGGCTATAGAAGCTCTCTAATTTGTGTTTGAAAAAAAAAAAAGGAGAAGAAAAAATTACCAATACTCTTTCCTAAACTTCAACTAAATTTCATTGGGAAAAGTGTCT
The DNA here is from genome assembly GCA_036898135.1 of Oncomelania hupensis. Classification (NCBI taxonomy): domain Eukaryota; kingdom Metazoa; phylum Mollusca; class Gastropoda; order Littorinimorpha; family Pomatiopsidae; genus Oncomelania; species Oncomelania hupensis. Next base: position 49,332,856 of record CM072516.1, on the reverse strand, counting down.
GTTTTAGCCCGTGATGAACCAAATCTAAAGACTCTTGCGTTTTCGATGAAAACAACCTCCGCAAATTAGAGAATTACAATGGCATTTACTTCCCCATGGATAAGAACGAACAAAATTTTGTATGCAACTAAAGGCGCTGCAGCTTCAGAACCGCAGGCACAAACAAAAGTTCATAAGGATTTCCCGATTGCACAACTGGAAACGAAAGGGATCACTATGAACCAAGTTTCGCTTGTCAATCTAAAGTTCTCTATCAATCCACTTGAAGTTTTGCGACAGCGAACAGACGCAGGTATGGAATTTTTTTTAATAAAATGTTATTTTTGGCTATTTAGGATTTATTCTGCACAGATTTCAAAATTCTGGAAACATTTCTTTGGGAGGGGGGGGGGGGGTATGGGGGGGTGTTGAATACAGTTTCACATGCGAGTCAAAAATCACAAAAATAAGTCATTCCCTATGTCTAAAAGATTTTATTTAGGAATGTGTGGACAATATTCCAAAGGGTAAGAAATTGTTCAATTACTCTGTTCTAGAATTCTGTTGGTTAACTCCAGGACCACTTTCTTTGGCAAGACAATCACCAACCTAAAACTTTTCATCTTCTCTGTTCTAGAGAAACTTGTATGATCAATAGTTACCTCCCTTTGCTGTAACAGTTAACTCATTGAAGTCGTGCCGCAAACGGTGCTACGGCACTAGCGGTGCCACACAGGAGCGTGCCGCCGCTATGTATACGTCGCGTGTTCACAATTTTTTTTATAACAGAAAATGAGTACCAAGGGAACTAAGCAATACCCATACTTGAAAGGGGTCTTTTTTATATTAGATTGTTTCCCTTTGACCATATTTTTGACAAAGTTTATCTTGACATCTCGCAATTTTCTTTACCCTAGTAACTAGCTTTGTTTACAAAATGGCTTCCCGTTTTTAACGCCGATTGTTGGGGAAATTTTGTTTTAGTTATGTGACAAATGCCTCTTCAGATTGTGCTTTCATGATTATTTTTGTGTAAAATTCATTTCTACAGTGTTTTTACATCATAAAAACAAGAGAATCAAATATTTTCATAAAAAAATTGGTGCAACATATAGATATTGTGCATCTAATAAAAAAAAGTGTTTTTTGGCAAAAGTGATGTGTTTTTGGTGCAAATTTTTTTTTTTCTAGAGGATTATGCAAGATTGGTGGTAAGTGAAATTAAAAATACATACTTTAAGCTTTCATTTGCAATTTATTTTATGTTTCTATGTTGTCTAGTACATTTGGTGTGATTTTTTAAAAATAGCCTAAAATCCTGCGACTCTGGAATGATGCCGAGTCTGGAACTCTGCGACTTCAACGAGTTAATCTCTTCACTGCCCGGTACAAGTACACTCTGTATGCCGGGGAATATTTTGCAGTTATTAACTTGCTATGTTCATGTCGCTATATTTTATAAACTACTTGAACTATAGCCTTGATATTTTGCCCACTGACATGACAGATATTGCAGATTGCTTGGTAATAGTTTTAAAGTCTTTATTACTAAATTTCCTTCAGAAAAAATTAATCAATTATTAAACAAACAATAAAAATTATTTTTGAATGCGTTTAGGTGTTTTAGTACATGAGCACAGCACCGATGAACAGAAACCAGACGATGTATGTTATACAAACTATATGACAAACAATGAAATGTCCTACCTGGAGGTAAAAACTACTACCACTCATTGATCAGAAATGCTTAGTCACCAGCACCCTCCCCTCCCCCTACTCCTTTCGGCACCACAAACTTTCCCTGTCCCTCTTCCCCTCACAACACCGCTAGAAGTTCCAGGAATGGGTTCATAAGTGCATCAGGTTGCCAGTCAATGTCACTGTCATTACCACCATCACCAGCATCAGTCACCCCCCCCCCCTCCTTCAGTTGCTTCATCATAACTATTGCTTTGAGTACCCCCCACCCATCTCCATAGCATCACACGTGTCGAGGCAAAATGTCACCAGATTCCTCCTCTTCACATTCTCCTATCCTATCCCGTAACGTGGAGGTCGTAGGGGCACCGCAGATGATCGTTTAACCAGCGTACTCCATCTTTCCCTGTCCTCAGCAACCCTCATGGCTTCGCTCAGTCTCAAGCCAGTCCATTCTCGAATGTTGTCCTCCCACCTCTTTTTCTGTCTCCCTCTTCTTCTGCCTCCTTGCACCATGCCTTGCAGGATGGTCTTTGCAAGACCTGGCCATACCATCGGAGTTTCCATTTCTTCTGTGAGCATGTCATCGTGTTGTCCAATGGCCTGTGTCATGGTCTGTCGGATTTCGTTGTTGGTGATGTGCTGGGTATAGGAAATGCCCAGAAGTCTTCTTTAGCACCTCATCTCCATGCTTTGTATTCTTCGTTGTAGATCTGCTGTGAGAGTCCATGTTTCACAAGCGTATAGGAAAATGGAGATGACAAGATAACGCAGCAGCCTCACACTCTACTGAATCATACAAATCAATGTTGTCACTGTCCGAATCATTCATAATCATATTTGCTACTTCGTGAGCTGTAAAACGTCGGGCTGGATGTGGACAAGAAGCATGCGCCATGTTGACTACAGTGATCCAAACACAAGGGCACAATATTCACTGAAATAGGCACAAGAAATGAACTCAAATACAACGTGTTTGCAGCGGAATGTAGCAGACCAACATGTGAGTGTGTTAGAGTTATTTCCCTTGAGTTGTTGCTAGGGAAAGTTAGCTTTATTACATGTCATCACCTCGGAAATTCTCCGGGTTGTAGGCGTATTGAATCACGTTTAAGCCCGGAAATTTTCTGGGCCAGGGCAGTTAAGAGGTTAAACCTTCCTCTCCATGTAAGTCAGCCTCCACAAAGATCAACCTTCCCCCTTGAATCTGTGCAAACTGAGCGTCAGAGATCTATCAACAATAGGCTGTGAGTAGATGTAATTCCTCAACAGTTTCTTGGGGTCAGCGCTGTTTTTCATAAGAGTGCTATACAGGCTGCCTTAAAATGCTAGCAGCATTCCTTCCACCTGTGCTCAAACTTAGTGGCAAAAACAGTCTATTGCTGTACCTCTTCCGCTAGTCACCACACCACTCAGCAAATTACATTGTTTTTAAAAGAACGTTTTTTTAATGCCACAGCCTAGATCATAAAGATTATGCTTACTTACCATCGCCAGTGCAGTAGTACCCAGGGAACTTTTTGAAGTACGTGGTCTCAAAGCGTTCGTGGTTGCCGTACACCGTTCGCATTATTCCAGGCCAGGGCTGCTTGAACACCTGAAGAGCCAGCACGAAAGTTTTCAATATCAACATTTTATTTTATTTACAAATTCTTCCAAGGTTTACAAAAAACGCTGCTCAAAATACCTGGCTACAACCAACCAGCGTGCACAACATGTTTGGAGATATTCACATGCAGCAATGTCAGGCCTCAGCTTTTTAATGTCATTCCACCTCTTTACTCACTTACTACAACAGTACTTAACACAAACATTAAAATGATTCACATGTAAAAATACCCCCCCAAAAATTGCACAAAAAAAGGATAAAATATAAGTTTCAATCAATGGCAGAGAGCACATACTGCCAATGAAGAACACCTTCACCCCTCTACAAAAGTATAATAACTTAAAATAAAATAAATAATAAGAAATAATATTAAAAAAATTAAAATAAAATATTTTTTTACAAAACAAAATAACATAAAACTTACCAGATAACCTTCGCCAGTCTCAATTTCTTCTCCTGCCTCATTCAAAATGGCAGAACAGATGCCAAAAAATGGGAATGTCTAGAAAAAAACAAACAAAACAAAACAAACAAACACAATTCAAACTACATTCTCAATGAACAGAATGAACAATATATAGTGCGTATTCAAATATTTCTAGACTTCGCAGGACGGACTACATTTCTTTGCAAAATAATATATTCTGATGAGCAACTGCAGTTCTGTGAAAGTTTCACACTATTGTAGCGAGTGCTACTGTGGGAGATAAAGAGCAAGAGAGAGAGAGAGAGAGAGAGAGAGAGAGAGAGAGAGAGAGAGAGGGAGGGAGAGGGGATGGGGTTTAGAGGAGAGGGGTTAGGGAATGAAGAGTTAGGGGATGAGAGTGGAAATGTTAAGGAACATAGCTGTAGCTAAGCTGACCAATACTGAGCCACATTTGGACGAGAGAAAACAAAACCGTGAAAGTCCCACACAAACACAGCCAGCACTTACAGCAGCGAAGTCAATCATTCTTTTGACTATTTATAAATATTTTGCGACAGTAAACAACATAATAAAAATACAAATCTGACTAGTACAAAAAATTTTTTATTCCAGAACAAGCCACGATTTTCAGGAACACTAATGCATAAGAAAAATACCTTGTGTTTACACTATCTACATGCTGAAATGTCTTGTTTGTGTTTTTTTGTTTCTGAAGGGACTTCTAGTAGGCACCTCTTCAGATCTCTGTAATCTTGTAATCGTGCACTGAGCACTCGACAATGGATGGAGGCACGTGCATTATAAATGGTCATCATCATCATCCTTTTCTTTCCAGCTCCCTCAAAAGACATCTCCTGGCCTGGACTTGATAATAAGTAGAGCTTCACATGTTGTGCAAAAACAAAAGGTGTCCACGTTGTTGCCCACCACACGACGTGGCCACTTTCCTGGGTAGCCCTTTTGAATCCTACGCTTGCTTTTCTACAACACTTTTGGAGTTATTCGTTCTTTGTCGCTGTCCTCTTCTTCCATAGACATGTGCCGTTCGGTAGCCTCCATCTTCGCCGCTAATAGTCCTACTCTGTAAGTTTCCAGAAGCCGCTCTGCTCATGTGCATCCATTCTGAATTAGAATGCGCATGCGTACTAACTGGGATTAACTTCCACAGAGGTGGGGAACCACTCTCGGTAAAGGTGATTTCTGTGCTTTGACATGCAAAATCAGTGACTTTTGCTTTTATTTTTGGAGGGAAATTTGCTGACCGGAACAGGCAAATAGAATCCCTATTTCCAGAACGTTCTGTTTATTTGACTGATTTTCCATACTAAATATGGTTGTACCGTAATGGTAGCCATAATTATGTGCTAGTAGTTTTTCTCATATTCTTTGGTCAAGAATGAGTTCCTGGTGAATGAAGATTGTGCTGATTTTTCAGTAAGGATCTAGCTTGAAATAAAATACTATCAAATATATATGTCAGGGAATACTCACAGCAGATCCTGGTTTGGTTGGTGTGGCGCCAGGCAAGGGTGTAATCACATGACCTCCCTGCAAAAAAATAAACCCAATACATATAGTCGCCCTACAAGCAAATATAATGAGGCTCCTTTTTTTATCTCTTGTGCATACATTTTTTTGTTGTTTCTTATTATTAACCCTTTCTTGATAAGTTCTCTCGTCTGTGGACAGTTAACAGTATTTTCAGATCCTAGACACACTACAACAACCAAAAATAAAAATAAAAAAGGGGAAAGGGAAGTAACTCTTCCTTAGCATGGTGCACATTTTCTAATGTTCCATTCCCAAGCACATTTTTTGTAAACACTTTGATGCATATAAAGGCTGCTAAAATAAGAGAAGAGAATCCCCAGTGTTCTATCACTTTGGAGCTCTTGTTGGAGACATACGGTTAGAGAGGGATCCTCAGGGATGAGAAAAATGTTAGGACTGAAGAATAGGATGGCAACCATCAACAGTTCAGTGATTGTGTGACAGTTGATCACTCTGAACGTGATTTCCATGCATTTTCACCTCAACCCACCCACAAACCACCACTGTCCTTGGTTGTACCTCTCTGTTATACTGTAAATTAATTAAGCCTTTTTCCGTCAAGTCTGCAAATGTCACCCAAAGCTATTTTCAGTCAAGTCGCCCAATGTCCACCGGCAAACCACCCCAAACACCATTAAACCGCTTCCACTGCTGTATCTATAGCATCGTCTCGCGAATTGGGGTCTCATGTAGGTGATTTCCTGTTCTTTGCGGTGGTGTGAAAAACATGGTGGATCCTTTTGAAACTCGTGCACTGCGAATTTTTGAACATCGACAATCTTTGTGACAATGTTTTGAGGAACGAGAGAGGAGATTATAGTAGTAGCCATTATGGACAGTGACGATTCGGACAGTGTTTTTGTAAGAATTGATGAAGGCAATCTTGTGCAAATTGATCCAAGCAAGTAAAGCGACTTGGATATTGATTTTGAAGCATTGGAAAGTGATTTGAGTGATAGTGATGTGGACACATTGATTTCTAGTCCACAATACTATGCAACTGTGTTTGTCTATTTTTCTTCGTTTTTTTTGAATGTTTGGATTTTTTTAATGGATTTATATGCAAGACACTCAAACAAATCATGCATTCCTTGAAAGAAAAATTCATCCTAAATTTAATCAAATTAGTTTCAGTTCAATATAATTTTAAAATTTGTTTGTGTGTATGGGGTGATGTATTTTTCGAGCTGCATTTTTCTCATTAGGCTATGTAAGGGTGTTCTACCTGAAAAAGTTTTAAATCATTGAGAAGTACTGACTGTAATGTCAAATCAAATCTTTATTCACAAAAACAGAGTGAACATGTGGCGTGTTACTTGATTAAAAAAAATAAAACACACGGTAAGTTAATTCAGTCAATGAAGAGTTCATTATTCTCGCCAGCTATTACTGTTATCAAAGCTAAATGTGGTAACTCACCGTTTCCGTCTGCCAAAAGGTGTCCACGATGGCACACTTGCAGTTGCCCACCACGTTGTAGTACCACAGCCAGGCCTCTGGGTTGATGGGCTCACCCACTGTGCCCAGAACTTTTAACGAGGTTCTCTGATACCTGCACAACAGACAAACTTAATGCTTACTAATAATAGTAATAATAATAATAATAATAATATTATTATTATTAATAGTAATAGTATTAGTAATAATAATAACAACAACAATAATAATAATAACAATATTAACAATAATAATAGTAATAATAACAACAATAATAATTATAATCATCAACATCATCACCCAATAATCCAATCCATTGCCCAATTGTATGGCACACAACTCCATGTTGTAGAGATATGCTTACAACATAACAATCATATTAATAATAAGGCATTGGTTTATAACACGCACATTCCTCACTATTACGGTGGTGCTTCAAGGAGCAAACATCAATAAAAGGTACTGACAAAACTGAAAACTGAAATGACTGCTTTCTTTAGAGTGCGTTTACCAACTCAAAGAGCTGCTCAAGGCACTGGTTAAGCGTAAAAATTTAAATAATAATAATAATAATAATAAATAGGAGTACTTCCTAAATAGCTGTCAACATGTATTTTGTACCGCTTTTCAGGGGAAGCAACTCTCATTGACCTACTTTTGGTTTATTTAGGATAGCTGTCAACATGTATTGTGTACCGCATTTCAGGGGAAGCAACTCTACTTTCGGTTTATTTAGGGATAATGCCTATTGCATTTATACAGCGCATTTTTTATTAGAATAACGACTCAATGTGCTTACACACACCCTTAACTCCACCCACTCTATGTGCCGCTTGATGCACTCAGTCACTCCAACAGAAGGAGTAAAAGAATACCCCCCATGAAATGAAAACAGTATCTAGTGACACTTGTTGCTACTGCATGCTCAACATTTTCAAACGACCTGCATTTATCCAAAAACATTACTCTGTATTCACCATATCATATTAGGTTCATAGTGACAACGACAACAAAATCTCAAGGAGTCCATTCAAGATTTTCAAACAGCCCGCATTAATCCGAAACACTACTTTATACCCACCTCTTGACAAAGTCATCGCCAAATTTCATGAGCGATCTGATCGCGGTGGGTGCCGTGTAGAACTTGGTCACCTTGTACTTGTCCACCACAGCCCAGAAACGACCAGCATCAGGGTAGAACGGTACGCCCTCAAACTGTCCCGCCAAACAAAACTCCTCATAACATTTATCGCAACTTCGTAATGTCTGAATCTGGCCTACTCTCTAAGCTTATCAACAAGTGCACTTTTTTTTTTAACACACAACAACAAAAAACAACAACAACAACAACAAAAATTAACAACAACAACAACAAAATCCAGAAAAGACCAAGTGGCAAAACTGAAGAATAAGCAAGATGGCATAAACTCCACTTGTAAATGATAAAATAGAACAAATATTGGAGGACAGCTTGCTGCTTCCACCCCCCCCCCCTCTCCCTCTCCCCACTCTGCCCTCCAATATCCACCCCCATCTTCCTTTCTTACTCCAAGATGACCAGGGACTGAAGGGGAGTAAATAAAATACTTCATAAACATTCAATGACGTCAGTAGCATCAGCAAGGGGACCTTAGACAATGTATTTTTGAGGGATAACACTGGTATCGGATAATACTGGTATCAGATAACACTGGTATCGGATAACACTGGTATAAGATAACACTGGTATCGGATAACACTGATATTGGATAACACTGGTACCTTCAAAAGGTTGTGATGTGGACAAAGAGCTTGAAGAAATGAGATGAAACATGGCCTTCAGAGAAAACTCATTGACAGGTAAAAGGTTAACAGGCCAATCCTATTTTTGTGGATATCTGCTGTTTCTGCACTCCTCACCCCTTAACTCTTAGCGTCCTATAGCGCGGTAGTGCGCTCCTCGCCCGTAATCCTGAAGCGCGGTAATGCGCGCCTCGTTAGTGCACCTTTTAGTCATGAAATCACAGGAAATAGGAACTCTCCTGTGCGTGAGAGAAGGTTTAGTCAACTTCCGGAAAGGTTCCTGTGTGTTTTCCGCTATCGTTTTCGCAAGTTTGACGTGGTTTTGTGTACTTTTTTAACGATTTTGTTTGAGGTTTGAGTTAGCGAAATTTTCTGCCATGATGGCAGGGGATAGCTTCGACAGTAATAGTGAGTTTGGTAACCTTTTTGATGAGCTTATTGCTGAAAGAGCACAAGGACTTGGTGTAGACAACCAGAGTGAGTTTTCTTGTCTGTGTTGACTGTCTGTGCACACATTCACATGCAATCCACACTGTCTTGTTGTTGTTTTATTAACATAGTCCATAAAATACCTGTAATTATGAATTAATTACAGGATTCCAACAGGTAAAAATAGTACTAAAGTCAAAATGGTTCTTTGGGTACATAGAATAACCATTTTGTAAACATATCCTAAAATATGAAGTTAATGTGACAATAAATAAATTTTTTGCAATTTTTTCAAATTCATAACCCAATTTATTGCAATAAACTTGAAATCCTTACAGGATATAGGCGCAAATGTACAGAAAACCTTATAGGACGCTAAGAGTTAAGGTCGGATGAGGGTAAAAATTCCACCACAAAGAAAATGGTAAAAACTGTTGTACAAACTTTAAAAAAAAAAACAGAAAAAAAAAACTTGGCTCACAAATATGCTGGTAGCTCCATTAGCAAGGGGGCCGTAGGCAACGTAGGTGTGTCCTGTGATCCATCCAACGTCGGCGGTGCACCAGTACACATCGTCTGGCTGATAGTCGAAGGTGTACTTGAACGTGGTGGCTGAGTACAGCATGTACCCGCCTACCGTGTGCAGCACTCCCTTGGGTTTCCCTGTAGAACCACTGTGGAAGAAAGGAAGGAAGGAAAAGGAATGCTTGAATGGAAAGCAACAAAACACCACTTCAAAACTGCTGCTAAACCAAAAAAGAACATACTATCTTCCGTTTTAGGCTGGGGGCTGAAATCTAGATTTTATTAAAGGGTTATTACTGGTGCTGACAGTGCTGCGTGGTTGCCAAATGCAAGTAAAAATCCTGCTGGACGACCTCAATGGCCTAGGGTTCATGCCGAGTTACGAGTCTAGATTTCCATGCCCAAATAATATTTTTTCCAGGACAGGTGAACCGCTCCACACACACACACACCCACACATACGCCACAAAAAAAATCTATAAATACCTCAAGGCCATTCATTTTATATGTTGCTTTTAGTTTTACTGGGTGTCAATTTCTTTGAGTTTGGCATTAATGTTCTTTTGAAATTCAAGAAGGTCTTCCTTCGTCTCCCTTGCTGACTTTCTCAAAGCGTTTGATTTGGTCAGCAAGTCCAGAAAACAAAATAATAATAATAATAATAATAATACAGGATACTATACGCGCCTTTCCCCAAATCATTCAGGCTCAAAGCGTGGCAATCTATACCAACATACACGCTCACCTGTCTCATCCACCCTCACACACACCAAATACACATCCATCACTCAAACAGGTGGTGTAAAGGCAGGGAAATCGCTATTAGAAGACGGAAAGAAAATCTAATTTTTAGTTTTGAAATTTTTATATTGACTGCGTCCTGTACCATTATTGAAGGGAGGGAGGAAACCGGAGTGCCCAGAGAAAACCCTCGGTGACTTCAATAGTCTCGTACCTAAGTCACATACGTTCACCCCTTGCGGGAATCGAACCCGCGACCTTCGGCATAGGAAACCGGCGACTTATCCACTGCGCCACGAGGCCACCCCGAAATATCGAAAGCATTAAAATTTTTATGACTTTCCATGACTTCAGTAGAATTTCCAGGCCTTGAAAACCAATTTTGAAATTCCATGACTGTATCGACCCTGTTAAAACCTCAAGTTGACTCACCTGACTGGTGACCGTTTTCACTGCAAAACAGTCCCTCCAACCTTTCTAATTCCAAAAGCTGAGTGACAGATATGTTTCATAAACATGTGGAGCTGTATGTTCCTACAGGTCACTACCCTTTGAGCCTAAGTATTATAATAACAGGCAGGGTACCTTGTATACAACATGAAGAGGGGGTCCTCTGCATCCATCCACACAGCTTCACACTGGCTGTCCGCTGTAGCCATCAGCTCATGCCACCACACATCCCTTCCATCCTTCCAATGGAGCTGTGGACATCAGCATTAAAAAAGAACATGCAAAAAAATGAACACAAATGGAACAAAATTAGTTTTTTAAGCCGGATGAAACCTTGATCAGAATGTAAAAAAAAACACTTTCAATAAAATGTTCCAAGAGTGACAAAAAGGATTTTTTTTGTTTTTTTTTTTGTTGGATTTTTGACACTTTATTGTCCTTTTTAATGGGGAAATTCTGGGCCGCCTCCCCTGGGGAAGGCGTAGTTGTAGCCTGTTGTGCTCCCAAACCCAAACTACCTAATAGATGGGGTTTAAAAAAATTTTTTGCTGGGGGAGCAAACTGGAGTAGTTGAAGAAAACCTCCGAGATGTTGCCCGTGTTGAAAGTAAATAACATTCAGAGAAATTTAACGCCCAAATGCTGGATCCATGCCACACCTGTCATGCGCAATTGGTTTTTGGCCTTTTGGCCAAGTTAAGTTAGTCCCGCCTTAGACCACTCGGCCACAACGCACAACTGCACTGGTCTCTGTGCAGATCATGCAGTGGTGTCCCCTGTTAGTGGAGACAAAAGGGCATCCAAGTTCTTGTCATGACATCGTCTGCACAGAGACCTTAGTTCTATATTTTGTGTGTGGGTATGTGTGTGTGTGATAAATACGAAGTATGAGGCTAAACGCTTTTGTCCCAGCATTCTAATAAAGCATCTGCTGTTTATAAACAGTATGTGACTTAGCTGCCCTTACCAAATGTCATTTGGGGTGGGGTACTGGCATTTGTCTTAGAATATTTTATCACTGACTGAATGAGATACAACCTCTTCCACTGGCAAAGTCAACCATCACAGCGACTCTAGTAGCGTCACAGTCTTCACGTTTTTTTCGTTGTGATTCTCGGCAAACTTCGGCTACAAACATGTTTCCATAAGATTATTGGAAAGCTTTCCCTATAACCATGTGGATTATTAATAAACTCTTCTATCACCACACCATGCAAGGATCGCACTGGCTGTTGGGTAAACCTATTACGGCTCTGTTAAAAATTGGCCTTCCCTCCCCGCCCAAAAAACACACCATGCGTGAAACATCAGTAATTCAGCGCAACACAGAACAACAATCATAAAAACGTTTCCATGCAATACAAATGTTGCAAAACGAGCACAACCGATGAACTGTCAGATAGCCAAGAGCAGTCTTTCAATTTGCATTTAATATTATTTTTACCACTATAGGCAACTTTCGGCTGGGGAGGTCAGCAATGTTAGTACTTGTCCTCTCTGTGGAAGGTCCCGGTGCAGGAATTTCAGCCTGCGACCCCAAAAAACGATGCCAAAGTTCTCTGTTTCATTTTTATAAAGAAGTTAATAAATTCTAACATGCTTTCTCGAAAAATGCCCCTGCAACTGCAATTGACTATCAAAATTTACCTCAAAGCAGGCCTCTGAGGTCATCAAAGTGGATCAATAGCCTACAGTTTGTATTCACAAAAGAATTTTGACTACTGAATATAAAAAAAATATATAAAGATGACTGATTTCCTAAAGATTGATAGTTTATTGGTTGGGGATCAGACAAATAACTTTCAGGGTAGAGGAGTACGGGGCTTACGTCCATTTTGACTTTTCATTGAAAGGATTGGATCGGCCACTGCTGACACAAAGCCTATCCTATCCTATCCCGTCCCGTAACTCAAAGGTCATTGGGGCGCCAGAGATGATCATTTAACCAGAGTACCCTATTTTTCTCCGTCCACAGCAATACTCGCCTCGCTCAGTGTCAAGCTAGTCCACTCTCAAATGTTGTCCTCCCACCTCTTTTTCTGTCTCCCTCTTCTTCTGCCTCCTTGCACCGTGCCTTGCAGGGTGGTCTTTGCAAGGCCTGATGCTCTGGTGACTTGGCCATACCATCGGATTTACATAAACCTTACACATGATTCTGATAAACATTAATGGTTGGACTACAAAATGCATAAACCTGATCCCTGACTACCTAGTGTAAGCGCAGGAAAGAACAGGTTTAGATGTCCTTTAACTATAACATCTTCGGAGAAAGGATCCCATATATTATAATAACCAATAGATGCACCATGTTACCATGAGGGTCTCAATATTGACAAAGTACGTCTGACCTATCAAATGTCCGTCAAACAAAACATTAAGGTTCAGAGATCAACGCCAACATACAAAGATTTGTTTATTTAAAAAGAAGAAAAAAACACCATGATTGTCCTTCAACTGACTCTGAGCTGCTGAAATGGTCACTTAGCAACCAAAGGTCAAGCAAACAAAACAAATTTTGAGTTCAGATGAGTTATGACCTAACCATGTTTCTGAGGAGGAGATTTAAAAAAAAAAAACTCTGACCTTCAGCTAACCTTAGGGAAAAATACTCTCATCCTTCAACTTTTTAAATTTTTTTTAAAATTTTTATTTTATTTTAATTTAATGACTTTTTTATATAGCGCTTTACCAACTCAAGAACTGCTCAAAGCGCTGGCCGATACAGGATCTAACTCAAACCACCCGAGATGCCCACCCGCAGCCTTTGGGCGCATGGTCTGACGCTCGGACAACTGAGCACAATCTGGGCAGCCAGGGATGGGGAGAAGGACCAATGCATGCTGGGTGTGTTCTTGTTACCGGCACTCACCCGTCTAGGACATGAGCGTCAGGATCTTTAAAGTCCGTTATTATGGAATGTATGCGACACACAGACTAGACCTCGGTTTATACTCTCATCCGAAGGAGTAGGAAACGGGAGTAAAGTGTCTTTCCCAGGGACACAACACAATGGCCCGGCCAGGGCTTGAACCCGGGACCTTCAGATCCCCAAGCCAAAGCACTACCATTAGACCACCGAGCCTCCACTTGCCTTGAACTAACCTTGAACTGTTGAAATGGTCACCTAGCAACCCAATGTCTAGCAAACAAAACAATGAATCCAGTGATTACCAAATTGTATAATTCAGAGGAATAATTTAAAAAAAAAAGGGCGTTGGAAACAGGAAAACAGTACATAGATTTACAAAAGTTACGTTGCTATGCATGTCAGTCCAAAAATCTGTTGTCCTTCCACTGACCCTGAGCTGCCGACATGGTCGCTTGGCAACCAAGTCGTCGGTGAGGCCGTCTGCTTCTCCGTTCTCTCCACTGGGGACCATAATCTCATCTTTGGGACTGAGGTGACGAACCACGATGCTTTTGTATACCGCGTGACCCCTGAAACAAGACAGACAAAAATGTTGAAGGACAGGAGCTATACAACCTATCATCATCCATATTCTCCTCCTCCTCCTTATCATCATCAAAGCAAGTGAACAATTTAAACAAAAAATCCAAACAAAACAACAACAAAAATTTATTACAGGAAATTTTACCTACCTCTGCTTGCAAATGTCCAGGGCATTATCGACAATTGATTTGAGATTCAGCAGTTTGGACCCTCTCCATACACCGTCTGTAGGAATACAAAATATTTGTTGCAATAAGGCAGACATTGAAAGTCCTACTGTATAAAACCTAACGTCCTAAGTCATTTATTTAAAATTTAAAAAAACAAAAACTACAGTAAACCCATTCAAAGTAATACCGTACAAAAACCTAAGTCATTTATTTAATAAACCTACAGTCAAATCATTGAAAGGACTACTGTACAAAACCTAAGCCATTTATTACACACAAAAAAAAAAGTACATCTTTTACACTGTTCATAATATCATATAGCACGCTATAGTGACCCCATCTTAGTCTTTTGCCTTCTGGTTAATGTGAACTAGACAGCATGCTTGACATAAGATTAGGCGTTTAGGTAATAATTATCTGATGAATGCAATATAATTCTTTGCTTATTCGCCTGTCCTGTATCATTGCACAGTAGCTTTGGTATTTAACTATACTAATTATTTACAATGACCATCGCACACTGCAGAAGTATTAACTATATATTCATTATTTATCATTTCATGTAAATACAAAAATAACACTTTTTATTCCAATGTCTGCAGACTAACATAAATAAATTATATTTTATAAAAACTACATCTGGATAAATGTTTATATTAAAATTCTCCCAAACTCTTACAAGTTTCTACTTTCTATGATAACTTTACACATTTTATATTGTCAGTGACTCTAAATAATAATCTGAAAACGTTTACTCAATCCTAAACTTTAAAAAAGACTTTAATAGGAAAGGATTCAGACTATACATATCTTATACATGTAGATAAGATAATAATCTCTATAAAATGGATCATAATAGCTATAACAGGATAACAATATCTATAACATGGATAAAAATATAACATAGATAACGATATCTATAACATGGGCAACAGTATCTATAACATGGGCAACAAAATCTATAACATGGATAACAAAATCTATACCATGGGCAACAATATCTATACATGGATAACAACATTTATAACCTGGATAAAAACATCTATAACATAGATAACAATATCTATAACATGGATAACACTATCTATAACATGGATAACACTATAACATGGACAACACAATAACATGGATAACAATATCTATAACATAGATAACAATATCTATAACAGGGATAATCATATAAGAAATGGAAGTACTAACTGAGCGTTCCCAGTGAAGGTTCCCCTTCAAAGCTGACAACATTACACAGCCATACACTTCCAAATTAAGGTGAAAGTTTTCCTGGAATACGTTTCCCTGCTAGAGTAAGGTGACCACTTGCGGCCACAAACGAACACTTTCTCATACTTCTTTTGTTTATGAACCAATCAGAATTCAAGTTTGATTTTTTTTAATCGGTAGGTCGCAGTAACGGCACTGACTTGGCCGGGGTTCTATAAATGAAACATTGTGGACCTACTTAGCGATTTCTGCACAATTTCAGTGTACCATGATGCGGCCAGGTGCCCAAGGTGCGTCCTGCCCTGGGTGCGGCCACCTGTATTTCTTTTTCAGCCTTAGATTTTATGACTATTCTACATCTATTTACGTCTATTGGCATGCAATGTGAAATCCAATAAACACAAAAAGACAGGCAGCTGATACTATTCAAGATTGATGAAAACACCCACATGAAATCTCAAAAAAGAAACTTTTCTTGGGTCAATACTTACAGACAGTAAAATTCATATGCAGAGCGCGGTCATAAACCATAAATCACGACAAAAAGGCTAAGGTAGACTCAAGGGAAGCAATTGTGATTCCTCAAAGCTTTAAAGCTAGTAGAATAGGAGTTATTAAAATTGGCCGCACCTCGGTCTGGCCGCGTGATGGTCACCGTACTCTATATTTAGGAGATCCGCTGTCGGTTGAGATCAAAGGGTGTAACAGCTGTTTCCACCTTTGAAGGTTACAAGTATAAGCGGTGTTTTACTGTCAACTTTGATGGCAAAATGTTCACTGAGAACACGGGAGTTATTAGTTCTTTTACTACATCATCACCCACTGTTCAGAAACTCTAGCACTTTCCAATTGGATATTCATATTTACACAAACGTGCAAGTGTAATACAGCAAAACTGTGTCTAGTATTACATTTAAAAAAAGGTTTAACATTTTTGACCGCATTTTCTTTCTTTCAAGAAAAACTACTACACGAAAGTTCAAAGCCCCAAAACTCAAGCGTGCCCTGCAAATAACAATGTTAATAACAACAAGAACTGTACATTTAACCAATGAATAGCAGCTTGAACTGGTACATTATCATGAAAGAACAACCACTTTGTTTACGTTTCAAAGCATGCAAACTTAAAGAGTTCAAAATCTGAAGAACAAAAAAGAAATCGGCAAGCAAAGAGTATGCAAAGACAAGAAGGGAACATTCAACGAGCTTAGAAGAGAATTCTAAGTATGACACATAAACCAAGCCAAAAAGATACATGCACTGTACAAGGTCATGCAACAAAGCAGAAGCATAGGTAACAATAATTATTATCATGTGCTGGAAGTTCAATTATTTGGGCAGTGCATTGATGTAAAAGAGTTTTATTATTATTATTATTATTATTATTTTTATTGTTTCTATTTTTATTATTGTTATAATTATTATTAAAAATAAACAAACAGAAGTGGACAAATCAACCAGAAGGGAAGTGTAGGGCTTTGTATAGTTTGGAGGTCACTCCCTTTTTGTGTGTGCGGTTGTTATTGTGAGAGAGGGGGTGGGTCCCTTTTTTCCCTTTTGTTCTTTTCAGTGTGGGGGATCTTGATTTTGAGGTAATATTTATCAACAAATAATAAAACTTTTTTTTTTTTAAATGAAAGAATGGCCAAAAATTTAATACCACAATTATTACAGCCTTATGAAAAAAAAAAAGCGTGTTAGTCTAAAAAGCGTGCCCAAAAGAAAAAAGGTTATAAAAAAAAAAAAAATAAATAAATAAAGATAACAGTAATGAATTAGTACTAGTATCCACAAAACAAGCTAGATTTCCCAGCTTACAAGCCTTGTCACATAAGCACATTAGGTAACAAAGCATGCAAACACAGAGTCAGTAACAAATCAACAGCAACACAACAAACAGCTTTGCCACACAGATGCAAGAGAATGCTAAAGTCAAGCTAAAACAAAACAGCCATTAGGCCAGTTTCCGCTACACCGGCCAGGCCATCTTGACGCTAGTTGAGTGTCAAGAGATCTATCAAACATAGGCTGAATGCGTAGCTAGGCTTATGCTCCTACCAGCCTCTGACATTCAGTGGTTGGGGTCAGTGTAATTCTCGGGCCCACTGCCATCTTATATATCTTTTGTTGCTGAGACACCTGGCCCGAGGTTTATTCTTTTGATGCACGCATTCCATCGCATAAACTTTAAAAGATCCTGACGCTCATGTCCTAGACTGGCGAGTCCCGGGTTAGACAAATACACCCAGCACGCATTAGATCCCTTCTCCTCATCCCTAGATGCCCAGGATTGTGCTCAGTCATCTGGGTGTCAGACAATGCACCCAAAGGCTGCAAGTGGGGTCACCTCAGCTGGCCTGAGTTAGAGCCTGTATCGGCCATGAACAGCTCTAGCTGGAAAGGCGCTGTATAAGAATGATTAAAATTTAAATAAATAAATAAGCCTGAGCAGTAACACAATAGCGGCAAATGGTTTACTTACTGTCATGGCAAAACAAAAGAAAACAAAACTGGAAGGGCAAAGCCCATATGACTCGCATGCTCCTTATGAAACTCGCAGTATTTAACATAAAAATGAGTGCCCAGAAAAAAACAAAATGAAACGGTGGCATTAAAATGGAAGGTAATACCGAATTTGATCTTTCTATGCTCTTGACCTTGACCTCCGGCCCCAAATACACTCATGTATTATCAAATAAACTACAGCAAAAGTTGTATTATGCCAAAAAAAACCTGTGTGTTTGGGATGACCTTGACTTTAGGATGACATTGACCCTCATGTGACCTCTCATACATGGCTGATCAAATAACCCAATGTTGTTGGGTTCAATAAAAAGCCATTCCACTGTATGATGACCTATTTTTTGTATGTTTCTGCAAGGCCTAAAATGACCTTGGTCTTCAAGATCACTGCAAAAACAGAACATAATGAAAGATCTATCATCTCCAAATACAACAAGCTTGGACTTTATATCCCTCATAGTTAAGAGTCAATGTCACTTCAAAGTACCAATACTAACTGACTCTGGACAGCTCCAGTCACCTTGACCTTGGAGTGAGGTTGATGAAATTTGTGTAGGATGTGTGTCTCATAGATATCTATCATGCATTAAAGAATCGTAAGATCAATATTAATAACCTAGAAAAAACAGTGAAATTTTGTGGAAAAATTGTCATTTTTAGACTAACATTTGTTGACCCTGTGACCTTAACCTTAAAGAAAAGTTATTTATTCACATATCATTTTCGAAATCTCATGGGTATACACCATCTGGCCAAGTTTGGTTGTAAAAGTGGAAATAGGTTCTGAGTACTTAATTTTTGCAAAGGCAGATGGCAGACTGCGGACCGACTGACTTCTTTTCCTGATTTCATTTTTTTAAATTATTTCCGACTCATCTCGTACAGATATACAAAAACCAGGATTTTTTGTTGTTGTTGTTTTGTTTCTTTTTGGGTGAGTACATATACTTTCATTGCTATGCGTGTGAGTAAAAAAAAAGTGAATTTTCTATATTATTTTTTTTTAAAAACCAAAGCATGCAAAATTTAAGCTAAAAAAAAAACACAACAAAAACAACAAAAAAGATAATTTTCTAATGTTTCTATTTGAAAGCAATGACCTGCAGTGACAACTGTACAACATTGGGCGTCTATGATACGTTCCGCCAGCGACTCCGATGAAAAACCAGCAAACTAGAATAGAAAACACAAATGAAATAATTTCATAACCAATTATTGGAAGGAGCGGGGAGAGGGGTGGAGGTGAGAGGGGGGAGAAATAAAAAATTAAAATAACACCCACACATACACACATGCAGGCATGCACACTAACGAGCACACTGGAACATTAAAGAATAATGTCCATCACACACACAACAACAACAAAATAAAGAAAAGAAAATGTATTTCCCAGACTAATAAAATAAAACAAAAAACTAATGATGTAACAAAATAAAAGAACGTGAAATAAAATCCAATAAAATAAATGATTACCTCACTCACATAAAAAACAAAAACAAAACAAAGAGTGTCCACTGCATTAAGGGAGGGAACAAGGGTGGGGGTAAACAAAACAATTACATAAAACAAAGAAATTTCCAGAAAATACAGACAACTGTTGCTATAGCCTAATGCAACCAGAACTATTCCTTGGACTCATTCCGACCTTTCATTATTACTTTTGTTTCCACAAAACAATTGGAACTAAAGGTGAAAAGCCCTTGAAGAGATCATGCATTGGTCTCTGTGCAGATGTCATGACAGGAACGTTGAGACATTTGGTTATCCCCCTTGACACAAGCATCATTCTGATTTCTGCCTTCCACTGGTTTGGTTGATTACAGCATTACTTACAGTACATGTAAACTCACACTACTCTGAGATCTGCATACAACGCAAGGCCAATGAAGACGGAACGTTGGAAAACAAGATTACATTTCATGAAGATAATGTGCAAAACATGGGTGGAGGCCAAGAAAATGTAGCTGAAACAGTGAAAGGTAGGGGAGGTGTTGGGGGAGAGGGAGAAAGGGAGGGGAATATAAATATATTAGAAGATGAGACCTATATGGAGGAAATACATGTTGAAATTACAAGATAAAATTATGTGAAGGAAATACATGTTGATTATACAAGAAGGTCAAAGTCACATCACTGATGATAGTTTGGCCGAGGATGATGCACCGAAATTGAGGAAGAAAGAACGAAAGATTATATGGATAACAGGTCAAGAGTCATTGTCAGGTACTTTAAGATAACATAAGCACTATTCTTCGCAGATGAGTTCTGATACAGCAGAAATATTGGTGGGAAGATTAAATTACCTGACTACAGCATAACAACAGAAATGCTTGTTCAAAAATATTTTGGACAATGTCCATGGTTTTCTGTTGATAAACTGATTTTACAGAACTTGAGCAAATCCCCCCCCCCCCCCCCCCCCCCACCCCCTAACTGAAAACTTACTGTCTAAATCCTAAAAAAAAAAAAAGAAAAAAAAAAGCAACAACCACTAAAAGAATTTAAAAAAAAGATCTAACTGTAAAACAAACATCCATGTATAATCAAATATTGAAAAACAAATTGTGTTTTCTTTCTTGAATATAGAAAAAAAAATCACCAAATAATAAACTTAGAAAATCAAAATCATGACTTACAAAATAAAATTTTACAAAACATTTGTCCTACACAAAATTGTGAAGAAGCAACAGCGACATGCTTCCCACTGCCTCATGCCAAACACCAATCTAAACATGCAAAATGTAACTTGCAGAAAATACATTTTGGCCTCCCATCCTTACATATATATGCGCAATCTATCAATCCATGAATCAACAAAAGCACCAACGAGCCTCGACACCCCTAGAAAGTTCATTCAAGCGACAGTCACAACATCCCATAATATTCATTCAAGCGACAGCCCTAGGGCTAAGCTAGATTCCCTAAACCCATCATCTGCACAAAACCTCTAACACAACCTATCAACAACTAAAACAAATTTGTGTAACCCCACACATCGTAATCCAATTATTTCAGTTCTGCAAGATCAAAAACTTGCAAAAACTTTACTAGCAACTGATTCAGTCCGTCCAAGATCTCAACATATGTAGTTACTGGATCCACAGGACCACACCACACAAAACCACCTTTCTTTTTTGCTCTTTTAAAGGCTTAACAACTAATAGTTTTGAGTTAAGATGATTTGTGAAGATGATGTTATATGACATTAGTAGTAGTTGTAATATTTGTAGTAGCAGCCTAGCAGTAAGTAGTACAAAGGGGCTGAAAGACAGAACTTAACTCGCCCAATGAGTTAAGCAATTCTCACTACTCCATTAACGACTGTCACAGAAAAGGAACCTAACACAGTGTGTGATTTGGGGTGGAACTTGAAAGAATCATTGACACTAGAATGGATTGGAGTGCAACAAGAAAGATCCCCAGATGGGGAAGCTCGCTTACAAGGCCTAGGCTGCCCGACTTTCACTTTGCATTCTGCAATCGGGTGAGTTCTGTCACGCACATCTGAGTAGTCGAAATTGTAAAAGTAGTAGCGATAGCAGTAGTACCATTACTGACAACTTTATTATTGTGACTGTGAGGAGTTACACTTGTTGTTCTCACATTAGCCCCTATAGGATGTATACAACAAAGGACAGAAAACATACACAGTGCAACACAAAAAAACACAGGTGTCTTCAACACATCGAAGTTGTCATAAGGGACATAGCAGACCTGCCAGCACTACAATTTTGGCTTCCGCGCCTTCTAGACGCTCGGCCAGTGACGTATCCGAAAACCCAGCAAACTGTCCGAACGTAAAGAAATTAATTAGGAATAATTTCCTGCAGCACAGTGGGAATAGAGTGAATACCCCAAGGCAAAATACCAAAAAAAAAAAAAAAAAAATGAAGCGAAAAAAATTTAACAAAAAAGAACGATTACATTATGATAGTGTTGCTGACAGAGGAAACAAAGCCTAAGGTAGTGTATACAGAGGTGCCAACCCCCTAATCTTCTTGTCAGTATTTCCGGACCCGTTTGTCAGTATTTTTTAACACTTGTCAGTATTTTTTTTCTTGCAAAAGCCAGCCTATGATACTATAAAGTAACGACAGGCTTACTTCTGAAACAGCAGGCTATTTTCAGTCCTCTAAAATCACCATGAAAATCAGCTTGTTGAACACTACACTTGTTTTACTTAAAATGAATGATACTGATAGTATTTCCAATAAAAGCTATGTCAGCAACAAAACAGTTCTATTGTTTCAAGGACTTAGCAGTTGTCTTTTTGCACTTTTTTCAGAAGTGTTGAAGAGTTTTGTTTTGTAGCAGTCAGTATTTGAGTTTCTTGATTTAAACTGCAGCATGGCATTCAGTGTCTTACTTCCCATAGTCCCTCTAAAGTCAATTTTATTTTTTCTAACCAGAGAAAAGACCCTTTCTCATGAACAGTTGGATACAGGGATCAGGAGAATCTTCAGCATGATCTTGGACAGTAAGTAAGCTTTGTGTCCAGCAGATGCAACTTGCCTGGCAACATCGTCAAAGCCACCATGACTTATAAAAAAAATCTAAGCCACAGACAGTAGAGCGTGCGTACTTTGTTGACAGTTTCGACGCAATGATGCATGGATGTGCTTCTGTGTATGAATGCAGAAAATCTTGCAGACGTTTAGTTGCAGGCTTTGTTTTCTTTGATGAGGAATGGGCTTCGTCATCAGACTTAGCAGCTTTTCTTTTTCTGGGTCTACCACGTCCTGCTATTTTCACGATTTTGAAACACTCCGAAAGGCGGTTTAGACTATTATGGAGGGAACTCGTACAGGTCTATTTTTAGACTAGGGTTAGGGTAAGGTAGGGTAGGATGAGTGTATTCATTGGACAAATGGATCTTGCGCTTGATTCGGGTCTAGCGGTTGGGTAAAAACACCGCGCGTGCTTGATTCGGCTTTCATCACGTGATTGATTAGGGTACAGTCATGAATCGAAAAGCGTATTGGAAAATACCGCAGGCACACAGCGACATTCAGTGAGTGCAGGAGTACTATTCTGAGACCAGAAACCGGTACAGAAGCACTGCTGGCAAAGATAAACGATCGGCAACTTCTTCTCCATATTTTTATAAAAGCTACCGTATTTCCATGTTTAATTCACTTCGCCGGAATTAAATACGGTCAATCCGTACTGGTTGGCACCTCTGTGTATCCATATGACAGAAAATCGAGCGCGAATCGAACAGCCTATATAGGGGAACGAATATGTTTCACAATTTTGGGTTGTAATGCAAACCATAAATTAGAATAATAAAACAATTCACACTATAACAGTGCTTTGACTGGCTGCAAATTCTAGCAGAACGTTTTTTTTTCTTCGTCATATGGATACACCATCCAAGACATATTTTAGTTTCTAAAATCTTTCCCGCACTTATCGAGTCTTCATTTCACTACCCAGAAAACAATACTGCCCTAACTTCTTAATATACAGACCTCTATCAAATCACAGCAGTTGTATTTCCAGGCAGAGATTGGAAACCTTACAAATTATGTTTCAAAACAATCTGCATTAAAATTTACAGAATGCAAATTCATGATGAGGCGTACAAACTTACCACAATGGAATGAATGGCGCCGATACGGGCACATGCCAGCATAGCGATGGTCATCTCCAAAATCATGGGCATGTAGATCGCCACTCTCGGTCACCCACGCCCACACCTGACCAGAACAAAGAAATAGTTCTCATGCAAACACGTGCCAAAATGAAAAATAGTACTCATTTCTCACAACATGTAATGCTAATCGCAATGTATTATAAATTTATTATAAGAAAAGACATTTAAAATCTAAAATTTCAAACAACTAAAATTGGATTTTCTTTCTGTTTTCTAATAGCTGTCTCCATGCTTATACACCACAAATTTGATGTGAAACATGTGAGCAGGTACGTTCATTGTTGGTACAGATCACCACGTTTTGAGCCTGATTGGTGACTGGGGAAAAGCGCATAGATAGCATCTATTATCATTATTATTATTCATTCATCCACAGGTTTGTATTGGGAAAGTTGTTTTTATATAAATATCTATTTATTGTTCTTATTTAAATACATGCATGCCTAGATAACCCACCCTCATTACACCACAACACACTCATCATTATCATATGCTGGTGCAAAGACCCCAATATACACAAATTCATCACAACTAAGCCAGATAAAGCACATGCCCATTTCATGAAGCAACAAACATACAGTGACACACATCAAAACCTGTCAATTTAATTATTGAGCTCAACAACATGCACCGCCATTCAAAAGAAACATCGTGATGTTCTTTCAAAACATATTTTAAATTTCCTTTCAACAACTATGAAATGGCTTTCAAAATCTGTGAATTCATGCTCACTGAGTCATTCCAAAACTTATAATATATTAATATTTCCAAACTACTGCTAATTATGGAATGTATCCACCTCCTCGCCACCACCATTACCACCCCACCCCCCTTCTTCACTCTGTCAATTCATATATTGGTTTGGTTTTGTATGCAACGGTCAAAACAACCTTTCCTAATTCTTCCATGTATTAAAGCCACCACATCCATTAGAAAACACAATGGCAGCAAATTTATTTTTTATTACACATATTTTTTTCCCCAAACCTGCCAAATCATATATTCTAGTTAAAAACAACCGTTCCAAAATTGTTGCATCATTATTTGCAAACAGTACAGTGGTACAGACCATTTCTTTCCAATTTTAAAAATAAATAATCTAAATCTGCAGAATGTGTTTGAGCTTTTATAACACTGTCGTCCGAACCAAGCTTTCCAAATCCCTGCATCTTTTGCAAACAGTTAGCGCAGTGGTGGCACATTTCTGAACTGATGGGGTCTTGACACAAACATGTGTTTGTGTACACAAGATAGGGAAGCAAATTTAGCAAGAGCCAGGAGAAAGACCTTTGTTTGTTTAGCATGCATGTGTCAGGTGCAGAGAAGTTTGTAAAAAAAAAAAAAAAATTTTTAAGTGTAGGAATGCCCAACTGCTAAAGCATGAAGAACAATGTTTAACCTCAAACTGCATGATGAATCACTGTGTAGCCACCTTTATCATTTTATAAGAAGAGGTCTACCATTGAACAAGCAGTAAATGACTCGAATCCTGCTTTTCTACAAAGAAATTAACTGCAGAGACAAAAAGTTTTGAGTAAATGCACCTTACAAATAACTTGTATCAAGAGAGGCACTGTGGCCTAATGGTAGTGCTTTGGCTTGCTGATCTGAAGGTCCCGGGTTCGAGCCCTGTCCGGGCCATTGTGTTGTGTCCCTGGGAAAGACACTTTACTCCCGTTTCCTACTCCTTCGGATGAGAGTATAAACTGAGGTCTAGTCTGTGTGTGGCATACATTCCATCATAACGGACTTTAAAGATCCTGACGCTCATGTCCTAGACGGGTGAGTGCCGGTAACAAGAACACACCCAGCATGCACTTGGTCCTTCTCCCCCATCCCTGGCTGGCCAGGATAGTGCTCAGTTATCCGGGCGTCAGACCATGCGCCCAAAGGCTACGGGTGGGTGTCTCGGGTGGTTTGAGTAAGATCCTGTATTGGCCGGCGCCTAGAGTCGGGTCAAGTACGGCGAGATAAGTGCGCTATAAAAATCCTCAATAATACTAATACTACTACTACTACTACTAATAATAATAATAACTACGGAGATGGAACTGGAGTTAGTTAAAGACAGCGTCTTGCACATAACCATCTTAAGTTGTGATCCTCCTGGAAGCCCAGTGAATGACACAGAAAATAAGAGACCTTTGGCAGAAAGAGAATACCCTCTGTAAAGTTGACATTAATGACTTATTAATGTAGCCAGTGCCGCCATAGTATGGAACAGATAGAGAGGTCAGAGGGTAAAGGCACATAACTGCAGCTAACTGACCAAAATTGAAATTGAATTTCAACAGGAGGATCATCCTGTGAAAGTTTCACGCTAATGTTGCCAGCGCTCCGATGTGGGATAGATGCAGCAGCCAAGTCGACCATTAGATCTATTGAGACTCCATATCCTCTCTCCTGCTCCAGTGGGTTTATGCTGTGGAATTGAGCCATATATAGGGGTGACCATTTGAAATGAACAGCTTTCCCCTAATGAGTTGATCACAAAGATGAGAAGGATGGCAACGACGATAATACTAATCAAATGACAAGAACGTTTTCTTCAAAATGTAGACAAACTATTGATTCTCAGAATAAAACAGTGTGCTTCGCTGCTTCTTGAAAATTTTTCTCTGATGGAAAAAGGAGCCTGGGAAGAAAGAGAGAGAGGGATGAAGAGAGAAAACAAAGGAAAAGAGAGAGAGAGAGAGGGAGAAAGACAGAGGGAGAAAGACAGAGAGAAAACAAAGGAAAAGAGAGAGAGAGGGAGAAAGAGAGAGGGAGAAAGAGAGAGAGGGAGAGGGGGAGGGAGAGAGAGAGAGAGTGAGAGAGAGAGAGAGGGAGAGAACAACCTCACAAACAAGTACGAAAATGTATTTTTGTTTCTATCTATCTATCTATCTATCTTATCCCGTAACTCCATCTTTCCCTGTCCTCAGCAACCATGATTGTTTCGCTCAGTGTCAAACCAGTCCATTCTCGAATGTTGTACTCCCACCTCTTTTTCGGTCTCCATCTTCTTCTACCTCCTTGCACTGTGCCTTGCAGGATGGTCTTTGCAAGACCTGATGATCTGGTGACGTGGCCATACCATCGGAGTTTCAGTTTTTTCACCACTGTTTAAGATTATAATAAAATAGCTTAAAATTAAAATAAAGTAAAATAAAATAGCTGCCCAGTCAGAATGATATAATACAAAAATGTGCTCATTCAAGATTATTAGCCCTTCACTACTGTGTAGCAAAATTCACCTTGACTCTTGAGAACATTGGCAAACTTGCAAACGTCCTCCAGCAGCTTGATGTAGGTGATAGAGCCTTGGTCTGCTGGATCATTGCCTTCCCTGAAAACAATCAAACAAATTTCTCTGAAAGAAAGAATTTTACTGAAATTACCATGCACATACACATAAAGAAAAAAGAAAATAATTGCCCTCAAAACAAGTTAAACAATATTGAAAACGCAGGGTTTGTCAAATTTTTTCAACAAGAGCTTGTCCTTGGTAAGCAACATGCCATTTTTAACTTTCCAGCTCAAAAAATTACTTTCCAACTCAAAAATGTACTTGCCCACATAGTGAAGACAAAAAACTAAAAAAATACCTAAGTCTTTTTTGTTACAACTGCTGGAAAATCCACATTTTAGAAGCCACATTTTCGCTTTTAGTGCGAACACTTCCACAAATGATTGAGATAATTGGCCCGCTGTCATTGGCGGACAATTCTGAATAATTGATCAATCAAATATGCTGTAATATATCGCCATACTATTGATAAAAAGAGTGCTGTCCTTGGCTGAAGATTGAACAACTGACCAATCAAATTGCTGTAATATATCGTATTAAAGTGTGCCATCAAAATTCCAAACACGCGTTCCACAGGCTAATACACAGATTAAAGTAAACATGATTCAGTGCCGATGATCAAGTTGTGTTGTTTTACGTTCACAGCTTTTAACTTTCCCTGGGGCAAATGACTTTCATGATTTGTCTTTCCCGGCAACTTTTTTACTTGCCCCGAGAACTGGGAAATGGGATTTGGCAGTCCATGAAACAGTATAAACCATTCATTACTAGCCTGTCAGAAAGTGCTAAATGATGAATTTCTCCGAAAAAAAAGGATCTGAAAATTCCCTAAAAACAATAACAACACACACACACAAATATAGAATATCCCCATCAAAGCAATTAAAACAACAACAACATCATCATAAATCATATTAAAAACATAAAAACCATTAAAGAAAAAGGTCAAGGATACATTTTTCTGAAAACAAAAAATTTTCCTGAAAAACCCTAAAACATCTAAAAAGAAGAACAGAATATCTTCCTCAAAAAAAGGAAAAAAACTAATGTAAACAATACTGAAAACATAGAAATAATTCATTACTAGATTGCCAGAGAGCTCTTGAGGATTTTTGGTGTTGAAAAGAGTGGTATGACACACAGCATGTTACACTCAGTACTCAGAGGTTGAGAGGATGCACAATTATTTTATGATGAATGGTTGAATCCTGATTCTGAGTAGCATTGTCAAGTGCACCGAACAGCATTTTCACCAGTGAAAGGGCTTAAAATCAACGTTTAATTACTTGACAAGTATTTAACATATCACTGTCAAAATCAGTTTGACAATTAATTTACATTTAATTAATTACAGTATGTAACATGTCACTGTGTCAGTGTTTCGCTGAATCCTGAGCATCCTCTTTGAGTTTGACTATCCAAATTATGCAGTCATTTTACTATGTTTTATTAATATAAATCTTATTCAACTCATTGTTCTATAGGCCTGAATCTGTATCAAAACATGGTCCTGTCAACATGAAGCATGTGTATATAATATATCCAGCTATTTAACATTCTTAGACATTTTTGTGTGTGTGTGTGGGTGGTGTGTATGTGCATAAATTTGTGTGATAAAACATTTTAAGGGTGGAGAACAACTGAATCAAGAAATCTCATGAAATCCGGCCGGACATGTGCAAACTTCAGGGGCCGCCTAAGTCAGACCACGTGTCCAGGGGCCAAGCCTCGATAGGAGGTCATAAGTTAAAATGAATTTATGCAATTTTGAAAGTAATTGTCAGGGCCTCTCCTGAAAGCAAAAAGCACAAAGTAAACAAAAAAACAAAACAAAAAAAAAAAAAAATAAACTGTGCATTGTGTGTATGTGTCACTGTACACCTGTGCAAGTGTGTGAAAAAATACTTACCTGCTGAAAGAAAAGTAATGAATTGAAATAATCATTACACAGATCTGTGATAAAAGCTGATAAGCTACAATAACACTTGAAAGAGTCAAGCTGCTGATACTTTATAGCAGTTTGTCCTTGATGTGAAAATAAACTCAAGGTCAACAAACGCTTGAACTTGAAGGTCCCTGCAAGATTTCTTTGATTCTTTGCATGAAAAATAAAACTGAAAATTCCCATCGTGCAATCAATTGTAAACAATCAACAGGCCTACTTCAACAGCATTTCTGGATGTGTCGTCAATGACTCGGATGAGAAAAACTCCAAAGAAAAATGTTAATTTTAGAGTGCAAACTTACCAGTAGAAGGCAATCTTGTTACCAAGTCCTTTCTCCACATTTCGATCAAGCACGTTGTAGCAAATATTGGTCTTTGCGCCTGACATCCATTTGATTGAAATAGGCCCTTTCCTCACGTCAAAGTTGTACTCAAAGAAAGAGCCGGTCGGGCCCGATTTCCAATAAAACTGGTCATAGATGCGCCTCCAGAACGTTTCTGGATCAGTAATAGATTCATTGTAAAGTTGCTGATATTCTTGAAAACTTTTTACGTGAGCTTCAGCTTGTAACGAAGATGGAGGCTGGAATATGCTGTCTGCATGAAGTTGTGCTTCGGACGCCATCTTCCAACAAAAGCGCGTTGCCGAATGGCATGATGAGAGAGATTTGCTGATTGGACGACAACGCGCACTCCACCGCTTCCTACAAAAAGAGGTACTGTCAGGGCTGCAAAACAAGTCAAATATAAATTAGGAAGCCTAACATCTTATAGGATAGGATAGGAAAATCTGAGAATATACAGGCTACTCAAGACTAGATGAAGGAGTAGAGTGGAGATGGTTGGCATTAAAAAAATAATTTCATTGAATAAGGCACAGAAAGAAGAAGTGAATATGTCAAACAAATGTAAAAAAAAAAAAAAAAAAAAAAAAACAGTTTTGATGAAAGGCACGAATGTAAAAGCAGGGGAAGCAAATGCAGTAATTTAAACGAATAGCCCCAATCATAGACCATCATTGTGATGGTCTATGCCCCAATGTAGAGGCTGCTTCCCTTACATCGTCCGTTCGTCCGTAATAATGAAATTTTATCCCTCTCTCTCTCTCCCTCCCTCCCTCTCTGCGCGCGCGCGTGTATGTGGGTGTTTGCGGGGGAGGTGGAGGGAGAAGGTAAGGTAGGGGGGATGGAAGGAGAAGAGGGAAGTATGTTGATTTTTAGGTGCATTTAAAGTCTTAGTTTTTGTGTTATTGTTTTTTTGTGTGTTATTTTTTTTTGTTTGTTTGTTTTAGCATTGATGAGATCTATGTTAGTTTCAAATTAATTTTGTGTTAATTATTTTGTTCGTTCTAATGTGTTTATTAAGGGCTAGCTGTAAGACAGGTCCATAGGACCTAATGCTATTATCCTATTAAAGGTCTCGACTTCTCTCTCTCTCTCTCTCCCTCCCACTCTCTCTCTCTCTCCCCACCTCTCTGCCTCTTCCTTCCTCCTTCCCATTCCATCGACATCCTAATGACATCAAATGTTTATTGAACTATTGATAACCTTTACTGGCATGTA
>CM072516.1:49152475-49301912 GCA_036898135.1 Oncomelania hupensis | reverse complement strand
CATCACAGCGACTCTAGTAGCGTCACAGTCTTCACGTTTTTTTCGTTGTGATTCTCGGCAAACTTCGGCTACAAACATGTTTCCATAAGATTATTGGAAAGCTTTCCCTAACCATGTGGATTATTAATAAACTCTTCTATCACCACACCATGCAAGGATCGCACTGGCTGTTGGGTAAACCTATTACGGCTCTGTTAAAAATTGGCCTTCCCTCCCCGCCCAAAAAAACACACCATGCGTGAAACATCAGTAATTCAGCGCAACACAGAACAACAATCATAAAAACGTTTCCATGCAATACAAATGTTGCAAAACGAGCACAACCGATGAACTGTCAGATAGCCAAGAGCAGTCTTTCAATTTGCATTTAATATTATTTTTTACCACTATAGGCAACTTTCGGCTGGGGAGGTCAGCAATGTTAGTACTTGTCCTCTCTGTGGAAGGTCCCGGTGCAGGAATTTCAGCCTGCGACCCCAAAAAACGATGCCAAAGTTCTCTGTTTCATTTTTATAAAGAAGTTAATAAATTCTAACATGCTTTCTCGAAAAATGCCCCTGCAACTGCAATTGACTATCAAAATTTACCTCAAAGCAGGCCTCTGAGGTCATCAAAGTGGATCAATAACCTACAGTTTGTATTCACAAAAGAATTTTGACTACTGAATATAAAAAAAAAATATAAAGATGACTGATTTCCTAAAGATTGATAGTTTATTGGTTGGGGATCAGACAAATAACTTTCAGGGTAGAGGAGTACGGGGCTTTCGTCCATTTTGACTTTTCATTGAAAGGATTGGATCGGCCACTGCTGACATACAAAAGCCTATCCTATCCTATCCCGTCCCGTAACTCAAAGGTCGTTGGGGCGCCTGAGATGATCATTTAACCAGAGTACCCTATTTTTCTCCGTCCTCAGCAATACTCATGGATGGCCTCGCTCAGTGTCAAGCTAGTCCACTCTCAAATGTTGTCCTCCCACCTCTTTTTCTGTCTCCCTCTTCTTCTGCCTCCTTGCACCGTGCCTTGCAGGGTGGTCTTTGCAAGGCCTGATGCTCTGGTGACTTGGCCATACCATCGGATTTACAGAAACCTTACACACGATTCTGATAAAAATTAATGGTTGGACTACAAAATGCATAAACCTGATCCCTGACTACCTAGTGTAAGCGCAGGAAAGAACAGGTTTAGATGTCCTTTAACTATAACATCTTCGGAGAAAGGATCCCATATATTATAATAACCAATAGATGCACCATGTTACCATGAGGGTCTCAATATATGACAAAGTACCTCTGACCTATCAAATGTCCGTCAAACAAAACATTAAGGTTCAGATCAACGCCAACATACAAAGATTTGTTTATTTAAAAAGAAGAAAAAAAAAAAAACATTGTCCTTCAACTGACTCTGAGCTGCTGAAATGGTCACTTAGCAACCAAAGGTCAAGCAAACAAAACATATTTTGAGTTCAGATGAGTTATGACCTAACCATGTTTCTGAGGAGGAGATAAAAAAAAAAAACTCTGACCTTCAGCTAACCTTAGGGAAAAATACTCTCATCCTTCAACTAACCTTGAACTGTTGAAATGGTCACCTAGCAACCCAATGTCTAGCAAACAAAACAATGAATCCAGTGATTACCAAATTGTATAATTCAGAGGAATAATTAAAAAAAAGATGTAAGGGCGTTGGAGGGAGGGGACAGGAGGGGGGGGGGGGGACGTGAGTACATAGATTTACAAAAGTTACGTTGCTGTGCATGTCAGTCCAAAAATCTGTTGTCCTTCCACTGACCCTGAGCTGCCGACATGGTCGCTTGGCAACCAAGTCGTCGGTGAGGCCGTCTGCTTCTCCGTTCTCTCCACTGGGGACCATAATCTCATCTTTGGGACTGAGGTGACGAACCACGATGCTTTTGTATACCGCGTGACCCCTGAAACAAGACAGACAAAAATGTTGAAGGACAGGAGCTATACAACCTATCATCATCCATATTCTCCTCCTCCTTCTTATCATCATCAAAGCAAGTGAACAATTTAAACAAAAAATCTAAACAAAACAACAACAAAAATTTATTACAGGAAATTTTACCTACCTCTGCTTGCAAATGTCAAGGGCATTATCGACAATTGATTTGAGATTCAGCAGTTTGGACCCTCTCCATACACCGTCTGTAGGAATACAAAATATTTTTTGCAATAAGGCAGACATTGAAAGTCCTACTGTATAAAACCTAACGTCCTAAGTCATTTATTTAAAATTTAAAAAAACAAAAACTACAGTAAACCCATTCAAAGTAATACCGTACAAAAACCTAAGTCATTTATTTAATAAACCTACAGTCAAATCATTGAAAGGACTACTGTACAAAACCTAAGCCATTTATTAACACACACACAACACCACCCCCCTTACCAAAAAAGTACATCTTTTACACTGTTCATAATATCATATAGCACGCTATAGTGACCCCATCTTAGTCTTTTGCCTTCTGGTTAATGTGAACTAGACAGCATGCTTGACATAAGATTAGGCGTTTAGGTAATAATTATCTGATGAATGCAATATAATTCTTTGCTTATTCGCCTGTCCTGTATCATTGCACAGCAGCTTTGGTATTTAACTATACTAATTATTTACAATGACCATCGCACACTGCAGAAGTATTAACTATATATTCATTATTTATCATTTCATGTAAATACAAAAATAACACTTTTTATTCCAATGTCTGCAGACTAACATAAATAATATTTTATAAAAACTACATCTGGATAAATGCTTATATTAAAATTCTCCCAAACTCTTACAAGTCTCTACTTTCTATGATAACTTTACACATTTTATATTGTCAGTGACTCTAAATAATAATCTGAAAACGTTTACTCAATCCTAAACTTTAAAAAAGACTTTAATAGGAAAGGATTCAGACTATACATATCTTATACATGTAGATAAGATAATAATCTCTATAAAATGGATCATAATAGCTATAACAGGATAACAATATCTATAACATGGATAAAAATATAACATAGATAACGATATCTATAACATGGGCAACAGTATCTATAACATGGGCAACAAAATCTATAACATGGATAACAAAATCTATACCATGGGCAACAATATCTATGTGTGTATCAGTTTATAGTCCCCTCTCTTCCCGATAAGGATTTTCAGAGAGGAGACTTTTTGATAACAATATCTATACATGGATAACAACATTTATAACCTGGATAACAACATCTATAACATAGATAACAATATCTATAACATGGATAACACTATCTATAAAATGGATAACACTATAACATGGACAACACAATAACATGGATAACAATATCTATAACATAGATAACAATATCTATAACAGGGATAATCATATAAGAAAAGGGAAGTACTAACTGAGCGTTCCCAGTGAAGGTTCCCCTTCAAAGCTGACAACATTACACAGCCAAATTAAGGTGAAAGTTTTCCTGGAATACGTTTCCCTGCTAGAGTAGGGTGACCACTTGCGGCCACAAACGAACACTTTCTCATACTTCTTTTGTTTATGAACCAATCAGAATTCAAGTTTGAATTTTTTTAATCGGGAGGTCGCAGTAACGGCACTGACTTGGCCGGGGTTCTATAAATGAAACATTGTGGACCTACTTAGCGATTTCTGCACAATTTCAGTGTACCATGATGCGGCCATGTGCCCAAGGTGCGTCCTGCCCTGGGTGCGGCCACCTGTATTTCTTTTTCAGCCTTAGATTTTATGACTATTCTACATCTATTTACGTCTATTGGCATGCAATGTGAAATTCAATAAACACAAAAAGACAGGCAGCTGATAATATTCAAGATGTGATAAAGATTGATGAAAACACCCACATGAAATCTCAAAAAAGAAACTTTTCTTGGGTCAATACTTACAGACAGTAAAATTCATATACAGAGCGCGGTCATAAACCATAAATCACGACAAAAAGGCTAAGGTAGACTCAAGGGAAGCAATTGTGATTCCTCAAAGCTTTAAAGCTAGTAGAATAGGAGTTATTAGAATTGGCCGCATCTCGGTCTGGCCGCGTGATGGTCACCGTACTCTATATTTAGGAGATCCGCTGTCGGTTGGGATCAAAGGGTGTAACGGCTGTTTCCACCTTTGAAGGTTACAAGTATAAGCGGTGTTTTACTGTCAACTTTGATGGCAAAATGTTCACTGAGAACACGGGAGTTATTAGTTCTTTTACTACATCATCACCCACTGTTCAGAAACTCTAGCACTTTCCAAATGGATATTCATATTTACACAAACGTGCAAGTTTAATACAGCAAAACTGTGTCTAGTATTAAATTTTAAAAAAGGTTTAACATTTTTGACCGCATTTTCTTTATTTCAAGAAAAACTACTACACGAAAGTTCAAAGCCCCAAAACTCAAGCGTGCCCTGCAAATAACAATGTTAATAACAACAAGAACTGTACATTTAACCAATGAATAGCAGCTTGAACTGGTACATTATCATGAAAGAACAACCACTTTGTTTACGTTTCAAAGCATGCAAACTTAAAGAGTTCAAAATCTGAAGAACAAAAAAGAAATCGGCAAGCAAAGAGTATGCAAAGACAAGAAGGGAACATTCAACGAGCTTAGAAGTGAATTCTAAGTATGACACATAAACCAAGCCAAAAAGATACATGCACTGTACAAGGTCATGCAACAAAGCAGAAGCATAGGTAACAATAATTATTATCATGTGCTGGAAGTTCAATTATTTGGGCAGTGCATTGATGTAAAAGAGTTTTATTATTATTATTATTATTATTATTGTTTTTATTGTTTCTATTTTTATTATTGTTATAATTATTATTAAAAATAAACAAACAGAAGTGGACAAATAAACCAGAAGTGAAGTGTAGGGCTTTGTATAGTTTGGAGGTCACTCCCTTTTTGTGTGTGCGATCGTTATTGTGAGAGAGGGGGTGGGTCCCTTTTTTCCCTTTTGTTCTTTGCAGTGTGGGGGATCTTGATTTTGAGGTAATATTTATTAACAAATAATAAAACTTTTTTTTTTTTTTAAATGAAAGAATGGACAAAAATTTAATACCACAATTATTACAGCCTTATGAAAAAAAAAAGCGTGTTAGTCTAAAAAGCGTGCCCAAAAGAAAAAAGGTTATAAAAAAAAAAAAACTAAAAAATAAAGATAACAGTAATGAATTAGTACTAGTATCCACAAAACAAGCTAGATTTCCCAGCTTACAAGCCTTGTCACATAAGCACATTAGGTAACAAAGCATGCAAACACAGAGTCAGTAACAAATCAACAGCAACACAACAAACAGCTTTGCCACACAGATGCAAGAGAATGCTAAAGTCAAGCTAAAACAAAACAGCCATTAGGCCAGTTTCCGCTACACCGGCCAGGCCATCTTGACGCTAGTTGAGTGTCAAGAGATCTATCAAACATAGGCTGAATGCGTAGCTAGGCTTATGCTCCTACCAGCCTCTGACATTCAGTGGTTGGGGTCAGTGTAATTCTCGGGCCCACTGCCATTTTATATATCTTTTGTTGCTGAGACACCTGGCCCGAGGTTTATTCTTTTGATGCACGCATTCCATCGCATAAACTTTAAAAGATCCTGACGCCCATGTCCTAGACTGGCGAGCCCCGGGTTAGGCAAATACACCCAGCACGCATTAGATCCCTTCTCCTCATCCCTAGATGCCCAGGATTGTGCTCAGACAGTGTCAGACAATGCACCCAAAGGCTGCAAGTGGTCACCTCAGCTGGCCTGAGTTAGAGCCTGTATCGGCCGCCATGAACAGCTCTAGCTGGAAAGGCGCTGTATAAGAATGATTAAAATTTAAATAAAATAAATAAGCCTGAGCAGTAACACAATAGCGGCAAATGGTTTACTTACTGTCATGGCAAAACAAAAGAAAACAAAACTGGAAGGGCAAAGCCCATATGACTCGCATGCTCCTTATGAAACTCGCAGTATTTAACATAAAATGAGTGCCCAGAAAAAAAAAAATGAAACGGTGGCATTAAAATGGAAGGTAATACCGAATTTGATCTTTCTATGCTCTTGACCTTGACCTCCGGCCCCAAATACACTCATGTACTATTAAATAAACTACAGCAAAAGTTGTATTATGCCAAAAAAAAACAACTGTGTGTTTGGGATGACCTTGACTTTAGGATGACATTGACCCTCATGTGACCTCTCATACGTGGCTGATCAAATAACCCAATGTTGTTGGGTTCAATAAAAAGCCATTCCACTGTACGATGACCTATTTTTTGTATGTTTCTGCAAGGCCTAAAATGACCTTGGTCTTCAAGATCACTGCAAAAACGGAACATAATGAAAGATCTATCATCTCCAAATACAACAAGCTTGGACTTTATATCCCTCATAGTTTAGAGTCAATGTCACTTCAAAGTACCTATACTAACTCACTTTGGACAGCTTTAGTCACCTTGAGCTTGGAGTGAGGTTGATGCAATTTGTGTAGGATGTGTGTCTCATAGATATCTATCATGCATTAAAGAATCGTAAGATCAATATTAATAACCTAGAAAAAACTGAAATTTTGTGAAAAATTGTCATTTTTATACTAACATTTGTTGACCCTGTGACCTTAACCTTAAAGAAAAGTTATTTATTCACTGATCATTTTCTAAATCTCATGGGTATACACCATCTGGCCAAGTTTGGTTGTAAAAGTGGAAATAGGTTCTGAGTACTTCATTTTTGCACAGACAGATGGCAGACTGCGGACCGACTGACTTCTTTTCCCGATGTTATTTTTAAAAATTATTTACGGCTCATCTCGTACATATATATACAAAAACCAGGATTTTTGTGGTTTTTTTTTTTGTTTCTTTTTGGGTGAGTACATATACTTTCATTGCTATGCGTGTGAGTAAAAAAAAAGAGAATTTTCTATATTATTTTTTTTTTAAACCAAAGCATGCAAAATTTAAGCTAAAAAAAAAACAACAACAAAAACAACAAAAAAGATAATTTTATTTTCTAATGTTTCTATTTGAAAGCAATGACCTGCAGTGACAACTGTACAACATTGGGCGTCTATGATACGTTCCGCCAGCGACTCCGATGAAAAACCAGCAAACTAGAATAGAAAACACAAATGAAATAATTTCATAACCAAGTATTGGAAGGAGCGGGGAAGAGGGGTGGAGGTGAGAGGGGGGAGAAATAAAAAATTAAAATAACACCCACACACATACACACATGCAGGCATGCACACTAACGAGCACACTGGAACATTAAAGAATAATGTCCATCACACACACAACAACAACAAAATAAAGAAAAGAAAATGTATTTCCCAGACTAATAAAATAAAACAAAAAACTAATGATGTAACAAAATAAAAGAACGTGAAATAAAATCCAATAAAATAAATGATTACCTCACTCACATAAAAAACAAAAACAAAACAAAACGCAGAGTGTCCACTGCACTAAGGGAGGGAACAAGGGTAGGGGTAAACTTTGTTGTTGTTGTATCAATTTTTATTCATCAGATTAACATAAGTTGTACTGATAAACAAAACAATAAACAAAACAAAACAATTACATAAAACAAAGAAATTTTCTGAAAATACACACAGCTGTAGCTATAGCCTAATGCAACCAGAACTATTCCTTGGACTCATTCGGACCTTTCATTTTTACTTTGTTTCCACAAAATAATTTGAACTAAAGGTGTAAAGCCCTTGAAGAGATCATGCAGTGGTCTCTGTACAGATGTCATGACAGGAACGTTTAGACATTTGGTTATCCCCCTTGACACAAGCATTGTTCTTATTTCTGCCTTCCACTGGTTTGGTTGACTATCAGCATTACTTACAGTACATGTAAACTCACACTACTCTGAGATCTGCATACAATGCAAGGCCAATGGAAGACGGAACGTTGGAAAACAAGATTACATTTCATGAAGATAATGTGCAAAACATGGGTGGAGGCCAAGAAAATGTAGCTGAAACAGTGAAAGGTAGGGGAGGTGTTGGGGGAGAGGGAGAGAGGGAGGGGAATATAAATATATTAGAAGATGAGACTTATAATATGGCTGGAAATACATGTTGAAATTACAAGATAAAATTATGTGAAGGAAATACATGTCGATTATACAAGTAGGTCAAAGTCACGTCACTGATGATAGTTTGGCTGAGGATGATGCACCCAAATTGAGGAAGAACGAACGAAAGATTATATGGATAACAGGTCAAGAGTCATTGTCAGGTACTTTAAGATAACATAAGCACTATTCTTCGCAGATGAGTTCTGATACAGCAGAAATATTGGTGGGAAGATTAAATTACCTGACTACAGCATAACAACAGAAATGCTTGTTCAAAAATAATTTTGGACAATGTCCATGGTTTTCTGTTGATAAACTGATTTTACAGAACTTGAGCAAATCCCCCCCCCCCACCCCCACCCCCTAACTGAAAACTGACTGTCTAAATCCTAAAAAAAAAAAAAAAAAAAAGCAACAACCACAAAAAAAATTTTAAAAAAAGATCTAACTGTAAAACAAACATCCATGTATAATCAAATATTAAAAAACAAATTGTGTTTTCTCTTTCTTGAATATATAAAAAAAAATCACCAAATAATAAACTTAGAAAATCAAAATCATGACTTACAAAATAAAATTTTACAAAACATTTGTCCTACACAAAATTGTGAAGAAGCAACAGCGACATGCTTCCCACAGCCTCATGCCAAACACCAATCTAAACATGCAAAATGTAACTTGCAGAAAATACATTTTGGCCTCCCATCCTTACATATATATGCGCAATCTATCAATCCATGAATCAACAAAAGCACCAACGAGCCTCGACACCCCTAGAAAGTTCATTCAAGCGACAGTCACAACATCCTATAATATTCATTCAAGCGACAGCCCTAGGGCTAAGCTAGATTTCCTAAACCCATCATCTGCACAAAACCTCTTACACAACCTATCAACAACTAAAACAAATTTGTGTAACCCCACACATCGTAATCCAATTATTTCAGTTCCGCAAGATCAAAAACTTGCAAAAACTTTACTAGCAACTGATTCAGTCCGTCCAAGATCTCAACATATGTAGTTACTGGATCCACAGGACCACACCACACAAAACCACCTTTCTTTTTTGCTCTTTTAAAGGCTTAACAACTAATAGTTTTGAGTTAAGATGATTTGTGAAGATGATGTTATATGACATTAGTAGTAGTTGTAATATTTGTAGTAGCAGCCTAGCAGTAGTAGTACAAAGGGGCTGAAAGACAGAACTTTCAACTCGCCCAATGAGTTAAGCAATTCTCAATACTCCATTAACGACTGTCGCAGAAAAGGAACCTAACACAGTGTGTGATTTGGGGTGGAACTTGAAAGAATCATTGACACTAGAATGGATTGGAGTGCAACAAGAAAGATCCCCAGATGGGGAAGCTCGCTTACAAGGCCTAGGCTGCCCGACTTTCACTTTGCATTCTGCAATCGGGTGAGTTCTGTCACGCACATCTGAGTAGTCGAAATTGTAAAAGTAGTAGCGATAGCAGTAGTACCATTACTGACAACTTTATTATTATGACTGTGAGGAGTTACACTTGTTGTTCTCACATTAGCCCCTATAGGATGTATACAACAAAGGACAGAAAACATACACAGTGCAACACAAAAAACACAGGTGTCTTCAACACATTGAAGTTGTCATAAGGGACATAGCAGACCTGCCAGCACTACAATTTTGGCTTCCGCGCCTTCTACACGCTCGGCCAGTGACGTATCCGAAAACCCAGCAAACTGTCCGAACGTAAAGAAATTAATTAGGAATAATTTCCTGCAGCACAGTGGGAATAGAGTGAATACCCCAAGGCAAAATACCCACACACAAAAAAAATGAAGCGAAGAAAATTTAACAAAAAAGAACGATTACATTATGATAGTGTTGCTGACAGAGGAAACAAAGCCTAAGGTAGTGTATACAGAGGTGCCAACCCCTTAATCTTCTTGTCAGTATTTCCGGACCCGTTTGTCAGTATTTTTTAACACTTGTCAGTATTTTTTTTTCTTGCAAAAGCCAGCCTATGATACTATAAAGTAACGACAGGCTTACTTCTGAAACAGCAGGCTATTTTCAGTCCTCTAAAATCACCACGAAAATAAGCTTGTTGAACACTACACTTGTTTTACTTAAAATGAATGATACTGATAGTATTTCCAATAAAAGCTATGTCAGCAACAAAACAGTTCTATTGTTTCAAGGACTTAGCAGTTGTCTTTTTGCACTTTTTTCAGAAGTGTTGGAGAGTTTTGTTTTGTAGCAGTCAGTATTTGAGTTTATTGATTTCAACTGCAGCATGGCATTCAGTGTCTTACTTCCCATAGTCCCTCTAAAGTCAGTTTTATTTTTTCTAACCACAGAAAAGACCCTTTCTCATGAACAGTTGGATACAGGGATCAGGAGAATCCTCAGCATGATCTTGGACAGTAAGTAAGCTTTGTGTCCAGCAGATGCAACTTGCCTGGCAACATCGTCAAAGCCACCATGACTTACAAAAAAAATCTAAGCCACAGACAGTACGGCGTGCGTACTTTGTTGACAGTTTCGACGCAATGATGCATGGATGTGCTTCTGTGTATGAATGCAGAAAATCTTGCAGACGTTTAGTTGCAGGCTTTGTTTTCTTTGATGAGGAATCGGCTTCGTCATCAGACTTAGCAGCTTTTCTTTATCTGGGTCTACCACGTCCTGCTATTTTCACGATTTTGAAACACTCCGAAAGGCGGTTTAGACTATTATGGAGGGAACTCGTACAGGTCTATTTTTAGACTAGGGTTAGGGTAAGGTAGGGTAGGACGAGTGTATTCATTGGACAAATGGATCTTGTGCTTGATTCGGGTCTAGCGGTTGGGTAAAAACACCGCGCGTGCTTGATTCGGCTTTCATCACGTGATTGATTAGGGTACAGTCATGAATCGAAAAGCGTATTGGAAAATACCGCTGGCACACAGCGACATTCAGTGAGTGCAGGAGTACTATTCTGAGACCAGAAACCGAAGCACTGCTGGCAAAGATAAACGATCGGCAACTTCTTCTCCATATTTTTATAAAA
Organism: Oncomelania hupensis; assembly: GCA_036898135.1. Classification (NCBI taxonomy): domain Eukaryota; kingdom Metazoa; phylum Mollusca; class Gastropoda; order Littorinimorpha; family Pomatiopsidae; genus Oncomelania; species Oncomelania hupensis. Next base: position 49,290,770 of record CM072516.1, on the reverse strand, counting down.
GCTACCGTATTTCCATGTTTAATTCACTTCGCCGGAATTAAATACGGTCAATCCGTACTGGTTGGCACCTCTGTGTATCCATATGAAAGAAAATCGAGCGCGAATCGAACAGCCTATATAGGGGAACGAATATGTTTCACAATTTTGGGTTGTAATGCAAACCATAAATTAGAATAATAAAACAATTCACACTATAACAGTGCTTTGACTGGCTGCAAATTCTAGCAGAACGGTTTTTTTTCTTCGTCATATGGATACACCATCCAAGACATATTTTAGTTTCTAAAATCTTTCCCGCACTTATCGAGTCTTCATTTCACTACCCAGAAAACAATACTGCCCTAACTTCTTATTATACAGACCTCTATCAAATCACAGCAGTTGTATTTCCAGGCAGAGATTGGAAACCTTACAAATTATGTTTCAAAACAATCTGCATTAAAATTTACAGAATGCAAATTCATGATGAGGCGTACAAACTTACCACAATGGAATGAATGGCGCCGATACGGGCACATGCCAGCATAGCGATGGTCAACTCCAAAATCATGGGCATGTAGATCGCCACTCGGTCACCCACGCCCACACCTGACCAGAACAAAGAAATAGTTCTCATGCAAAAACGTGCCAAAATGAAAAATAGTACTCATTTCTCACAACATTTAATGCTAATCGCAATGTATTATACATTTATTATAAGACAAGACATTTAAAATCTAAAATTTCAAACAACTAAAATTGGATTTTCTTTCTGTTTTCTAAGAGCGGTCTCCATGCCTAGACACCACAAATTTGATGTGAAACATGTGAGCAGGTACGTTCATTGTTGGTACAGATCACCACGTTTTGAGCCTGATTGGTGACTGGGGAAAAGCGCATAGATAGCATCTATTATCATTATTATTAGTCAATCATCCACAGGTTTACATTGAGAAAATTATTTTTATATAAATATCTATTTATTGTTCTTATTTAAATACATGCATGCCTAGACAACCCACCCTCATTACACCACAACACACTCATCATATGCTGGTGCAAAGACCCCAATATACAAATTCATCACAACTAAGCCAGATAAAGCACATGCCCATTTCATGCAGCAACAAACATACAGTGACACACATCAAAACCTGTCAATTTAATTTTCTGAGCTCAACAACATGCACCGCCATTCAAAAGAAACATCGTGATGTTCTTTCAAAACATATTTTAAATTTCCTTTCAACAACTATGAAATGGCTTTCAAAATCTGTGAATTCATGCTCTGAGTCATTCCAAAACGTATAATATATTATTATTTCCAAACTACTGCTAATTATGGAATGTATCCACCTCCTCCCCACCACCATTACCACCCACCCTCCCCCCTTTCTTCACTCTGTCAATTCATGTATTGGTTTGGTTTTGTATGCAACGGTCAAAACAACCTTTCCTAATTCTTCCATGTATTAAAAGCACCACATCCATTACAGCCCTGAAAATGAAAAAAAGGTCCCACTAGCCTTTGGCTAGTAACTTAAAAATTTTACTAGCCAAACTAAAAATTTTACTAGCCAAACTAAAAAAAAAGTTCATTTTAGCGCACTCGCATTTGGCGACTTAAGTTTTTTTTTTAGTCGTCAATTTTTTTTTTCACAAGCCATGGCGACTAAATTAGTCGCCATTTTCAGGCCTGCATTAGAAAACACAATGGCAGCAATTTTATTTTTTATTACACATATTTTTTTCCCCAAACCTGCCAAATCATATATTTTAGTTAAAAACAACTGTTCCAAAATTCTTCCATCAGGATTTGCAAACAGTACAGTGGTACAGACCATTTCTTTCCAATTAAAAAGAACAAATTCTAAATCTGCAGAATGTGTTTGAGCTTTTATAACACTGTCGTCCGAACCAAGCTTTCCAAATCCCTGCATCTTTTACAAACAGTTAGCACAGTGGTGGCACATTTCTCAACTGATGGGGCCTTGACACAAACATGTGTTTGTGTACACAAGATTTGTGTACACAAGATAGGGAAGCAAATTTAGCAAGAGCCAGGAGAAAGACCTTTGTTTGTTTAGCATGCGTGTGTCAGGTGCAGAGAAGATTGTAAAAAAAAAAAAAAAATTTTAAAGTGTAGGAATGCCCAACTGCTAAAGCATGAAGAACAATGTTTAACCTCAAACTGCATGATGAATCACTGTGTCGCCACCTTTATCATTTTATAAGAACAGGTCTACCATTGAACAAGCAGTAAATGACTTGAATCCTGCTTTTCTACAAAGAAATTAGCTGCAGAGACACAGTAAATGACTTGAATCCTGCTTTTCTACAAAGAAATTAGCTGCAGAGACAAAGGGTTTTGAGTAAAAGCACCTTACAAATAACTTGTATCAAGAGAGGCACTGTGGTCTAATGGTAGAGCTTTGGCTTGCTGATCTGAAGGTCCCGGGTTCGAGCCCTGTCCGGGGCCATTGTGTTGTGTCCCTGGGAAAGACACTTTACTCCTGTTTCCTACTCCTTCGGATGAGAGTATAAACCAAGGTCTAGTGTGTGTGCCGCATACATTCCATCATAACGGACTTTAAAGATCCTGACGCTCATGTCCTAGATGGGTGAGTGCCGGTAACAAGAACACACCCAGCATGCACTTGGTCCTTCTCCCCCATCCCTGGCTGGCCAGGATAATGCTCAGTTGTCCGGGCGTCAGACCATGCGCCCAAAGGCTGCGGATGGGTGTCTCGGGGGGTTTGAGTTAGATCCTGTATTGGCCAGCGCCTAGAGTCGGGTCAAGTATGGCGAGATAAGTGCGCTATAAAAATCCTCAATAATAATAATAATAATAACTACAGAGATGGAACTGGAGTTAGTTAAAGACAGCGTCTTGCACATAACATAAGAGACCTTTGGCAGGAAGAGAATACCCTCTGTAAGGTTGACATTAATGACTTATTAATGTAGCCAGTGCTGCCATAGTATGGAACAGATAGAGAGGTCAGAGGGCAAAGGCACATAACTGACGCTAACTGACCAATATTGAAATTGAATTTCAACAGGAGGAGCATCCTGTGAAAGTTTCACGCTAATGTTGCCAGCGCTTCGATGTGGGATAGATGCAGCAGCCAAGTCGACCATTCGATCTATTGAGACTCCATATCCTCTCTCCTGCTCCAGTGGGTTTATGCTGCGGTAGTGAGCCATATTTAGAGGTGACCATTTGAAATGAACAGCTTTACCCTAATGAGTTGATCCCAATGATGAGAAGGATGGCAACGACGATGATGCTAATCAAATGGCAAGAACGTTTTCTTCAAAATGTACACAAACTATTGATTCTCAGAATAAAACAGTGTGCTTCGCTGCTTCTTGAAAAAATTTTCCCTGATGGAGAAGGGAGACTGGGAAGAAAGAGAGAGAGGGATGAAGAGAGAAAACAAAGGAAAAGAGAGAGAGAGGGAGAAAGAGAGAGGGAGAAAGACACAGAGAGAGAGAGAGAGAGAGAGGGATGGAGAGGGAGAGGGAGAGGGGGAGGGAGAGAGAGAGAGAGGGAATGAGAGAGAGAGAGAGGGAGAGAACAACCTCACAAACAAGTACGGAAATATATTTTTGTTTCTATCTATCTATCTATCTATCTATCTTATCCCGTAACTCCATCTTTCCCTGTCCTCAGCAACCATGATTGTTTCACTCAGTGTCAAACCAGTCCATTCTCAAATGTTGTACTCTCACCTCTTTTTCAGTCTCCCTCTTCTTCTACCTCCTTGCACTGTGCCTTGCAGGATGGTCTTTGCAAGACCTGATGATCTGGTGACGTGGCCATACCATCGGAGTTTCCGTTTTTTCACCACTGTTTAAGATTATAATGAAATAGCTTAAAATTAAAATAAAGTAAAATAAAATAGCTGCCCAGTCAGAATGATATAATACAAAAATATGCTCATTCAAGATTATTAGCCCTTCACTGCTGTGTAGCAAAATTCACCTTGACTCTTGAGAACATTGGCAAACTTGCAAACGTCCTCCAGCAGCTTGATGTAGGTGATAGAGCCTTGGTCTGCTGGATCATTGCCTTCCCTGAAAACAATCAAACAAATTTCTCTGAAAGAAAGAATTTTCCTGAAATTACCATGCACATATGCACATACACATAAAGAAAGAAGAAAATAATTGCCCTCAAAACAAGTTAAACAATATTGAAAACACAGGGTTTGTCAAATTTTTTCAACAAGAGCTTGTCCTTGGTAAGCAATATGCCATTTTTTTTCCAGCTCAAAAAATTACTTTCCAACTCAAAAATGTACTTGCCCACATAGTGAAGACAAAAAACTAAAAAAATACCCGTCTTTTTTGTCACAACTGCTAGAAAATCCACATTTTAGAAGCGACATTTTCGCTTTTAGTGCGAACACTTCCACAAATGATTGAGATAATTGGACTGCTGTCATTGGCGGACAATTCTGAACAATTGATCAATCAAATATGCTGTAATATATCGCCATACTATTGATAAAAAGAGTGCTGTCCTTGGCTGAAGATTGAACAACTGACCAATCAAATTTGCTGTAATATATCGTATTAAAGTGTGCCATCAAAATTCCAAACACGCGTTCCACAGGCTAATACACAGATTAAAGTAAACATGATTCAGTGCCGATGATCAAGTTGTGTTGTTTTACGTTCACAGCTTTTAACTTTCCCTGGGGCAAATGACTTTCATGATTTGTCTTTCCCGGCAACTTTTTTACTTGCCCCGAGAACTGGGAAATGGGATTTGGCAGTCCATGAAACAGTATAAACCATTCATTACTACTAGCCTGTCAGAAAGTGCTAAATGATGAATTTCTCCGAAAAAAAAGGATCTGAAAATTCCCTAAAAACAATAACACACACACACAAATATAGAATATCCCCATCAAAGCAATTAAAACAACAACATCATCATAAATCATATTGAAAACATAAAAGCCATTCATTACTAGATTCGAGACAGAAAAAGGTCAAGGATACATTTTTCTGAAAACAAAGAATTTTCCTGAAAAACCCTAAAACATCTAAAAAGAAGAACAGAATATCTTCCTCAAAAAAAGGAAAAAAACTAATGTAAACAATACTGAAAACATAGAAATAATTCATTACTAGATTGCCAGAGAGCTCTTGAGGATTTTTGGTGTTGAAAAGAGTGGTATGACACACACAGCATGTTACACTCAGTACTCAGAGGTTGAGAGGATGCACAATTATTTTATGATGAATGGTTGAATCCTGATTCTGAGTAGCATTGTCAAGTGCACCGAACAGCATTTTCACCAGTGAAAGGGCTTAAAATCAACGTTTAATTACTTGACAAGTATTTAACATATCACTGTCAAAATCAGTTTGACAATTAATTTACATTTAATTAATTATTAATGTACCAGTATGTAACATGTCACTGTGTCAGTGTTTCGCTGAATCCTGAGCATCCTCTTTGAGTTTGACTATCCAAATTATGCAGTCATTTTACTATGTTTTATTAATATAAATCTTATTCAACTCATTGTTCTATAGGCCTGAATCTGTATCAAAACATGGTCCTGTCAAAATGAAGCATGTATATATCCAGCTATTTAACATTCTTAGACATTTTGTGTGTGTGTGGGTGGGTGGTGTGTATGTGCATAAATTTGTGTGAGAAACAGGGTGGAGAACAACTGAATCAAGAAATCTCTGAAATCCGGCCGGGGCCCAGGGGCCGCCTAAGGACCCGGTGGGGTCCAGGGGCCAAGCCTCGATAGGAGGTCATAAGAAAATGAATTTATGCAATTTTGAAAGTAATTCAGGGCCTCTCCTGAAAGCAAAAAGCACAAAGTAAACATGAATAGAAACAACAACAACAAAAGAATGTTTTATGCACATGTATGCCTTTCAAAAAAGACGAAAAATAAAAATCTCGGTACTCAATTTTTTTTTCTCGAAAATGCAAATGCATTCCGCGGAAATCCGCGGATCCGAGGAAAATTGTCCATCCTGGAGAAAACTTTAATTTTAAGGGGAACATTGTCCAAATATTCAATATGGACAGCAAATCAGTTCATCCACAGGACATGTGCAAACTTCAGCCCATTCAGCGGTTATATATAATACATCAAGTCAGACCACTTCACACCACAACCACGTGTATACATAACAGCTGATTTACTGCTAAGCACACAATTGGTCTTACTCAAGTTAGCTGTGATGTTATCAGTGTCCTACATTAATATGTAGGACATTGTAGCCCCGTCCATAGGCATATTAAATGAAAACAGCTGATTTAACAAACAAAAAAAACACAAACACATAAACTGTGCATTGTGTGTATGTGTCACTGTACACATCTGTGCAAGTGTGTGAAAAAATACTTACCGCTGAAAGAAAATTAATGAATTGAAATAATCATTACACAGATCTGTGATAAAAGCTGATAAGCTACAATAACACTTGAAAGAATCAAGCTGCTGATACTTCATAGCAGTTTGTCCTTGATGTGAAAATAAACTCAAGGTCAACCTACGCTTGAAGGTCCCTGCAAGATTTATTTGATTCTTTGCATGAAAAATAAAACTGAAAATTCCCATCGTGCAATCAATTGTAAACAATCAACAGGCCTACTTCAACAGCATTTCTGGATGTGTCGTCAATGACTCGGATGAGAAAAACTCCAAAGAAAAATGTTAATTTTAGAGTGCAAACTTACCAGTAGAAGGCAATCTTGTTACCAAGTCCTTTCTCCACATTTCGATCAAGCACGTTGTAGCAAATATTGGTCTTTGCGCCTGACATCCATTTGATTGAAATAGGCCCTTTCCTCACGTCAAAGTTGTACTCAAAGAAAGAGCCGGTCGGGCCCGATTTCCAATAAAACTGGTCATAGATGCGCCTCCAGAACGTTTCTGGATCAGTAATAGATTCATTGTAAAGTTGCTGATATTCTTGAAAACTTTTTACGTGAGCTTCAGCTTGTAACGAAGATGGAGGCTGGAATATGCTGTCTGCATGAAGTTGTGCTTCAGATGCCGCCATCTTCCAACAAAGCGTGTTGCCGAATGGTATGATGAGAGAGATTTGCTGATTGGACGACAACGCGCACTCCACCGCTTCCTACAAAAAGAGGTACTGTCAGGGTTGCAAAACAAGTCAAATATAAATTATGAAGCCTAAAATCTTATAGGAAAGGATAGGAAAATCTGAGGATATACAGGCTACTCAAGACTAGATGAAGGAGTAGAGTGGAGATGGTTGGCATTAAAAAAAAATAATTTCATTGAATAAGGCACAGAAAAAAGAAGTGAATATGTCAAGCAAATAAAAAAAAAAAAATTAAAGCAAACAGTTTTGATGAAAGGCATGAGTGTAGAAGCAGGGGAAGCAAATGCAGTAATTTAAACGAATAGCCCCAATGTAGAGGCTGCTTCCCTTACATCGTCCGTTCGTCCGTAATAATGAAATTTTTCGCTCTCTCTCTCTCTCTCCCTCTCTCTCGTTCTCTCTCTGCGCGCGCGCGTGTATGTGGGTGTTTGCGGGGGTGGTGGAGGGAGAAGGTAAGATAGGGGTATGGAAGGAGAAGAGGGAAGTATGTTGATTTTTAGGTGCATTTAAAGTCTTAGTTTTTGTGTTATTGTTTAGTTTTTTGTTAGCATAGATAAGATCTATGTTAGTTTCAAATTAATTTTATGTTAATTATTTTGTTCGTTCTAATGTGTTTATTAAGGGCTAGCTGTAAGACAGGTCCACAGGACCTAATGCTATTATCATATTAAAGGTCTCGACTTCTCTCTCTCTCTCTCTCTCCCTCCCTCCCACTCTCTCTCTCTCTCCCCACCCCTCTGTCTCTTCCTTCCTCCTTCCCATTCCATCGACATCCTAATGACATCAAATGTTTATTGAACTATTGATAACCTTTATTGGTATGTATGTGTGTGCGTGTGAATACGTGCAAGCACTTTGAGAAAGCAAACACAAACAAAAATGTTTGAATTTAAGCTTTATAAAGTGTATTATTATTATTATTATTATTATTATTATTATTATTATTATTATTATTATTATTATTATTATTATTATTATTATTATTATTATTATTATTTTATAGGATGGCTAGGGAGAGAACGGGTATAATTATAAGGGGACATGAAGGTGCGTGACTGTTTCTTGGGGTGGACAAATGGAAAGTGTTTATTTTCATTTCATACCAAATGATGTGCATGGTAAGCAGAGCGTGTGTCCCTTAGTCAAATGTTAGGTGTAAAAAAAAAAAACAAAAAAACTTTCCGCTATATTATTTTATATTTATTTTCTTTGATGTTCGTCTAATAGTTGACTTAGTGTCATGAATTGGCTAGTATTAACTCTGCTCATTGACTATTCAGCATGTGTAGCCTTTGTAACAGTAGAGAGTTAGTATAGTACACAGCAGACAGCACACTGCGAGCCTGAGCCACACACACAGCGCAGTGACGTCAGCACTTGAGTTTTGAATCGGACCGTTGGAACCAATGGGAGAGCTTAGGCAAAGTGGTTGGAGCCAGTTTGACTAGGTCCAAACCCCGCACATTTTTGGTCAGTTGGGAGGAATACACCGAAGTGTTAACAGCTAGAAAGCTGGCAGAGAAATCTCTACACACTTAGACCAGGAAGCAGGACTTAGAATCTTAGAATTCTATCAAGTCACAACGGGCCTGAACTTGTCAGACAGGTAAATGAACACCCTTCTGTTTCATCGTGATATATTTGTATTATTGTTGAAATTATGTTTGAAGAATTTGCTATGCATAAATGTGAATTGTTAATCCGAATTTGCGTGACCATGTGGAAACGCCGAACACGAGGCGAAACACGACCGGTTGCGCCGCCATGTTGTATACCGTACGGAACCACTGTTGTTTAACTTATATGTATGTTTGCAGACCAGTGGCTGTACCACTGAAGGTTTATAATATTAGTAATTCTGTATGTGTATAGTTAGCCACGATTGATATTTATGTATGTATAGGAATTTAGAGTTGAGATTCCAGTGGAACCCGGAAGTAGCAGAATGTTCGTCGCTTATGTATAGAGATGTGGAGCTATCACTGAGGGCTACTTGGCTTTCAGTGAGACGCTCTGCACAAACCGATTATTCAGGGTTGTGCAGAATTTCGTCTCTTATATTACAGACGGGCAGGCGAGCTATCCCGAGCTATCCCGAGCTATCCTGTGTGCCCCACTCCACAGAAACGACCAGTTGGTTGAGGAACCTCTACCGCACAAGACGGAAAAGAGCGACCTTGAAAAACACCCTGTCAGACCCCACAGCGTGGCAAGGGAACCCAACTACACAACGACACAGGTGGACCAGAAGCTACCTCACAGAAGGACTTCGACCGCACCACCCGCCAGTTAAGTGTGTTATCCCAAGTGCACTTAAACTGATCATAGCAGGACCACAGTAGTCCAACTCTTCATAAACTGTAAAAAGGACCACAGTAGTCCAAATCTACATGAGATATAAGAGCAAGTGCCCGAGGAAGAAATAACAGCTGCATAGACTATTAGCGATCGAACTATTAGCATCGAAAGAGACTTTTTAAGTTAGATTAGTACTTAGAGAATCTTGTATAGAGTAGAAGAAATAAATGTGTGATTTTAACTGTTATCAAGTGGCTGGACTACATATGATTCATAGCCGTGTGAAAGCTAGTGTGACCGTAATCTCTTACCATTTTTCTATCTATTTCTGTACCCCAACCTTAACACAGAACGAGCTGAACAAATAAATTTATTAAAGTAATTCATAGGGTGACTTACTAGCAGTTCCCACCGAATAAACGTGAGGGTCCATAATTCCATTGTGCAGAGCCCATAAACCCCACGTGACACTTTAATTGGCGAGCCTGCCAGGATCTGTGTATAATAGGAATTGGGTATAACCGGACCTAAGTACAATAAAATTAGATAACAGCAGAAGTAGAATAACTTAGAATAGTGTAAGGGTATAACACTGATCAGTTGGGTGCACTATTCTTTAGTTAAAAACTTTTTTGCTTCAAATATTTTTGTGCCTGTATGTTGCATTGTTCTTTTGCAGGTTTTGCTTAAGTAACTGTTGTATGCCATTTGACTTTTGTTTTGTTCTATTATTGATTACGAATTTTATGGTCTTTGCATTGTTGTTATTGACTTGCAATATTGCTAGTGTTTTGGTATTCCACGTGATTCAGAGGTTGTTCATAGACACGTTTGGCAATGTCGGACCCAGTGGCCTTGAGATTGCGTTTCAAGGAACTAGGAGAAGCTTTACACTTAGCAGGGGCAGACCTAATTGCGTATATCAATGCAGAGGTAGAGAAACAGGAGGCTAAGGCAGAGAGAGCAGCAGAAAGGGAGGCGAAGAAACTAGCCTTAGAAGCAGAGCAAAAGAAATTAGAATTAGAAGCAGAACAGAAGAAGCTAGCATTAGAAGCAGAGCAGAAGAAATTAGAAGCAGAGCAAAAGAAAGCAGAGTTAGAAGTAGAACAAAAGAAGGCAGCATTAGCAGCAGAGAGAGAAGCAGAAGTTAGGAGATGGGAGTATGAGAGGGCAGAAAAAGAAAAGGAGAGGGCAGAAAAAGAAAAAGAGCGGGCAGAAAAAGAAAAAGAGAGGGAAGAAAAGGAAAAAGAAAGACAGCATGAGTTAGAGCTAAGAAGATTGGGATCAGGAGCTTCAAGTTCTTCCTCAACCCCTTCCCACTCAGATCAGCTAGAAGTAGCATCCAACCCTGTACAAGGAATGTCATTTCCACTGGGAACATTCAATGAGAGAGAAGAAGGTCTAGATCTCTATCTGACTAGGTTTGAGCGTCTAGCAACTGAGTATAAACTAGATCCCACTCATTGGTCTTTTAAGCTTAGTCAAGGGCTTAGAGGAAAGGCTTATGACATCTACAGTAAGCTACCGACTGACAGAGTGACTGACTATCACAAAGTAAAAGAGGCACTCCTAACGGGATTCGAACTAACAGGAGAATGCTACCGGCAAAAATTCCGCACCAATCGGAGGGTGAAAGGAGAGAGCTATGCGCAGTTCGCGGATCGGTTGTCCACAATGCTGGATAAGTGGATTAGCCAGTCAGCCACGGCTAAAACGTATGATGGACTGACAGAACTGTTAGTATGGGAACAGCTACGGGAAACCATGACCCCCGAGCTGAGGACATTCTCAGTAGAGCAGGGCGCGGAAAGACTGGAAGATCTGGTCAAGGTCGCAGATAGGTACGTGGCCGCCCACGGAGAAGCCAAGAGCTTCAGGCGAGACCTAAAGCCTAACGGGAAAGAGGCACAGAAACGAAGCCCTAACCGGGAAGAGCGCACCGCGAATAAGCCGAATAACCCCAGACCTGGGCAAAATAAAGGACCCAACGCGGAATTCGGGAAAAGAGGTCCCGCAGAACAGAGACGGTATTGTTCGTTCTGCAACAGAAACAATCACTCCACCGCAGAATGTTTCAAGTTGGCCGCACAACGTAGGGAAGAGCGCGAAAGCCGGCCAGCGCACAGAGTTCTAACTCAAAGTAGCGGTAACAAGCCACACACGATCGGAGATCACCCATCGGTGACAGACACGGTCAAGGTCAACGGTAAAGAAGCGAACTGTCTGTATGACACAGGTCTATCATACGACGCGATAGTTAGCGAATCTCTTGTATCGCGCGCGGACTTGACAGACAAGACAGTCGACTTACAAGGAGCAGACTTGACGAAACCGACGACTACTTGCCCAATAGCTTGGATCGAAGTAGAGAGTAGGTACGTCACAGGAAGAATCCAAGCAGCTGTTTTACAGAAACCCCTGTATGATCTAGTGCTAGGTTGTAGGTATGTGTTCTTAGGCACGCCCCCTAAAACTATAGAGATAGCTGCAGTGCAAACCAGGGCCCAAGCTAAAACCCAACCACCCCAGCCCGAGTTCGCTCCGAATCCAGGACTCGAAGAGATCAAAACAGCACAGAAAGAAGACACCTCGATAGCGAAGTGCTTCCAGAAGCTACCCAAGGCGCACACACCCCCGCACAAGGGAGACTTCTACATGGAAGAGGGAGTTCTACATCGTCAAGGAGATGGAGATCACACCCAACTAGTACTACCAGCCACCCTTCGAGCCCAAGTACTAGAACTAGGCCACAGCATGCCACTCAGCGGACACATGGGAATTGGAGCCACAGTGCAGAGAATCAGCGCACACTACTATTGGCCAGGAATCACGGAGGATGTCAAGCGCTACGTGAAATCTTGCCACCAATGTCAACGATATTCCCCGCGACATCACACCGTACCAGTTACCTTAGGACCATCAGTAGTAGTCGGCGTGCCATTCCAGCAAGTCTCAGTAGACATAGTAGGACCACTGCCCATGACCAAGAAGAGGAACAGATTTCTACTCACACTCGTCGACGCATGTACGATGTGGTGCGAAGCAGTCCCGTTGCCAGCGATCGACACCAAGAAGATTGCAGATGCACTCATCGCCATCTTTACCAGAGTCGGATTTCCGGACAGCATTAGAACGGACAACGGATCTCAGTTCACCGGCCGCCTGATGCAAGACGTGTTCGAGTTGATACAAGTTCATCACATTCGCACACCACCATACCACCCCGCCAGCAACGGACAAGTAGAAAGACTGAATGGAACCCTTCTCACCATACTCAGGAAAGTCGCCGACGACAATCCAGAAGCGTGGGACACCTACGTGAATGCGGCACTGTTCGCATACAGAGAAACGCCCCATGCAGCCACAGGCTACACCCCGTCAACATTGCTATTCGGCAGACCGCTAGCAGGACCGCTAGAAGCCCTACGCAGAAGTTGGACGGAAGCCAAGATAGACGACACACCAAGAGGTGCCACCAAGTACGTCGCAGACCTGCAGGAAACCCTCAAAGCAACGTGGAAGAAAGCTGGTGAAGCACTGAAGAAGGCAAGAGCCCGTCAGGCGAAGTACTACAACCGCCACGCGAAGGACAGAGAACTGCAAGTCGGCGATCAAGTGCTACTCTTACTTCCAAGTGGAACCAACAAGCTGGACATCGCTTGGAGAGGACCGTACCGGGTGACGGCCAAGAAATCCAAGACAGTCTACCAAGTGGAGGTAAACGGGAGAGCCCGATACCACCACATCGATCGCCTCAAGAAATACACGGACCGACCGGCGACCCCCAGCACACACACATGGATGGCCATCGCCATCGCGGAAGAAGTTCATCCCCAACTTCAACAGCACCGCCGTACCACTGACAAATGGAACCCGGAAAATCGCCCCGGACAAAGTAGTTTGGACAGCCGAATGCGAGACAGCATTCCAAACCCTCAAGGACAGAATGACATCGGCGCCAGTACTCCACCTACCCGATTTGACTCAGCCATTCGTTCTTCGTACCGACGCAAGCGACTTAGGCCTCGGAGCAGTACTGCTACAGCGCGACCCCAAGAATGCAGAGACGCTATTCCCTGTCGCCTACGCCAGCAGAAAATTGAGACCCGCCGAGACCCACTACGCCACGTCGGAGAAAGAATGTCTTGGACTAGTCTGGGCCATACAGAAGTTCCAACTCTACCTGTATGGGACACACTTCACAGTTCAGGTGGACCACCAACCACTATCGTTCCTGGCAGCCTCCAAGTCTTTGAACTCTCGCCTGATGCGATGGGCACTCACCCTTCAGGCATACTCATTCCAAATCGAGTACATCCCCGGCAAGGAAAACCACGGAGCCGACTACCTCAGTCGCCATCTCGTGGAGGACACAGCAGCTGTCGCCCACCCATCACAACTAAGGGCCACAGCACCAGAATTCGTCCCCGCCCAGTAATACCCTGTCACTAGTGTCCATAGCTACCTGGCACAGCATTGCAGCTCAGGTAGAGCAACTTACTTAGTTTGTAAATAGGACCCTAGGATAGTGCAGTGTTAAACTAGGCTCTGTAGTAGAAAAAGGTCGAATCCAGTAGTCATCGCCTTTTTTCAGTTGAGGGAGCCTGTCATGAATTGGCTAGTATTAACTCTGCTCATTGACTATTCAGCATGTGTAGCCTTTGTAACAGTAGAGAGTTAGTATAGTACACAGCAGACAGCACACTGCGAGCCTGAGCCACACACACAGCGCAGTGACGTCAGCACTTGAGTTTTGAATCGGACCGTTGGAACCAATGGGAGAGCTTAGGCAAAGTGGTTGGAGCCAGTTTGACTAGGTCCAAACCCCGCACATTTTTGGTCAGTTGGGAGGAATACACCGAAGTGTTAACAGCTAGAAAGCTGGCAGAGAAATCTCTACACACTTAGACCAGGAAGCAGGACTTAGAATCTTAGAATTCTATCAAGTCACAACGGGCCTGAACTTGTCAGACAGGTAAATGAACACCCTTCTGTTTCATCGTGATATATTTGTATTATTGTTGAAATTATGTTTGAAGAATTTGCTATGCATAAATGTGAATTGTTAATCCGAATTTGCGTGACCATGTGGAAACGCCGAACACGAGGCGAAACACGACCGGTTGCGCCGCCATGTTGTATACCGTACGGAACCACTGTTGTTTAACTTATATGTATGTTTGCAGACCAGTGGCTGTACCACTGAAGGTTTATAATATTAGTAATTCTGTATGTGTATAGTTAGCCACGATTGATATTTATGTATGTATAGGAATTTAGAGTTGAGATTCCAGTGGAACCCGGAAGTAGCAGAATGTTCGTCGCTTATGTATAGAGATGTGGAGCTATCACTGAGGGCTACTTGGCTTTCAGTGAGACGCTCTGCACAAACCGATTATTCAGGGTTGTGCAGAATTTCGTCTCTTATATTACAGACGGGCAGGCGAGCTATCCCGAGCTATCCCGAGCTATCCTGTGTGCCCCACTCCACAGAAACGACCAGTTGGTTGAGGAACCTCTACCGCACAAGACGGAAAAGAGCGACCTTGAAAAACACCCTGTCAGACCCCACAGCGTGGCAAGGGAACCCAACTACACAACGACACAGGTGGACCAGAAGCTACCTCACAGAAGGACTTCGACCGCACCACCCGCCAGTTAAGTGTGTTATCCCAAGTGCACTTAAACTGATCATAGCAGGACCACAGTAGTCCAACTCTTCATAAACTGTAAAAAGGACCACAGTAGTCCAAATCTACATGAGATATAAGAGCAAGTGCCCGAGGAAGAAATAACAGCTCATAGACTATTAGCGATCGAACTATTAGCATCGAAAGAGACTTTTTAAGTTAGATTAGTACTTAGAGAATCTTGTATAGAGTAGAAGAAATAAATGTGTGATTTTAACTGTTATCAAGTGGCTGGACTACATATGATTCATAGCCGTGTGAAAGCTAGTGTGACCGTAATCTCTTACCATTTTTCTATCTATTTCTGTACCCCAACCTTAACACAGAACGAGCTGAACAAATAAATTTATTAAAGTAATTCATAGGGTGACTTACTAGCAGTTCCCACCGAATAAACGTGAGGGTCCATAATTCCATTGTGCAGAGCCCATAAACCCCACGTGACACTTAGTAAGAAATTCTTTTGATAATTTAGACGTCCGTTAAATATCGTACCACAATAATTCCTCTTCATGTTATTTACACAGGCATAGAGATATATACTACGAAGGAGAAACAGAGAGAAAGAGAGAGAGAGAGAGAGAGAGAGAGAGAGAGAGAGAGAGAGAGAGAGAGAGAGAGAGAGAGAAGAAGAAGAAGAAGAAGAAGAAGAAGAAGAGAAGAAGAGAAGAAGAGAGAGAGGGGGGAAGGAGAGAGAGAAGAATGGGAGAGAGAAGAAGGGGAGAGAGAAGAAGGGGGGAGAGAGAAGAAGAGAGAAGAAGGGGAGAGAGAGAAGAGAGAGAAGAAGGAGAGAGAAAAAGAAGAGAGAGAAAGAGAGAGAGAGAGAGAGAGAGAGAGAGAGAGAGAGAGAGAGAGAGAGAGAGAAAAGAGAAAACAGAGAGAGTACTTTCATCCATATAAACATACGGGCGCTAACAAACACACACAAACAAACGCGCGCGCACACACACACACACACACATATGGATATAACACAGGTCTCTTCTTTCTTTTTTAATAAAATCTCGGCCAACAAAAGAAGTAGCTTTTTTCCCTTCCATTTTTCAAAGGTTTTTGCTTCTGCTTTGCGTTTTTAAACAATGTTTTCTATAATAAGACTTCCAAAGAAAATCATAATGGTGATTCAAAAAACATTATACAGGCAACAAAATAACATGTGATAAAATGGTGGGGATGTATTACAATAAACAAGCAAATATGTCTTTGAAAAATATCTGTCCAATAGAACTGGATTTTGGTAGGCCAACTTAAATTTCGAAGGCCATCAAATTTCACAGCATAGAAAACAGCTCTCAAGCCGAGTATCCGAGACAGCTGAACAGACTGCTGAGAGATCCCTGACACTCAGAATGTACAGATCTCCTTTCCTCTTCCTCTTCCTCTTCCTCCTCCACCTTCTTCTTCTTCTTCTTCTTCTTCTTCTTCTTCTTCTTCTTCTTCTTCTTCTTCTTCAGTATACAGTGGATACTCCGCCTAGGCGAAAAACCAACTCTACAAACTTTTGTTTGGAACAGACACTTTCAACAGCCATTTACTAAGTTTACTACTGAACAACTTAGCATATAGACAGCTTCAATAATCAATAATCAGCATTTTATGCTCACGAAATACCAGAGCTTGCCGAGACACAGGCTTTTGCATCAAGCGTAGCCGTAGGTAGGCCGCACAGTAGATCTCTGCCACGCATTTTTCACTGACCATGCACGCAGAGTGTCCGAGCAAGATGAGGCGTACGCCGTATACATTAAACAATGAGATAGTGGTGTCTCACTCTGAATGTCTCAGTTCATGTTTAAACAAACATATCTACAGACATACACAGACGCCCTCACGCATACCCACAACACACAGCAAGAATCTCGAAATTAAATTCAGTCATCAAACAATGTTTGCAAATGGATTCATAAAGACATGCTAGCAACATATGTCTGCCTCGACCAATGAATTAAAACCAAATCAAATAACAAAAATCACAAACCAAAAAAATAACATTTAAACTGTACAGATTTGTATCTTAAAAAAATTAAAATGGTTATAAAGACCTTCTTTTCTAGTATTTTATAAATTTTAATTTTTTTAATTATTATTTGAACAAAATTATTATTTTTATTTATTTATTTAATTAATTTTAATCAATTAATTTTTTTAATGTTTTTATTTATTTATATTTTGAAGTCTAATATCATTTTATTTGTGAACAGACTATAAATAAATTGATTAAATTAAATTGAAAGGTAAAAAAAATTTTTTTAATGAAAATGCAATGTTTAAATTGTACAATTGAACTGTATTAAAAAAAATCTATTTATAAAATAAAAGAAAAACACAAAATTTTTAAAATTGTACGAACAGAATTTTACAGTAAAAATCTATTTGTAATATTTATTTTAATAATCCACTGACAGATTTTTTTAAAAGTTACATAATTGGTCATTAAAATATTTGTCATTTGAAAACATTATTGGACTGCATTGTCATTTATAAACATTATTTTACAAGTACAAAAATAACTTTCAAGTTACCTTGTCTTACCTTTAAAAGCCAACAAAAGACACCGTCATACAAAAAGGAAATGTTATGCGAACACAACAGGACTAGGCAACAAAGCTGACGTTGCTTGAATAGTGAATGAAACGAACGAAATGTATTTGTGTGCACGTGTATAGTGGGGAGGGTGGAGTGTGTGAGTTGAGTGAGGAGAGTTAAAACAAAATATAAAAATAGTAGGCCTACCCAAAGTGTGAATGTGCAAAAATATGCATGCATGCACACAAGAATCTTTACACAAATGCTGGCCTCTGTGTGTGTGTGTGTGTGTGTGTGTGTGTGTGTGTGTGGGTGTGTGTGTGTATGTGTGAGGATGTTTACACGGCGTTATTGGGACAAACTAGTGCAAGTTTACATACGTTCTTTGGACAGACCTCCTTGTTGGGACGTCCATTTAATGATCCGTGAGGGTTAGGGTTAGGGTAAGGGTTAGGGTTAGGGCTAGGGTTAGGGGTAGGGTTAGGGTTAGGGTTTGGGTTAGAACACTTTAAAGTACCTTTTGTGTGTGTGTGTGTGTGTGTTTGTGTGTATGTTTGGAATCATCCCTAATTTTGTGCTACATTTTAGAAACTCTTCGAAAAGACTACACTATTCCAACTCTCAAGAAGGGGAACTGCAGGTCTAGGTATAGCTGTACACAGTCGTCTCCCTTCAGTGTTCATGATTAAATTTATAAAGGGTCGAAATGTCAGCCACAACAAAAGCTTGATCATTTAAACAAACAAAACCAACAAAAAGCAACAAAATAACAAAACAAACCAAAGACAACAATATTCATCGCGTCGGCAAACCCCTCGATCAAATGCTAATCAAACAATCAGACCCACACAATTTTGTCATCATCTGTATGAAGAGATAAGCCGTTACAATTTCAATATTGCTGAGAAGAGTGTAACACAGTCATTAAATCTTGTGGTACATAAATGACCGTTCTTCTTTACAATACGGCCAAAGCAAACTCAAAAAGCAGACTAACATTGGCCTATCTTTCACAAGTACCGTTATCATGACAAAAAAATCCAAAATTAACATTAACATGATTAAGCTTACAGCATAAAGCACATCGCAGATGACGAGAAATAATAAACTGTAAGCTTTTTATCCTGTGTAAATTCACCAACACTAATGAATGTACATAACAAGCTATACAAAGTGCACTGATAACAAAAAAAAAAATGTTTAAAAAAAAAGTGTGTAAGAAAATGATGATGAAATGAGGGGAAAAAAATCGAGAAAAAAAATTACCTAAAACATTCATTTCAACACTTTTAAGTAAAAGGTATTGCACTCAGTTCCTAAAACAGAAGTGAACATTTACATCAAAAAATGGATATGCGTGCTTTGCTCTCATATCACGCACATTTAAATATATCTAAACTTCAACTTCACACACCATTTATAGAATAAAAAATAATCCTTCGGATGAGGCTATAGACCGAGGTCTAGTCTGTGCACGCACGCATTCCATCGCATGGACTTTAAAGATCGTGACGCTCATGTTCTGGACGGGTGAGTACCAGTTACACAAATACAACCAGCAGGCACTAGGTCCCTTCTCCCCATTCCCGGTCGCCCAGGATTGTGCTCAGTCGACTGGGGGTCAGACTATGCGCCCAAAGGCTGCAAGTGGGTGCCTCATGTGGCTTTAGTTAGATCCTGTAGTGGCCAGCGCCTTGAGCAGCTCTTGAGCTGGAAAAGCGCTATATAAAAGTGATTAAATAAATAACTAAATAAATAAAAGAGAAAAGAAACAACACTTGACTTTCTCAAAACGTCACACAACAGCGAGTTCATTTAGGCTTTATTCGGAAATAGGAAGTAACTTGTCTTTTTGTTTTGTTTTTAGTTAGGCCTACCTCGAGTTATCCGGGTGGACGTCTCATCTCGGAAGACTATGAAAGCTATCCCGAGCTGCAAGCTTTACTTCGGAAAAGGGTGGTCGTGGTTGCAGGGCAGTGCAAGGCCGAACTAGCGGAGCTAGCCAGGACTGCAACCGAAATAAACTTTTCCATTGATCCGGAAGGTTTGATGGAGGACAGAACAGAAATTATAGGCGAGAAAATGTGTTCGTCTGCAAAAGAATGTCCGCCCAAGCTTAGATAACTTTGGGCGCAACATGCGAGCAAACCGGCCAAAGTTGTTTCCCTTGGTATTTCGGAGCATGGTCTATTGACCGTCAACCTCCCCTTACTAATTCCCAACCCCTCCCTCTCTACCTCTCGTACAACCCACTCCAGCCTCTAATCCTACGCAAACATACACTCGCTCTAACCATTAAGATCGGCTTATACTTATACAATTTAATTTTAATTGAACACTGCTGCAATATTATAACTACTCCTATTTTTTAATATTACAAATTAAATACATTATTATTATCTCCCTAATAAAGGAAAAATGCAGCACTATAATAATATATAATGTTAACGGTATAAATAATGGCTGTCCATCGCTACGGCTAGCCATGAACGGATCCACGATAGCGCTGTGTGTGTACCAATTAGCAGAGAATGCACACCTGCCGCCTGCCCTTTTCAGACTATCACCATCAGCTTCAGCAGGGTTATTTATCATCAGCTTCACATCCCACAATTCTTAGCACCTACTTCCCGCCACGTTCTAGTCCGGTATTGCCCATAATCACTGACGCTAAACACTCGGTTACAAATAGAGAATAGAGGCGTTACGAACTCCATTTCTCTCAGAGCCAACTTTGTGAGGTTATTTCTTTTCCTCTTAGACGCTGTAAATACTCATCCACTGTCTGCGCATCATATTTATTTTATTTATTTAAATATTTTATTTATTTATATATTTCATTTATTTATATATTTTATTTATTTATATATTTATCCTTCATAAATAAGGAAATCATCATGGCACCATAATATTTTCGATCGGTGGTACATCAAAGAGTTAGGTGCCTCTCTTCTATCAGGACCAGCTTAATGGGGACTAAGCAAGACATTTTCATTGTCCGATTATAAGACAGGAAAACGGATTCCAGTCAACTTTCAGCTGTCTAGAGGAGAGCAGAGAGACTCCAGGAACCTCTCTCCTCTCAGCTTGGAGAGTTGAGTAGTGCCCCATCTCCTTGTGCTAGCAGCTTAGCCTGCCCCTGCTGACTTGATATTCGTCAACGGTCAGAGCTGGGCACCTTCACTCTTTTCTGTGATGGCTCATCTACACCCTCTTCATTTTCCAGCCCCTTCCATGCCGGGGGCTGGAACCCCAAACTTTCCGAACTCGAGATAGCCTATAGACCAAATAGGCTAAAGACCCTTGGATGAACAGATTTGTTCCTCCTCACCGCTCCCCCCCCCCCCCAATCCCTCCATTAACACACACACACACACACACACACTTCGTACACCCCTTTTGTCCCCACTATTCCAACTCCTAACCACACCTGGCTGGCTGACTACACTTCTACCCATTCTAATGAGTCCCTGGATTCCGAGTTTTCTACCTTCGGAGGAATGGGACAATTAGATGCTCTTACAGGAAGAATGGACAGTAGTAGCTCGAACCTGCTCTTTTGGCGCACTTTCGAGAAGTTTCCAGTGGATATGGTCGTGGCGGATAGCACGTTCGTTTCATAGATTAAAGTCCCAATAAGTTCTGATCAATTACGAAACCGAACTATTAATGTTCATTGGGTATTATAGAAGGAAGGGGAGGTTGAAGCTTTTTTTCAACCAAAAGAGTGGTGAGAGATTTTTGAAACTTACGACAGCATCACCACGGTAGTTCTCAGGATGTGTTTTGTAGAGGGATGGGAGCCAAGCATGATCTGCACGAGCCGAGGCTGCCTGTTGGCCAAGTACTGGTAATCACCATATGATAAAATCAATAGTGGGGCATGGGGAGTCTAGCCGAGGTCTGGGATGCTTAGCTAGCTCGTCTGTGTGGGCCCTTACACTGAGGCCGTCCCTTCTGGCTTCTTGGCATGCCGACTTTTCATTCTCCTTCTTTATCTCTCTCCCGTTTCTTCTTTCACCTCCTCTCTTCCACCCCATTATCAACCTATCCACCTCCTTCTTTCTTCTTCTTCCTCCTTCTCCTCCTCAAAGCCTACACGAATATAAACAATAGTACCTAATACCCGAACAATATCCTTTTCGTGTTAACAACCCCCACCCCACCCCACCCTCGCCCTACGTACCTTCTCCCCTTTCTTCCAAATGTAATCTTTACAACGACAACTAATAATTCTTCTTCTGCCCCGCTCCCTCTTTCTCCATCTTCTCATCATCTTTTCCTTCACATTTGGATATAGACAACTACTTTAGGCCTACTCTGTGTAGCCTACTTTGGCTTTCCCGTCCTCCTCTTCTTGTTTGTTTGTTAAGTAGATTAACGTCTCCGGACACTTGACGCGTATAGGAGACTTCCTCTTCTTGCTTATTTCTCTTGCTATATATAGTCTATTACCATCGCAACTCCCGTCAGTGATATTAAGCATGATCGGTTTCCTCATTGCTATATTTATTTATTTATTCTCTTCTATATAGCGCTTTTCCAGCTCAAGAGCTGCTCAAGGCGCTGGCCGATGAGCGATACAGGATCTACCTCTAACCGCCTCAGGCGCTCACTTTGTTGGGTGAGAACTCGCTATCTGTGCTGCATGCACATACTTATCCCGTGCTAATAGGAAACGCACGTTTATCGCAGACAGGAGCGACAGGTGCAAACTCGTACAAGTAAGTTAATATCGAGCTACATGCAGGTTAAAGGCAGGCGATACAGCCAACATGCTTAAAGTTGGTTTTTGTTTTAAAATCGGTTTCGATGTGTACCAGAATTCCCCCCACCCCCTCCTCCCTTTACACTCGTGTCATGATCTGCATGCGAGTTGTGTGCTTCGTCTGCCTATTGATACACATCTACTGCTGCAGGAGAAGAGAAAAAGAAGAAGCGAATGCCTTAAGAGGAAAGACTACTAGTCAGTTTCGCTCAAACGCCACCAAAACTTCTTGGTTTCCCTAGCAAGAGATCTTGGTCACTAAGCTAAACGCTAAATAAAGCCAAGTAAAGCTCAAATCAGAACCAGCACTGTAACGTACATCAGTAGACTCTATTCTATAATTTTGGTACTCGGACGCACAGCGTCGTATGCAGACAGAAGAAAGATGGACATGCTATAATATGTATACACTACTTCAAGTTTTCGCTATTACAATTCATAGAAGTAGTTTTTTAGAAAACAAATTAACAAACAAACTACAACAACCTCAACGATATAAATTGTATAAATTCTTCACTCAATAGGAAGTGTACAAACCAACAAAAACAAGCTAACACACACACTGTACAGTGGAATTACTCGCGCATAATTATAATCTTCACACAACAACAAACAGCAAAAACGAAAAACAAGAAGAAATTGTTTGCATTAGCTTTCCGATATTCCACGCACACTAAACTGTCTCAATTAAAAATATTTAGGGATTGAAAATACACACGCACACACACACACACACACACACCCACCTACACACAACGCACACACACACACACACACACAGAAACTTACACATGCACACGCCATTATTAGCTACAGTTTGCTGACAAAAACGTCACTAACAATGATGATAATAAATAATGATACGAAAGACACTGAAGCAAAGTACTGCATTATTATAAACAGTGAGATGACACACAAAGATAAAACTCCACCACGGATTCGTTTTCCAAATGGCATGGTCATTGTGTCGTCCTGGGCTAACTACGTACCCTATTATTTGTTTCTGCTCCCACAATTCTAGCACAAAACAAGGAATACTCCATGAAGTATAAAAAATTATTAAAAAAAAAAAAAAAAAAAAAAAAATAAAAAAAATCCTGAAAACATTACTCCCGGATATAAACGTCAGCAAGTCCGGATATACGACGTCACCAACTAATCATCCAATAAGAATGAAACGAAGATGTTAAAATGAGATTTTTGTTTAAAATAAATCTTCGAAGTCTGCTGTCAAAATGTTGCTAGTCTGTGGTTAGGTTATGTTGTTTTAAATAGATTTACACCCTATTGTTTCTGGCACTAAATAAAAAAAAAGAAAAAAAAAAAAAATAAAATATAATAAATACAATGTATAAAAAATACAAAAAATGAAGAACAAACAGAGAAAAAAACATAAAAAACATACAAAAGAATATCAAAAAAAAAATAAAAAAACATAAAAATAAAAAAATAAATAAAAATAAAAATAAATAAAAAACATGAAAATATAAAAACAAAAAAAAAAAATAAAAAATCTTTGAATGCCTACTGCTTTGCCCATGTAGTTGAGGACGCTCGGCTGCTCCAGTGAAGTGGCGTACATGTATGTAATCCCTTATTTGAAAGTCTTAAGCTTGTGCCACATGGGGTAGGCTCATACACTCTGCAAGTTAAACAAACAAAAAACAAAAAAAAAAAAAAAAAATCAACAAAAAAACAAATAAAAAAAAAAAAATCCAACGATCATTGACAGTTCATTTCCATAACGTAAAAGTCCATTGATAGAAAAAAAAAAAAAAAAATATAAAAAAAATAATACAAAAAAAAGAATAAAAACTAAAATCCTATAAACAACACATAAAAAAAAAAAAAAAAAAAACATAAAAATAAATAAAAATAAAAAAACATAATATAAACAAAAGTAAAAAAAAAAAAATAAAAAAAAAAAGAAAAAAAAAAGAATAAAAAATAATTAATAAAAAAAAAAAAAAAAAAAAAACAAAACAAAAAAAAAAAATATTACAATATGAAAGAAAGTGATGAAAAAACGAAAAAAAAAAAAAAAAACAAAAAAGTTGGCAGACATGTAACAAAGTCTGAAGGTTGGAATTATTCAATTAATTTATCAACAAAGCAAGAAAGGCCGTTTCAAATTGGCCAATTCGAACGCAGAAGCAAACTTTTTTTTTCTCTAATAACTATAGCCCTCTTTTTTTTTCTTCTCTCTGGTTAATATCGCACCAATAGGGTCGAAGATTGTTTAAATAAAATTCAGTCAGTTTAAACAAGAACTACTGAAGTACGGATCATCTTTGGTTGAAGCAACTAAAAAAAAAAAAAAACAACAAAATACAAAAAAAAAAAAACTTAAAAACAAAAAAAGTGGTAAAATCCAATTTGATGGTGGGAACTGACTCTTACAACTCTGAAGTACAGACTGTACTCACTGACGATGTATAAATAAAGGGTTAATGGTAACTTTGGAGATGTTGTCTCTCAAAGAGTTAACAAAAAAAAAAAAAAAAAAAAAACAAAAAAACAAAAAAAAAAAAACAAAAAAAAAAATACAAGACAACAAAAATGAAACAACACAGCACCGCAAAAAAAAAAAAAGAATCAACGGTTGTGCATAAGCCCACCACAAAGATGTTATCTGCAAACATTTTTGTTCTGTCCTCTTTTGATGTAGGAGTTTGAGAAAAAAAAACAACAAAAAACAACCGAGCACATTACAAAACACAAAGCTTCAAAAAAGGATAACGAGAAAGTTATTGTTTGTTTTGGTGGAATTCGTGATGAAAAAAAAAAACAAAAAAAAAAAAAAATAACAAAAACTTAAAAAAAAAAAAAAAAAAAAAAAACAAAGAAAAACAACAAGAAAAAAAAACAAAAAATAAAAAAAAAATTCCAACGAAACCAAGATCTCATAGAAACGTGTTTTCTTCATGAAGAAAACGAAGATGACCAAACAATGAACAATATATTCCAGAATTTGAAGAAAGTCTCTAAGTTATAAGGGATCTATCGCTACATAATAGAGCAGCACTTTGGCCGCCGTTTCGCTTTGTCTTTGTCCTGTTGCTGTTGTTGCTGTGGCTGATCACCGCCGACATTGTCACTGGTGGCGGACCGGCCCTTGTCGCCACTGGGGGATCCCCCACCCACCATTTCCAGCCGAACGCCGTCAGGGGACGTTCCTCCTCCCAGCCCATCCCCGGCTTTTCCATTCTCTCGGGGGTGGGGCGGCACTGCGGCTTCCGCTTTCCCGCTGTGGTGGGCCGGGGAATCCTCTCTTCTAACACGCCTTCGTAACTGCTGTTGGGTAAAGAAGAGCCGTCCGCCGTGTCTTGCCCTCTGCTAGCGCCCCCTGGGGCCCTGTTTGGGCTGCGCAAGTTGGCCTCTCTCTCCAGGTAGAACTTGTCTCTGACGATGGTGGCGTGCTTCAGCAGCTCCTCGGCCTCCTTGCTCAGGTCTCCGCCTGGCAGGAACGGGTTGTCACGGCTCTCCAGGCTGAAACAACACAAGACACCAGTGTCAGTACAGAAATACGATATATACGGTGTCTGGAACAGAGACAGATCGACATGGTTTTACTTTTGTATTTGTGGAACAACGTACAGAGACAAACGCACAAAAGTTGGGGTATCACACATGTAGTAGGCCTCTCGCCTAAAAAAAAAAAATAAAAGAGACTGGGGTAAAACAAACTGTTTGTCTCCCTTTTGTTTAAATTCGCCCAGCAGTTATTTTCTAAACATAACATACAGAAAGTCTGACTGTGCAGATGCACAGATAATTGTGGAACAAAGCAAATATACTCTATAAAAAATAATCTAGCGCAGTATTCTTGGATGATGGTGTTGGTGATGATGATGACGACGACATCGATGATAATGATGGTGATGATGATGACGACGACGATGATAACGAATGATGCGCTGATGGTTTCAACGCAACTTAATGCAAAATTACTTCAAAGCAAAGTGTTGCAGCTAATAGAACTAATCTAAAATAAAATACGGCAAATATGCTAATGATGGCGATACTGATAACAGTGATTATAATAAACAGACTGAATAAGTGACAACAGACACATGGTTTGGAGGGACCTTTATCCCCCTCCTCTCCCCCAAACCCTTCTTCTTTCCTCCATAGTCTATATCTCTCTCTCCCTCACACACACAAACACACACACACACTCACAAACCGAGAGAGGGGACTATCCATGATTTTTAAAAAATGCGTCGACGGCAATAAATTATCCTCTGTACCAGCCGCTTTTTGGAGGCCAAGCGTAAACAATTACAGGTAGGGTATGTCAACGATCACATAACAGTCACATAAAATTCAGGCACTGGGTGCTTGGCACCTTGCACGTGAAGGCGGCTTAGTGAAGTTAAAGCTTACGGGGAGCTAAATCTGTCGCCGTTCTACTTTCACTGCTTATTTCCCTTCCTCCGCAAATCAGCACAGGGTTAGGGGATGGTACTTAAATGACTACGATTGCTATACATACACACGCGAATGTACACGAATTGTCCCCTATATGCTATGTGTCCGGGAACGTTAATTTACCTAATGAAATACACACGCACACAGACACAGAGAGAGAAAGAGAGAGAGAGAGAGAGAGAGAGAGAGAGAGAGAGAGAGAGAGAGAGATCCCATCTAAGTAACACAACTACTGAAGCACAGTTTGTCTTTGGTTTAACCAAGTACAGCAAACCCAAACCTAGATACTGAAGCCAGTATCATGAAGCTACATTATGGAGCTTAAAAATAAAGAGGCGGTAAAATCCAATTTTGATGTTGGAACGAACCCTTAAAACTCTGAAGCACAAACTCACTGACGATGTATATATTACAGGAATTACTAGTAACATCCCGTCCAGTCCAGCAAACTACAAAAGACAGTACAAGGGACTGTTCCTCAGATTCATCACAAATATATTGTTTTCAAATACTTCATCGGCATCCGCTTTTATCAATACAATTTCAAGTTAATCGGATAAACTAAAATTGATGCAACATCAATTGTTCAAAAAGACAATCATGATATTTTTTTCGTTTAAAAAAAACACTAAAAAAAAACCTCCAGTATCTCTACGCTTTGTTTTCCTGGGCTTTAGGAAATGGAGTCTCTTACAATTCTATAAAATCTTTGGCCATTATTTCATTGGACGGTAGTCGTCAAATCCTTCTCTTCCCGCTAACCCTACCTACCCGCAGTATCCGGTTCTCCAGCCGCAAGCGGTTTTCATCTTGTGGAATTTGGCGTAGATTTCATTCTATCAGATTCACAGCCAATGAAGACGTTAACTGTCGTCTGCTTCTAACCGGCGGAAGTAGCTGCGCAAGCTTCACGCGAAGCCACGCGATATTTTCCAGATAAACTTAGATACGCAAGCAATTGCTTACAGGAAGGGCACGAGAAGTTATTTTAAGAGTGTTAATGGCCAACGTGCAGGATGTCTTTTTTTTTCTTTTTTTTTACATTTAAAATAAATGAGTTGGCCTATTTTCAGTTCAATTTTGTTCTGTATCTAGCTCATTTATCCCCCCCCTTCTATTCCAATCCTCTCCTCCCGCCTCTCCTCTCTCTCTTCCCCTTGCTCTCCACTGGACCAGTCAGCCCTATTTGGGATAGGAGGGAAGATGGCAACTGATGAATGGATGTTGCAGTCGAGCAGACCTATATAGACAGGCGTGTGTGTGTGTGTGAAGATGGCAGTGTGATACACAATGAATGAGTGTGCTTTGTTTTCTTAAGCTCTTGTCAATGGATGGATGGAAATGTTTTATGTTCTTACCAGTCAGTGTGTGTGTGTGTGTGTGTGCGGGTGTGTGTGTGTGTGTGTGTGTGTGTGCACTTGCATAAACGTACAACTGGGTCCCAGACCTTGCCTTTCGTAGCTATACATTGGTTCATTTGCTAGGAACCTCTTTTTTCCAGGACCCCACTTTTTGTAAGTAACGGGAGTGCTCTTTTAGTTCATGAGAGTGCAGGTGTAATGCATGAGAGTGTTTTAAGTACAATGGAGTGCTCTATCCGGGACGGAGAAAATCCTGTCACTTTTTGGGCAAATTTTGAAGAAAAGTCGACCTATTTCAAATCACGGCCTATGGGCGCCAAAATCTAATAATGTAACAAGAAGATATAATTACAAATTTCATGGGATAATTACAATTATCAAGGGAAAATTACAATTATTGAAAAATTAAAAATATCAAATATCTTCACGTGATCACGTTTAATTTTCAGTTTTGGCTCTGACAATCCGCCTGGAAATTGGCCAGATCCGAAAATTATAATTATCATACAATAATCACAATTTTCACTTAATAGTTTTAATTTTTACGTAATCATGCATAATTCTGATTAAGGCGGCTTACTAGCGCCAAAACGTGCACTTACAGGTATCAGTGATAATAGTAATTAACACGTGTTCTGTGTAATTCACAGTATGACGACCTACTAGCGCCAAAACCTGATAATTACAAATTAGTAATAATTACACATATTTAACGACATATTTACAATTATAACGAAAAATTGTCATTTTCAAGTGAAAATTGTCATTTTCGGTTCTCGCCCATTTGCAGATGGATTGCTAGAGCCAAAACTAAAAATTAAAAATGATCACGTGAAGACATTTGTATATTTTCAATGATAATTGTAATTATCCCTTGATAATTGTAATGGTCCTATGATATTTGTAATTATCTCATGATATTTGTTATTATCAGGATTTGGCGCTAAGAAGGCGTGGCAAATACTGATAATTATTAATTAACACTATGGATTACCGGTATCTCTGTAAATTACACAGAACACGTGTTAATTTCAATTATTTCGTGATACTGGTAACTCTCGGTTTTGGCGCTAGTAGGCCGTCATAATTTCGTCCCCTTTAGGAGACGAACTAGGTCAACGTTTTACTCGGAAAGAGTCAATTTTTGCATCAGATTCTTACATTTTGAGATGAATTTTGCGCTCTTTCCTTCAAAAATACCACTTTCTGATTCCTACATACTTAAATAAACCCAGTTCGGTGTTTTGAAAATGTGTGCGTGTATGTCTAGGTGTGGGTGCGTGTGTGTGAGTGTGAAGTATTTTCGCAATGCTCTCCATTCCTCTCCACCCTCAACAGGGAGAGAGGTGAGTGGGAGAAATATATGCAATGAGAGACAGTGACGGAGTCACAGAGAGAGATTAGTTAGTTAGACATTTTGTATAGGACTGCAAAGAGCCGAATCGGGACGACAACTTGGTTGAAAGAGGGTTCACCCCTGATCCGTATCAAAGATCTGCTGAAACAACCCTAATGGTAACACTGAAGGCACTCCACCAGCCGGCCATTTTACAATAAAAGATCCCATGCAGGGGACGCTGAGATTGTACTTTTTATAGTTTGTAATTTTATCAGTACAACTTACGTTAATCTGATCAATAAAAATTAATACAAGTTCAGTTCAGTTCAGTTCAGTGGGTAGATTACCGTCCCCGGACACAGAAGCGTATAGGGGACTAATTAATACAACAAGAGTGTACTCTAATTTATCGAACCCCCGTTTACAAAAACAAGATAGAATATAAACATCATTATAAAATATTAACAAATCACATACATCTAACTAAAATGCCTACATTGCTAAATACTAATACCATAGAAAGCCCTAGTGACCATTTGGCAGAAAGCGACCAATAGCCCAAGCTGACCCAACAGACCCCATACACAAGTGAGGAGTTTTGGGAGAGTTTTTAAGAAAAAAAAGTAGGTGACTGGTCTAGCGAAGAAGAAAGTACATAAAACAGATTAGGAGCGAGAAAGAACAAATGAGAATGACAGAAACAGTGGTAATTTAAAGCACTACATTTCCAGATAGTGGGGATACTATTTATACAGAAACCCCCGGCGCTACCATGGTGAGGAGGGTGTGGGGGGGGGGAGTTGAGAGAGAAAGAAAGAGGGAGAGAAAGAGAGACTTCAAAAATGTATAAATTGTACAAATAAGCCACATACATTCACATGTATATCACCCCTCCTCCATATCTAACCCTAAACTCAACTTAAACTATGTACGGGGGTTAGGGGGGGGGGAGAGTAAGAGGAGGGGAAAGGGGTGGGCTGGGGGAAGCACTGAAACACTAATACCAGCCATACATGAATGAGATGCAGATGACCATCCAGTCAACATGGGCCAAAGGAGAATACCCCAACACAAGCATACAATACCCTACATTATCATCACTACAACTACAAATACAGCAAACAACAACTACAACTATTACTACTACAACGACGACGACGACGACTGTATTACTACTAAGACTACTACTACTACTATATTACTACTACTACTATTTGGCTACTACTACGAATGTATTTTCTAAAGCTCAAAACCAAACTCAGCGCTTGCTCTAAGCGCTGGCACGCCTAAAGCCACACACACATTGGCAAGGATAAACTGCATTTACAACATAAAATACCACGAAGCGACTACCAGCTCAGGTCTCCTGGATGCAGTTCAATAGGGCGAGGGTTGCATCAAACCAGGAACCTACTCAGAAGTTGGCATTACGGTAGCTAAAATGAATGATGAGGAGACTGAAGGAGAAGGATGGGTCTCGGAGGAGAAGGACTGATGGTATTGTGTTTTTATTGGATCCCACTCCAGACAACCCGACTCGCGCGTTTCTTTGCTTTGACAGCGCTCCATCTGACCGTGTGCTGAACAATACAACGTACAGTTTTGCGGTGTGGTTCTCCCGACCCTCTACACGTCCCCGCCCAGAGAAACTCTTTTCATGCGCTTTGAGCTCGTTTTATGGGTTAACCGCGCTATGTAAGAGTTGTTTATCATCATCATCATCATCATCATCATCATCATCATCATCATCATCATCATCATCATCATCATCACCTTTATTATTCATCATCTTTATTATTTATCACCTTCTACTACTACTATTACTACTACTACTATTACTACTACTATTTATTATTTAATTTTATTATTCTTTAAAAAAAAAGGAGCATAAAATGGCATATTTTATACACACACACAGTGTCAGTCGAGTCGATTCATCTGTGTTTGAAAGAATTACATTCAAGAACAAGAGTACAAATCATTCCACAGGGATCACCATCCATCGTTCGGTAGAAGAACGAAATAACAAATTATGCAAACACGAGAGCCAACTGTGCTGACTTTGCCAGTCGTCCATGTAGTGACGTCACTCATCGTTCTGTATTCACAATGACTAGCAGTTATTACCCGTGCAAATAAATTTTTGATGACCCAATTGCTGGGCCTGATGTTATATGCCCGTTTCAAACATTTTCCTGGAAGTGACTTTTTTTGTGCATTCTGCAGCATTTAGTCATTTTATGTTTGTTTTTAATCTGAAGAAGAGCAAAGCACGAAAATTCATTTGTCTTGTATTGTTGTATAATTAAAAGTATCTATTATATTTCTTTGTTGTGTTTCTGATTTTATGCCCGTTATAGGTTATCTTTGGGTGTCCAAGCTGTCAGCCACTGAGTGAAGTCAAATTTATTTGAGACTATAATGTTCCATTGTAGCCTACATAGTGTATAGTTTATGTTGTGGTGTTGGTACTATAACTACCTTTACGAAATATATCAATTGCCTGAAAGTGGAAGAAATTGTAAACACAACAGGAACTGCTAAGTATTATGAAAGTAAAATCATGAACACAACTAAGATATATATCAAAGATACTTTTAATTAACATTAGCTCGAAAATTAATTCACATTGTATAAAAGTATCTTTGATATAATAATCTTTGTTGTGTTTATGATTCTGGAAGTGGAAGGCTGAAGTGCAGTCAGTGGTGAATCACTAAAAAGAGACATAGATTAAAGATAAACTTATAATTGTAATAAAACACAATAACCATTTATTTGAGGAGAACAGCATTACTGATTTATTGCGCATGCATGTGATTAAAACAATCAGGCAATGCTATCACTGCATGCACAGAATTTTTTTAAATTGATTATGCTATGAAATTTACAATAAAACTACAATGTTATTTTCCACATGCTTTTTTTTTTAACAGACCTACCTATACCTAATTTTAAAAAAAGCATAAGATGTTAAGTGTTCTAAGAAGCACATGCATCACGGATAAATGAAAAATTTTTTTTAATATGAAGCAGTTATTAATACCCGTGCTATGATATTTTATATATATATATATATATATATATATATATATATATATATATATATATATATATATATATATATATATATATATATATATATATATATATATATATATATATATATATATTTCATTTTACTTTCACCCTTTTTGTGTTTCTTTTGCCTCTCCTCCTCTCTTTTTCTTTATTATCTATACCTCCCTCTCTGTTTTATCTCTCTCCCTCTGTATTATTAAATTTAAAAAAAAAAAAAAACACAGCGAGATTCGAACTTGGGTCGCTTTAATAAAAGTCAAACGCCATTATGGATCCACGGGCTGCTATAATTCTCCAGCCTTATTTTAGGTCTTATATCATAAAGCATGGTGAACCCTCGTTTTTATTAGTGTTATAAACTTTAAACTGCATTAAACAACAATATAACACCGATTTAAAAGTGAGATCAAAACCAAACTTATGAAATGAAGGCTACGGAGAGAAATCACTAAATGCAAACCGGAAATGAAGGCGGGGCCTGCCGTAGGCAACGTCAAGAGTGATTGGATGGACTCGCACATGTTTCCCACGTGTTTGCAGTACATTTTCAAGGCAGTAAAATACAAAATAAAGCCGTTTTGCGATCGAAAATAATGTTAAGTTTCATTGTATCGGCAGCGCGTGATCGAGCGGCGAATGGCAAAACTCGCGTGGAAGCAATTATACGGACAGTTCAGCTGTAATCTGCACAAATTCGAGCAAAGTGAAGCTCAAATCGAGCTTCACAACAAAGTCGCTGGTTGGCTAAAACGGCCCCTCGTGATCTAAAACGGCTTGTCGATTAATATATAGAAGAGGAGGTATCTGTCATATGTATTGACATCTATCGTTCTGTAGAAGAACGAAATAATAATTTAAAAAACAAATGCAAACGCGAGAGCTAACAGTAGTGAAATGAACGCGTGTACATATGAGGAATATATTTAGTCACGTCAGTTATTTCTTCACATTAGAAAAGAATAAGTGCAAATGGCTGTTAATCTTACCTTGGTTTTGTTCTATAATACGTCGACATACAAGATTCATATCTGGTGCAGATACAGTCACAATGAAGATGTATCTGCCATATTACTTTGCTGCTGCCAGCCGCTGTTTTTGTCCATGCAGACGCTGACGATGAATGTCGCGATAAAAGCTCCATTGAGAAACGTTTATACGTTGTTTTAATTATGGTGTTATTGCAAAAAAAGAAATGTAGATATTTAATTTTGTTAAAGCGGCCGAGACAAACCCATGGAAAATTGAATGCCTTAGGCTTTCGTCACAATTTTTGGTAAAAAAAAAAAAATTTCTTCATTCGCCTTATGGATCAATCGATTGCAGAAGTAGCGTTGTTGCATAGATACAAAATTGCTAGGGGATTTTAACTGTTCAGTCAGTCTGCGATAAGCTCTGCACTGAGGAATATTAATTGTCAGTAGGCACTGGCCTAGCTAACGTTTTTTTTTTCAAGACCTTTTACCAGTAAACTATAAAGCTTGTGATCCGAGTGTTATTCATAACGTATTCTGAATTGTGGAGAGGATTTCGTTCAAATAGGTCTGTAATGAGAAGCATTTGACAAATTTGGAAGAAATGGTAGGCTGTGAAAGCATAAATATTATTCGAGGAGATTCGTGTAAGTGTTGAGCTTATCCACAGTAGAATCCACAGTGGTCTATCTATCTATCTATCTATCTATCTATCTATCTATCTATCTATCTATCTATCTATCTATCTATCTATCTATCTATCTATCTATCTATCTATCTATCTATCTATCTATCTATCTATCTATCTATCTATCTATCTATCTATCTATCTATCTATCTATCTATCTATCTATCTATCTATCTATCTATCTATCTATCTATCTATCTATCTTATCTTATCTTATCTATCCTATCTAATCTAATCTAATCTAATCTAATCTTTATCTTATCTTATCTTATCTATCTATCTAATCTATATTATCTATCTCATCTATCTTATCTATCTAATCTATCTACCTATCTACCTCTCTATCTATCTGTATGTATATATATGTATGTATGTATGTGTATGTGTGTGTGTGTGTGTATGTGTATGTGTGATTACAACGTTGTGAATAAAAAGGTCCCCGACTATGACTGCTGAATATGCAACAAGTGGCTTAGTTACATAACGGGCATTGTATTTCAGTCCATTGGAGAGGGAAATAGGACTATGACTGCTGAAGTGGACTTAATTACATAATAGAACATTGTATTTAATTCCATTGGAGAGGTAAATAGGACTATGACTGCTGAATATGCAACAAGTGGCTTAGTTACATAACGGGCATTGTATTTCATTCCATTGGAGAGGGAAATAGGACTATGACTGCTGAAGTGGACTTAATTACATAATAGAACATTGTATTTCATTCCATTGGAGAGGTAAATAGGACTATGACTGCTGAATATGCAACAAGTGAACTTAATTACATAACGGGCATTGTATTTCATTCCATTGGAGAGGTAAATAGGACTATGACTGCTGAATATGCAACAAGTGGGCTTAATTACATAACGGGCATTGTATTTCACTCCATTGGAGAGGGAAATAGGACTATGACTGCTGAATATGCAACAAGTGAACTTAATTACATAACGGGCATTGTATTTCATTCCATTGGAGAGGTAAATAGGACTATGACTGCTGAATATGCAACAAGTGAACTTAATTACATAACGGGCATTGTATTTCATTCCATTGGAGAGGGAAATAGGACTATGACTGCTGAATATGCAACAAGTGGGCTTAATTACATAACGGGCATTGTATTTCATTCCATTGGAGAGGGAAATAGGACTGACACTAATGAATAACATCATATGTTTATGAATATTAAGTATGTTGTTCATGGTTGTTATGAATATAAATGAACATTGAAGTTTAACGTCTATACCCACCATTGGCGATATGGCAGACGGGTATGACTATCCCAAGGACCTAAACACTGAACCACAAGAGCAATCACACTGCTAAAATGGAAGTGAAAATGGCCACTTTTTATTTCGCCCACCACGGGATTCAAACCTCGGTCATCGGTGTGCCAGGCGAACGCTGTACCACTTGAGCTACGGCAGTGGGGTTATGAATATTTCACAGTAGCATGTTAACGATTATAACTGCATTAATTGTATAGAGAAGGGTAATAAGATTTTGTTGACGAGAGATTTATCCTTTTAAAGCATATGAGATTTTAACAAATGAGTGATAATTGGTAGTGGATACTGAATGTAAATAACTTAATATTTGAATGTCAACAAAATTATAACCATTTTCAGCCTTTACTCATTAGATTAAATAAATTAAAACTAAATATCTCAATCTCAAGTATTGTATATCCAGAAGATTGGTCTTTGAGCTTAATGCTCATAGATTTAATTAGAAGTCATGAATTATTCAATTTCTTCTAATGTTTTGTTTGTTTGCTCATAGATTTAATTAAGTCATGAATTATTGAATTTCTTCTAATGTTTTGTTTGTTTGTTGTTTTAACTTTTAACAATTAGTCTAGCAATTTTTTAAATTCTTCGTACCTATTTTATTTAATTAAGCATTATTAGTTTCAATAAATATTTATTAATTATTTATTTTGGTATTGGAGGGGAGGAAAGGGGGGGGGGGAATTATTAATTTGTTTTAATTGTGAGTTTAATTTTTTGTTTTAAAAAAAATTATTTTATTCTATAATAATATATTACTACTATTATTTATTTATTTTTTTTTTTTTTTTTAATGGGGTATGGAGGGGTAGGGGCCTGGAGGCCACACTTCAACTTTCTGTAAGACGCAAAATGACATTTATAAGTACTTCGTTCTTCACAGGTGAAGTTAAAAGGTTCCACTGTTTATTTATTTATTTTAAAAAAATTGTTTCTTAATGGGAACTAATTGTTATAAGGGAATGTATGTTGTTAAAAATGTATGTGTATGTCAGTAGTATAATAATTTTTATAGTTTGATAATGTGGAAAATATCTATGATGTGCGCATGGTAGATTTCGTAAATTGTTTATGTTACATCAGTACAACTTATGTTAATCTGATGAATAAAAATTGATACAACAACAACAAGGTAGTGGATTAAATTTTTATTGAACGTATCGAGTTGCAATAGGACGTCGTATAATAAAGAAATGGGGGTAGGTGTACGGTTAGCATAGATCTATCTGGGTGGGCGAGTCCCGAGAACTTAGTGCATCTAATTTTTGCAGTTACATTGTCCGTTTTGCGAAATGACATTGATGGATTGGCTGGAGAAGAACAAGAACTTGAACAGCTGGTACAGATGTTTAAAACCCCCTCCAGAGCCTTTGAAATGGAAATAAGTGCAGAGAAAACCAAAATGATGACCAACAACACCAATGGCCTTACCACGGACATCAAAATCCAAGGACAATCACTCAACACGGTGCACAGCTTCAAATATTTAGGAGCCATTGTATCAGATAAGGGGTCCCGACATGGAGTCCTCTCCAGGATTGCGCAAACAACTGTTGCCATGACAAGGTTGAAGCCCATTTGAAAAGACAGTACCATCAGTCTAAACTCCAAGATAAGGCTGCTACGCTCCCTTGTCATCTCCATCTTCCTTTACGCTTGAGAAACATGGAGCGTCACAGCAGACCTACAGCGAAGAATACAAAGCATGGAGATGAGGTGCTACAGAAGACTTCTGGGCATTTCCTATACCCAGCACATTACCAACGACGAAGTCCGACAGAACATCACACAAGCTATTGGACATCACGATGACATGCTCGACAGTGGTGAAGAAACGGAAATTCCGATGATATGTCCACGTCACCAGAGCATCAGGTCTTGCAAAGACCATCCTGCAAGGCACAGTGCAAGGAGGCAAAAGAAGAGGGGGACAGAAAAAGAGGTGGGAGGACAACATTCAAGAATGGACTGGCTTGACACTTGGCGAAGCCATCAGGGTTGCTGAGGATAGAGAAAGATGGAGTACGCTGGTTTAAACGATCATCTGTGTTGCCCCAACGACTTCCGAGTTACGGGATAGGATAGGATAGGATAGGATCGTGAACTGTAGCATTAGTGTTGGGTTGAGGACCAGCATCTTTCTCAGCATGAGCCTGGCACCGGTTAGCAGCAGCACAGGGACCAACCGCATCAACTTCACTTGGTCCATTTTTCCCGCTGCACATTCAGTTGGAGTTTGACCATTTCATACTGTCGTGCTTGTTGTACACCATCTCTCAGATACAAAGAAGCTGCAGCTTTTCTGAAAGTTCACGATCTGACACACCTAGCACAAGTCTATTTTATGAGAGTTCATAAAGCTTTCGGACATATGTGTCTATGTTTTCCGCTGGCCGTTGACCTCTGGTGTAGAAAATCGTACGTTCATGAAGGGCATTGACACGAGGCACGACATGTTCATCAAATCCGCCAAGAACATTTTCACCCAGGTCGGTGAAGGTCGAGTAGATTCTGTTCGCCTCTTGTCCAATAGCATATATCAAGCCGCATATTTGCACGGCTTCGTCATCTTTCAACAATTTGGCTGCAACAACGTAACGGGTAAACTGTCGTTTCCATCTTGGCCAGCTCGAAGGATTCGAAAAACCCAATTCCTCCGGTGGACGGAAACTTCATAGTCTTACAGCTGTAGTGACAAACACTGCAATAACAGACCAGATCAAAGAAAATAAACCGCTGACACCACCTATCGATCTAACGTTCTGTAGAAGAACGAAATAACAAAATACGCAAACATAGCGTCACATAGCGCTTTTTCCAGCTCAAGAAGTGCTCAGGGCGCTGGCCAATACGTGATCTGACTCAAGCCGCGCACAATCTGACCCTCAGACGACTGAACACAACCCTAAGCGACCGGGGATATGGGTGAGGGGGGGGGGAGAGAAGGCAAAACTATACACTGAAACAACCATCAGACTAATAGCAACAGTAAGACGGCCAGTTCTCACATCCAATGTTTATGTCCGGGCCACCGGAAATCGAAACCGCAATTTTTGTAACACGAGATCGTCGCTCTACCAACTGAACTATCACGTGATTACTACTACTACTACTACTACTACTACTACTACTACTACTACTACTACTACTACTACTACTACTACATCATCATCATCATCATCATCATCATCATCATCATCATCATCATCATCCTCATCCTCATCCTCATCCTCATCCTCCTCCTCCTCCTCCTCCTCTCCTCACCATAATCATATTTTTCTTCTTCGTCGTCGTAGTTTTGGAGAACTAGTTTTACAGCTCACTCCGCCATCAATCCACACAGCCCTCTTGAGAGAGTCGCAGAAATTCCTAAATTGGATTACACCATAATTATCTACTCTCTTTTTTTTCGGTATTGATAAGCATCTGGTATTAATGTATCGAAAGCGAGACGTTCTAATACTCAAGTCTTGAGATAAGACCGACCCCGTGGACGTATACCGAGCATCAGGAAGAGGCCGGCACATTCTCTTGCTATGACTATACCAAGCGTTGCGTCTGATTATCTCTGGAATACTCCGAGAAGGGTCCTGTGGGTGGCAAAGTTTGGTTGGAGATAATAAACAAGGCTGCAAATGGACACCTCGGGCGGTTGAGTTATCGGCCAAGGCCTTGAGCAGCTCTTGAGCTGAACATGCGTTATATAAGAACAAATAAATAAATAAATAAATTTAATGAATTTTTAAAAGTCCAGATCTGCAAATGCTCTATATAAGAACGAATAAATAATTTTTTTTAAATAATTTTTTTTTAAAGTCCTAATTGCATAAGCGCTAAGGACGAATTCAACTATCCTATCCTATCCTATCCTGTCCCGTAACCCGGAGGTCGTAGGGGCACCACAGATGATCGTTTAACCAGCATACTCCATCTTTCTCTGTCCTCAGCAGCCCTCATGGCTTCGCTCAGTGTCAAACCAGTCCATTCTAGAATTCAACTATCAAAATCTAGCAATGATTAGAGAGTTTCCAGTTCAAAACAAAAACT
This sequence comes from Oncomelania hupensis, assembly GCA_036898135.1. Taxonomy (NCBI): domain Eukaryota; kingdom Metazoa; phylum Mollusca; class Gastropoda; order Littorinimorpha; family Pomatiopsidae; genus Oncomelania; species Oncomelania hupensis. The sequence goes on along the minus strand of CM072516.1, from coordinate 49,251,186 downwards.
TGAATACTCTCCTGGAGTTGCAGAATTCCACCTTGCCCCCCCCCCCCCCCCCATTTTTTTTCCTTACCCACTGTCTCAAATACTGTAAGAAGACCCCTTTCTGCGCTATAAGATACAAGAAACTGTGGTTAGAAATAGAATTTGGGTGAAGAGTTTCCTGCCTACCGAGTTCTTAGGAACACGACCGTCCTCTTTTGTCCGTTATCAGTTTCCGGTATAATGTCGTAAAGCCCCCACTTGTGCTTCTCTAGCTCTGCAAGTTACAATCCTTCACATTTCACTCCTTCACTGAGACTTTAAGCCCCATTGTGTGTTTGTCTAGGCTCTCTCTCTCTCTCTTCATGCTGACTTCAATATGGGCCCTCCTCGGAAACCATTGTTACTTCCCCTTACACTACAGCATAGTAGTCATCTCCCAACCACTGTTTTGGTCACGTTTTATGAAGTTTGTTCCAGAAGGAAAGAGGAGGAGGAGGAGAAGAAAAAAAAGAGGGACGAGGAGGAGGAAGGGTGGGGCGTGGGGGAGGTGATGGGGGTGGGGGGAGGAGAAAAAAACCCCAATCACAATAATACAATTTAAAGGAATAATTAAAAAAATATATATAAGCCTATCTTGAATCCCAAAATGAATCTTCGACGACCATGTCGACAATGATAATGATGAGGATTATGGAGGATGGCGATGAAGAGAAAGAGAAGAAGACGATGTGAATACGTAAGACGAAGAAGAAGCGTTTAGGTCGTTAACGAGAACACACGCACACACACACACACACACACACACACACGTACACGCAAACACACGCACGCACACACACACAAACAACGAAGGGTGATGGGGGTGGAGGGGATAATGGGGGTGGGGATAAGAGAGAGATGTTCTTCCATAATGTTTGATGTGATGTTAGTACACATAACTGAATCATGATGACGACGTCGACCACGACGACTACATGTACTACTTCGACGACGACGATGATAATGACTGTATCATCACAGCCCAGGGTTATCTCTTGGCTTCTAGATTATCGTTTTGAAGCCAATGCTAATACCCAAAGACAAGATCCGATATTATATCAGAATACATGAATACAGAGCAAGGCACGGGAAAGCGTTGGCATTGCAAACCACGAACGTTGCTGAAGACCGACGATATCCACTCCCTAAAGCCCTAGCTTAACTGGCCGAGACAAACCCGAACCTTGTCTCGGCGAGACACCCGAGACAGTCTCGGCGAGACACCCGAACCATCCTTGCCCTTAACTAGGCTCGGCGAGCAATCTGAGACGGGATCGGCGAGAACATCGAGACGTGTCTCGCCGTGTCGCGGGCCGGCCTTTTGTCTTGCCGTTCGTGCGCAGCAAACCTGCCCGAGACACTATTTTGATTTGCTGATAAATCTATCAATGTTAATGACAACTGATCTAAAGAAATACTACAACACTTAAAATAAGTAGGTGCACCAAATCCAAACTTAATTTAGACTAGAGAACAGTGAAAATACTGAATCAGTAAAAATTATAAATCATTGAATAGCCATTGACCTGTTCAGCCAACTCTTGCACCAGTGCATGAAATGCACCTTGCTGGTGCCTTTGCAACACATAGGGCATTATTGCCTTTTGCTTTCTTTCTCTTTCTGCTGCCTCTTCGTTCTCGCTTATGACATACAGCGCTAGAACAACGCCAAAATTTTCTGCAGTTTTCAATTCACGATCGAAGGCCGCCATTGTTGCTAACGTAACTTTGTCACGGTATGTCAGTTTCGACGCAGCTAAAAATAGACCCAGTTCAGAAACGAAAGAGCTCGCCGTGACGCCCGATCTCCTGTCTCGTCTCGGCTGGTCTCGGGAAGACCCAATTAAGAATAAAACCGCAATTTTGACCTTTGGTTCGCCGAGACAAGGTTCGGTTTGTCTCGCCCAGTTAAGCTAGGGCTTTACACTAACCAGTAGGGAGTACTAAGCAGGCCCAGACACTCTGTTTGATGTGAGCACATCAAGGTAACAGCCTTATGCCTTTTGCACGTCCCATCATCACTCTTTCCCTGTGGTGTGATAGTGATTCTGTTTGATGCATCGTCACTTTGCATCACTCTTTGTGTGTGTGGAGGGCTGGATGGAGGGTACAGTGTTGGTGCGTGAGTGCGTGGGAGAGAGAGTGTGTTGTGTGCTGAATTTGATTTGATGATGATGATGATGATGATGATGATGATGATGATGATGATGATGATGATGATGATGATGATGATGATGATGATGATGAATATTTGTGCTCCTAATCTAGGCTTAGCTGTAAGTGATTACATGAATACTGAACAACTTTAACTTAAAAACAAAAGGAGTAAATCTTATGAAGTATTTAACAGTATGCTTATATTATATAATGAATAATGACTTTGACACACACGCACGCACACACACACACACACACACACACACACGCATCGATAGATAGATAGATAGATAGATAGATAGATAGATAGATAGATAGATAGATAGATAGATAGATAGATAGATAGATAGATAGATAGATAGATAGATAGATAGATAGATAGATAGATAGATAGATAGATAGATAGATAGATAGATAGATAGATAGATAGATAGATAGATAGATAGATAGATAGATATTGTGTCACTCTTTGTGGGCGAGGATGGGTGGAGAAAGCATTGTGTGCGCGCGCATCTGAGTGTGCATGAGAGACAAAGATGTACGTAACTCAAAACAGGGCTTCCATTGACTTAAAGGCTTTTTTTTCTCTCTTTTACAAGAGAACAAGAGGCCTTGCTTGGGTGGAAGCTGATTTTGTTCCCCAATCTTTTCTTTTTTTAAATATTTTTTTACTACCAGTTCTTTGTGACTTGCGATGCCCTGGTGTTTATTCTGGCGGCTGGCGTTTATGATCCACCCTGTTTCTCTGTATATAGTGTGGAGAGACTGCCAGCTGTCTTGATTTTTGCCCCTATTACGCCCTCACGTTCTCTGTCTGTCTATCTCGGTATTTTTTTTATTGTAGGCCCTATATTGCATACCAGGAAGCAGTTTTATTAACGGGTTTACGGGAACGAATAGGAAGACAAACCTTTAACCTCTCAAGTCAAGTCAACAACGCTTTGTTTCATAAAACCCCTTGGGGCACGTGATACAATAAAAATGAAGGGAAAAAACAACAACAGAATAATAATGAAACGCCTGGAATGCAAACACAAAACACGTAAGTACATATATTACAAAAAATAAAGTCTAAAATGTATACATAACTTAGTGGCGTAAGTGTACTTTCTACTCCTTCTAAACATGCACCCGTTCATAAAACTGGCGCCATCGCGTGATAAAACTGAATGCACACCGATTACTACTGTTGTATTTTCGTTTAAAAAAATGAACGACATCCGGACGGGGAGATTAATCCTGACAAGGTTCGACTTTACTCGTGCTTCGGGGAGATGCAAAGAAACAACGAGAGAAGGGACATAACTCCTGCTAAAGTCGACCAAAATACTGAGCGACATTTGGGCAGGAGAGATGATGTTGTTGTTGTTTGTAGATTATAGTCACACGACACTTTCGCATATAGGTGACTACTGGACCGATTTATACTGACACCAGCGGGCCAGTTGTTGGTAAAGGGGAAAATAATATGATCACACGTTGACCAATCCGGGATTCGAACCAGCGACCTTTCGGTTACTAGCAAGACGCTCTTACCTATGGCGTACGAACAGGGTCAAACGCGCGATGAAAAGTAGCGATGCTTTGCATCGATACTTTTTGAAAAGTATCGCTACTTTGCATCGCTCCGTTACGAAAGGATCGATCCTTTTCATCGCGCATTTCCGAGTTCTTCCGAAAACACAGAATGCAAATTTTCCAAAAGTTTGATCGGAACTAAAGCGGAACACAAAACAGGCAATCGCGCCAATCTGCTTGCTTTCCTTTCGTTTTGCGTTACTTGAGGCGGGAAGATGGATGTAGATATTATTTATTAACTAATTTTAATTCTTATATTTAGCTATTTGGAAAAATTATATTTATTAATTAATTTGCTCTGCAAAGGACAATTGGAACTGCGGAATGTTACATAATACATGTATATTATTTCATTAGCTTGCCCGATTTCAGTTTTGCAGAAACAGTGTGTTTCGCCTCGGTAAACTTCGGAACTGCGCGATGAAACTGCTCGAGCTAAAGTATCGATGCAAAGTATCGATACTTTTCAGAAAGGATCGATACTTTCGCATTTGGCGTTCCATTTGAGAAAATGTGCGATCCTTTTGAGAAAAGTAGCGATACTTTCCTAAACGGATGGATCCTTATGAGAATAGTATCGATGCAAAGCATCGCTACTTTTCATCGCGCGTTTGACCCTGTTCGTACGCCATATTTACCAACTGAGCTACCCGGCCCCAGGAGAGATAATCATAACAGTTCGACCTTTTATTGTAGTAGCGAGCATCAACCTCGAGCATCCTCCACCGCAAAAACATTGAGAGCGAAGAACAAGCATTCCAACAGATGTTTACCTATCTCATTTATTGATTATAATTATTGTTATCGCGAAGGTCGCGTGCCGTAATGTAGTCGATCACAGGTTACGCGCGCGCGTACTCACACACACACACACACACACACACACACACACACACACACACACACACACACACGCGCGCGCTCCCTTTCTCCACCCCCCCCCCTCTCCCGCAACACGCACACAAAACTTTTGCAGAATGTCCTGTTGTAGTCCTTATACTAGTCTTATTAATAATAACATTGTATTATATTGTACTGTAATGTATTGCACGCATTTTGCCCCGATAAAGCCTTTATGTAATAACGGCGAAAATTTTTACAAAATTGTATACTACTTGTTTGGCTTTCTTCTGCTATATTGTATTGTATTGTATTGTATTGTATTGTATTGTAATGCACTGTAGTGCGATGTACCTCGAGAAAGCCTTTAAATATGGCCAAACATGTGGAAAATTGTATACGAGTTGGTTGACTTTTATTTTCCCTGCTTGCTGTGGTGTGGTGTGGTGTGGTGTGGTGTGGTGTGGTGTGGTGTGGTGTGGTGTGGCTTGGCGTGCGTTGTATGGTGTAAATATGGTACATGTATTAATATTGTATGGTAGTACGTCGTTTTCGGCTATGACCACAACAACAACAGAGAATGGTCACCTGGTGCCCCCAGCAGCTGGACTAACATTTTGGGGCTACACTCGGCGTAGCTGAGATTGGCCGACGCCCTCAAACACCAAGGATAAAAGCAAAACGTCATGTTCAGCGAGTCCCAAGCGACGCAGTGTGGCTTGATTATAATAATGGAGGCTGCCTTGCCGCTGTTTTTTGATATGATGATGATGATCATTGTTGTCAAGGTGGCGACGTGGTGATTCGTCCTTAACGCTAACGCAATAGGACACACCAGCTCAATGCCTATGTGGGCAGCATTCTTAGGTTCTCCCACATTTTGCTGGCTGCGGGCTATTTATAACTTGCCTACACCCTCCCTTTCAGTGAAAGGAAAGGAAAGAAGAGCACTGGCGAAGCTATTTATAGCTAGCCTGGCTGAACTAGCTTCAAAACCTAAAAGCTTTGGTTTAGTCGGTGTGAGGACGTTAAGCTTTGTTATTCCTCACAGGGTCTAGGTAGCCTACATCTCCAGATGGAGACTCGGCATCCATCATGGGTCGGGTCGGGCTGAACTTTTTTTTAGAGCTCCAGCATTATCCACTCGCTGTTGGGTTGAACAGCTTTCCATTGCCGACCTGCATCTTCCACTGCGGCGGTCCAGTTCAGCTCCAAGCCATGCTGACAAGCAGCTTCCACTGCGTAGCACGTACCACTGCGGCGGTCCATAGGCTTCATTTTGCTCACCCAAGCTCAAGGAGGCATTCAAACCCTCTGACCCTGCATCCAGGCTGAGATTATGAGGTCTGCCAAGGGTCGGGGTTGTGCGGGCGCGCTGGCCTCTGGCGGTTCCGGACGTCTTCGCCTTGGCATCGGTCTTTAGGAGATCCCGACACGTTTCTCCACCTCATCTCCCAAACTTCATTTTCCTTTATTGTTGGCTCCTTGAACAGGATGCCCGCTGCGTCGCCAGGCGGCCGGCGTTTCTCTCCCGGGTTGCCTCATCCTTTTACTACTGTTGGGCAGCACAGATTTTGCTGTGGAGAGTGGCGACCTCCTGACAGTAGGCGTTTTACACCGCCAGCGATTGCTGCGCTTGCCTACCTCGCCTCCATCATGTGGCTCATCGCTGGATCCCACGGCTCCGTCGGCCACTCATCCTCGAGCGATTCACTTTCCTTCTGTCTGCGCGTCTGCTTTCTTCATTCCAGGAGCCGGCTTGAGCGCTCCGCTCCTACAGGACTTCTTTATATCTTACGACTTCACTTTCATCATGAAGCTGCCTCATGCGTTACCCATCTTGTCGCCTTCTTTACGTCACTTCGACTTCGGCTCGTCGTATTTGCCCCACCTCGGGCCGCCTCATCTGACTTCTTAACTACACAGCCTACCCCCGTTGGGGTGCCGGGGTTTTCAGTATAAATAGTATCTCCACTTTCTGGAAATTTAGTGCTTTAAATTCCCACTGTCGCTGTCTTTCTCATTTGCTCTTTCTCATTTTTGCTCTGTTCTATCAATCTGCTATACTATCTTCTTCTTCGCTAGACCAGTCTCCTACCTTTTTTCTTGAAAACTCTTCCAGGACAAGACTCCTCATTTGTGTATGAGGTCTGTTGGATCAGCTTGGGAATACTGGACGCTTTCTGCCAGATGGTCACTAGGGCTTCCTATGATGTTATTATTTAGCAATGTAGGCATTTTATATGTATGTGTTTTGTTGATAATTTATAATGTTTGTATTCTATTTTGTTTTTGTAAACGGGGGTTCTATAAATTAGAATACAGCCTCAGCGTCCCCTGCGTGGGATGTCTTTATTGTAAAGTGACTGGCTGGTGGAGAGCTTTCAGTTTTACCACTAGGGTTGTTTCAGCAGATCTTTAATGCAGATCAGGGGTTGTCCGGTCCTGATTTGGCTCGGAGGAGTCCGCTGGACCTAAAGCAACAATCATGTAACGTAATGTAATGTAATGTAATGTAACTACACAGCCCCCTTTACGCGTCATGTGTCGGGGACTATAATTCTACTCTAAGCCAGCTCTCTCGGCTCCAAAAGCGCTATCAGGACAACAATATTCGATAATCCGCATATAACCTATGCTTGAATCTCAAACTCGCAGACAGATGTGCAGCCACATAGACTCTTTCCCTCAACCCACCCCGCACACGCACACACGCACGCACGCATACACACGCACGCACACACACATACTGTATACATTCCGCACAAACAGCCAAGCACTGTATTGACCGCGCCCCCCCCCCTCTCCCACCCCACTCTCACAGCAAGCTGTTGCAGGGTCGCAGCTGTCAACCCGATGCTTATTAACAATGTTGCCAGAGGGTGAAGTCGATCTATATACATATACGCTATCACGCTATACAGTATACACTGTATCAATCTAGATACAAAATCTAAACGTGCGGCCGTGTGTCGCAATTGAATGTGTCCATACATAAGCTTATATACATGTAGGCTACACCGTCATACTCAATCTACACACTATTACTTTTATGTAAGCTGAAAGCTTACGATATCGCCGGAAATATTGTTGAATGGATACATGCGACTTTTTGACTGACAGAACAACCAGTAAGGGCTGACAGTGAGACGTCTAGTACACTTAAAGTACTGAGCGTATCCCCCAAGGTAACATTTTAGGCCCCACATTATTTCCTTTCCTATCCTATCTCGTAACTCTAAAGTTGTTGGGGCACCACAGTTGATCGTTTAGCTAGGGTACTCCATCTTTCTCTATCCTCAGCAACCCCCTTGGCTTCGCTCAGTGTCAAGCTAGTCCATTCTCGAATGTTGTCCTCCCACCTCTTTTTCGGTCTCCCTCTTCTTCTGCCTCCTTGCACCGTGCCTTGCAGGATGGTCTTTGCAAGGCCTAATGCTCTGGTGACGTGGCCATACCATCGGAGTTTCCGTTTCTTCACCACTGTAAGCAAGTCATCGTGTTGTCCAATGGCTGGTGAGATGGTCTGTCGGACTTTGTCGTTGGTGATGTGCTAGGTATATGAAATGCCCAGAAGTCTTCTGTAGCACCTCATCTCCGTGCTTTGTATTCTTCTTTGTAGGTCTGCTGCGAGGGTCCATGTTTCGCAAGCTTATGAGAAGATGGAGATGTCAAGGGAGCGCAGCAGCCTTACGTTGGAGTGTAGACTGATGGTCCTGTCTTTCCAAATGGGCCGTGTTTTTTTTAACAATTTGTATATACGACATACCAGAATGTGCACAATATTTGCAGACGACACAAAAATATATGACGTTACTAGCAATGGTGTTAAATTACAGCAGGATCTTGACAGTTTACGAGACTGGTCAAACTTATGGAATGTTTATTTTAATGTTGAAAAGTGTCAAATGTTGCATGATGGTAAGTATAATCCTCAGAATAAATAAAGTTCACAGTGATAATTATATTAGGCCACCTATTTCATGAAGAGAAAGATTTGGGTGTGACATTTTACAAAACCCTCTCATTTGATCCACATATATATATACAGAATTGTGTCAATAACGCCAACAAAATGATAGGAGTTATTAAAAGGACTTTCAGTTTCGTAGATGAAAAAATTATCTGTAAATTGTACAAGTCAACGGTTAGGCCTCACCTTGAGTATGCCAATTCAGTATGGTATCCAGCTGTGTTCAAAAGACAGTCTATTGTAATTGAGAGAGAGGAGAGGAAAGTTGCAAAACTTGTAAAGGCCTGTAGGGATAGGTCCTATCATGAAAGGTTAAAGTACCTAGGACTGCATTTATTGCATTTATTGTATGGCCGTATATTTAGAGGGGATTTGATGATACAAGCATACAAAATTTACAATGGACTGGAGGATTTAAAGTGGTCTGATTTCTTTGCATCGCATCATTGCAATATTACACGCACGTCCGAAAAAGGAAAGTATTTATTCAGCATTCCAGTACTAATATAACGAAGTTTTCCTTTTCTAACAGAGTTGCTACTAACTGAAATAATCTACCTGTCTCACTTAGTAATGCACCAAGCATAAAATACGTTTAAAAACCAATTAGACATACTTCCAGAGTTTAAAAAAATGCATTATTGCTATAATGAATAAAATGCTTAGAAAAATTACATGTAAATGCTCCACAGACCCACTGCATTATTGCCAAGTTGAGGAAGGGGCATTTAGAAAGACTTCACGAGCTGTTTTGACCCTCATTTAAAGCCCCGGTCACACAGCCCTTTACGGCTGAATCACGGCCAAAGCGCGTCCAAAATTTGTTACCCGTGGAGTGGACGTTGTTGTTCGCGTTGATGTCGAGGTTAAGACGACCTACGGTCGAGGTATAGACGTGACAGGACGCGGGGAGAAATCTGAACGGCATCGGACGCGGCAAAAAGATTGTAGGTAGTGCTTTGTCAGTGATAAGCCGCTAAACACACGCTATTTCCCGTGATTCCAACGCGGTACATGCGTCCTATGACTGAACGCTAAACTTTCGCGTCTTACCGCGTCTCCCCAAGTTCTAATCACTGCCGGAACACGGATTACCACGCGTGTGTTGCACGTCTTTACCGCGTGTTTTACCCGTGGTTGTGCGCGGGCTAAAATTTTGAGCAGTTCAAAACTTTTTGCCGCGTCCGATGCCGTTCAGATTTCTTCCCGCGTCCTACCACGTCTATACCTCGACCGTAGCTCGTCTTAACTTCGACATCAACGCGAACAACAACGTCCACTCCACGGGTAACAAATTTTGGACGCGCTTTGGCCGTGATTCAGCCGTAAAGGGCTGTGTGACCGGGGCTTGCAGTTCAAAACTTTTTGCCGCGTCCGATGCCGTTCAGATTTCTCCCCGCGTCCTGCCACGTCTATACCTCGACCGTAGCTCGTCTTAACCTCGACATCAACGCGAACAACAACGTCCGCTCCACGGGTAACAAATTTTGGACGCGCTTTGGCCGTGATTCAGCCGTAAAGGGCTGTGTGACCGGGGCTTTACTACGACTACTATTACACACTATCAATCTGTACACTATCACTCTGTACACTATCTATAACACTATCAATCTGTACACCATCTATAACACTATCAATCTGTACACTATCTATAACACTATCAATCTGTACACTATCTATAACACTATCAATCTGTACACTATCTATAACACTATCAATCTGTACACTATTACAGGGTATCAATCTATACACGACTATATGTAATACACTATCAAATGCGATTTAGGATTGATCGTTAGCACTCGCTTCCATCTGTAGCTAAAGTTACCGTCGTGGTGTCGTGCTTATGGTATTACTTGGTGGTGGTAGTAGTAGGCCTATATATATATATATATATATATATATATATATATATATATATATATATATATAGAGAGAGAGAGAGAGAGAGAGAGAGAGAGAGAGAGAGAGAGAGAGAGAGAGATTCACAGACAGGCAAACGGAGAGACAAGACAAAACACGGTCACACACAAACAGGACAACACATGCACAGTCACACAGACACATAACAGTCACACAATCACATTCACAGTCAAACCAAACACATATAAACACACGCAGTGATACACACACACAAACAAACAACCTCCCGGTCCCCCTACCACCCTCCAAATGCCGAAACAATCCCCATTTTCATTTATTTCTTTAAGGCCTGTAGGCCTACATAATTATACGGATCTTAAACGAACAACAAGAAGGGAAACAATTGGTTTGAACGCTAACAATGTAACAACTTGATCAGCCCAAACTCCAACTTATAAGTTTACAACAAATTTTAATATCAAACAATAATTTTCGCACTTACATATATAGTATAATATGAACAATTCTACTAAGCAAAATAATCCACAAAAGAAAATGTCCATCTTCCTATTACAGACAAAGGAAGATACTATATATATATAGTGAGTTTGCTAGTAGAATTGTTCACTGTATAGGCTTATGTAAGTGAGACACAACCCCTTTCTTAGCCCCACAAGATGTACGTTATTAATATAGCCTTACCGTTGACTTAGCATGATGGCTGTAATCCTCTTACACACAGAACAATGGCACCGACACAATGCCCCTATCACATCACCGCACAATGAGTACAATGAGTGTGTATCACACTACGCAACACAATACTACTAGATCTTGCGGCGGCAGCAACAACAAAGTCAGAAGTAATCCCGTCTTACTCGCAGCCGCAGCATCCTCTCCACAATCTATCTCCAATCCTCTTCACCTCCTCAACACCACCAGTGTCATCTAATCCTCTCCTCCTCCTTCCTCTTCTGCGCCTATATATTTATTCATCTCAGAAAACTGTTCTTGTTCCGTCCGACTCTATAGGAATTACGACGGTAGTCTGGCCACCGGTATATCAATTCACATCTTCTTCCTCCTCTCTTTATAGGCCTAAGGGCTGCTTCTTCAGTCTAATTCGCACTGTCATATATTATTCAGCCCAAACATCGTTCTTTGTTATCGTCGGCTGCAATTACTTACTTACCACATTTTTTAAAATTTTAACTGAATTAGATTGTTGTTATTACGAACGAAAGGTTCCACAGTTTTGACTCCTGCTTGGGAGAAGGCGAATAGGAGAATCCACAGTTTAGACTATATTCCTACTGTAGGCATAGGAACACTGAAAAGGAGATTCCACATACAGGAGCAAATAACTCGATGTTCCAAATAAATATTTGCCGTCAAAGCTGACACTATCACACATAACTTTGATGGGGAATGTTCATTGAGAACAATAATAATAATAATAATAATAATAATAATAATAATAATAATAATAATAATAATAATAATAATAATAATAATGATGATGATGATGATGGATGCTATATACCCGATTTCCTCCAATTCACCAATCAGACTCAAAGAGCGGCGATCTGTAACAACATACACGATAACATGCTTCACCCACTCTCACACACACACAACAAACACACCTCTATCACTCAAACATGTGGTGTAAAGGCAGGGAGATCGCTATTAGTAGACGGAAAGGAAAATACACTTTTATTTTTGACATTTTTATACTGACTGCATCCAATACCATTGTTGAAACACTGAGTTTTCTACATGATCATCCAATGTTCGGAAACTTAACCTTTTCTACGTCTTATATGCAACTATAGCAATGCGTACACATAGGCGTAGAAAATATATTTCTGTTTCATCACTTCACCCTTTCATCTGTATATACAACGAAAATAATAATAATGATGATGATAACAACAACAACAACAACAACAACAATAATAATAATAATAATAATAATAATAATAATAATAATAATAATAATAATAATAATAATAATAATAATAATAATAATAATAATAATAATAATAAATAGAAGAAGAAAAAGAAGAAGAAGAAGAAGAAGAAGAGGAAGAAGAGGAAGAAGAGGAAGAAGAAGAAGAAGAAGATTTATAAAACATTAATACATTGTATAGTCTGATCCTCCAACCTGTACACACCAGTCACTTTACTCAAAAGCGAGCTCCAAAAGGCACGGTGCAAAAGGCAGAAGAAAAGGGAGACAGAAAAAGAGGTGGGAGAACAACATTCGATAATGGACTGGCTTGACACTGAACGAAGCCATGAGAGTTGCTGAGGACAGACAAAGAGGGAGTGCGCTGGTTAAACGATCATCTGTGGTGCCCCGACGACCTATGAGTTACGGGATAGGATAGGATAGGATAGGATAGGATCGGATAGGAGCTCGAAAAGGTCTGACGGACGGACAGAACCAAAAACAATGGCTGGTGTGGTTGGAGAATGAACGCTGGAGTTTAACATCCACACCCACCGTTGGCGATGTGGCAGACGATAGTAACACTCCCTGGGAAGAGAGGAGCATGTAGCAGATTATTAATTATTATAATTAATGTGATATGTTTTGTGAGTAACGTTTGCTTGGTTATTTGTATGTGTGAATTTGTGTCATATGGTGAACTGTGTTCATTTATTCATCTTGTGTAAAAGCACAAACTTTAGATTTTAGAGACAGACAGGGTAGTACAAAGGTATAAGCAGAGACTTGGCAAGCTTGGTGTCTAGTGTAAGTCTGATTTTAATCAACCCAAAGTTTGTGCTTTTACACAAGATGAATAAATGAACACAGTTCACCATATGACACAAATTCACACATACAAATAACCAAGCAAACGTTACTCACAAAACATATCACATTAATTATAATAATTAATAATCTGCTACATCTCCCCTCTCAAAATATAAACGACCGGCTTTAAGAAAGATGAAACAATATTGAAAGAAGTATCAAAATAAAATCCTAATCAGAGACACAAAACAATAAATTAAAGAAAGCATCTTTAACGAGATACTCAAGTTACGTGAAAGAGACAATAAACCAAGGATATGGCGTATTAGAATTAACTGTCCTTAAGGTCGCCAGGCCAATACACACTATGCAATACTTATATAGTTCATAATGCATCAAGTCCTTTGGTTTTCAGGATATCGGACAGGAGGGCGTACTTGTCTGCCATAGCGGGTTGTAACCACTGCTGGAGCTGGTTCCACAACGGCAGGTGAAGGTTCAACTTGAGCAGTGTCTGACGTCTCATGGCTTTTGACATCATCCTCGGGGTCTGACTCATGCATTTCAGGCATAGTGAAGGTCTCTTTAGTCTTTCTCAGCATGCCGCGATTACGGCGATAAGTTGCACCATCTGGAGTCTTGACGAGGTAAGATCTTGGAGTAGATGTCTCTGAAACTACAACTGAGGGCCGCCATGCTCCACCACGCTCCATTTGCACGCGGACGGCGTCGCCTGGCTGAAGCGGCGGCAGTGACGTGGGAAGTGAAGTCTTGTTGTAGTTGTTGATCAAATCTTGGTGCCTTTTGTTTAATTTCGCCTGAGTTAACCTTTGGTCTGGAACTCGGGGTTTGAGGTAGGCGTCTGTTGCTGGTAGCGTCGTTCGTAGGCGCCTGTTCATCAGTTGTTGCGCTGGCGATGGACTGTCAGGGAATGGCGTGTTTCTGTATTGCAAAAGAGCAAGGTAGGGGTCTTGGTTTGACGATTCTGCTTTCTTCAGAAGATTCTTCACTGTCTGTATGGCTCTTTCTGCCATGCCGTTGGATTGTGGATGCTTGGGGCTTGATGTAGTATGTCTAAATCCCCATGACTTAGCAAACTTAGCAAACTCCGAACAGCTGAATTGGGGACCATTGTCGCTGACCACTTCTTTAGGTATGCCATGACGTGCGAATTGCGATTTCAGCTGTACGATGACATCTGTAGATTTGACTGAAGACAGGAGGCCTACTTCAAAATACTTGCTGTAGTAGTCTACTGAAAGCACATAGTTCTTGCCTGCATGGTGGAATAGGTCTACGCCGACTTTCTCCCACGGCAACGTAGGAACGACGTGTGCAATCATTGGTTCTTTCTGCTGAGACTTTTGATATTCGTTGCACGTTGCGCACTTTGCCACAGTGTCTACAATCTGCGAAGACATGCCAGGCCAATAGAAAACCTCTCTGGCCGTTGCTAAGCATTTGTCTCTACCCAGATGACCCTGGTGAATCCGCTGTAGCATTTCTCTCTGAAGAGACTTGGGCACAACTATTTGTTCTCCCTTGAATATCAGCCCGTTTGTCTCGCTCAGTTCTTCATGGAACCCTGAATACGGACGTATTTCTGCCGGGACATCAGTCTTCCTTTGTGGCCAGCCTTCGCAAATATGATGCTTCAGAAGTTGTAAAGTTTCGTCTTGCAACGTTGCCTGCTGGAACACCTCCATCTTCTCGTCAGAGACAGGAAGACTGTTGACTACCAGGTGAATCTGGGCTTCCCAGTCGTCACTAGCCGGAGACTGTTTAGGCAAAGCTGCTCTGGAGAGGGTGTCAGTAATGAACATTTCCTTGCCAGCTTTATATGCGAGTGCAATATCATATTTCATTAGTCGAAGGAGCATCCGTTGAAGTCGAGGTGGCGCTGAAGACAACGGCTTCTTGATTATAGCTTCCAATGGCTTGTGGTCTGACTCCACCGTTACAGGGCGTCCGTAGACGTAGTAGTGAAAGTGCTCTACGCCAAAAACCACAGCCAACATCTCTCTTTCGATGTTAGCGTATCTTCTTTCACAGTCAGTCAGGGAGCGCGAAGCATAGGCTACTGGCTTGCCCTCTTGTATCAGCACGGCACCCAATCCTGTCTGAGAAGCATCGACTGACAGCCTTATTGGCTTGGAGGAATCATAGAACGCGAGGACAGGTGCTACAGTTATCAGCTTCTTCAATTCTTCAACTGCTGCCTGGTGCTGATCCATCCACTGCCATTCTGTGTCCTGCTTCAACAACTGTCGCAGCGCCGCCGTCACTTCCGACAGGTTGGGAATGAACTTCCCAAGGTAGTTCACCATACCTAGGAAACGTTCGAGCTCTTTGCGGTTGACTGGACATGGCATTGCTTGAATCGCTTCCACCCTGGAGTCGTCAGGTTTTATGCCATCTGCTGTTATGATGTGACCTACAAATTTTACCTCATTGACCCTAAGGCTGCATTTGGTTGGTTTCTTGATTGTAGCAGATTATTAATTATTATAATTAATAATCTGCTACAGAGCAAGGACCTAAATCAACACTGAACCACCGAAGCTATCATCTTGTTAAGATGGCCAGTGAAAACAAAAAGATCGCTATAAAAAAAAAATCTTGCCCACCACGAGATTCGAACCTGGGTCACCGGTGTGCTAGGCGACAGCTCTCCACCACTGAGCTTCACCAAGGTTATTAAACGCAGCCGCTAACTCCCATTATAACAAAACAATGAGGAAGCTATGAGAATTTCGCGGCAAGACAACGAGAGTAAGTTTCGCTGAAGAGATTCAACTGGAGTACCGCATTTACTTTTCTTCGCACAAAATGTGGGAAGACTAGCACTAAAGGTTGAATTTTCCTCTTGGTATCTTGGTCGGCGAAACAGAGAGACTACAAGTTTCCCCCACGCGTTTGTTCAAACGTAACGGGGAATTTCAACATTCTAAACTCAATCTCATCCATCTGCGCAGCAACACAAAAGTCATCGTCACACACTTCTAAAAAAAATAATAATAATAAAAAAACCTACAGCACGCGGCCACACTTAAAATTCAAACGTCTCATCATAGATTATATGCATCAGCACGAATGGAGAAAAAATAAACTTCAAAACCACAATCCATGAACAACACCACAAAGAGAATAGAGAAACTCGTGTAAAAAGAAAACACCACACACACACAACCCATAAACCATAAAGCACACTACCAAACGAATCGAGAAACTTCAAAAACAAAATCCATGAACAAAGAACTAAGCCATAAACATTTTCCAGCCACAATCAATACTTTTTCAAGTTTCAACAAAAGCCAAAATGATCTACAACGAAACCTCAGCCTATTGTATGTAGCATCCAGTATGATGATGATGATGATGATGATGATGATGATGATGATGATGATGATGATGATGATGATGATGATGATGATTATTATTATTATTATTATTATTATTATTATTATTATTATTATTATTATTATTATTATTATTGTTTTATACTGTTCTGAAATATCATTCATTATGTTTTAGCCTACATTGTTCTGAAGTAGCCTCCTATACTTCAGTGTGCTCTTAGCCTATAATAATGGAAGTCCTATGCAATTTGCAATATAGCCTGCACCGCTCAGAAGTTAGTACAACGGCTTGTGTTAAACTGTTCTCCAGGTACAAAAGCCTCAAATCGTTAAAGTTTGAACTGAACAAAACGTGAATTCTTCAGCAGTGACAACCGTAGGTGAATCATACCATAGGCCTACTTAATCTTCAGCCCTTCGTGTGGTGACCTAAGCTTCAACTTTATCTGAGGGAACACGCATTATCTGAACTTGCCCTAGATAGCTCTTTTTATATTTTGCAACAATACATTTTCGACCACCCAAAAGCCGTCACACTGAAAGTCCAATATTAAACCACCAAAGACGTTTTCTTAACATTTCTTAAACCACTAAAACCGTCACAGGAAAATGTGTTCGAACCACCAACACAACACGCTCTTATTGAACTATTAACGGGGGAAGAGAGAGAGAGAGAGAGAGAGAGAGAGAGCTCTCCAATTGGTACAAAACACACATTCTGAGAAACCACCACAGGCGAAAGCATCCACATCCACAGCCGCCTCCTAAATGCCTACGACAGCAACTACAGCCACAGCAATTTCGTCCACTAGTTATCGAACATCTACAACGGCCGGCAGCGGCGGCAACAACGACATAGGCAGCGACGCAACAGAGGGTAAAATGAAGAACACACAAAAGCGGTTGTCGCGGGCAAAGCACAAATCGTTAGCGTGTATAATAAATAGCCTCTTCTGTCTTGTTACTGATAATGGAATGGGGTCTAGCTAGGCTAGTCTATATTCAGCGTTCGCTGTCCAATAACTTTATGGCTTTTGTTTTGCGCCTTTCGTTCCACTCCATGTTTTTGGAGTTCGCTGTTTTAGTATTTTGTTCAGCGATTTGTGAGGCTGGTGGCGGCGGAGGTGGTGACAAAGGTTGGGGAGATGGTGGGTGGGTGTGTGTTGGTGATTGTGACATTGCCTCCTATTTTGTCAATAATCGTGCGAACAGCGAATTTAGCGACAGTTTCCGAAGAAAATGCTATTTTTTTAAAAGCCATTTGTGTTGGATTTTCGCTTAAAATTTTTAATCAGTGTTCTGTGATGGCCCGGTGGTGATGTTGCTGTTATCCGTAGGTAGTGGTGGTGTTGATGGTGGAGGTGGTGTTTATAGTAGCTTCTCTTTTGTCAACAATAGCGGGGCTTATATTCAGTGAAAGTTTCCGAATAATTAAAAAAAAATTTAGCGTGTGTTTTGGATTTTGCTTTTAATGTTTGCTAAGTGCTTTATGACAGGTGTTTGTAATTTTTGTTTTCAGTGGTGCTGGTATTATAATAGCTTCTGTTTTGTCCATATATATCAGCGTTCCTTTTCGAAGAGTGTTTATTGTTAGAATTTTTGTTGGGGTTTCACTTTTAGGCTTTGTTCAGTGCCTTGTGAGGATGATGGTGCAGATGGAGATGTTGTTGCTGGCGGTGGTGATGGTACTGGTGATGATGAAGGATGGTAGAGGAACTTCTAAGGTTATCCGTGGTACTGGGGATCTATAATATACAGTAGTTAGCATTAGTTTTGGAAGACAATATTTTCAGCTTTTATTTTGGTCCGTTCGTTCTGTTTACGCACTGTTTACTATAGCTAGGTTGTTGTTGTGCTTGTTGTTGTTGTGGTGGTCTGTGATGGTCCTGTTGGAGCTAAACTAATAGGATAGGTGTTGGTTTGGTGTTACATTACATTACATTATTATTGCTTTAGGTTCAGCCGACTCTTCCGAGCCAAATCAGGACCGGACAACCCCCGATCCAAATAAAAGATCTGCCGAAACAACCGTAGTGGTAAAACCGAAAGCTCTCCACCAGCCAGTCACTTTACAATAAAGACATCCCACGCATGGGACGGCTGAGGCTTCACCCCAACTTATCGAACCCCCGTTTACAAAAACAAAATAGAATACAAACATCATTATAAATTATCAACAAAACACATACATATAAAATGCCTACATTGCTAAATAATAACATCATATGCATAGGAAGCCCTAGTGACCACCTGGCAGAAAGCGTCCAATATTCCCAAGCTGATCCAACAGACCTCATACACAAACAAGGAGTCTTGTCCCGGTCGAGTTTTCAAGAAAAAAGGTAGGAGACTGGTCGAGCGAAGAAGACGATAGTATAGCAGATCGATAGAAAAGAGCAGGAATGAGAAAGAGCAAATGAGAAAGACAGCGACAGTGGGAATTTAAAGCACTAAATTTCCAGAAAGTGGGGATACTATTTATACTGAAACCCCCGGGGGTCTAAGTCTTGGTTTGGTGTGCAGTAAATGAGAGATAGAGGTGGACATGTATAGACTATAGGACTATTCCGCTTTGTTCACAGCAGGGTTGCTGTCATTCAGCCTTTGTAAACATCTGATTGCTACGCTCTCGATCATTTCTTAATTCTTTTTCAAAGAAGCTCAATGAGCATGAACTTTATCCGTGGATAGCTACGCTATACAAGACAACGTCATCATCATCCTCATCATTTTAGGAGATTGTTATTGTTCCTGGCGATTATGGTGGTTTGACACGGCGTGTGTGTGTGTGTGTGGTGGCGTTTGTGTGTGTGTGTGTGGGAGGGGGGGTGCGCGCACCTTTTTGTTGTAGCCCCTCCTTTTCCTCGGGCAGATTCATGTTTATAATCTGATCAGTGTAATGTTGTGTTCAATCGATTACAGAGGCGTGTACGTCGCAGAAGTCTTCTTTTAATCTCTCTCTCTCTCTCTCTCTCTCTCTCTCTCTCTCTCTCTCTCTCTCTCTCTCTCTCTCTCTCTCACTCACTCTGTCTCTCTCACTCTCTAATACATTTTCGAATAATGTGTATGTATGAGTGGTGGTTATTGTTTCTGCTGTTGCTGTTTCTGCAAACAAACGGATTTCTTCAGGAAAATCTCATGAATCGTTTTGTCAGTGGCTGATTAGTGTACGTGTAAGGAACCAGAACAGAACGCTTGCAAAAGTCAATAGAATTTCAATATCACCTTTGAATCAATCTACTGTCTCCACACAATCGAATCTTCAGTAAGCGAGTAATGCACGGTACACACACCAGCGAGGCTATTATGAGAGCACGCACAACAAGTATCACTGAAAAGTATCCGTGAGAAGAGCTAGGCCACACATATAAATTGAAAACTTCAAAGAATGCACCCACAAAATCCTTCTTCTTCAAAACCTTTCAGCATGCATCTTGGCACAATTCCCTAAAAACGCGGCAGACGCCGAAAAAAAAGAAGAGAGAAAGTCAGCAGTCGATCATAAAAGTACTTCTAAGTTCGCAGAGAGTTGTACAGACTGTTACACTCTGCCACGAATTCATGCTCCCAACTTCAAAAGGCAGTTTCGATGCACAATTCTTTTCTTCAAAATGTTTATTGTACTCTCACTTACGTTTGCTCCTAAACGAACGGCAGCCGTGCGCCAAGAAGTGAAGTCGCTTTGCTATCCTACAGCAAGTCGATCATACGTGCACACCACTGTGCCAGAAAGGGGGGGGAGAGGGAGGGAGGGAAGGAGAGAGAGAGAGAGAGAGAGAGAGAGAGAGAGAGAGAGAGAGAGAGAGAGAGAGAGAGAGAGAGAGAGAGAGAGAGAGAGAGAGAGAGAGAGGAGAATTGAAGTTTCGCTTCTCGTATTCTGTCAAGGTTATGCCCTTCTACCTACTGTAGGCTGAATATTGGCGAGGAGAGAAGCGCGTACTCCACAGGCTTGCCTTTCAGATAACTCGACACTTGTTGGCAATATTAACCAGAGCCCACAGTTGATTCAAAAGCAAGCACCCCCCCTTCCCTCCCCACCTTTGACCCCTCCCTCCTTACATATTGCAGCAACGCCCATTTTATTTCGGCTCTAAAGCTTTTTTTCTTTTTAGAAAGTGTTAAAGTAGTTCAAAAAGAAGACGGAGCACGATCACAGCCATATTCTGGTCGTTCGGGATTGCTCCGTTGTCATGGGGCGTTAGACAGTGCGCATCAAGCAGCAAGTTGGCGCCTTGAGTTAGATTCTAAAGTTCTCAGCCAGCGCCTTGAGCGTCTCTTTGTGCTTATCGCGCTATATAAGAACAAATCAACAGGAGAGTAAAGGAAGGACAAATATACCAATATACTGTTTAGCGCGTACTCTATACAATTATGACATAATGAAAACAGCTAGTCTATAGCCCATATCCCGCTTGCTGCAATAGTCACCACTCCCCCCCCCCCCTCTTCCTCCCCAAAAAAGGAAGAAAAAAAAGAGGGTGGGGGGTGGGGGGTGGGGGTTGAAACTGCGAACACTAAGTCCAAAGTCAAAATCACACTAATACAATCGAAAGTTTATGAAAAGTTATTTTCAAAAACTGATTGTTTAGATTCTTAAAACGAATTCAAGGCCTGTGTTTTACAATCCATCCAGATGAGATGGCGGGCCGTTACGACCTTGCTTTGTACACGAGAAACCGTTATCTAGGGTCCCATTCGTTACGCCAGTTACATCACCCTTCGCTTACACAATGCAAAGTAAAAACCATTCCTTGGGTACGTGAGGCTAGGGAACGTTAACGTTGATGTCAAGCACTTGTATGTTCACCAGTAGAAGTCTATGTAGATGTGAAGTGTGAGGTAGAATTTATTCATTCTTTTAAATTAACGTCCCCGGACACAGAGTGAATAGGGGACAACGTGAGATAGAATAATACATATCCACAATAAATACGTAGTAGGTCATGCCTAAACGTGACATCCAAGCAAAGAGTGTAGGAACGATTGTTCATACAATCTTTGATCCAAGGCAGTTCCATCACACATACACCCCCATCCTTCACCTACCCTTCAGATACTGAGGACGACGATGATAATGTTAGATAAGCAATGCTTATTGTGTCCGGCGGACTGCGAACAGGCGAATCAAGCCCCCCATGATGATGATGTTGATGATGATGGTGATGACGATAACGACGATGATAATAATGATGACGACGACGATAATGATAACGATGATATTTTTGACGACGATGACGAAGACACAACACAATGAGTGACATTAGGATTGGAGGTAATCCGGTGACAGTTGTGACACTCCGGTAGCGAGTACCACGGCGTGGGATAACTGCAGTAGCAAAGCCGACCACAACACACCGCAACACCACCAGCTTAGCTGGCAAAGCCATAAAACGGCGCGCGACAAACCTCACAACACAATGCAATCAATCGCCCTTCGTCGTTCCTCCCAAAACAAAACACAGCATTCTCTGTGTAGCACCATTCCACCACTCCTCTCTTCCCCTCCTCCCCCACCCCCTTTCTCTTGTGCTACTCTCAGTTCACCCTAGTTTGAAGAAAACGTCAGTTGTTCTCAGATAGGGCACTCGTCAAAAAACACCACATCATCGAATAAACAATATTAAGATTCATGTAAGAACCAACACCTCAATACTACGAGGGTCATTCAATAAATAAGGTGAATTTTTCGGTATAAGGACTTCTAAGGTCATCATGGGCAATTTTGTGTGCTGTCCCAGCAGATAAGCTCAAAGTCCTTGCAATGTCATCCACTGTCCACCTTCTGTCCGGCTGAATGAGGTCACGAACGGATTCGATCACCTCAGGAGACCTCACTTCTGCAGGCCTCCCAGGCTTGTCTTCATCCTCAACACTGCTCCGTCCTTCTTTAAACAATTTAGCCCACTTGTAGACATTTTTTCGGCTGAAACATGTGGCACCATACACAGTTGACATTCTCCTATGAAATTCAACTGGTTTGCACTCTTCAGCAACCAAAAACTTGATAACTGACCGCTGTTCAATCCTGGAGCATGCTTCTTGGTCGGCCATCTTTGTTAATCGCTAAGACTTCAAAGTTTTGTTTTTCAATCTGCGAAAGAAATTACATCCATGTGAAAAATAAGTAAAACAAAACAAAAAAAAATTTAAAAACTAAGCTTCTATCTGTATTAAAAGTCTTTATACCGGAAATGTCATATTATTTATTGAATGACCCTCGTACCAGCAAACAATTGGAGCACAGTAGGAAGCGACTTCGGGGCAGCTTAAGTTAGATCCTGTTTGGGTGGAGTTGGGGGAGGAGGAGGAGGGGGGGAGGCAGCACCTTGAGTACCTCTTTGAGCTGATAAAGCGCGTTATAATAATGACAGGAACACTTCGATTCACTTCCTTATAAGAAATAATTGTGCTACTGCAAAAGGGTCACCACAAATAAAACACTACAGTAGTGGCCACACTTGGCTTAGCCCCCGTTGGGGTGCGGTGGGTTTCAGTATAAATAGTATCCCCACTTTCTGGAAATTTAGTGCTTTAAATTCCCACTGTCGCTATCTTTCTCATTTGCTCTTTCTCATTCCTGCTCTGTTCTATCAATCTGCTATACTATCTTCTTCTTCGCTAGACCAGTCTCCTACCTTTTTTCTTGAAAACTCTTCCGGGACAAGACTCCTTGTTTGTGTGTGAGGTCTGTTGGATCAGCTTGAGAATATTGGACGCTTTCTGCCAGGTGGTCACTAGGGCTTCCTATGATGTTATTATTTAGCAATGTAGGCATTTTATATGTATGTGTTTTGTTGATAATTTATAATGATGTTTGTATTCTATTTTGTTTTTGTAAACGGGGGTTCGATAAGTTGGGGTGAAGCCTCAGCCGTCCCCTGCGTGGGATGTCTTTATTGTAAAGTGACTGGCTGGTGGAAGGCATTCAGTTTTCCCACTAGGGTTGTTTCGGCAGATCTTTTATGCGGATTGGGGGTTGTCCGGTCCTGATTTGGCTCGGAAGAGTCCGCTGGACCTAAAGCAACAATTATGTAATGTAATGTAACGTTTTACGGCTTAGGCATTTGGTTCTAAGATTTTTCACTGACTAGAATTTTAACGGGTGGTCACAACTTATGAGTATATTGGCCACATTGGCTTACGTTTTACGGCTTATGCATTGGGTCGGAAGGTAGTGGCGCCATGTTTGTCAGGGTTGGAATTTATAAAAGTGTGTAGCTGTGTACTTTCACTACAACAAGGCACTTTTCCATGATGTTGTAACGTACTCTTTCACGATTTGACTTATAATATGAAACAACTTTACCCAGTTCGACACGCAATAAAGGAATTCAACTGCCTTAGCTCGCCAATGAAAACCATGGAAGTACAAACTATGGAAACACGTCTTCTTTCTATGACTAAGGGAGTTCGCAGCCAAGTCACGTGGTTTTGCCCTTGTGTTCGATACTTCCGGTTGCAGAAAGTCTTATGTCCGCATCATGGAAGTACAAACCATGGACCAATTAGATGACCTTGTTGAGGCATGTAGATACTTTTTCCTTTCTAAATTTCTATGTTCTAACGAAGAAGAAAAGTGTAAGTACTAGATCTAATGTTCTTCATCGATTTTTGAAATGTGAAACCTGATGTTTTCGACTGTGCAAATAGCCGCTATCGGAGAGACCACCATTGACGTGTCATTCACTCATTGTCACTTCGTCTTGCCGTATATGCCCACAATCAATCGTGTTGATTATTATGGCACTTTTTACCAAGGTGCATGCTGGGTGTGTTCTTGTTACCGGCACCCACCCGTCTAGGACATGAGCGTCAGGATCTTTAAAGTCCGTTATGATGGAATGTATGCTACACAGACTAGACCTCGGTATATACTCTCATCCGAAGAAGTAGGAAACTGGAGTAAAGTGTCTTACCCAAGGACACAACACAATGCCCCGGCCTGGGCTCGAACTCGGGACCTTCCGATCCGCAAGCCAACGCTCTAGCCATTCGGCCACCGTGCCTCCCTTGCGAGGCAAGGTAGAGATCTAGATTGTAGTCATTTCTTATCATGGACATTTTTATGATACATTTGTAACTTTAGTAGTGTATATATTTCATCTATCGTTGTTTTTGACTTATTTCTTTTAGTTTACGAGGTACGATATAAACTTTACAGGCAGTCAGCAAGCAGTTTTGAAAGTGCAAAACCGAAGAAGAAAAGTATGCCTACCTTTGTTTTGCACAGATGCTGTTGCCGTGTTGATGTTTCGTACTGTCATAGTACACATTTCTTTTTTTAATTTTTTTTTAATTTCAGAAATGCTCTGCATCTGTATCACCTGGCAGCTTTGAGGGCTCATTCTGCACATTCCGCTTCTGACTGTACAACGGGCGAAACAGCAGCAACTGCCCTGAGGGCGACCTTTGGCGGACATGTCAACAGGGTCAAAATATCACTATCAAAACATGTACGCCATTCAGCAACCGGAAATTTGGAACACACACATCCAAAAAAGACGGGAAGCAGAGAACTCGCCGAAAGCCGTGCATCCATATACTGAAGAATCCATGATGGAAACGGAAACTCCGATGGTATGGCCACGTCACCAGAGCCTCAGGCTTTGCAAAGACCATCCTGCAAGGCACAGTGCAAGGTGGCAGAAGAAGTCTGAAGAGGGAGACAGAAAAAAGAGGTGGGAGGACAACATTCGAGAATGGACTGGTTTGACATTGAGCGAAGCCATGAGGGTTGCTGAGGACAGAGAAAGTTGGAGTACGCTGGTTAAACGATCGTCTGTGGTGCCCCAACGACTTTCAAGTTACGAGATAGGATAGGATAGAATAGCTCGCCAAGTCGTGTGTAGCAAACAGCCTGTGTTGCGTGTAATCACACATATACATGTACAAGGGAGGATTTTACGTTGACCTCTAAGCTAATGACGTCACACTCTCGCATCTGTTGGTCCTCGTACGCCCGGCTTACATATTTTTGCATTAGAAATCAAACAGGCGATATACTTGTGAAAGTCCCACCGCCGTAGCGCAACAAGGTAGAGCGTTCGCTTGGCACACCGATGACCCAGGTTCGAATCCCGTGGTGGGCGATATAAAAAGTGGCCATTTTCACGGTCCATTTTAGCCGTATGATTGCTCTGGTGGCTCAGTGTTTATTCAGGTCCCTACCCCTCTTTCCCTGGGATGGTTATCCCCGTCTGCCATGTCGCCAATAGTGGGTGTAGACGTTAAACCTCGATGTTCATTCAATCTTTCATTTGTGAAATTTTAGGTTGGCCAGTACGCAAGGAAATACAAAAGGAATTTTTAAGTGTAACACCAGTGTGGCCAGGTGCTACAGGTCAATGTGGCCAGGCCTTGAAGGCTTGAGAGAACCAACAACTAAGCAGCTTACATACACAATGAAGGTCTTTTTTTAAATTTTAAAATAAAGAAAAGGGAGAATAATAGTCAGAGCCAAAAAAAAAAAAAAAAAAAACTCGGTTAACACTGAATAATCTGACAAGATACGAACACAGTAAACACTATAATGGATGGCCACAATCAAACGACAAAACAACCAATGCAAGAACACTAAAACAATAGAAGTGTAGGTAAATTCCAAAAGTATAAACGGGGTCAACGCTAAATTCCTGGTTTTTAATGGCCAACAGAGAGTTGTGTTGTGCGTTGTTTTGTATTGGAATAAAACGGAGGAACTGTTAGCTTTCAAGGTTTACAATAATGATAAAAAATGTATACATAAACCCAATTCCCAAACTTATCCTATCCTATCCCATAACTCGGAGGTCGTAGGGGCATCACAGATGATCGTTTAACCAGCGTACTCCATCTTTCCCTGTCCTCAGCAACCCTGATTGTTTCGCTCAGTGTCAAACCAGTCCATTCTCGAATGTTGTCCTCCCGCCTCTTTTTCGGTCTCCCTCTTCTTCTACCTCCTTGTACTGTGCCTTGCAGGATGATCTTTGCAAGACCTGATGATCTGGTGACGTGGCCATACCATCGGAGTTTCCGTGACTTCAGCACTGTGAGCAGGTCATCGTGTTGTCCAATGGCTTGTGTGATGGTCTGTTGGACTTCGTCGTTGGTGATGTGCTGGGTATAGCAAATGCCCAGAAGTCTTCTTTAGCACCTCATCTCCATGCTTTGTATGGTTAAAAAAAAAAGGCAAAACGAAACCATATTGGAGCTAAGCTCTTTTCAAGGCGGACAAAACCTGGGTTTGTCTGAAATAGCTTTCTTAAGCACATGTACACATATGAGTTTTTTTCATTGTAATATTGCACTGTGTTGTATCGTATTGCATTGTATGTATCGTATTGTATTGAATCGTTGTATTGTATTGAATTGTATTGTAAATAATATCAAAATATTTGAATATGTACACTGCATACATGGTATTATAAGAGAATTCCGCCTGGGTTTACAATGCCAAAATTTAGGATGGTGAACAATCAACATTCAATAAAAAACGGGTTCAACACTGAATAATCTGACCACAACAAAAAAAAAAAAAAAGAAAGAAAAAAGAAAGAAAGTAAATTGCTCAAAATACCATGAGAAAATTGCGTCTGTAAGTTTATAAGTTTACATTAATGCCAGTTAATTGTTGTGTCAGTTTCGGTTCGGGAAGATTCAAGATTCAATGGAAACGGGTTTACATTATGTAAAATGAAAAGATACGTAGTGACTTCCTCACAAGGCCAAAGGAAAAATGCGTGTATTATTTATTTATTAGTTTACAACAATGCCAGTTATTTGTTGTGTAAGTTTCGGTTCGCGAAGATTCAAAATTCAATGGAACCCGGGTTAACAATGAAGAATCTGAGAAGATACCAACAAAGTAAATTGGTCACAATGCCAAGAAGAAAATGCGTCTGCGGTTTTACAGCACAACAACGTCAGGTAAGAACAATCCGTCTACGATTACAACACCACAACGCCAGTAGCAGCCGTCGTAATGCTAAAAAACAAACAAACAAACAAACAAAAAACCACACACACACCAATGCGTCTACGTTCACAACACAACAACGTCAAGTATTTGTTGTAAGAAGAAAATGCGCCTGCCTTCACATTGCAATATTCCAGTGAATGCACACCGAGGTTTAAAGTCTACACCCGCCATTGGAGATACGGCAGAGGAGGACCCAGATAACTGTCCCAGGAAAGAAGAAGGTTGGGACTTAAAATCAACACTAAGCCACCAGAGCACCCATTCTGCTAACATGGACAGTGACCCCCAAACAAGAATTTGTCTCTAGGTTGAAGCCCATTTGGAAAGACAGGACCATCAGTCTACATTCCAAAGTAAGACTGCTGCGCTCCCTTGTCATCTCCATCTTCCTATACGCTTGCGAAGCTTGGTCCCTCACAGCAGATCTCCAACGAAGAATAGTTATACAAAGCATGGAGATGAGGTGCTAAAGAAGACTTCTGGGCATTTTCTATACCCAACACATCACCAACGACGAAGTCCGACAGACCATCACACAAGCCATTGGACAACACGATGACCGGCTCACAGTGGTGAAGAAACGGAAACTCCGATGGTATGGCCACGTCACCAGATCATCAGGCCTTGCAAAGACTATTCTGCAAAGCACAGTGCAAGGAGGTAGAAGAAGAGGGAGACCGAAAAAGAGGTGGGAGGACAACATTCGAGAATGGACTGGTTTGACACTGAGCGAAGCCATCAGGGCTGCTGAGGACAGAGAAAGATGGAGTATGCTGGTTAAACGATCATCTGTGGTGCCCCTACGACCTCCGGGTTACGGGACAGGATAGGATAGGATAGGACTTTTGTCTCGCCCATCGCGGGGTTCGAACTTGGGTCATTGGCGGGGTGCCAGGCGGACGCTCTGCCACCGAGCTACTACGGGTGAGAAAAAAATTGCCAGTGTCTGTTGTTAGACTACATTAAAAAAAATAATAAAATGCTTCGGTTTCGCGAATAAACCCCCAGTCGGGACTGATATTACGGTGATAATGATCAGTGTCAAGGAGTCAAAGACAAAAATACACAACCCATTATGCAGCGATGCAATGGAAGTCAAATACTGTATTGTACGGGGGGAAGAGGGGGCGGGGGGGGGAGAGAGCTCATGGAAAAAAAAGTTAACCATAAGGTGCGAAGGATGGAAGCAGAAAAGAACGGGGAGAAGGATGAAGGGTATTTAGGTGGATGTGTGCATTCTGGCGCTTTAAAAAAAACTGGAAGTGGATGGGATAAAAAGAGACTTGAGAGGGGGGAAAAAAGCAAAAAATGCGTGTATTTTCTTTTAAACTGTTTGCTATGACTGTCGCGCGTTTTAAACATTTTTTGTTAATTTTAACAAATAAACTACCACGAAAATATTAAACACAGAAAAACTCCCATCAGTTCAGTGGGTAGATTACCGTCCCCGGACACGGATGCGTATGGGGGACTTGCAAAAACTCCCATCCATATGGAAGGGCTTTTTATTTAAAGGGCCGACCCCACTTTTGACCTCACCCCCTGGACACATCCTTTTAACATTCACAGTGAGTGTTCCACCACTGAAAAATAATCTTACAACCAAAACTAACTCTTTCGAGAGTATAGTTTGTTTCTATTTTCAAACGAATAAATTCCGTCGTTTTTGTGCCTTATAGTATTAGCAAGGGCTACCCAGCATTCTGGAGCTAAATATAGCACCTACCAAAACCGGTGACAGAACGCGTTGAAAATAAAAAATAAAAAATAGGCTCGTAAATTTGTCGCTTCGGGTTGATAAAACAGACCCTGCCTTACACCAGACACCAAAGACGCACACGTCAAGCCGCCTGCTTTGCTCAGAAATAGGGTTCTTCTTCTTCTTCCATTTGTCGACCACGATCAATAATGATCACTATTGTCGCAATAGGGCGATATATTGTCACTGGGGGTAAGAAATGGTTTGATAAGGGGCAGGGCTGTTGGGTAAGAGAGGGGAGAGGGTGGAGAGGGGGGAGGTGCATGGGATTGTGGAGGTGTGGGCTACAGCACCGCCAGCGCCCTTGTAATGAAGGCGCTGACTGACGGTGCCTGCACCACCTCAGCGGGCAGGAGGTTCCAGTCGCGGACGGTCCGGGGGAAGAAGGCTGACTGGCGGTGGTCTGTACGGCAGGGGATGCGGGTGTACTGTAGGCTGTGGCCACGCCGGGATCTGGATGGCAGTGGTTTCAGGTGGGAGCATCTGACTTGGATGGTTTTGTGGTGGATTTTAAAGAAGGTGGATAGTCGGGCTATTGTTCGGCGTTTTTGAAGGGAGGGCCATTTCAGCTGCTCTAGCATTGCTGACACACTGGAGGTCGCCTTGTAGTCATTCATGACAAAGCGGGCTGCTCGTCGTTGGACTGCTTCCAGGTCATCTGTCAGGTTCTGCTGAGAAGGGTCCCATACGGTTGAGGCATATTCGAGGTGGGGGCGCACCAGGGCTTTGAACGCTAGTTCCTTTACTTGACGTTGGCGGGTTTTCAGGTTCCTCCGCACGAAGCCAAGAACGGAGTTTGCTTTGTTGGTGACCCTTTGGATGTGCTCATCCCACTTGCCATTGGCCTGTATGGTGACACCCAGGTACTTGGTGGAGGTAACGTTTTGGAGGGTGAGGCCATGTAAGGTGTACTGGGTTGCTTGGTCAGCCATCCTTCTGGCGATGTTGAGGATGACACACCTGCTGGGATGGAACTCCATATTCCAGGCTTCCTCCCACTTCTCCAAGGCAGCAAGGTCGGCCTGGAGGATTTGTTGGTCGTGGTCATTCGCTCTGGCGCGGTAGAGCATGGTGTCGTCCGCGAGCAGTCTGGAGGTAGAGGCAACCCTGTCTGGTAGATCGTTGATGTATACGAGGAACAGACAAGGGCCAAGGACGCTGCCTTGAGGTACACCGGACTTCACACATACTGGGTCAGACCGGGCTCCCTCAACGACAACGGATTGGGTACGTCCTTCCAGAAAGTTTGCTATCCATGTGTTCGTCTGCCCCCTGACACCATAGTGGTCCAGCTTGTGCACTAGTAGGCTGTGGTTCACTTTGTCGAAAGCCTTCGCAAAGTCCATCACTACGACGTCAGTGGGCAGGCCGCGCTCCATGTTGGGTTAAAGGTCACACGGCCATACTGTTAATACACAGGGGAAATCACTCCTTGTTCAGAACCGAAATAAAAAATTCAAACTTCAGCGGTTGGTTTGAGCAACGAAAGCCCACTTTGTCATGGTGTACTGTGATAACAAAGCCAATTTTAGGGTAAGCACGTTTTGGCCAATAGTAAACAAAGCCTTGGAATTGGGGCCTTCAAACTATGACGTAGCCTCCACTTGACTTTAGCAAAAGACGAAGAACAAAAGGTTGACGTCCTTCTGCATGAGGGTCAAGAACGAATTGAATTTTCAAACCTTGCATAGTTATGACTAACTGATTTAGCACAGCACAGCGCAGCTTCGCAACACATAGCCAAGTCAATTCAAATAATGTTATGTCCAAGATAAATTACAAGGGACATATATGACTCGGAATCGAGATTAAAACACACACGCAACCCCACTCACAACCGCACACACACCCACACCCACACCCACACACACACACACACACACCAAACACACACACACACAGGCACGGTGGTCTAATGGGAGTGCTTTAACTTCCGGAACTAAAGGTCCCGGGTTCGAGCCTTGTCCGGGCCATTGTGTTGTGTCCCTGGGAAAGACACTTTACTCCCGTTTCCTACTCCTTCGGATGAGAGTATAAACCGAGGTCTAGTCTGTGTGTCGCATACATTTCATCATAACGGACTTTAAAGATCCTGACGCTCATGTCATAGACGGGTGAGTGCCGGTAACAAGAACACACCCAGCATGCACTTGGTCCTTCTCCCCCATCCCTGGCTGGCCAGGATAGTGCTCAGTTGTCCGGGCGTCAGACCATGCGCCCAAGAGTCTGGTCAAGTACGGCGAGATAAGTGCGCTATAAAAATCCTCAATAATAATAATAATAATAATAATAATAATAATAATAATAATAATAATAATAACAACACAGGAACGCGCGCTCTCGCGTTTTGCGCGCCTTTACACGAACATGCTAATAACATCAAGGCTCGTCGGCACCAATGTCCCTTTAAGAATTAATAATTAAATTAACAACTGAAGTCTTATCAAATGCTTTGTTCGTGAGTGATTAACTACAGTAGTCCTGATACTTGCCTGTGGTGTGGACTTGTGTATGACTGTTTACCAACATCGGGTTCAATTTCCATGAGCTATGTTCTGTGGTCCCATTTTCTCTGTTTTGTTATTGATGAAGATCTGTGGCCAACACATGAACCAGGACCCATAATCATCATGTATCTTAAAAAAAAGTATTGATTTTTCCATTCCCAATTTGCAAACTCTGGAAGTTCGTCTCCAATAAGTAAGTACAGGTAGCCTCTGATATGTTGACATATAATTCACAAGAAATATGGCTATCGTGGGCTTACAAGGAGGGTTTTCGTCTCTGGAACTCCCTCACCCGTCTTAGGACATGTGCGTCAGGGTCTTCAAAGTCCGTGCTATTAATGCCTAATTCCATGTGCCTCACCGCGTCTAATTTTCGGGAATAAAGTGTCTGTGCTAAGCTTGACATGCGATGGAATGCATGAGCGAAACAGACTAGGCCTCGGATTATACTCTCACCCGAAATAGGAAAACTATACACTTGTGCACCTTGTAATCTCCACCATAAGAGAGAAAATGGGGGCATCGAATACAATGGCTCCCCTGATGCCCTTTGCCGTAACCATGGCAAAGCAACTATCTACGCAATAGTGCTAAAGGTCAAACATCCCAAGATACTTGTGGCGCATCTCGCCTATTCAACAAAACACAAAGCAAACTCACAAGCAAGAGATATGTTATCCTCTCTCCCCATTTCACCCCTTCTTTCTCTCTCTCCTCGACAGACTGACAGACAAACACACACACACACACACGCACACACACACACACGCTACACTATACTAACTCGGTGCAATCTTAATAATTAACCTGTTGTACCGCGCGCTACACAAAGCTTTCAGAACTCGTTCAGAAGCGTAGTAATACATATACAAATAACTATGATGTTAAAAGACTGAGGACGTTGTACAACAAATTGTTAACACATTTCCAGCACACCGTAATATAGTTAACAGCTACTGTCAATCAGCTGCTTGTATAAGAAAAAAAAGTATTTTGTGTACAAATAGTTCAATGATGTGAACACATAGTTCAATGATGTGTACAAATAGTTCAATGATGTGTAAAAACCCACAAGAAAGGTTTGAGCCGTTGTAAAAATACTCCGCTGTTGTTAAACCAACAACAAAACCATTGGGACGATAATAATAATAATAATAATAATAATAATAATAATAATAATAATAATAATAATAATAATAATAATAATAATAATAATAATAATAATAATAATAAATAAATAAATAAATAAACAAATAAATAAATAAATAAATTGTAACAATGTTAAAAATAATCTTTCCAGTTTAAAAAAAAAACGAAAAATAAAACTCCTAATTCACGCTATTAAGCACGTATAGTTTACCTGCTAAAAAGCAAACAACAATTCGTGTTTGACTTTCGAATGATTTGTACGTAATGAATGTACAGTACACGTGTACACACCATTCCCTCCCCTCTCCGCTCATTTCCACAGGCTCTGATACTCACGAAGTCTGTAATATAGCACAGACCATCCATCCCGTCTTAATCAGGAAGCTAGACGTAAGCGGCGTTCAGCGAACAAAATTATTCCCTCAACGTGGGGCTACGCCACTGATACCCTTCTCTGGCATCCCGCTTGATAAAGGTCACCTGGGAGGGGCTGGATAGCCTCACGCGTGGTACACACAGTCAACTATAGTTACTGAAACATCCTTCCTAATACTGTACAATAATAGTTCTGAGAGAGTGGAATGGACAAGTTGCGCAGTCCGGGTTTCTAGAGACCCTGGTTCGAATCCATCCGGAATAAATAAACACATACCTAAAAATAAAATAATGAAGCGATGTACTTAAAACACTCCCATGCACTACAAGAACACTCCCATGCCCTAAAAGAGCACTCCCATATGCTTTAAAAAAAAGTGGGTGACTAACTCAGGAACCCATTTCCCGCGTTTGTAGGCTTTTAAACGCCCCCCCCCCCCCCCCCCCCACACACACACACACATACATTTTTGTAGAAACGACGTTGTGATGACTGTTGTGAAAAAACGTACATTATTTTGACACACTTTCCATTTCTTTGACATTATTTTGACATTTTCAATTTTTTGAAGCTATCCCCAACCCTAAACCCTAACCCAAACCCTAACCCTTAACCTAACCCTAATCCTAAAACAGCTGTAACTCTACGGTGCACTATTTTGACGTCAAAATAACGGGGCCGTCAAAAAACGTCAAAAGAAACCATGTAGAGTTTCATGTGTGTGTCAGAGTAACGTCGTTTCTACATGCCCACACTCACACGCACACACACCTACATACACACACACACACACGCACACACACATCTTTCGAAAGTTACGCTATGATATAAACTAATACATTCATTTCTCTACGAAACTGCTGCCGACGACGACGACGACGACGACGACGATGATGATGATGATGATGATGATGATGATGATGATGATGATGATGATGATGATACGAGTCTGCTTCTGCTTGTGCTGCTGCTGCTGATGATGATGACGATGACGATGATGAGGTCATCGACACCTCAACCAGCGCGACAGGTGCATTTGTTGCTTCAGTCGTTCACACTTAGACACACCTGCGTACAGGTGAAGTCGGCGCAAGGGATACAGATGCCGGATACAGTTTAACGCGCAAGATGTGCACAGACGTCCAAAGCAAGGTGAAACAATCGATGTCCATAACTTTAGCCATGAGTGATCGATGCAGTGCGTATACAATTACAAATGGCCTGCATAATTATGTTCACCTACATACACACAAAATAGTATTGATTTCATCATTCTTACTTAGCGCTCTTCTAGCTCTAGAGATAGATGCTCAAGGTAAAGGGCTAACTCGAGTCGCTCTGGGCGCCCACCCTACATACACTACCACAGTGCTATATACTCCTAAATCTGCTGCTCCTGGGATCGCTTAGCAAGGAGACCAACGATGGAACAACAAGATGAACAAGAAGACGATGAGGCGAGGCGAAGAAGAAGAGAAAGAGAAGGAAGAAGAAGTGGATGAGAACATGTACACTGAACTTTCCGAGACTCCTTACTTTAGTTTCCAAAACATTTTCTGTAGATCAGAAGCCTAGTTGTAATCCACCAAAGTCGCCAAATATTTATTTATTTATTTATTTATTTATTTATTTATTTATTTATTTAGTCTTTTTTTAATATAAATAACTTTAAAAAAATAAACATAAGTCGCCAAATACTAATACATTTTTCTGTATAACTACAGTAACCTCGATCACAGTAATTATTCTATTATACATTTATGTACATCATCCTAAGCGAGCTGCTTTAGCGGCCCAAATCCATCTCTATTATTTGCCCGCCATTCTCATCCCTTTATCTCTACTGCCCCCCACCCCACCCCCACTCCTACTCCTGCCCTCTCTCTTCCATGATACCCCCACCCCACTTTCCCACAATCCCAGCTCTCTCCACACTCCTTTCTCCCTACCCTATTGTTTGTTCAAACATCCTCTCTCTCTCTGTCTACCTCTGTTGTTTGTTGTTGTTGTTTTGTAGATTATAGTCACACGACACTTTCGCATATAGGTGACTACTGGACCGATTTATACTGACACCAGCGGGCCAGTTGTTGGTAAAGGGGAAAATAATATGATCACACGTTGACCAATCCGGGATTCGAACCAGCGACCTTTCGGTTACTAGCAAGACGCTCTTACCAACTGAGCTACCCGGCCCCCGTATCTACCTCTCTTTCTCTCTTTTGCCTTTATATGTCTCTCTCTGTCTCTGTCCCTCTGTCTGTCTGTCTCCCTCTTGCCTTTCTATGTCTCTCTCTCTCTGTCCCTCTGTCTGTCTGTCTCCCTCTTTCCATTCTATGTCTCTCTGTCCCTCTGTCTGTCTCTCTTCTGCCTTTCTCTGTCTCTCTTTTTCCTTGTTTGCTCAAAAAAATCTATTTTTTCTGCTTGCTCAGAATTACTCTCTCTCTCTCTCTCTTTCTCTCTCTCTCTCTCTCTCTCTCTCTCTCTCTCTCTCTCTCTCTCTCTCTCTCTCTCTCTCTCTCTCTCTCTGCTCAAACGTCCAATCAATACTGCTGCTGGGCCTGTCTTGTGCAACTGGTCATTAATATTCCAGGAGACACTTCAAAACCAGAGAGTGCAGGGAGTTGGGGGATAGACCACAGAATGTAGAACACTTGTCCCGCTTCTATTAATATCCAACACACACACACACACACACACGCACGCACGCACACATAACACACACGCTCTCCACAGAACACTTGCCCCGCTTCTATTAATATCCAACACACATACACACACACACACATAACACACACACTCTCTCTGTCTCTGTCTGTCTGTCTGTCTCTCTCTCTCTTTCTCTCTCTCTCTCTCTCTCTCTCTCTCTCTCTCTCTCTCTCTCTCTCTCTCTCTCTCTCTCTTCCGTTTGTTGTACAGAACTAAAGCAAATCCGTCCTGCATTTTTTAGGATACGGCGCCCGCCGATACGACCAACCCACCCACATTTGCCTCTTTTGATTGTTGACTATATAAAGTCCCCTTCACGCCCTGAAAAAAGCCTGTGGCTCAAACTTGGGCGAACATTGAAAAAAAGTATCTTTCTTTTTTTTACCACTACAAAAGGTGATTAAAACTGTTTACTTGTCAAAAGATCTGGAAATACAATGACTCGGTCGTAGTAAAACGGTCGCGAAGAACGAATCAAATCAAGTCAAGAAATCTGTATTCACAAAAAAACAGTGAAAATTGGCCGTGTCGCTTATAATATACATTGATCCCTCTATCTCTCTCACACACACATACACACACCCACACCCACAAAACGGTCAGGCTCACAGCTAAACAACGAATACACATATAACCTACATACAAGAACCAAGACAATTACATGCCACATCTAAAATCATTATTATTCACCTAATAAAATATCCGTTACCATTTACACAACAAATACTTCAAATGTACATCTAAGAAAAACATAATAGCAATAACATAAAGCGATCAAGAAAATTAATTTCTATAAACAGACATAAGCTATCTTACATCAGCACATTCACATCCTTCCATGCACCCATCTTTAATACGTCTCACGCTGCACCACCAACCGCACTTATTACATGAAAAGAGGGGTAAGCTTGCTAAGACTCCATTGTCCGTCTCTTCCAATTCACACTTCTCTGCTATCCTATGCACCAACGGGAATCCCCTCTATGAAAAATACTTCCGTTTTTTTTTCTCCGCGTGTTTTAGTGAGTTATTTCCAAATATACAAGAATAATAACATGTGTCACTGGCCACCTGTATCGTACCCTCACATATTTTTATTGTTTTGGCTGCAGTTTATTATCCCTTTCTATCGCCAGTGGCGCGCCTAAACCCTACCTACCTAACATTATTTGTGAATTTTTGAAAAATATTAGGAAAAACATAACGCCCAGATGCTGGCTCGAACCCACACCTGTCAAGCGCCATTGGTTTCTGGCTTGTGGACAAGGCAAGTTAGTCCCGCCTTAGCCCACTTGGCCACAACTCTAGCCTAACATAGTCAGTTACTTCGTGTTTTGTGAAGGTTGCGACGGCGAAGCTATGGAAAACTACAAGAGTTTTCAGGTCCTGTTTCACTTTCTGTCGATGATCGACGCACCTCCGAAGTCGCCACAAATACAGGCCTCTACGATTGTTTTTTGCATCCTTTCACTGAGCATGTACTTCCTCCACCGTTTTTATACTTATCCCACTCGTTTTCTGGCTCTAACAATCGTCGTTTTCGGCAATTTGCCATATTTAAAAGTCACGCATCAAGCTTTGATAAAAGCAAAACAAGCCAAACCGGAACTTGGTTTCATATAACCTCGTTTTAATTTATAATGGCGATACCCACGAGTTTTTATGAGAGGTGCCGGAAAGTTGTGAATACCTATGGAAGACATCATACAGCTCAGCGGAGACTCGCCGAGTACCTCTCATAAGAGAGGCGAACGCAAACCTCGGCTAGGCTCCGCTACGCAGTGTGGGACAATACAATACAATACAATACAATACAATACAATACAATACAATACAATACAATACAATACAATACAATACAACACAACACAACACAATACAATACAACACAACACAGTACAATACGACTTTATTTGTATCACACGCAGCAATTACAATAGATAAGACAAAAGACTATATATAATACGCTACAATCCAATTAAATCCTATCCAATCCAATACGACACATCTGAATTACCTCAAAAGGATTTACTAGCACAGGATGCCAGCTTGATAAACTTTTTTTTAAAGGACACAAATCAAATTTTATACTGTAATATATATGTTTACATGTGTTGCACTTTTACGTTAAATAATGTTATTTTTTTTAATTGTAAAATAAAATGTGGGTGCAAGGGGGATGCGAGTGCGTTAGATTTGAACAGTGTTCATATGTGTCCATGCATTGGAACATTTTATACCTTATGTTTTTGAAGTCTGAATATCTTTTATTCATTGGAGCAATGTTTAACGCCCGTCATATTTCCTTGTAAGAGGTCATAACGATCTGTTGAACTGGACTGAACTGAACATTTTAAAACTATTATATATTAAGAATACGCAAATATCTACACAAATATCGACTTCACAGTCATGCACATTACAAACATCAACCAACATACCTCATCGCACTACTGAGAATCTCACACATAATAGTACAAGTACCACACACACACACACACACACATCCATGTACACCCACACGAACTCACTCACACACACAAACTGACTCGACAGCGGGAAAATTAATATTGTGAATTATTGTTTAAAATAAACGGGAAATCCGAGGGTGCTCTGCTCTAACGACGAGACAGTACAACTGTAAGACAACAAACTAATGGACAACCAACCAAACAAACCTACCAACCAATCAACCAACCAAACACCCAACAACCAAGCAAACAAACTGAAGGGGTTGTGTTATATATAGGAAGCAAAAATAACAATCGCATGGTAAGAAACACAAACACATACATGCGAATAAGCGTACACTCTTATCCCACAATTACGTTAACCAATCCAAACCAACGGACAAACCTGTACGTGCTGTGGTTAATCGAAGGCAGTGTAGAATCATAGGATAACTCCAAAGTGACGTCATCGGAAGTGGAAAACATACTTTCGTCCGTTCGTATGCTCATAGTCATTATTATTTCTCAATGTGTCCGATTACGAAGATGAGACTATCGCAGTAATTTTTTTTTTAAATGTATCTGAGCAAAACTAAATAATTTTGGAATAAATATAAAAATTACGGTATTGAGATACCATTCTGAGGTAACGTTCTGGTATAAAGATTTCTTTAAAAACAAAATCTCCCTCAGTTAACACTCTTGTATACTGACACAATCGAATGACTGTTAAAACCACAACAAGGACAAACCAACGAATGGATAAATTATATTCGACTAAACAATAAAACTGTGTCGAAGCAAATCGCGCTCACATTTTTGTTCGTAGATTGTATCACAGTTATCGGTAAGACCATGCCGAGTTATGAAGAAAGTGGCAAATGTAACGTACATGAGAAACTGAAAAAGCCCGAGGCTTGTATAGCCCCCTCTGAACTGAAGTGAACTGAACATTACGGTGACGCCAAAGTCAAAGACACAAGTTGTTGACAAGCTAAGCTAAAACCAAAGAAAGGTCACAATGTGGTTCTTCGTCATACAGATTGGTTGGTTCATTGTAAAGCACAACGATGTTGTGTACCACTGTCTACATCACGAAGAAGCGCTATCGTGAGTACAATTCACATCACAAATCACAGTTATCTACTTTTGTCTTGACTTTCTGGCTCTGTATACAGTACACAAAGCATTGTCGCGAGCCCAGTTCTTAAAACATTTATCTATTTTTCCTGTAGACTTTCCGGATCTGAATATGGCACAAAGCAAGTATTTGAGCAGAGTTGAACTCAGTTCACATCTTCTTTATATACTTTGTCTTGACCTTGTGGATCTGGATCTGGATCTGTGATAAAATAACAAC
The DNA here is from genome assembly GCA_036898135.1 of Oncomelania hupensis. Taxonomy (NCBI): domain Eukaryota; kingdom Metazoa; phylum Mollusca; class Gastropoda; order Littorinimorpha; family Pomatiopsidae; genus Oncomelania; species Oncomelania hupensis. The sequence goes on along the minus strand of CM072516.1, from coordinate 49,211,370 downwards.
CCGATTAAAAAAAAAGGTCCATGGCCATATCATATTGTTTACGCGTCGATATCATACCGTAAAAAAAACAACAACAATAAACAGTACTCTATGGTACTATCTTTTAACAAGGAGAGGACAATTAACCTTCCTCGTGTCTCTCAACACAATCATGCCGATATATATTATAGTGTGGGATGTTAACACTTTTAGTTCCGTTCCCAGCACATGGTCACACTGCGTTGTTGAGACCCGCCGAAGATTACTGTTGAGAGTCGCTTGACGAGTCTCAGCTAAGCGAGGGGTGGCCTCGTGGCGCAGTGGATAAGTCGCCGGTTTCCTATGCCGAAGGTCGCGGGTTCGATTCCCGCAAGGGGCGAACGTATGTGACTTAGGTACGAAACTATTGAGGTCACCGAGGGTTTTCTCCGGGCACTCCGGTTTCCTCCCTCCCTTCAATAATGGTACAGAACGCAGTCAATATAAAAAATTTCAAAAATAAAAATTCGATTTTAATTCCGTCTTCTAATAGCGATCTCCCTGCCTTTACACCACCTGTTTGAGTGCTGGATGTGTATTTGGTGTGTGTGAGGGTGGATGAGACAAGTGAGCGTGTATGTTGGTATAGATCGCCGCGCTTTGAGCCTGATTGATTTTGGGGAAAGGCGCGTATATAGCATCCTGTATTATTATTATTATTATTATTATTATTAAGCGTGTTGATGCAGAGTTGGGACAATTCAAGTCGGTCTTTTAACTCTCATCATGAAATAAGGACCGTTCGTTACATCTTGTTTTTCTTCCACCTCTGAACTTCACACTGGACCGCATTTGATCCTAGCTGCTGAACTCCACACACACACACCCACACACACAGAAAAGAAGAAGAAGAAGAAGAAGAAGAAGACGAAGAAGAAGACACGAACGCAATGCGTTATAGTTAACCACCAAAAAGCTGACTTATCGACGTAATGGAAAAATACTGGGAGAGAGTGGTCGGAGAAGACACAGGTCGCACTTGTTCAACCCAGGATGCCCTGTGGGTGTTTTGTTCTGCTGTCGATGTCGCGTCTCTCCATCCACCTCGATTGCAAGCATGAGAAAATTCTCTTCCTTTGGCAGTTAGCCTTACTTACTTATTACCTAAGCTTTTTTTTTGGAAACTTCTAGTATAGTTCTCATCAATACTTCAAAAGCTGTTTATAAGTACCGAGATCACAGGTTGAAAGAAACGCGAAAACAATGAACACACATTGGCAATTTCAATGGTGAATAAGCAAACGACGTTTACCACAGAAAATCCGGTGATAATTTGACATTAATGTAGCCAGCTTCATTGCATGAGAAGAAGAAGAAGAAGAAGAAGAAGAAGCGAGAGAGGGAGGGAGAAGTGGGGGAGGGGGGGGGGGCATTATTGCAAACTGAAGTTGGTCAATACAGGACGTGATCGGGAGATAACCTTACGAAAGTTTCACACTAAACTAGATATACGAAAGTTTTGACTAAGACTCAACGTAGCCGTAGCATAACATACAAAGTTTCCAGGAAATGTTTACAAAAAATTAAAAGGTGCCGTCCTCATGATTACGTCACTCGATGTGCATAAGTTTGGTTTTACCTTGGAGGAATACCTACATTCTAAGTATATACCAAATTTGAACGAAATCCCTCCAGTAGTTTGGAAGAAAATAGGATTAGAAGAAGTTAAAAAAAAACAAAATTATAACTTCACTACGACATGAATATTTTTTTGTCATCTGGTAGGGTTTACTATTTCGTTACTAAATACCAAGTTTCAAAGAAATCCGTCCAATAGTTTTAGAGAAAAGTACGCAAATGTCATCTCCGGACGCCGGAGGCTAGACGATGGACGTTGAGACAACGCCAAAAGCAATAGCTCCCGAGCTTAGCTCGAGAGGTAAAAAGGTAAAGGTGGTCCCATAGCCTTGTGGCCGTAGGTGAGCGTGAAGTTGGAGATCACACTTATCTTGGGCCAGCGTAATGAGGGTGATGCCCATCTCTCTCCCTCGCTGCTTTACCTTCCCCACCCTTAAGAGAGTAGGTACTCAGTCACAGTTGAGTCAACTGGGGGCGTTGCTATTTGTCGCTTCACGTTTTGCGGTCACCCATCCAAGTGCTAACCGCACTGGACGGTGCTTAACTTGCGACACAGTAGTGAGTGCTCCAACCACTGCGCTATCCGACACCCCGCTAGCTCGAGAACTAATAATAATAATAATAATAATCATCATCTTCCATATAGTACTTTTACATATTCTGAGAGTAGCATCTACTCTTTTTGAAATCAACTCTCGATCCCTCCGCCTAGATGATAGGTATAGGCAAGTCCGATTTCCACATTTACTACGGCTGCATAACGCTAAAAATAAAAACCTTGTCCTCCAAATAGTATAAGCCGCATCGTCGTCAACAGAGAAAACGAATGGGAATCGATTGAAATACTATTGAGCGAACCGCAATAACACTAGTCTGTAATTTCATGGACCGTCGCCTGGCACTGCGTTTATGAGCTCAGCTTACGTAACTCATAAATATAAGAAGATAAATGACAAGGTGACATACCGCTCTCGTCACAGTGAGATTGAAATCAGATCAGCAAATTAATGAGATTCTACCACTGTCAGAACCACTAAACATTCATGTTGTTTACCGCAAATAATGCAGGATAATTCACAAAACTTTATCAAACAAAGTTCCATTCGAAGTTATTTTTCAACCATCCAGTAGTTATCATCCTACCTCAGCCTACTAGTGTGTACAACACTAACGACATTTCCCCGACAGAGAAACAGCTTAATATGCAAGTGCCCTCACTACCACAATACTCCACACAACATCAAATGCTGAGGTAAAAAAATTTTTTCAAAACAAATTTCGTCCAAAGATAAAGTAACATGTTCTTAAAACAACCATTAGGCAAAAACGTACCACAGACTCCAATGCGCAGAAAAGCGTCTGAGGGCGTATAAATACTTAATCATGCAGTTGTGCGCAATACAAGTGGACATTAGATTGGATTGGATTGGGGACTGGATGCACCGCGAACTCTGTACACTAACATGACCTTTTGAAAGAAACACCCACTGCAGCTCGTAGTAGTGTGCGGGGAGTAAATAATGAAACACCTTCCATGAACGTTAACTGTCGAGGAGGTCACAAATGAGTTTTAACCACATTCAAATATTAACCCAAACAGCTCAGCCCTTGCATAGTTTCCACACACTGAAAACGCAGGGTTGTAATGTAAGTACGAATAAAGGGATCAAGAACGCAAAAGTCAACGTGTTCTCACGCGGACTAATCTCACGTGTTCTGCTAATACCATATTTTCTCTAAAGCAATTAATCACACGCGTTCGCGTGTGGTCCGACCTCGCAATAATATATATATATATAGCCTGGAGCAGCAACCACAAAATGACATTGAAGAGGTCAAAAATTAAGAGCAAGAGCTAAAAACACTGAAGTAAAATGTCAAAATTCAGACTTAACACACTGTCACAAAGAAAGGGGTTGGGGGAATGGAGGGTAAGCTCTTAATCTCTAGCGCTGTATTACCTCCTTTGTTAGGCTAATGATGCGATGACATTCAAGAGATTAAGGCTAGGGCTACTAATTAAATGAGAGACAGTCAAAGGGTAGACGAGAAAGATGGTATACTACACTAGTTGAGAAATTCGAAAACAAAGGCCAGTCTGGGTAGGTGCAATTTCTAACTAGGAAGTTTTATTAAATCGAATTGGGTCGTCTATATTGAGTAATGCTACGGGTGAGTCACGGGATAGCGTCTGTATCAGTAGGGAGTAGCTCGGAGATATTCTGGGTGGATGATTTCGGGGGTACTAGTGCTACTGTGGACTGATATCATCACAGGGCATGAGTGTATCTGGATAGTCTCTGGCCAGATAATCATCGAGTGGTGATGCTCGTAGGTCAATAACTTAGCTGGTTATTGAAGGGCGGCGGTTTGTCCAAGATAGTCTGGGTGGCCTGATGACCAGGCTTGGCGTGGCGTGGGTTGGAATGCGGGTCAGTCGGTCACTATATGACGCAATGACCGAGGGTGCCAATCTTGGGTGAGGCACAGGCGTAGTTTCCAGCTTACGTTGCTAGCTGTCTATGGAGTGATGAAATTCGGTTGGAACGCTTCTCGTTGACTCCCTGGGTTGTCAGGGGCCTGCAGCGGGTCAGCGACTTAGAGATGATACAAGGCGGGGGTATGCGCCCTGCACAGGAGCCGTCTGTAACGCAATACAGACTCTGTATCAGCTGGGGATAGGTGTATCCTGGGTTCGGCGCCTGTTGGCGCGAGTTGCCCATTCAGATTTCAAATTGGTTGACCGGTCAAGGTTGAGCCGGTGCATACCAACAGTCTAACAATGCAACTAGGTTTATGGGGCCATTGTGGAGCTTACTGGCAGCCGCTAATATATGATACCTTCGGCGCATTAAGATGGGGTAGTGGCAACAGGGGCAATTATTTATACATTGGGAGCATGGGGGAAAGCAAATGGAGTAGGTACAGGACAAAGGGGTTGTAGGCAAGGGTTGTACTGGGGGACTTTAATCTATGTGGAGGGACAGCATGGCATGGGATATTTACACATGGGGCTAACATGGAGCATACAAGTATAAATTCAAACATGGCATGAGTCACATAAACAAGGCGGATAATATATACAAGGCAATAATACATGTCACAGCAACACATCAAGACAAAACTATAAACACGAACGTACATATCGACAGGACATACGAACGTGTGGGGCGAACGACGGGTGATGGGTCTGCTACATGACAAAGAGTAGGTTTCCTCTCTTACCTTGACTAAGACGGGGTGAAGCACACGAGTACTGCCGTAGCTCAGAGGTCGCCAGTCGATGGGGACGTGTCTTCGGACAAGTTGTTGTGGCTTCAAGGCTGGATGGCTTGCAACTGACACCGGGTCTGGTTGTGTGTCAGGCTTTAACGTGATGCCCGAGGGGCGGGGCTTAAGTGAATGAGCCAGCGCGCGTCCTAGGGGCGACTGGGTGTGTAGAAGGGGTAGCTGGATGGTTGGGAGGGATGAGTGGGTGCTGTCTGCCTCAGGGCTCGATTGTACGCCTCGTCACACACACACTGAAGTACGACTTCACGATGAAAAATTACAACTAACCACACTGCAGTAAATCGTCACAATTCAGAGTAACAGCATTAACACTGAAGTAGAATTGAAGTAAATTAATTCAAAATTAAGAACTAATACTAAAAACAATAAAACAATAATGTAAAACGTCCAAATCAAGAGTTAACAACTAGCCAAGCGGAAGTAAAAGGTCCAAATTAAGATTTAACAACCAAGGTCCCCTATACGCTTATGTGTCCGGGGACGTTAATCTATAAAACTAAACTAACTAACTTTAACAACCAACAAAACAGAAGTAAATTTGAAGTAAATCTCTAGCATGAAAGAGTTAACAACTAATAAAACTGCAATAAAACTTGAAAATGAATGGTTACAATTAACAACATTAACAATCCTGCAATATCACGTTTAAAATGAAGAGTACAAACTGAAAACACCGAAGTAGAATTGAAGTAAATCTTAAAAATCGCGAGTTAACAACTAATAAAACTGCAGCAAAACGTCACAATGAATAGTAACATACTAACAACACTGTGGTAAAACGTCAAAACGAGGAGTAAAAAAATTAACAATGAAGTAAAATTGAAGTAAATCTTCAGAATAAGAGTTAGCAACTAACAACTGACAAAAACAATAGAGTGTAGCTGATGTAAACTTTCAAAATCAAAACACTGCAGTAAAACGCCAAAACGATGACTAACAAAAATTAACACTGAAGTAAAACTCAATTAAATCTGTAAAATTAAGAATTAGCAACTAACAACTACGGGATAGGATAGGATAGGATAACTAGCATAAAAACCACTGCACTGCAGATAAACTCACGCAAATTCACTGGCATCTCCAAAGTATTAAGCGTTAATGAATTAATTATATTCTAACGGTTAATTGTAGGGTACAGTCACACGACACCGGAGCGTATAGGCGACGACTGGTCACATTATCCTGACACATTATCCTGACACCAGCGAACCAGTTGATGGTAAGTGAAAAATAACATGGAGACAAGTTGGCCAATCCGGGATTCGAACCAGGGACTTTTCGGTTACTAGTAAGCCGCTCTACCAACTGAGCTACCAGGACCCTACAAATTATATTCTATTAGTAAGTTAGTTATTCCTTGCTTACAGGGTCCAGCGGACTGCAAAGAGCCGAATCAGGACCACAAAATCAAGACCACAACTTGGCTGAAAGAGGACTCGCCCCTGATCCGTATGAAAGATCTGCTGAAACAACCCAGTGGTAACACTGAAGGCACTCCATCAGCCGGTCACTTTATTGAACCCCGGTTTACAACAACAAAATAAAATACATTTTAAAATAACAAAACACATACATATAAAATGCTTAGTACTTCATTGCTAAATAATAATACCATAGGAAGCCCTAGTGACCATTTGGCAGAAAGCATCCAATATTCCCAAGCTGATACAACAGGCCTAACACATAAATGAGGAGTTTTGTCCCACAATGGTCTTCAAGAAAAAAAGGTAGGTGACTGGTCTAGCGAATAAGAAGATAGTATAGTAGATTGATAGAACAGTGTAGGAATGAGAAAGAACAAATGAGAAAGACAGCGACAGTGGGAATTTAAAGCACTAAATTTCCAAAAAGTGGGGATACTATTTATACAGAAACCCCCGGCACCCCCACGCAGGGACATATTCTACTGCATGCCAAGAAAGTCATTTGCTTTCCTGCAATTCTAGGTGTGAAGGAGCGACCCAGAAGATGATGATGATGCAGAGACAGCAAAATCGTAGGCCAACAGTTGTGAAAATAGTGGCTTTATTAAATAAATAATCTTTTTAGATATAAAATTAAAAATAGATACCAAAAAAATCAAAAGGATTGAGTTAGGTCTATGCCAATCGATGACCTGCTCACAGTGGTGAAAAAACGGAAACTCCGATGGTATGGCCACGTCACAAGATCATCAGGTCTTGCAAAGACCATCCTGCAATGCACAGTGCAAGGAGGTAGAAGAAGAGGGAGACCGAAAAAGAGGTGGGAGGACAACATTCGAGAATGAACTGGTTTGACACTGAGCGAAACAATTAGGGTTGCCGAGGACAGGGAAAGATCGAGTACGCTGGTTCAACGATCATCTGTGGTGCCCCTACGACCTCCGAGTTATGGGATAGGATAGGATAGGATAGGATAGGATAGGAGTTAGATCTTGTACCGGCCTGCGCCTTGAACAGCTCTTGAGCTGGAAAAAACGATATATAAAAAGATGAAATAAATAAATAAAAAAATTGAACTTGAATCTCTCTCTCTCTCTCTCTCTCTCTCTCTCTCTCTCTCTCTCTCTCTCTCTCTCTCTCTCTCTCTCTCTCTCTCTCTCTCTCACTCTCTCTCTCTCCCGCTCGTTCGTTCTTTCTTGTAAAAAAAAAAGAGTCTAATACCACTTAATTGCGAAAAGACTACATAAACTGAATTGAATGACTGTATTGAATTGAATTGAACTAAACTGAACCAGGTATTTGTTTTCCGTCTCTAGTCACAATGGTTAAATATAAACAAAAATAATGAAACCGCATTCACCATTAATTTATGAAACTGGAAATCCAAACACAGCTGTTGAGCTGGGAAAGCGCTATACAAAAGTGATTAACATTAAATTAAATTAAATCAACACATTCGCAACAGCGAAATATAAAGTGTAAGAAGCAGAAGTACATATCATGTACCGTCTACAGAAAGACACCGACACTTTCAATAGATAACAGACTGGGTGTGCAGCACGAACTTTGCACCAGAATGTTCCTATGATGTTGGCCTGGCAAATAGAAATGGTATTACGCATGGAACAAGGAGGACCTGGACTGCAACAATTCTGTTGCTCCTACCATATACGAAGATGGACGGACCCTAGGCCAGGGGTGTCTGGGGATATTAGCCAGGGTGGCGATCACCGCATGATACACACAGAGAATCTGCAGGCAACACCCTTGCCTAACACCGCACTGAGAATGCTGTTGCTACGGCAGCGTGTGTAATAATATTGCAGGTCCCGATCTTCATCATCATCATTCATTTTTTGCAAAGATGGCAATCACCGAACATGCAGCGCACCTCCGAAAGAAGAGTTAGCACAGACTGGGAATATGTACAGTACAGACGAAACGTTTTACTTCAAGCAAGTAAGGCCACGTCACCAGATCATCAGGCCTTGCAAAGACCATTCTGCAAGGCACAGTGCAATGAGGTAGAAGAAGAGGGAGACCGAAAAAGAGGTGGGAGGACAACATTCAAGAATGGGCTGGTTTGACACTGAGCGAAGCCATCAGGGCTGCTGAGGACAGAGAAAGATGGAGTATGCTGGTTAAACGATCATCTGTGGTGTCCCTACGACCTCCGGGTTACGGGGCAGGATAGGATAGGATAGGATAGGATATACGAAAGGTAAACAGGCTCAGGTACTCAGGATACTCAGTTAAACAAAACACCTACATGCCTGGGACCAGGTAAACAGATGTTTAACGTGTAACCTTCAGCATCATTTTAGAAGCAAAGTAGCCGGAAACTTTTAGCTTCAATCAAAGAAGTAAAATAACCTTCACACAATTTTAACTTCTTTTTTTGATTATTTTTATTTCTATTTATTTATTTTTAGATTAAGTGATGGAGGCCAAATAGCTTTCAAAAATTACCAGGGGAGCTAACAGCATTAATTTGATTCGTTCGCTAAATTGTATGCGAGTTCAAATGCGTGTGCTCGACTCCAGCTTACTCGCGCCGCACATTCGTCCGAGGGGCGACCGAAGACTAGAGATTAGAGAATGCAGAAAGTGACTACTGCCGAGCATAAACAAGAAAGACACAAAAGGTTTGCGTACAAGTTCAAACATGTTCAGGTTCTCGAACCCTTGAGTTGATTTTCCTTAGCGCCTTGAGAATCTCTTGAGCTAAGAACAAAAGAATAGAATACCATGGTAGTTGCTGACCTTAAAAAACACAACAAAAAACGCCTAAAATCTGAAGCATCCTGGATACTCCCGTTGCTATGGTTGTAAAGGTGCTAACACCCTAAAGGGACGCAAATCCTACGGCGAAATGTCAACAAAAATACATCACCTCCCCTGGATGATGTTGACTTCTAACGCGAACAACTCCACGCTGCCAGGATGCTCAGGGCGCAATTAAAAAACAGATTCGGTGGACAGAATAAATAGAGGAACGGAGGGCGTCTTAAGATTCTTTTCGAAGCTGTCGATCACATTCCTAAGGTCAAGAGGAAGGGCAAGGGACCAGCTGCAGAATGGGAAAAGACTCTGTGTACAACAAATAAAGACAGCTAGAGACTTTAGACTTTCAAAAAGTATTTACAATTTAAAACATTTTACGAAAGATAATAAGTTTAAATTTATACTTACAAAATTAATAATCCAAACTTTATATATATATCTACAGGGTCGCCCAAAAGTAGGTTTACAGTTATCAGGTAGGCTATTTTGTGAAAATTCGACACTATAACAGCGGGAAATTCGTTATACCTGTTAACATAAACATAAATAAATTACAATCAGCAAGGAAAAAGCTGTTTATGTAATTTAGATGTATACTCCGAGGAATGTTTTATATATGACGACAGATTTAGCTGAAAACATTTCACATACTACTGACGTAAATACGAACCACATAACACAGCACTGAATCCAAATGTAACATGATTGATTGATTTATTGTTGCTTTAGGTCCAGCGGACTCTTCCGAGCCAAATCAGGACCGGACAACCCCCGATCCGCATAAAAGATCTGCCGAAACAACCCTAGTGGGAAAATTGAATGCCCTCCACCGGCCAGTCACTTTACAATAAAGACATCCCACGCGGGGGACGGCTGAGGGTTGACCTCAACTACGCGAACACCCGGTTACAAAAACAAAATAGAATACAACCATCATTATAAATCATCAAAAAAACACATACATATAAAATGCCTATAGTGCGAAATAATACAATCATAGGAAGCCCTAGTGACCACCCGGCAGAAAGCGTCCAACACTCCCAAGCTGATCCAACAGACCTCATACACAAATAGGGAGTCTTGTCCAGGAAGAGTTTTCAAGAAAAAAGGTAGGTCATTGATCTAGCGAAGAAGAAGAAAGTATAGCAGAGTGATAGGACAGATCAGGAATGGGAAAGAGCAAATGATGAAGACAGCGACAGTGGGAATTTAAAGCACTAAATTTCCAGAAAGTGGGGATACTATTTATACTGAAACCCCCGGCACTCCAACGGGGGGAACTGTTGCCGCAGTGAATTAGTCATGCCTACAAAGGCAAGACAGGTTTTCAACTGGGGCTTTCGCTGTTCCCTTTATAGGTTAGAACAATCTACAGTGACAAGATTGCTCATGACCCCAAGGGGTCCAAATGTAACAAGTTCGAAAAACCTTTCGTCGTGGTAAAGAAGACCGTAGATAAAATATCGCCCTCCAGCCATTCACACCATAGGCCTTTCTTCAGCTCTGCGATCTTTACCATCACAAAAATATTATGTAAGATTTTTTTTTATACTTGTCAATTGTGTTAATTATTCCGGAGTCAATATTCACTCTACTGATTCTAAAATTAAAAGTTACTAGAGAGACTTTTTTTTTCTCTAAAAATCCAAAATAGATCACCATATTCCACCTCCTTACCTGACTACACCACCCAAAAAAAAAATTAAAAAAAAAAAAAAAAGAAGATACACATTAGGTATACGCCTCGGTTGTTTAAAGAGGGCGCTTCCGAGAAATGTTCATTGTGAACACTTGAGCTATTGGTCCATTTTTACCAGGTCCTGGTTAAAGTTGTTTAGTAGTTTACTAGTTTGTCGACTTGAGTCTTCGATCCTACTGCCTACATTCGCACCACGTTCTTGTCCAGTTACATTTGTTTTAAATCACACAAGATGTTGGTAGACCTATAACTGATTTTTGTTTTGAAAATGTCAGAGAAGCTTTAAGGTCAACGAGAGAGACAAACAACGTGTTGTGTGTGTGTGTGTGCGTGTGCGTATGCGAGTCTGTGTGTATGTGCGCGAGCATAAAACACATATAGCAGTTTGTCTGGCCTAAAAAAAAAAAGAGCTAGGACGGCTGAAAATTCAACAACTGTCATTGCTAACAACACTGATGTACGCTACCCACGCGGTTCTACACACGCATTGACTGTTCTCATCGCTTAAAGATAGTCCTCGTATCCCTGGTTCCAGAAAAGCACTGAAATTAGAAGAGAAGAGAGGAGAAGAGAAGAGGAAAAAAAGACCACACCAAAAAACACAACAAAAGACGTGCGCAACAAGGCAGCCCGTATCCCGACCCTCTCTTTTATCATTATCTTGCGTCGCTCCACTGGCTCCCAGTACTGATCGATATCCGAAACAATATCGGCTGACGCGCGGCACGGATGAATGAATCCGCGAGAAATTATTAAAAATAAAAAATAAAAAGCTGTACGCTCTGGACCATCAATGGTCAATCATTCACGCAGCAGTCCTGCCTGCAGACAGCGAGTCGATATTATCACCCATAGAACACACAGCCCGACACAGCACCCGACACACAGCATAGCACTCACAACACACTATCGCCTTATACAGCTTTTTCCCGCACTGGCTCAGGTAAACTTAAATAACCAATCGATATCCCAGGCAACCTGCTGTTGTCTGGACGGAGTACATTAACAAAATAGGACACGCCAATATTTTTTATAATATTTTTATCATCCACCTTGTAATGGTACACTTCTTTACAAACACACTCAATTCCATTTTCTTTCCATCCCCACCTCATTCTATAGGTCGACACATTTCTCCTTAATTCTACACTACGACATTTTACCCAGTTTGCTAACCTGAAACCTGGGGCTGGCCGTCACAACGAAATCGTCTATAATATTTCCTTAGATTTTTGGATTTAGGATTTTTGTTACCCACGCGAGAATTTTTTTTTTATCGTGCTGGTTCTCAAGGAAAGCATGACAGCTGCAGAACAGCGCCAACTAGGACTAAAAGGGGGAATTGGATTGAATTGATCTGAAAATGAAATGAGTGGCATTGAATAGGACAAGAGTGTTTGCAAAGTGTACGTGGCTCTCACGCGTCTAGAAGAAGATCGGCAGATTCTTCAAACGTCCGTGGGATGGAATTTTAGCGTGCACAGACTAGACCTCGGTTTATACTCTTATTCCTCGGCTGATTCTTCAAACGTCCGTGCGATGGAATGCACGCGTGCACGGACTAGGCTTCGGTTTATACTTCCGTCCCAAAAGTAAAAAAAAAGAAAAGAAAAGGAGTCCACAAATTATTATTATTGTACATAGGAATAATCAATGTTGTAAGCGGGAAATTCCACACAGCAATCTTTCTTATTCAGTACATAAGCTTACAAGCTTTTCATGAGGGGGTTTAAACAAATCAAAAATACTACAGTGTGTGTGTGTGGGTGTGTGTGTGTGCACTTGAATAAACGCACAAATGGGTAGCAGACCTTGTCTTTCTTAGTAACAAACGGGTTTATTTGCTTGGAACGCACTTTTTTTCCCAGGACCCCACTTTTTTCTAAGTGCGCGAGAGTGCTCTTTTAGTGCATGGGAGTGCAGTTGAAGTGCATGAGAGTGTTTTAAGTACAAGGGAGTGCTCTATCCGGGACGGAGAAAAGGAAATACAGTCAATTTTCGGAGACATTTTGAAGACAGTTCGACCTATTTCGTCGCCCATAGGAGACGAACTAGGTCAGCTTTTTAAACGGAAAGAGCCAATTTTTGCATTAGATTCTTACATTTTAAGAAGAAGTTTGCGTTCTTTCCGTTAAAAAAACAACACTTTCCGATTCCTACATTCTTAAATAAATCCAGTTGTGATGTATTGCAAATATGTGTATGTAGTGTAGTGTAGTGTGGTGTAGGGGGGGGTGAGGTGTAGTGTAGTGTAGTGTAGTGTAGTGTAGTGTAGTGTAGTGCAATGTAGTGTAGTCTAGCGTAATGTAGTGTAGAAAATTAATTTAACTGGACAAGTAGGGCACAACAATGTTTGCTTATTCAATCCTCACTGTCACTGGGTAAGCTTCTTTGAGGAAAGGAGGGGGAAACTATCGACGGCGACGTTATTTCAATAACACTGACGTTGACAATTCAATTTCTTTGAACTTAAAAACTTTTTCTTGGAGGGCGGGGGAGGCTGTGGTGGAATGGGACGGAGGTATAAGAGAGGAAATGAGGGGGGTGGGGGGAAGGGGATGAGAAAAATTCGATACGTGAAAAAAAAGTGGGACGTTTTCTTCCATCACACTTACTCTTATATTACTCTCCTTTTCAGCCCTCAAGAAGCTTGCCCAGAAGAAAAGGAAGGTCCCAAACGCCTCCTTTCCAAAAATCTTTTATCCCAATACCCCCCCTCCTCCACCCCCAAAACAACAAAAAAACAAAAACCAACAGTAAGTACTCCTAATACGCAAGTTGCACGTCACACATGTGAATAGAAAATTCCTGCACATCATACAGTAATACACTTTGACGAACTTCTTGGTACTGGGTTGAGGGAGGAAGGTGATGGTGGGGGTGAGGGTGAAGGTGAGGATGGAGGAGGAAGGATTTGTCACAAAGTAGTTCGTTCGTCAAAGAGTTCAGAACACTGAGAAACACTCTTACATACTCTGTTGGGCCTTTGAACCACCTCCACGATTTTACCGACGGCACGAGAATAGATTTCAAACTTTTATAATGGAGCACAATATTATTGTTTTGGGCCACTTTTCTACACCGAATTCATAATACAAGGAACACAATTTATGGTACTTGCAACTCCATTGGCCACAGGGACAGTACTATTTCTATGACTGTATCCTAGGTCCAACTGAGCGCACGTGCACAGTATATACTATGTAAAGAAATTAAAATAAAATAAAAACTATCGTATTCAAAACACAATCCTAAAGGAACAAACCTTTGCGTACCGACAGGACTGTTGGCTACAGTGACGGACAATGTACGTGTCCTAATTCTGACAGTTGTCCTACGCCCAACAGAACGCACGTGCACAATAAAATATTTGAGGATACTGAAATAACAAAAAAAGCCCCTTCAAAATGGAACACAAACCAATGAATCCCAAAGAAACAATCTTCAGCGTACTGATAGCACTGTTGATTACAGAGATAGTATTAGTGTGCGATTTCTGTGACGGAATCCCATGTTCAAGTGAGAGCACGTGCAAACTATACAATTAAAGGAAACTTGAAAAACAACAACTTCACTTTCTATCATATTTAAAACACAATAATCACAAAACGAACTTCAGTTTACTGACTACACTGTTGGCTACTGAGACGGACAATGGACGTGTCCTATTTCTGACAGTGTCCTATTTTGTTTTCCATCAGCGCGCACGTGCACAGTAACTAATGATCGACCCAGAAATCTGAACACGCCAACGCGCCAGGCCCAAAGCCAGCGTGTGAACTATGGACGTGTAGTGGGTTAATTTATGAACACCTGCAAACGCTTCTACAGTACTTCATGCGCATTAAAGAATGCACGCACACACCCCCACAAAACCAGAAAAACTGATAGAATTGTTGTTGTTGTTGTTGTTGTATCAAATTTTATTCATCAGATTAACATAAGTTGTACTGATAGAATATGAACACACACACAAACACACACGCGTGCGTATCAGCGACCTACTTAAGGAAGTCGGGTATGTCGATTCGCGCATTATTTTGCGAATTCATAATTATATCCAAACATTTGTTTTGTCGCAGTTATTATTATCCAAAATATTTTTCCATTCTATGTCTGAAGAAATTACATTGAAATCATTTTGAACGCGCCGAGTTCGTGCGCAAAACATTCTTTCGGGAGGTATTTATCAGTATTTGTGTGCATGTCAGTACGAAAACTCGCGTTTACGACATGCCTTGACTAGCATTGAATAAAACCTGTTTCAAAGTTTCAGCTCAATTAGAGAGTTAGCACTGGGGATCAACCAACACAGACGCACTGCCTGTTGGCGTGAGGCTGCAGATCGACGCGTTTTGAGTCTGTCATTCCCATTTTCGGTGGTCACTGAGCTGGTACCCCACAAAATCTGTTTCCCAACCTTCAATTACATCGGACAATAAACACCGCAGATATCTGACCTTGATTGTGGAGCTGCATTGCGGCTGTGTCTTTTGAAGGGAAAACGGGAATTCCCTCGTCAGTGAGCACTTACCTAGCATTGAAGAAAACGTGTTTAAAAAGTTTGAGCTCATTTGGAGAGTTAGCATTGGAGATTAACCAACAAGCAAGCACACAGGCGCACTGACATAGACATTCAAGCAGACAGATAGACAGACCTAATGCAACCTAAGCACTATAATCGTTAAAGCTAACAAGATGCTCATGAAAATAATGTCTGCAAAGTTTCCAAACATTCTTATTACATTTCATAAAGCATACTTCTACATTGCTGGTGGTTGTCATGCTCAAATGTTCATTTTCTTTCCAGCAGTGAAGCTGGTTACTAGTATACTACTTTTCTCTCAAATTTGCCACCCTTCAATTAAAGAATTATGTTCTAACTCACACGTGTGAAAATTCAAGGCTCGCGGGCCACATCAGCCCGGCGTACAATTATATCAGACCCGACGGCTCTTCTCCGGCGTACCGGCCTGTAAGAGAACTTTAGGCAAAAATATATATTTTTTTAAAAATGGCCCTGCGATATAAAGTTCAAATCAAATTCCCTAATTAGTATCCTTGCCGAACGATAGGCTACTTCAGAGCGTTCTCGCTTCAATCAGAATAAGCAACAATAAAAGTTGTGTATTAGGTGGATTTTCGTCGTTACAGTAACCTAGCAACGTTCAGTTATTATTATTGAATGTTGCTTACTGAATGCTTATCCTGTTCGGCCCGCAACCTTACGCGCGATTTGAGTTTTGGCCCGCTGAGCGATCGAGTTTGACACCTCTGCTCTAACTTGAAAAGCAGCACGGCGTGATATACGTTTTGTTGTTGTTGCAGTTTATGTGTTCTCGGGACGTTTGCTTTAAATTAAAACTAATTTCAGGAAAATCTACCCCACTTTGATTTCAACATACCCAACTACATAAAGCAGGAGAGGGAGAGAGAGCGAGAGAGAGAGAGAGAGACAGACAGACAGACAGACAGACAGACAGGCAGAAGCAGCGAACCAACTACACTCCATTCCTCGAAGCCCGCTCATCGGCTGAAGAGGTCTTATGGATGTGTGTGTGTGGATCGGCTGAAGAGGTCTTATGGACTTAGTATCGCCTCGTATTTAGTACTTGTTTTCCGTGCCACCCTCGTTCCTACACACACCGCCTTACACCTCTCCTTCCCTCTAGCCCTACAAGCTACTGTAACAGAGAGAGAGAGAGAGAGAGAGAGAGAGAGAGAGAGAGAGAGAAGAGAGGGGGAGAGGTACGAGAGACGGACAGAGCGAGAGAGACAGAGATATACAGAGAGAGAGAGAGAGAGAGAGAGAGACAGAGACAGAGACAGCGAAAGAGACAGAGACAGAGATATACAGAGAGAGTGAGAGAGAGAGAGAGAGAGAGAGAGAGAGAGAGAGAGAGAGAGAAGGGATGGAGAGAGGTACGAGAGCAACAGAGACAAAGCGAGAGAGACCGAGATATACAGAGAAAGAGAGAGGAACATAGACAGACAGAAAGAGACACAGACAGACAAAACTGAGAGGTAGTGAGTAGTCGAATCCTGACTTCAGCAAACTATTTTGTGATTGCTGGATAGTAGTGGCCAGCGCTTTGAGAAGCTCTCTGAGCTTATAAGTGCGCTATATAAGATAAATCTCTTTCTTTTTTTCTTTTTGTCTTGTACTCTTCATCCCTCCAGGTCGGCTTCTCCGCTGGCGAGGAGGTTGTATAGATCTCCTCGTCAGCTCGTGTCACCGCATATTAGTCTGGTACTTGCTGTTTCTGGGTCAAACTCCATCATTGATCAAGGGGAGGCAAGGCCTGGAGGCATAGTCCCATAAACAACTAACATCATTCTCCCTGGCAGAAATAAAATCGTCGATGCTGGGCACAGACGCACAGCAGGCCCACGCTATGATTTATTTCTAACGAAAGAAGTATACCGATGGGCGTATATAATGGTGGCTGTTTTTAAATACAACAGCCTGTAACTAACGTTGATATCCTTGATAGACAAACGTCAATGTTGGGCGCGGTAAAGTACTACAGGCCAATGCCCTGACTTATTTATTTTAAATGAAGTATAGTATTAGGCGTCTCTGTCAGAAGACAAGCGATATGTTTACTCGAAAAAGGATTGATCTGCGATATAATTATTATGCAGACAAATTCAGAAACCCACACAGATCTTTGACATACTTCTGTGTTAGAACAACATCAATGGCTCTGACGCACCACTGCTGGGTGTGTAAGGCTTCGGCCAATAATTTACCCGACCAATTATGAACCACTATCTAAATAATAATAATAATAATAATAATAATAATAATAATAATAATAATAATAATAATAATAATAATAATATTATTATTATTATTATTATTATTATTATTATTATTATTATTATTATTATTATTATTATTATTATTATTATTAATACATACATACATACATACATACATAATAAACATATCTCTGTGATTTCCTTTAGTTCCATTAACCGCTGTATGGTTCTACACACTCCCACACACACACACACGCACACGCACAACTAAAATAAAACAAAAAAACCCGCATTATCCGATAATCCAATTAGCCGACACACACATCGATACATCAACGATGAAACAAGCATAGCAAACGTGTCCCTGCACCAATGAGACCAAGCAATACATTATCTGATTAATTAATCCAGTTGACAGACAGAAAGACAGACAGACATTGTACCACACATGTGACTACGGTTACATTTGCTTCAATATAGGTGAGACCCACTTTAGTCCAGTTATAGGCAGACAGGCTGATGGACTAACAGTAACATGTTACTTAGACCGGTACACCCAGACCCATGATCGGACAATTAGACAGATAGAAGCAACGCATCCATTACGTGGCTGTTTGTAAAGAAGAAGAAGGAGTAGGAGGAAGAGGAGAAGGAGAAGAAGAAGATGATGATGACGACGATGATGATGGTGATGATGATGATGATGATGATGATGGTGATGATGATGATGATGATGATGACGACGATGATGATGGTGATGATGATGATGATGATGATGGTGATGATGATGATGATGATGATGATGATGTTGATGATGATGATGATGATGATGATGATGATGGTGGTGGTGGTGGTGGTGATGATGATAATAAAGGCAATGTGGAAGAGATATAAAAAAAAAGCAACCAGGAAGACAACATAGGTATGGTGTTATGAAGGTAGGTACAGTATTATGAAGAAGTTAAAGAAAATCAAGAAAAAGAAGAAGAAGATCAAGAACAAGAAGAAGATGATGATGAAAATGATGACGATGACGGTGATGATGATGATGATGATGATGATGATGATGATGATGATGATGATGATGACGACGACGATGATGATGATGATGATTATGATGGTGGTGATGACGACGTCAGCAGAAACTCACCATTAAATGCATACTGCAGAATAAAGACAATGAAGGTTGTTGAGAATTAAATAAATATCTTACCTTTTTTTGTAGCAGAAGGACAAGCCACATGAAACAGAGCAAGAAGAAACATACAATTAACAATACTGCTTACGCTATAACTAAATGGATGATTGAACGACAGACTGAATCAATGAATTAATTCATGGAAATTAATTAAACCCATAAACATTTTCAAACAAGAAGCAATGGTTAAAAAAAGAAAAATTTAAGCCGCAAAATTCAAAAAGACTTTTTAACAGAAAAAAAAGAAACATATCTTTATAACATTTGGCTCTAGTAACCTGCATCAATAAAAGCATTCTTCAAGGACAATTTTAACAACGTTGTTATTGAATAACAGAAAAAGTGAACATAGAAGTTTTACTCTCTGCACCCACTGTTGGTTATTGAGCAGGCAGGGGATAGCCATCCTTGGGGGAAAAAAGAGTTGGGACCTAAAATCAACCCTGAACTAGCAGAGCTATCACATTGCTGAGATGGACAGTGGCAATGACCACTTTTATCTTGCCCGTCAAAGGATTCGAACCTGCATTTATCGATGTGGCAGGCGAACGCTCTACCCACTGAGCGTCGAGATGAGTGAGCTCTGGAACCCTTTGAATAATTGTTCTAGGTAGCGGAGTGATTCATTAGTAACTAATACCAATCTCGCAGTGTAAAACGCTCGCCTGAGGTGCCCCAGCTACGAACCGCAAATGCTGCTTGCTATTCACTCGCTTTCCCCACATGCTGGCATCGAGAACATCCCCCCACCCCCCCTAACACAAGCAATTGGAACTTACTTGGAACATTGTTCTTTTATTACACAACAGAAGCAACATTTCAAGAAAATGTTAGGTTCATAGCCCGGGCGGCATTTTAGCCGAATGGGAGGGGAGAGAGGGGATGGGGGGGGGGGGTGGAGACTGGAGAGAGAGGGTTAAAAGATATACATATAGAAAAACAATAAACGGCACATACAGAAACTACACTGATCAAATATATCACAAACAAATCACGGAAAGTTAATAAGTCCTATCTTATCCTATCCCGTAACTCGGAGGTCGTTGGGGCACCACAGATGATCGTTTAACCAGCGTACTCCATCTTTCTCTGTCATGAGCAACCCTGATGGCTTCGCTGAGGGTCAAGCCAGTCCATTCTCAAATGATTCTGGATAGCACAGCGCAGTCCTACAAAATACCCCCTATTATGTCAGTAATTGTCGAGTATGACAGATGGACATTACAACAGAAGAAGAAGAAGAAGAAGAAGAAGAAGAAGAAGAAGAAGAAGAAGAAGAAGAACCACATTCAGCAAAATAAGTTTGGGTTGAGTTTCATGCACATAAAGAATACCCCAAATGCAGCGTATTATTATATAATGTGCATGTTTAGCACACATTCAGCCTGAATATCTACGCCCTAAAACCGAAAGTATTTGCACTAGGGGTGTTCGGTTTTACCGGTTTTCCGGTTAAAATCGGTTCAACTTTCTCACGGTTCGGTAAACCGGTTTGGCCTTAAAAAACCGGAAAACCGCGGTTTTTCTAAGGGACATCACTCGTCCCTTAAAGCACTAGCAAAATGGCAGAAACAGAGAAATTCGTAGCGAACACGCGTGGGAAAGCTGACATTTGGAGATTCTTTCTCCTGCGACAGACAGAAGCAGGAAAGGTTGACCATAATACCGGTTACTGTAAAGAGTGTAAGGCAAGTATTAAACTTGGCGGTGGCACTTCAAATCTGAATGCACACATTCGCCGACACCACCCTTTGCTGCTCTCTCTCTCTCTCTCTCTCTCTCTCTCTCTCTCTCTCTCTCTCTCTCTCTCTCTCTCTCTCTCTCTCTCTCTCTCTCTCTCTCTCTCTCTTCCTCTCTCTCTCTCTCTCTCAGCAAGAGCAGTGTGTGTGTGTGTGGTTGTGTGTGGGTGTGCGTGTGTGTGTAGGTGTGTGTGTGGGTGTGCGTTTGTGTGTGTGTGTGTGTGTGTAACTATAGATGTAAAATCAAGTGTGAAAGCAAGGACTTTTTACAAACGAATTTCACAGAACACAAACTTGGAACAGGCTTTTAATCTTTCAATGCGCATTGTTTTTCTAACCAATATGACATTCGCAACTTCAGATTCCACCAACGGTTTCACAAGCTCAAAATTGAAAAGCAAACTCCCAAATCTACCCACAGTGGAGGAGGGAAATAGCCTCTGAGTTAAGTAGCTAGCGACATAAATTCCAGAAAAAAATTCAATACAGAGGTTATTTCCCTTGCTTACTATGCACCTTTACCCGGGGTAACCAGTTGTAACTTCTAGCCGGTTAACCGGTTTTAAACCGCGGTTTTCTATTGGAAAAACCGGTTAAAAACCGGTTTGATAAATCGTACCGGTTCCACCCTCTAATTTGCACCCAAAAACACTGCACATCGCCCTATCCCTTTATTCCTACGCCATAATGATACCATACAAAAAAGCTATTCTCCTATATAATACACACCACCTCGTGCTTAAAGAACGATTTTACAACATTAGGCCTACTAATACAATAAAAACCAACACTCGGAGTGCTGGGAGAGACAAGGGGTACCATCATAGTACAGAATCATTGTAGAACACATACCTCTCCTCATCCTCCATCCTTTCCCCACCCCACCCCTTCAACTCTCTCCCACTCCCCCAGCCCCCATGCATTTAGCTCACCCATCCAACTCCCAACCATGCACACGTCAACAACGACAACCGCAATGCACTATCTTTAACTGAACACATCCATAGCCTAGAGGAGAACACGTGTTAGGCAGACATCCGGGGTCTACTGGTAGGCAAGGACCCGTGTTTATTTGGCCATGTATGAAATGTCGGGAGGGAAAACGCCATCCTGTTGAACAGGACCTGGAATCTGACAAACTATGCCTTTCATAACTATTATAAAATGTATAGCGCCCTTACGAGGGTTTTCTCCGTGCACTCCGGTTTCCTCCCTCCCTTCAGTAATGGTACTGGACGCAGTCAATATAAAAATTTCAAAAATACAAATTCGATATTATTTCCGTCTTCCAATAGCGATCTCCCTGCCTTTACACCACCTGTTCGAGTGATGGATGTGTATTTGTTGTATGTGAGGGGGGATGAGATAGGTCAGCGGGTATGTTGGTACAGATCGCCGCGCTTTGAGCCTGATTGATTTGGGGAAAGGCGCGTGTATGGCATCCAGTATTATTATTACCCCCACCCCCTCCAAAAAAATCAATCAATCAATCAATCAATCAATTAAAATTATCAAATCAATTCAACACACCCTTCCCCACCCACCACTCAAAAATAATTTTTAAACAGTTTTTTTTTTTAAATGGAGCTAAATTTGCTTTTCTTGAGATGGCAAGATCTTCAAGTCAAGAAATCTTTATTTTACAAAAACCTACAATGAAGCATCCGATTACCGCCTCCGTTAGAACAAAGTTGTAAAATAAAGACTGTGGGTGGCACCGTCCTTCTCCTCCAAACTCCCCACGACCCCACAAGTCATGGGATTGGTGTACGGGAAAGCAGACTTTCTTTCACATGGGACTATCTCCACTAACATTACTGTATTGCTCCTTTTTTAAAAAAAGTTGTTTTTTTATTTGGGGGGGGGGGGGGGGGGGGGGAAGGTGTTTTAAAAAAAATTTAACCTCACTAATTTTTATTTCTAATGTACAGATTGCAATACTGCTGGTTGGTGGTGGAGCTGCTGCTGCTGATGTTGGTAACGACGTCGACGACAATGCTGGCGAAGACAACGATGGTGTCAACGACGACGACGACAAAAACGTTGGCGATAATGAAGATGGCGATGACTACGACGTTAGTGCTTCTGCTGCTACTGTTGCTGCATGCAGCAAGACGACGACGATGATGACGACGATGACGACAGTGATGACGACGATTGCGTGAGTCTTATATCCCGTTACAGGAGCTGCAATGCATCAAGCACAAGCTGACTTGCATTCAGCATAGAAAGGTCAACATACTGGCGTTGCTGTTTGTTTGGTGTACTCAGCATGGCGGGACCACACGTTTGTACTTAAAAGGTTGTTTATGGCACACACGCTTTTTTTAAGGGACGGGAGGGGGTCTGTGTCCACCTTCATTCTCATCCCCCTTCCCACTCTACCCCCACCCTGACCCCTCCTCGCTCTCTCTTCTCTCCTCTTCAATTCTTACACTAACATCCCAATATTCCATACACACACACTCACTATTCATGGACCATGATGTTTCGTGTTTACTCTCACCCACCCCTCTCACCCTCCCCACTCCCCGTCCAAAACCATGTCAATGCAAATAAAATCCCTCTCGTCTTACCCAGTTCTCAAAGACATGTTTAATTACGTCCTTCGCTTTGGTACATTTGAGATGTTTAGCAAAACGTTTTGACTCCAGCGACCTTGGCCTTTGCGGAGGAGCACATTACTATGACGGCACGGGAAGTTGACCGCTATTACCCGGGAAAAGCTCCTGCGAAGTGTGGTCACAAATCAGTTCAGTGGTTTTTGAGATATGTTTCGTTATGCGTATAGTTTGAGTTTTCCTATTCTTATTCTATCCCGTAACTCGAAGGTCGTTGGGGCACCACAGATGATCGTTTAACCAGCGTACTCCATCTTCCTCTGTTCTCAGCAACCCTCATGGCCTCGCTCAGTGTCAAGCCAGTCCATTCTCGAATGTTGTCCTCCCACCTCTTTTTCGGTCTCCCTCTTCTTCTGCCTCCTTGCACCGTGCCTTGCAGGACGGTCTTTGCAAGGCCTGAGGCTCAGGTGACATGGCTATACCATCGGAGTTTCCGTTTCTTCACCACTGTGAGCATGTCGTCATGTTGTCCAATGGTTTGTGTGATGGTCTGTCGGACTTCGTTATTGGTGATGTGCTGGATATAGGAAATGCCCAGAAGTCTTCTGTAGCACCTCATCTCCATGCTTTGTATTCTTCTTTATAGATCTGCTGTGAGGGTCCATGTTTCGCAAGCTAATAGGAAAATGGAGATGACAAGGGAGCGCAGCAGCCTTACCTTAGAGTGTAGACTGATGGGGTCCTGTCTTTCCAAGTGGGCTTCAATCTTGTTAGGGCAGCAGTTGTTTGTGCGATCCTGAAAAGGACTTCCTGTCGGAACCCATTGTCTGATACAATGGCTCCTAAATATTTGAAGCTATGCACTGTGTTGAAAGATTGGCCTTGGGTTAGGGTTAGGGTTGATGCCATTGTTGATGGTCATAACTTTGGTGTTCTCTGCATTTATTTCCATTCCATAGGCTCTGGAGATGGTGTCATGCCTCTGTACCAGCTGTTCGTTCTTGTTCCTCTCCAGACAATCCATCAATGCCATCCGCAAAACGGAGGTTTGAGATTGGTCTACCCTCTATGCTGACAGTGCTTTCGTGATCTGCAAGGGCATCTGACATGATGCGCTCTAGGAAGATGTTAAAGAGTGTTGGGGAGAGTAGGCATCCTTGACGCACACCGATTGTTGTTCTGAACCAGTTCCCGATGACGCTGTAATGGAGAACTGCATTGGTAGCCTTGTCATACAGGCTTTGGATTACTTCAATAATGTTAGGGCTGATGTTGTACACTCTCATGGTTGCCAACAAAGTGGCATGCCAGACGCGGTCAAACGCTTTCTTGAAGTCTTCAAGCACATGATTCAGATGTTGTTGGTGCAGTAGGTATTTCTCGCAGATTATTCTGAGGTTTAAAATCTGTTCAATGGTACTTTGCCCCGCCCTAAATCCTGCTTGTTCTTCAGCTATAATTTTTTTTAGCTTGGGGTTTAAAACCTGTTGAGGATTATTTTTAGGAGGACCTTGCTGGATGGCTGATGAGGTGTTAATTTCAAAACTTCTGAAGTTTACCCTTTTGGGGAAGAGTGATCATAAGCGACTGGGTCCATGGTGTAGGCCACTCCCTACTCTACCAGATGTTGTTACAGATAATGGTGAGGGCATCAATCATCGCTTCTCTTCCTATCCTATCCTAACCTATCCTATCCCGTATCTCGGAGGTCATAGGGGCACCGCAGATGATCGTTTAACCAGCGTACTCTATCTTTCCATATCCTCAGCAACCCTGATTGTTTCGCTCAGTGTCAAACCAGTCCATTCTTGAATGTTGTCCTCCCACCTCTTTTTCGGTCTCCCTCTTCTTCTACCTCCTTGCACTGTGCCTTGCCGAATGGTCTTTGCAAGACCTGATGATCTGGTGCCGTGGCCATATCATCGGAGTTTCCGTTTCTTCACCACTGTGAGCAGGTCATCGTGTTGTCCAATGGCTTGTGTGATGGTCTGTCCGACTTCGTCGTTGGTGATGTGCTGGGTATAAGAAATGGCCAGAAGTCTTCTGTAGCACCTCATCTCCATGCTTTGTATTCTTCTTTATAGATCTGCTGTGAGGGTCCATGTTTCGCAAGCATATAGGAAGATGAAGATGACAAGGGAGCTCAGCAGCCTTACCTTGGAATGTAGACTGATGGTCCTGTCTTTCCAAATTGGCTTCAACCTTGCCAGGGCAGCAGTTGTTTGTGCGATCCTGGAAAGGACTTCCCGTCGGGACCCATTGTCTGATACAATGGCTCCTAAATATTTGAAGATATGCCCTGTGTTGAGGGATTGGCCTTGGACTTTGATGTCCGTGTGGATGCCATTGGTGTTGTTGGTCATCATTTTGGTCTTCTCTGTACTTATTTGCATTTATAGGCTCTGGAGGTGGTGTCAAGCCTCTGTACCAGCTGTTCAAGTTCTTGTTCCTCTCCAGCCAATCCATCAATGTCATCAGCAAAACGAAGGTTGAAGCAATTCCGCATGTATGTTGTCCGCTCCAGCTGACTTCTCCTTCTTCAGTGATTTTACTGCTGCCTCAACCTCTTCTCGAAGAACTGGGAGGATTTGAGTTTATGTTTATCTAAAAACAAATATGGCGTGCAACGGACCCACCGACCGACCGACAGACAGACTTTTAGCTCGTTTTTATTCCCGACTATTTCAAAGTGATTACTTTTAAGTATTTGAAGATCTGCACACACAAAAATTATTCATTTTATTAAGTGACCGTACATAGTCTCCGCGACCTAATACTACTAGTAATAATCTAAAGTTTAGTAAAGACAGGTTCAGTTGTAATGTTTAAACAATAAAAGCGTAAATGTACAATTCTTAAAAGACAAGTCTACGGTTTCGCAAAGAGAACATTCAGCGTGCGACCGATCAATAATCCAGCTGCATTTCCTTCCAATGTTCATTCTCTGACACTTGCCTCGGGTACATTGCTTGCCCCAGTGCTATTTTTAGCTAGTCTGCTGCTGATGCAACACCACCTTCTCTCTCTCTCTCTCTCTGGGGAGAGAGAGAGAGAGACTCTCTCTCTCTCTCTCTCTCTCTCTCTCTCTCTCTCTCTCTCTCTCTCTCTCCCCCCCATGTCACACTCCTTGATAATGGCATTCCTAATATTTTCATAATGAATACTGTATTTTCCAAGTTTTCGATTTTTCTTTCAACAGGATGGGCCATCGGTGGAGTAGTACCAAAGAGCTTAATGATAGAAAGAGGGGGAACTTGGTACAGAACCGCGAGACGAAATGTACGAGTTATGCTCCCTTGTCGACATGCTGAAAATGGCTCGTGGCAGAAAGTCAAAAGGCGACCGAGTGAAACAGGGCGGTGACTTTTGCACAGCCATCAATTGCCATAATGCCAGATACAAGAAAAGTTGTGTTGGCAAGTCCTTTTTTCAAATTTCCAAGAGACAAAGAAAGGTAAATTGCAATTGAAAAACTTCATTTTTTTGTGTTTATGTAGGCTTAAACTAAGACCGCTGCAGTGTTGTTAGTGTTAAAACAATCGGAGAGCGGCTTGAATGATTCATGTTATACCTATGTGCTAAATCCAAAACAGTTTGCTTGCTGACAGTTTACGTTCAACAGGTCGCTCACTGTTTACGTTATTGCTAGGTTGTTTGACTATATTTGTGCTTATATTTCAAAAGTAGATGTCAGATTGGCAGTTTGGCTTAACAAGTTAAATTAGACTACCTCTGTTTTCTCCTCGTGATCAAATACTGTGCAAGATAACCCAGGGCTCGAAATTAGCGGGGGCCCGGGGCCAAAAACCCGCAAAGTTGATTTCGGGCTCGGAAAGTTGAAAAACGAAGGGCCCGCTTGGCCCGCAAAATAATTCGTCTGCTACAGCTATCTCTACTCGGCAGTTTCGTATTTGGGCCAAGGGAAGCAACCCACACCGGTGCCCTAAATTTGGACAGAAAAAAAAACAGAGGAAAGAAGCAAAAACCCTTTAATTTTGCACTCAAAAGTTTAATATACACTTCAATATCTTTTTAATATAATCAACAAAAGGCTATGGCACAACATAAGCGCAAAATGTCCATCTTTGCAAGTACGAAAGTATGGCTACATATCGTCGCCATATAGTTGCTAAAACAATCGGCGAAGGCGTATTTTCTAATTTTTGGGAAGCGAAAGACGCCAGAAGAAAACGTCGGCGAAAGGAAAGAACAAGAAAAAGAGAGAAAAAAGAAGTATGAAGAGGAAAAAAGATCAAGGAACTACAATAAAGGGTGGAAAAAAAGATTTGTACTTTCTACTTATTATATTGTTATTATATTGCAACACTGTAGAAATATCAGTTTTGATAGCACAGTGTATACTTTCAGATATTGTCAATAATTCTTTTGTTTTTTTGTTTGCATTATTTTTCAAGTTGGGCCCCGAAATTTGCTTGTGGGCCCTCAAATGTTTCAATCAAGGGGTCCGGTGGCCCCCAAAGAAAAAAGTTAATTTCTATCCCTGTAACCCCTTACCTAGGCACACAAATGGTCCTTGATCTGTTGTAATCCCTTTTCGTTTGAGTGTAAACGTGGAAAAAAATGTAATGTAGATACTCAGTCCTTGTTCTGATCTGTGAATTTCTGCGCATTAGATCTATAATGCGTGGAATGTTGTGGTCTAGGTTCTGATTGTTCTGTCTGATTAATTAATTATTTTCCATGAAGTGACTGATGTTATTAAGCCAGTGATGTGAGAGGTGAGAGGGTTGGGGGGTAGGGGGACACCTGATATAAATTAAATTCACACTATTAGTGAAACATTTTGTTATTGTGCTTTATTGTGATCAATTGATTAAATGACAGAGCTCTCTCTTCCACCAACCCCCCCCTCTCTCTCTCTCTCTCTCTCCCTCTCTCTCACGATTACGGATTTACACAGTTTCGGATAAATGAAACAGTCTGTCATGCATATTTTAATTTTAAAATATCTGTCGTTGATTAAAAAATAATAAATTCCAGGGCAGAAAACGAACCTATGACATACACACATAAGCAGCATAAAAGTACCTAATAAATGTCAATAAGTAAACATAAACAAAACAAAAAACAAAGACAGCAGTAGCGGAATGTTAATAATAATGATGGTTAAAAGTTTGGTTTTTGCAAACGTTGCCATAAAAATGTTCTTTTGCAATGGCATAGGCTCAATAAGTTACCACGCACAGATCATTCATATATATAGCAGATGATGAAATATAGCCAACCCGAGCAAAGGGAAATAATCCGTGAGAGCGTCTAGCATTTTTGTATAGGACATAATGGAAGTTCCCCCTCTTTCCGTAGTAAGCTCTTTGGTAGTACTTCGTTTTGCTTCAGTTGGTATTTTTGCTGATACGCGAACTGGCTGCACAAAACCCTACGTACATAACAATGTCACGCCTTGGACTACTCACCGAGTCATTCCGAAAGACAAAAATATCAAATCAGTAATATCAGATTGAACATTTATTTATGTTTTTAAACAAAATAATGAAACCCCCCACGTATATTTGTTATAAGCAACGCGGCAAACCTAAACATCAAGGACAGCGAGTTTCGAAAACAAATTTGGCCTGACAAGCGACCAAATAGCCAAGGCATGTTTAACTAGGGCAATTCTGGGATGGTATTCAGGAAGCATTTACCCAGTGGATACATCCACATTGATTGATTGATTTATTGTTGCTTTAGGTCCAGCGGACTCTTCCGAGCCAAATCAGGACCGGACAACCCCCGATCCGCATAAAAGATCTGCCGAAACAACCCTAGTGGGAAAATTGAATGCCCTCCACCGGCCAGTCACTTTACAATAAAGACATCCCACGCAGGGGACGGCTGAGGGTTGACCTCAACTACGCGAACCCCCGATTACAAAAACAAAATAGAATACAACCATCATTATAAATCATCAAAAAAAAAAAACATACATATAAAATGCCTATAGTGCGAAATACTAAAATCATAGGAAGCCCTAGTGACCACCCGGCAGAAAGCGTCCAACACTCCCAAGCTAATCCAACAGACCTCATACACAAACAAGGAGTTTTGTCCAGGAAGAGTTTTCAAGAAAAAAGGTAGGTCATTGATCTAGCGAAGAAGAAGAAAGTATAGCAGAGTGATAGGACAGTTCAGGAATGGGAAAGAGCAAATGATGAAGACAGCGACAGTGGGAATTTAAAGCACTAAATTTCCAGAAAGTGGGGATACTATTTATACTGAAACCCCCGGCACTCCAACGGGGGGAACTGTTGCCGCAGTGAATTAGTCATGCCTACAAAGGCAAGCCAGGTTTTCAACTGGGGCTTTCACTGTTCCCTTTATAGGTTAAAACAATCTACAGTGACAAGATTGCTCATGACCCCAAGGGGTGATACATCCACAAAGCCGTACAGTAGGGTACAGAATTATCCACAGCTTCGCAAATTTATCCACTGGGTACTTGCTTCCTGAATACCGTCCCAGAGGTCTGTTGCCAAAACCAGACATCGCAGGACAGAATTCGTAATACAGGATGCAGTAACAGCTGTCATTGTTACGAATAACAACAGCATACCAAAACAATACAATCAGGCAATGAGTATGATTCAAACTAAGCTCGGTCTGATATTATGCTAAGATCATCATCATCATTATGGCATTTCAAACCCAAAGCAAAGGTCGTGTCATCATTATGGCATTTCAAACTAACGCGAAGGTCATGAATAACGCTTGACTGTTCTTGACAGTGTTTATCTTCTGGGCGATCTCAACGACGAGGTAGATTTGTGCGGTAAATCTGATGGGAGGTCTGTGACGGGGAATAACCACTGTTTTTGCATCCTGGCGAGGCAAGCAAGAGTTGTCTGCAAACATTTCACCAATCAATCTTGGAGAAGAAATTTTTTTTTTAAATAACAATAATGTTCAATGAAATGGAGTGTTCGTATACTATAGCGCATTTCCATCTCAGAGAGCGGCTCAAGGCGTTAGCATAGGATCAAAAGCAAAATCGTATTGCTGGCTATTAGGACAGCGGCACCCTGAAAGCTGTGGTTTAGAATGCAAGTGTGTAATGCCCCAGATAATCTTCACCTTTACACTGTAGTTGCTCTGCTAAACCCTTAATCAAAAGGGGCCGACTTTGACCACGCCCCTTCGTCCCACCCTTTAACATTCACAGTGAGTGTTGCTCTACAGAAAATAATAAGCTTACAACAACAAACAAAACTAACTCTAGCCAAAGTCTATGTCTCTCTCTCTCTCTCTCTCTCTCTCTCTCTCTCTCTCTCTCTCTCTCTCTAATATATATATATATCAAGGGAGAACCAATATTTCTGGAGCTCAAAATAGCATCTACCCAGGCCGGTAAGAGAAAGAACCCGTCAAACCAATTGCTGGTAAAGTTTTTCGCTGTTTTGGGGTTGATAAAATAGACCCTACCCTATTCCACACACCAAAGACGCACACATAAAACCTCGTGGCCCACTCAGAAATAGGGTCAAAGGTCACATGACCGTACCGATTTAAAAAAAAGGGGAAATAACTCCCAATCAGAACATCCCCCTCCCCCCCCAAACATAAAATTCCAACTTTAGCGGTTGTTCATTACATTACCAATGCGAATATTAAGGTAACCCCGTTTAATCCTATTCTATCCCATAACTCGGAGGTCGTAGGGGCACCACAGATGATCGTTTAACCAGCGTACTCCATCTTTCCCTATCCTCAGCAACCCTGATTGTTTCGCTCAGTGTCAAACCAGTCCATTCTCGAATGTTGTCCTCCCACCTCTTTTTCGGTCTCCCTCTTCTTCTACCTCCTTGCACTATGCCTTGCAGGATGGTCTTTGCAAGACCTGATGATCTGGTGACGTGGCCATACCGTCGGAGTTTCCGTTTCTTCACCGGTCATCGTGTTGTCCAATGGCTTGTGTGATGGCCTGTCCGACTTCGTCGTTGGTGATGTGAAGGGTATAGGAACCCAGTTTAAGCCGAGAGCTAAAAAAAAAAAAGCCTTCGAATTTGGGCCTTTGAAGGCTGGGGTCTACCGGGGTGACATTTCAGCACCAGTTGTTCTCCTTCACCCTTTATTTTAAATAAAATTAGTGACGCTGTTCAACCCTGTTACGGCTAGTCGGACGCGACGGCAAGAGCTATCTTCGTAAGCTGTTCGGTTTTCTGTTCGGGGTTTCACTCTCTGCACTACTATTCGTTCATGCCGTAGCGCTTCTGTCTAGGTTTAGCCACGGTGGTGTTTGGGATATCTTTGGTTGGTTGATAATATGATGTGCGTGAGCAGAGCGTGAGGAAGGCCATTAGACGCCCTTCCTAACTAAAGTGTTTATCTGGCTTGACTTTTAGTATAGTCTAATGTTTCCTCCTCATCCTTCTCCTCTTAACCATCATCTTTCTCTTCCTCCTGCTCTGCTATCAACAGCAATATCATTTAAAAGGCCAGAAGTGGAAGGCTTTGTTTACTATTGGCGAACACGGGGTTACCCTATAAATTCGCATTGTTATTACATTAAGAAATGATGAAGTGGGCTTTCGTTGTTCACAACAACCGCTAAAATGAGATTTTTTTTCCCTTCTATTTCTGTTCTGTCAGGGAGTGATTTCCCTTGTTTAACGGTACCATGCCATACCACAGCCGTGTGACCTCTGACCCTATGTCTGGATGAATCACGCAGCTTCAAGTGTGCGGTCTTTGGCGTCTGGGGTAGGGTAGTATCAACCTAAAACGAAAAAAACCACTAGCACTTACTCAGCAACTTATTTTTATTGGGTTCTATCCCTTAGCGGCTTTGATAAATGCTATTTTAAGCGCAAGAGAGGTGGTTCGCGGTTGCTAGTAATAGGCACAAAACTACGGAATTTATTGGTTTTACAATAATAATAATAATAATAATAATAATAATAATAATAATAATAATAATAATAATAATAATAATAATAATAATAATAATAATAGGCAAGTTATACAGCGCTTTCCAAAATCACAAAAGGCCTCTTTAAAAACATGCGTTTTCAAGTTGATTTTAAAAGACGCAAGTAAAGGACTCTGACGGACGGACATAGGTGGCGAGTTCCAGGTCTGAACGGAGACGAAACTGAAGTCTCGACCACCGTGTCTCACCATTGGGTATCCTGGTACACGGAACATCCTTTCATCTGCAGACGAGCGGAGAGAGCGAGAAGGAACATGGTCAAAAGTTCGGAAAGATAGCTAGGAGCAGTTCCAGAGATGATGTGTTAGCAAAGACACGAGGTTTTATATTTAATTCGTTGTTCAACTGGGAGCCAGTGTAGTTCTTGAAAGAGAGGGGTGCAATGGGTGTGATTTCCGTGCTTTGAAGATGAGTTTAGCTGCAGAGTTTTTGGACTTGCTGAAGAGGTCTAAGGACTTTCTGTGTGCAACCCACGAGGAGTGAATTACAATAATCCAATCGAGACAGACAATTTTAACAATAACTATTCTTTCGGAAGGGTTATTTATTTGTTGTAAGCTTATTTTTTCAGTGGGACAACACTCACTGTGGATGTTAAAAGGATCTGTCGTGGGGGCAGGGTCAAAGTGGGTCTCTTTAAACATCAATGAAAATCCATGTGTTGGGCGACGTCGGTACACAGGGGAAGGCATGTCGGAGTATTGAACATCTGTTGGTGCACAGAGAGAGAGAGAGAGAGAGAGAGAGAGAGAGAGAGAGAGAGAGAGAGAGAGAGAGAGAGACAGAGAGAGAGAGACAGACAGACAGACAGACAGACAGAGAGAGACAGACAGAGAGAGAGACAGACAGACCCAGAGACAGAGTGAGAGCGAGAGATAGTGAGAGAGCGAGACAGACAGACAGACCCAGGGAGAGAGAGAGAAGAGAGAGACAGAGAGACGGACAGGCAGACAGACAGACCCAGAGACAATCAGAGAGAGATATAATGAAAGAAGAGAGAGAGACAGACACCCAGAGAGACAGACGGACAGAATGACCCAGAGAGAGAGCGAGAGATAGTGAGAGAGAGAGAATAAAGAGACAGACAGAGAGACCCAGAGACAATCAGAGAGAGAGATAGTGAGAGAGAGAGAAGAGAGAGAGACAAACAGACAGACAGACAGACGCAGAGGCAATCAGAGAGAGAGAGTGAGAGAGAGAAGAGAGAGGCAGACCCACCAGAGACAATCAGAAAGAGAAGGAGAGATAGTGAGAGAGAGAAGAGAGAGAGGGACAGACAGAGAGACAGACAGACCCAGAG
The DNA here is from genome assembly GCA_036898135.1 of Oncomelania hupensis. NCBI lineage: Eukaryota > Metazoa > Mollusca > Gastropoda > Littorinimorpha > Pomatiopsidae > Oncomelania > Oncomelania hupensis. Next base: position 49,178,066 of record CM072516.1, on the reverse strand, counting down.
AAAATCAGAGAGAGAGAGACAGAGAGAGAGAGCGAGAAATAGTGTGTGTGTGTGTGTGTGTGTGTGAGAGAGAGAGAGAGAGAGAGAGAGAGAGAGAGAGAGAGAGAGAGAGAGAGAGAGAGAGAGAGAGAGAGAGAGAGAGAGAGAGATTTTAAAAAAAACGCATTGCAATAAATCTTTCTTTTTTTGTTCTCCAGCGGATCATGGGAATGAAATTGAACGCAACCTTATGCACAGATCGAGGCGGGGATCAATGAACTGCTGCAGTCAGAAAATAGACGAGCGTGCACCGACCATCTGAGGCCTGCAGAGTACACAGGCACTCTACCACTCGCCTATTGTTGCAACGACAATGAGCTGCCGAGCCGACCTTAAAAATCTAATTACTGAATGGCAGCAGTATTTACTTTTCTTCTTATTTACGACTGCTTCGCAATGAAAACAGGACTTCCTCTCGGTGTATATAATATTTGTGAAATCTGATTTACATCTAGTGGACTTGTCACTCTTGACGAATTAGGGTTTTAACGAAATACGCTTGCATGACATGGGAATCCTTTAATCTGGTGCTTGAGCGTGCATTTTTACCTCCATTTTACCAGTCTTTTTGGCAGAAATAAATAATATATATATATATACAACCATGTAGAAACGATGTTGTTATGACTTTCATGAAAATCCACATACGTTGTATTGACATTTTTAAACATTTATCCTTTAAAAAAAACAACTTTGAAGTCTTCCCACAGCTAACGCTAAACCTAACCCTTACTAAGCCTAACACAGCCCTAATCATAAGGGAAAATTGTTTTGACGTCCAAATAACGGAACCGTCAAAACAACGCACGTAGATTGTCAAGTGTTTGTCAAAACAACGGCGTTTCGACATGCGCGCACGTGCACACACACACACACACACACACTCGCGCGCACACCCACACATACACTCTCTCTCTCTCGCGCGCACACTCACACACACACACACACACACACACAGGCCAGCTGGTAGCAAGACTTGGGTGACAAAACAGTGTAGTGATCTAGGCACAGGCTAGCAGTGTTTCATGTTAAGCAATGTCGGTCGAAGGGTAAGTACTTGGATGGGTGATCATACTTGGAAGCTAAGGCAAACCACCACGAAACTAACAAAACAAAACATTGAAACAAGCGCACGACACACCCCAATCCAAGCCACCCAGTTGTGAGTGGGTATACCTGGATCTGCTGAGAACTGGGGAAGATAAAGCAGCGAGGGAGAGACGATAGGCAGCGAGCGCCCTCATTAAGCTGACCTAGAGAAAAGAGATGCCCCAACGACCGATAGGTTAAGGGGTCACTTCTACCCTTTACAAAGAAAAGACCAACAACTACTACTGTGTATTTCTGATACTCTGGCTGCATAATGTGGGTGTTTTTTTTTTCTTCTTTCTTTTCTTTCTTTCTTCAACGTCTGCCGGGCTAAATAAAAAAAAAGAAGCCAATATTGATTTCCGCACCTTAATGGAAATGACTTGGATAAAATAGAGAAGGAAAAGAGTGAGAGCGAAGACTCCAACACTCAAACTCCCTCACAGGTGTAAGTAAGAAAGAAAGATTTAAAGAAAACGAATAGAAAAGACAGCAGAAAGGGACTGCGAGGAAACTAGTGTAAATTGAAGCGAGAGAGCGAGACAGACAGAGAACGTTCATGGACACTGCAGCGCTAAGCACAGACAGACAGGCAGACTGCTACAAACACATGACTAGTGAAAAGTTTTAGAAACCTTATGTGGCAGATAGAACCACACCCCCTCCCCACCCCCCACTCCACACACACGCACACACACACACATACAGCGGTAAAAGGATGTACACCAGCAGAGAATCTCTCTCTCTCTCTCTCTCTCTCTCTCTCTCTCTCTCTCTCTGTCATAAAGCGGTAAAAGGATGTACACCAGCAGAGAATATCTCTCTCTCTCTCTCTCTCTCTCTCTCTCTCTCTCTCTCTCTCTCTCTCTCTCTCTCTCTCTCTCTCTCTCTCTCTCTCTCAAGCTGGAGCATACCAATAATTGACGAAACAATGAAATTATTTTATCTGCAGAAGACGATATCGATATATATGTAATGTGATTTGCCAAAATTTTCCAATTTGCCAAGAAAGTAAGGCACGTGTAGCATTCAATATCATCATTATTATTATTCCAAATTTGCCGTAGATTCTTCTTTCCCGGGATATGTAATCCTAGTTACTCCACATATATCATTCCGCCCTGAGGGATCCGTTTGTTTTGCTTTCTCATTTACTCTTTCCCATTCCTGCTCTGTCCTATCACTCTGCTATACTATCTTCTTCTTCGCTAGATCAATGACCTACCTTTTTTCTTGTAAACTCTTCCTGGACAAGACTCCTTGTTTGTGTATGGGGTCTGTTGGATCAGCTTGGGAGTGTTGGACGCTTTCTGCCGGGTGGTCACTAGGGCTTCCTATGATTGTATTAGTTAGCAATATAGGCATTTTATATGTATGTGTTCTTGTTGATGATTTATAATGATGTTTGTATTCTATTTTGTTTTTGTAACCGGGGGTTCGCGTAGTTGAGGTAAACCCTCAGCCGTCCCCCGCGTGGGATGTCTTTATTGTAAAGTGACTGGCCGGTGGAGGGCATTCAATTTTTCCACTGGGGTTGTTTCAGCAGATCTTTTATGCGGATCGGGGGTTGTCCGGTCCTGATTTGGCTCGGAAGAGTCCGCTGGACCTAAAGCAACAATAAATCAATCTCATATAACATGCTGCGCCCTGCTATTGATCGGGTCTATCTGCACTCTGGGGAAAAAGAAAACCCGTCAAAATTTGGACAGGGCCGCATAATTCTGCATGTGTGTCTGTAATGTTTCTGCTGTGTTGGCGTCAGTCACACACAGAACACGCGAGAGACACAGAGAGAGAGAGAGCGAGAGAGAGAGAGAGAGAGAGAGAGAGAGAGAGAGAGAGAGAGAGAGAGAGAGAGAGAGAGAGAAAGAAAGAAAGAAAAAAAGAAAGAGAGAGAGAGAGAGAGAGAGAGAGAGAGAGAGAGAGAGAGAGAGAGAGGAGAAGGAGAAGAGGAAATGCAAGCAAAGATGAATAATTTTGTAGCACAGAAGAAGAACGGGGTGGGAGAGAGAAGCAAGCAATAAGTTGACATAACACATTCGCTTCATGTTGAGCGTGGGAGGGGAAGAAGAGACAGACAGAGAGACAGACAAAACAGACAGACAGAAAGACAGAGAGAATCAGAGACCTAGAGCGAGAGAGCATCCCCGCCATGTTATTCTTACCCCAATCACTCTTGGCCTTTAGTTTAATGAAGTAGTCTCCCTTGCTCGTACTATTTATATAGATTTGTTGATCCTATTAGATGCTAAAGATACATTGGACCGTCTAAACAAGAAATTAAATCAAATCAAAATGGTATTTAGTTAACGGCGATTGAGGGATTATGGGATCTCTCTTGATTTTACAACTGCCTTTTTTGGACAAGAACTGTAGATCTGCCTTGCGGTCATCTAGCTGAGGGCACACACGCTTGAAATCATCCATCTGGCCTAGAGGGCTTAGAGGCTCTATATTCTAATATCAGAAGTCTATATATGGACAAAATGGTTTAGGCAAATTTCATTACCTCGCACATGCACTTTTCTTTCGTAGTGGAGAAGAGAGAGAGAATGAGAGAAAGAAAAAAAAAGAGAGAGAGAAGTGGGGAAAGGTGGTGTGCAAGTGTGAGCCTGTTGGGAGGGTTGGGGAGGGAGGGAAGGGAAAGGAGAGGGTACGCAAGCCAACCAGTCCACAGGAGAAATGATTGTTTAAAGCAAGTTCGACTATTTTCGGCAAAGCACGTGTAGGACAATGTTATTCAGCCAAACAGGCTGCTCTTACAGACAACCGAACTATAAACAGAATATTCCGGCAAACCACATGCTAGTAGAGAAGCAAAATTGGAATACAATTATACCACCACCACCAACAACAAAAATACTCGGATTCTAGGCTACAACGCAAGATGGCTCCTTTAAAAAATAAAAAGGAAACAAAGTTAGAATATTGCTTGCATTCCAGCCAAGTAAGAACAGGAATATAATATATTGGGTATGCAAAGCAGGATGGATGGACGTGTGGAGGAAAAACAGAGAATGCCTGGAGCAAAGATCAATATTCCAGTCCCCCCCCCCCTGCACTGTAGGGTATCATATCCCAAATATGCCTGGGAATTTCTGGAACCTACGGCCAACGTCTTAGTGGACTCCAGAGAAAAGTGCCCTGCTTCTCAAAACGTGATATTAGCCTAGTATTGGCAATAATGTACTGTCATGTTTTGGCGTAGAAGATCTTTAATAAAACGGAAACGGTTGCACAAGGAGTTTCAATTTTAACAAAAAAAGGTACTGTTAAAAAAGGAAGAAGGAGGATGAAGGAGAAGAAGAAGAAGAAGAAGAAGAAGAAGAAGAAGAAGAAGAAATAATTTTCTAAATTAAACCTGCATGAATAGTAACTATAGGCAGACTGGAAGTTATCTCCAAATTTGAATATCAAAATAAATACGTGTTAAAAATAGTGTTTTCGTGACTTATCTGTACCGTTGAAATAATGCAAATTTGGATGTTTTTTTTTAAATTGATAAGCGCATGTATATCTATAATGGTTTGTATTCATCCATGTTTTTAGAATACAATATAAAAGAGAAAAAATAATTTTGATAATACTTTTGTAGCAAATAAGAACGCCAGTACCAGATTGTTGTATCTGGCAAACTCCAAGAGTCTCAGACCCCTGTCATTTGTCTCGTTGTTGCAGTGGGGTCCACATGTGTCTCCCCAGTTGTAGTACGCATCTTGGCCAACCTTGGCATTCCAGTCGCCTTGCACTATGACTATGTCCTTCTTCGGCACTTGGTCAAGGACCGCCTGTAGATTTTCATAAAAATCCTCCACTTTGCTGTCGTCATAGTCTGATGTTGGGGCATAGGCCTGGATGATGGTGATGTTGAAAGGGGCTGCTCTCAGGCGGATGGTAATGAGTCTACTGGAGACTGGGGGGCAACCCATGACAGTGGCTAGAATGTTCTTGTGGACCAAGAATCCAACGCCGTGTTCGTGCCTGTCATCTCTACCGCTAAAATAGAGCTTGTGGCCTTTGTCGGTCGTTGTTTCACCTAGGCCTTTCCAGCTCAGTTCGCTGATGCCTAGAACGTTCCATCGATAGTGGTCTAACTCGTGGGCCAGTTCTTCTAATTTTCCTTCCGCAGTTAGGGTCCTGACATTCCAGGTTCCTATGACGATGTTGTTTCTCGTGCGGATCTTGCTAAATTGTCCATCAGTAGCATACTTAACACCTCCGTCCTGGTGGCCAACGGAAGGCGCGGTCCTTGTGACGGGCGACGACCGATCCGGAATGGAATTAGTGGATTGTGTCATCATGTAGTGTGTCTTGGGCAAAAAAGACCTGGCGGTGCCCAATTCTCTCCAGGCTGTTGGCCACAGCCAAAATCCACGAATACAGTGTGGCTCGCCATGGCCCTGAGCACATGGTCGTTGAACCTGTAGTAACGTGAGGTACCTCCGCCCTGGCCGGTGACTTCTGTGTAGAAGACTTTCGCCCAGTGATGCCGTGCTAACATCACCCCTGTTAGTCGCCTCTTACGACACGCCGGGAAACGTTGGATCTATTCTATTTAATGCCCGAACCCACAGAGCAAACACGCTTGGTCTCCACAAAAACTCCAGAAGATAGACATAGCACAGTCCTGGCGGGGAGCATCACAACCAAATAGACTACATCATGGTCAAGAAACGCTTCAGACCAAGCATCAACATTGGCAGGACACGCACTTTTCCAGGAGCAGACATCGGAAGTGACCACGATCTCGTGATGATGTCTTTCCGGCTCCACTTGAAGAGAGTAAATACAGCAAAGTGCACTAGACTGAAGTTCGACCTGGACAAACTGCAAGACCCGGAGGTGGCAGAACTATTTCAGGCCACAATTGGAGGGAAATTTGCACCACTGCTCATTTTGGGGGCTGGTGAAGTAGATGTCAACACCATGACCACCACCTTCAACTCAGCTGTGACAGATGCCGCCACCGAGATCCTTGGCAAGCACCGACCAAAGAAGAAGCCGTGGATCACACCTGAACTTTTGGATCTGTCTGTTTGTGATAAACGAAGAGAGATGAAAAAGAAAAAGAACACCTCACAGGGAGCTGATGTCTACCGAAAAATCAACAATGACATCCCAAAAGGCATGCGCACAGCAAAGGAGAACTGGATAGAAGATCAATGCCAGGAAATAGAGAACAGTCTGAACAAGAACAACAGCAAGAAGGCCTACCAGACAGTGAAGCGGCTGACAAGTGTCAAACAGCCCAAAGTCTCCACGATCCAAAGCAAGTCTGGCATATGCCTTACAGAAGAACAAGAAGTCTTGGACAGATGGACAGAGTACTGCTCTGACCTTTACAACCATACACCAAATGGAGACCCATCAGTTCTAGCATGTCCCGAGAATAGAGAAGAAGAAGAAATCCTCCCAATTCTCCGGGAAGAAGTTGAGGCAGCAGTGCAAGCGCTAAAGAAAGGGAAGTCAGCGGGAGTGGACAACATACCCGCGGAACTGCTACAAGCAGGAGGAGAAGCGATGATTGATGCCCTCACCATTATATGTAACAAGATCTGGCAGAGTGGGTAGTGGCCTATACCATGGACCCAGTCGCTTGTCGTCACTCTTCCCAAAAAAGGTAACCTTCAGGAGTGTGAAAATTACCGGACCATCAGCCTCATCAGCCATCCCAGCAAGGTCCTCCTGAAAATAATACTCAACAGGTTGAAACCCCAAGCTGAACAGATCATAGCTGAAGAACAAGCAGGATTCAGGACAGGGCGAAGTACCACTGAGCAGATTTTCAACCTCAGAATAATCTGTGAGAAATACCTACAGCACCAACAACATCTATATCATGTGTTCATAGACTTCAAGAAGGCGTTTGACCGAGTCTGGCATGCAGCTCTATGGGCAACAATGAAAGTGTACAACATCAGCCCTAAAATTATTGAAGTCATCAAAAGCCTGTATGACAAGGCTACCAGTGCAGTCCTCCACAACAGCGCCATCGGGAACTGGTTCAGAACAACAGTCGGTGTGCGTCAAGGATGCCTACTCTCTCCAACACTCTTCAACATCTTCCTAGAGCGCATCATGTCAGATGCTCTTGCAGACCATGAAGGCACAGTCAGCATAGGGGGTAGAGCAATCTCCAATCTTCGTTTTGCAGATGACATTGATGGATTGGCTGGAGAGGAACAAGAACTTGAACAGCTGGTACAGAGGCTTGACACCACCTCCAGAGCCTATGGAATGTAAATAAGTGCAGAGAAGACCAAAATGATGACCAACAACACCAATGGCATCAATACGGACATCAAAGTCCAAGGCCAATCCCTCAACACAGTGCATAGCTTCAAATATTTAGGTGCCATTGTATCAGACAATGGGTCCCGACAGGAAGTCCTCTCCAGGATCGCACAAACAACTGCTGCCCTGACAAGGTTGAAGCCCATTTGGAAAGACAGGACCATCAGTCTACATTCCAAAGTAAGACTGCTGCGCTCCCTTGTCATCTCCATCTTCCTATAAGCTTGCGAAGCATGGACCCTCACAGCAGATCTCCAACGAAGAATACAAAGCATGGAGATGAGGTGCTAAAGAAGACTTCGGGGCATTTCCTATACCCAACTGTCACGAAGAGAGGGGTTGGGGGATGGGGGTTAAGCTATTAATCTCTAGCGCGTTATTACCTCCTTTGAATAGGTTAATGGTGCGGCGACATTCAGGAGATTAATGCTGGGCCAACTTAATAATCAGACAGGGAAAAAGACGAGAACGAAAATAAAGTTACAATAGTCAAGAAATTCACATTCAAAGGCCAATCCGGGTAATTGCGGTTTCTATAACTATCTACTTTATTTAATTTAAATTGGAGAGTCTGGGTCAGATGCTTCTAGCGTGAGTCATAGGCGTAGCGTCTTTTAGTAAGGAGTAGTCTGGAGGGTTTCTGGATAGTCAATATTTGGGATACTAGAGCTATCGTTGACTGATCTCATCACCGGGCGAGAGTGTATCTGTATGGTTTCAAAAGTCACTCTGGTAATCTGGCGAGGGGGGATTCTCGTAGGCTTAGGCACTTAGCTATGTACTGTAGTGCGGAGATTTGTCCAGGATACTCTGGATGGCTTGTTGGCGTTAGTAGCAGGGTGTGGGCGAAAGATGCAGGTCAGTGGTCACGCGATGATGACTCATGGACCACGAGTGCTCGTCTTGTTGTTGTGGCACAGGTATCGAATTCGGCTTACGTGGCTAGCCGGCTGGAAAATGGTGAAGTCCCAAGTCTCGCTTCTCATTGACCTCCTGCGTTGACAGGGGCCTGCGGCGGGTCAGTGACTGGGAGTTGATACAAAGCCGGGGTGATATGCCCGGTACAGGAACCCGTCTGCAATGTATACAGACGCTGTATCAGCTGGGGATAGGGAGAGTGCGGATTCAGGGCCTGTGGTTATGATAGCCCGTCTCAGAATTCAAATTGGCTTGACCGGTCATGGGGTGAGCCAGTGCAAATACCAACAGTCAAACAATGCATCTAGCTTTACTGGGCCAAAGTGGAGTTTATTGGCAGCCGCTAGTAAGAGATACATTCGGCGCATAGGATGGGGTTGACAACATGGCAAATACTTATACATTGGGGCAAGCGGAAAGCAAATGGAGGGTACAGGGCAAATGGGGTGTAGGTCTGGGCTGTACTGTGGACTTTAATCTATATGGAGGGACAGTATGGCATGGGATATTTACACAGGGGCCAAGCGGAGCATACAAGCATAAATCCAAACATGTCATGGGTCATATACAAGGTAGAAAGTATGTGCAAGGGAGAAATACAAGTCATAGCGACGCATCAAGGCAAAATTATAAACATGAACATACATATTGACAGGACGCATGAACATGATGGGCGAACGACGGGTGATGGGTCTGCTATATGACAAAGAGTAAGTTCCCTCTCTTACCTTAACTTAGACGGGTGGAAGCACAAGGGTACTGTCGAAACTCAGAGGTCACTCGGTGATGTTGACGTGTTTTCGGACAGCTGGTACTTCAAGGCAGGAAGGCTGGGGTCTGACGCTATGTCAGGGCTTGTGCCAGGCTTTAAGGAAGTGTCCCGGGGGGCGGGGCTTAAAGACTGGGCGAGCGAGCCGGCTAAAGATGGCTGGGTAGGGAGAGATGATGGCTGGCTGAGCGCGGTGCTGGACGGCTCGCGGCCGGGCTCAGAGTTGCAATTGCACGCCTCGTCACAGAGGCCCCCCCAAGGAAAAAGGCGAGGACGTAGGACTCGACGAAGACGCGGCCAATCAGCTCTGAGGTCGGCTGCCGGGTGAGACGATGGTTGGCGATGATCCGGGTGATGCGGGGCGATGCGGGGTTCCGGGTAGTCAATGGCGGATGCCCAAGGCTGGGGTCCGCGGAGCTGCCGGGTTTCGGCTACGGTTAGAGGGCGGCGGCGGGAATGAAGGCTGGGGCGTCGGCCCTCAGGCGCGACTCGCTGGAGTCGGTTGCGGGGTGACGGCTGAGGAAGTCTGCGCCGTGGTTGTCTTTTCCTGGGATGTGCTCCAGCTGGAAAGAGTACGCTTGGAGCAGCAGAGCCCATCTCATCAGCCGGGCGTTGAGCGATTTGGATGTCGCCAAGAAGGAAAGCGGCTGATGATCCACTTGGACGGTAAAGTGCGAACCGTAGAGATACAGTTGGAACTTCTGGACTGCCCAGACGAGGGCGAGACACTCCTTCTCCGACGTGGCGTAATTCTGTTCGGCCGGCTTGAGTTTCCGGCTGGCGTACGCGACGGGGAAGAGCGTCGGGGCGTCCGCGGAGTCCCGCTGAAGTAGAACGGCTCCGAGGCCTACGTCGCTGGCGTCTGTGCGCAGGACGAAGGGCTGTCCGTGGTTGGGGAGTCGCAGGACCGGCTGGGACGTCAGCTTGTCCTTGAGCTCCTGGAAGGCAGCTTCACATTGCGGGGTCCAGAGGACTCGGTCCGGTGCGGTTTTCCGGGTTAGACTGGATAGTGGCGCGGCGATCCCGTTGTAGCCGGGTACAAATTTCTGATAGAAGCCACTCAGTCCCAGGAAGGACTGAACATCTTTCTTGGTCTTGGGGCGTGGCGCGTCTCGAAGGCGCTGGACGGTCTTTTCCAGGGGCCGGAGCTGTCCACGGCTGATGGTGTGGCCAAGAAATTCCAGCTCCTGATAGCCGAACTGGCATTTGGTCGGCCGGGCAGTGAGGCCAGCTTCTTTGAGGCGGCGTAAGAGTTGGCGCACCACTCGCAGGTGCTCCTCCCATGTCTCCGTTGCGACGAGTATGTCGTCCATAAATGAGTGTATGAACGGACAGTGGAGGGGGTCCAACAGCTTCCGCATCATCGTGCTGAAAATACTGGGGGCATTGTGCAGACCAAACGGCAGAACGTTGAATTCATAGTGGCCGTCCATCGTGCTGAAGGCTAGGTACTGGCGGGATGAAGGGTGCACGGGAATCTGATAAAAGCCTTTGCTCAGATCCACTCGGGAGAAGTATCGGGCGGATTGTAGCTTTGCAACCAAGTCGGTGGGGTCGGATAGGGGTCCGGGCACGAACTGGGTTACAAGGTTCAACTGCCGGAAGTCGATACAGAGGCGATGTTCTCCGCTGGGCTTCCGTGATAGAACTATTCCTGCGCTGTAGGGGGAACGGGAGGGAGCGATGACTCCGGCTTGTAGCAGAGCCTCTACTTCCGTTCTGACTACTTGCTGCTGGGAAAGTGGGACGGGGTACGGTTTCTGGCGGACGGGAGTGGGGTCCGTCAGGGTCAGTCGAACTTCTTCCAGGTCCGTCCTCCCAGGAATGTCGGTGAGGACTTCCCGGTATTCCGCTACGATGGCGCGTAGTTGCTGGCCGGCGGGGAGTGAGGGGTCCAGAGAGACGTCCCGGAAGGATTCCTTCCCTTTTAGCGGAAATTCGGCGACGCCGGTCTCTGTGCCATCCACTTCGACGGCCAGCGCGACCGTGAGTAGCGAGTGGGAGTCTGGGGCGGGTGCAGGTTGCTCCAGGTACCGCTTGAGCAGATTGATGTGGTGGGTCCTGGGCTTTCCGCCTACCTCGATGCGATAGGTGGTACGTGAGAGCTTCTCAAGCACCGGGTAGGGTCCTTGCCAAGCTATGTCTAGCTTGTTTGTGCCGCTGGGGAGGAGCAGTAGGACTTGGTCTCCTACCTGTAGCTCTCGGTCCCGGGCGCGGCGGTTGTGATAGCGGGCTTGTCTTTCTCTCGCCTTCTTCAGGTTGGCGGAGGCGGCTTTCCAGGTGGCCTTGAGGGTTTCTTGGAGCTTCGTGACGTATTTCGTTGCGTCGACCGGTGCCTCGTCCAGTTTGGCGTCGGTCCAGCTACGTCGCAAGGCGGCTAGAGGTCCGGAAAGGGGTCTTCCAAAAAGCAGCGTGGAAGGCGTATATCCGGTGGAGGTGTGCGGGGTTTCTCGATACGCGAAGAGCGCTGACGCGACGTATGTGTCCCACGCTTCCGGCTGTTCGTCGGCGATCTTGCGGATTATCGAGATAAGAGTCCCGTTTAGGCGCTCGACCTGTCCGTTGCTAGCGGGGTGGTAGGGTGGAGTCCGGATATGGCGGATGCGGAGTAGTTGAAACACCTCTTGCATGAGTTTCCCGGTGAACTGGGACCCGTTGTCGGTCAAGATGTTGTCCGGGAATCCGACTCGAGTGAATATGGTGACGAGCGCGTCGGCGACTCGGGCGGCGTCGATCTTTGGTAGAGGAACGGCTTCACACCACATCGAGCAGGCGTCGACAAGGGTTAGTAGGTACTGGTTCCGCTTCTTGGTCCGCGGGAGGGGTCCTACGATGTCGACTGCCACTCGTTGGAAGGGTGTTCCGACAACGACTGTGGGGCTGATAGTGACCGGGACGGTGTGATGGCGGGGCGAGTATCGTTGGCACTGGCTACAGGACTTGACGTAGCGCTTCACGTCTTCGGTCATCCCGGGCCAGTGGTACTGAGCGCTGATGCGTAGTGTGGTCGCTCCTATACCCATATGTCCGCTGAGGGGCATGCTATGGCCAAGTTCCAGGACTTGGGGGCGAAGTGTCGCAGGCACGACGAGTTGAGAATGGTCGTCCTTCTGACGGAAGAGGAGTCCGTCCTCGACGAAAAAGTCCCCGGACTTGGGTGGAGTGCGTGCGGCGGGAAGTTTTCCGTAGCACTTGCGGAGGGTGACGTCGCTTTCTTGGGCCTTCCGGATCTGTTCCGGCATCTGGTTGGGTATCGGGGGTGGTGTCGCGGCTGTTTTCGCCTGGGCGCGCGTCTGGACGGCGGCCATCGACTCCACAGGCTGGGGCGGCATCCCCAAGAACACGTATCGGCATCCTAAAATCAGGTCGTACAGGGGCTGGTCCATCACGGCAGCTTGAATGGTCCCCGTTACGTATCGGCTGGTGACTTGGATCCGGGCTATAGGGAGCGTGGTGCTGGGTTGGGACGCGTCGGCCAACTTCAGGGTGATAGTCTCGCCGGTCAGGTCTTGTTCCCTGATGAACGAGCGGCGGACGACGGCGTCGAAGGTGAGACCAGTGTCGTATAGACAGTGGGCTGGGCGATTGTTGACGGTCACTTGCTCAGTGACGGCCGGTCGATCGGCGGGAGTGACGACGGGGGTTACCGGTTTCCCGTCGGGGGTAACTTGGCGTAGGGCTAGTACGGTACCTTGTTTGCGACGCTGGTCGCTGATGCGTCGAAAACATTTCTCCCGGGTGTGTCCGCGGCGCTGGCAGTAGCCGCAGTAGAGCTCTGTGCTCCGCTTCCCTGGCTCTGCTCCGGGGGTTGGGCGTCCTTTGGGCGGTTGTGGACGGTGGTTCGCTGGCGGGATTGGCCGGCGAGGCTGGTGGCGGGTATCTGGCGACGAGGGTGCGGGGGGATCACGGCGAGGCTGTCTGTCGTCGGGATGGGCGGTGAGATAGCGGTCCGCGACGATGATCAGATCTTCAAGGCGAGCGGCGCCCTGTTCGGCGGCGAAGGTCCGAAGTTCCGCTCGCATGGTCCCTCGGAGTTGTTCGGCGAGCATCAACTCTAGCAATCGATCGTATGTCCTGGGTTCGTCAGTTTGCTCAATCCATTTGTCCCGTAGCGTAGCTAGACGGTCGGCAAACTGCGTGAACTTCTCCCCTTTCTCTCTCCGGGAGTTCCGGAAATTCTTGCGGTAGTGCTCACCTGAGAGCTCAAAACCATGCAGTAGGGCTCTCTTGAGGGCGGGATAGTCTCCCTCCTCGGAAGTCGGTGTCTTGGCCAGAATCTCATAGGCCTTCCCCTTAAGGCCATGACTGAGCTTGCGATACCAGAACTGGGGGTCAAGACCGTTTTCTCTCGCGACTCGTTCGAATCGGCCGAGATAGACTTCAATCGATTCGTCCCGTTCGACGAATGGGTCCAGGGGGAGGTTCATCCCCGGAATCGGCGGGGGGGGGGGGGGGGGGGGGTGCGGGTATCCCGGTGCTGGTGGCGAAGCTGGGGGCGAGTAGCGAGTAGTCTTCGCTAGCGGGCGATGCGATACCCAAATCGCGGCGGTCGCGCTCAAGTTGGAGGAGTGCTTGGCGCCGTTCGAGCTCCTTATCCTTCCTTTTCTCTTCCAGTGCCGCTACCCTCTCGTCCTCCTCCTTCCTCCTTGCGGCGGCTCTCTCCTCCTCCGCTATCCTCTCTTTCGCCTCCTCTCTTCTCCGCTCGGCGGCTCTCTCCTCCTCTGCAAGCTTCTCCTTCGCCTCCTCTCTCCTCCGCTCGGCGGCTTTCTCCTCCTCTGCAAGCTTCTCCTTCGCCTCCTCTCTCCTCCGCTCGGCGGCTTTCTCCTCCTCTGCAAGCTTCCGGGCGGCGGCTTTCTCCTCCTCTGCAAGCTTCCGGGCGGCGGCCCGTTCCTCCGCGGCGATGCGCTCTTTCTCCTCCTCTTTCTTCGCCTCTCGCTCTTTGGCCCTCTCCTCCCTCTTCAACTTTTCCTCTGCCACGTCAGCATCTACGTTAGCCAAGACGTAGTCTTTGAGTTCGGTGCCGGCGAGCCCTAAGCTCTCGCCAATACTCTTGTACTTAAGCGCAAGCTCTCCCCGGTCGGCCATGGTAAGGGAGGTAACTTACCCTGTAAAAGGTCCTAACCGGAATGAGGGGCGCACACAAGGGGTACACTGACGGAAAACAAGGGGGTGGGCTGGATGAGCTACAATGAATCTGCAAAGGGGCGAATACAACACAACCACAAAGACAAAATGCAATCAATCAAAAATACAAAAATGAATGCAAGAAAAAAGCCTTTTGAGAAATCGCCACTCGGGAAAACCAGTAAGGGAACTAAGGGGCTATGCTATCTACTACTAGGCTTAGAGGGCTGGGGTGGAAATTACGCTAAGTCCTAAGTCTAGTCAAGTTGGGATGGGAACCTAAGTCTTCTGTCTCGTTGGGTTGGGGGAGGAAACCTAAGTCTTTAGTCTCGTCGGGTTGGGAGAGGAAACCTAAGTCTTTAGTCTCGTCGGGGTCGCCAAAGTTAATGTCACGAAGAGAGGGGTTGGGGGATGGGGGTTAAGCTATTAATCTCTAGCGCGTTATTACCTCCTTTGAATAGGTTAATGGTGCGGCGACATTCAGGAGATTAATGCTGGGCCAACTTAATAATCAGACAGGGAAAAAGACGAGAACGAAAATAAAGTTACAATAGTCAAGAAATTCACATTCAAAGGCCAATCCGGGTAATTGCGGTTTCTATAACTATCTACTTTATTTAATTTAAATTGGAGAGTCTGGGTCAGATGCTTCTAGCGTGAGTCATAGGCGTAGCGTCTTTTAGTAAGGAGTAGTCTGGAGGGTTTCTGGATAGTCAATATTTGGGATACTAGAGCTATCGTTGACTGATCTCATCACCGGGCGAGAGTGTATCTGTATGGTTTCAAAAGTCACTCTGGTAATCTGGCGAGGGGGGATTCTCGTAGGCTTAGGCACTTAGCTATGTACTGTAGTGCGGAGATTTGTCCAGGATACTCTGGATGGCTTGTTGGCGTTAGTAGCAGGGTGTGGGCGAAAGATGCAGGTCAGTGGTCACGCGATGATGACTCATGGACCACGAGTGCTCGTCTTGTTGTTGTGGCACAGGTATCGAATTCGGCTTACGTGGCTAGCCGGCTGGAAAATGGTGAAGTCCCAAGTCTCGCTTCTCATTGACCTCCTGCGTTGACAGGGGCCTGCGGCGGGTCAGTGACTGGGAGTTGATACAAAGCCGGGGTGATATGCCCGGTACAGGAACCCGTCTGCAATGTATACAGACGCTGTATCAGCTGGGGATAGGGAGAGTGCGGATTCAGGGCCTGTGGTTATGATAGCCCGTCTCAGAATTCAAATTGGCTTGACCGGTCATGGGGTGAGCCAGTGCAAATACCAACAGTCAAACAATGCATCTAGCTTTACTGGGCCAAAGTGGAGTTTATTGGCAGCCGCTAGTAAGAGATACATTCGGTGCATAGGATGGGGTTGACAACATGGCAAATACTTATACATTGGGGCAAGCGGAAAGCAAATGGAGGGTACAGGGCAAATGGGGTGTAGGTCTGGGCTGTACTGTGGACTTTAATCTATATGGAGGGACAGTATGGCATGGGATATTTACACAGGGGCCAAGCGGAGCATACAAGCATAAATCCAAACATGTCATGGGTCATATACAAGGTAGAAAGTATGTGCAAGGGAGAAATACAAGTCATAGCGACGCATCAAGGCAAAATTATAAACATGAACATACATATTGACAGGACGCATGAACATGATGGGCGAACGACGGGTGATGGGTCTGCTATATGACAAAGAGTAAGTTCCCTCTCTTACCTTAACTTAGACGGGTGGAAGCACAAGGGTACTGTCGAAACTCAGAGGTCACTCGGTGATGTTGACGTGTTTTCGGACAGCTGGTACTTCAAGGCAGGAAGGCTGGGGTCTGACGCTATGTCAGGGCTTGTGCCAGGCTTTAAGGAAGTGTCCCGGGGGGCGGGGCTTAAAGACTGGGCGAGCGAGCCGGCTAAAGATGGCTGGGTAGGGAGAGATGATGGCTGGCTGAGCGCGGTGCTGGACGGCTCGCGGCCGGGCTCAGAGTTGCAATTGCACGCCTCGTCACACCAACACATCACCAACGACAAAGTCCGACAGACCATCACACAAGCCATTGGACAACACGATGACCTGCTAACAGTGGTGAAGAAACGGAAACTCCGATGGTATGGCCACGTCACCAGATCATCAGGCCTTGCAAAGACTATTCTGCAAGGCACAGTGCAAGGAGGTAGAAGAAGAGGGAGACCGAAAATGAGGTGGGAGGACAACATTCGAGAATGGACTGGTTTGACACTGAGCGAAGCCATCAGGGCTGCTGAGGACAGAGAAATATGGAATATGCTGGTTAAAAGATCATCTGTGGTGCCCCTACGACCTTCGGGTTACGGGACAGGATAGGATAGGGATAGGGAAATAAGAACGATGGTGGAGAGAGAGCGGGAGAGAGAGAGGAAGTTATTGCTAAAGTTCCAAGGGCAAGGTGTAAAAATGCGCATCCAGCGCTTATTCTTTTCCCATTGCAAAATAAAATTGTTATTTTATCTTATCTTATCTTCTCTATCTCTCCCTCTCTCTCTCCTAACCTCTCACCCTTTCCAAACCTGAAACAAATGAGTAACTTCACCTTCTCGGTCTTTCGAATTCCTCCTTGTCATACAGAGTATCTGAACCTTCTGAAGCTGAAGCCTTTTGTTTGTTTATTTATTTGACCTTCCTTTAACGTTAATGATATTTGACAAATGAGAGAGGGTGGGGGACTGGAAATAAACCGGGAAAACCTCACAAAAATAAAGTGTGTTGAAGTAAGAAAACAACTACAAATAGGGAAACAAAACCACTTATTTTTTTATTTTTTTTATTTTTTTTATTTACCTTATTGTCCCTTTTCCCATAGGGAAATTCTGGGCCGCCTCCCCTGGGGAAAGCGTAGTCGCAGCCTGTGGCGCGCCCAAACCCAACCTACCTAACATTAGGTGTTGATTTTGAAATTTTGCTGGGGCAGCAAACCGGAGTACCCGGAGAAAACCCCCGAGACGTTGCCCGAGTCGAAAGTAAATATTCGGAGAAACATAACGCCCAGATGCTGGATCGAACCCACGCCAGGCGCCATTGGTTTCTGGCCTGTGGATAAGGCAAGTTAGTCCCGCCTTAGCCCACTTGGCCACAACGCTCCTATCCTAAAATGACTCGTTTACCCCATCATCAAACCTAATAATTATAATATTATGTTATGAAATAATTGTGATTTTAACCAAATTTAAATTTAAATTTCTAAATGGGAGCATTTATGTCATTGTCAAAAAAAAATCACTTAAAAACGGTAATTGTCCGATTTTAGCATTCAAACTGTATCCTACAACGAAGAATATAAAGCAATGGAGATGAGGTGTGGAGATGAGAAGACTTCTGGGCATTTCCTATACCCAGCAAATCATCAACGACGAAGTCCGACAAACCATCACACAAGCCATTGGACAACACGATGACATAGTCACAGTGGTGAAGAAAATGACACTTCGATGGTATGGCCACGTCTCCAGAGCTAGTTAGTTAGTTATGCATTACTTACAGGGCCCAGCGGACAGCAGAGAGCGAATCAGGACAAAATCAGCACCACAACTTTTTTGAAAGAGGACTCACCTCTAATCCGTATAAAAGATCTGCTAAAGCAACCCTAGTGGTAACATTGAAGGCACTCCATCAGCCGGTCACTTTACAATAAAGGATCCCACGCAGGGGACGCTGGCGCAGGCTATCTGATTTATCGAACCCCCGTTTACAAAAACAAAATAGAATATAAACATTAGAAAATATCAACAAAACACATACATATAAAATGCATACATTGCATCAGGCCTTGCAAAGACCATTTGCAAGGCACGGTTCAATGGGGCAGAAGAAAAGAAAACAGAAAAAGAGGTGGGAGGACAACATTCCCGAATGGGCTGGCTTGACACTGAGCGAAGTCATGAGGGTTGCTGAGAACCGAGAAAGATGGAGTACGCTGGTTAAACGATCATCTGTGGCGCCCCAACGACTTTCGAGTTGCGAGATTGGATAGGATAGGATAGGATAGGAAAGCATAGCATTCAAACAGCGTCATATCATTAGCGCAATATAGAAACGATTAAATATTTGTAAGACGTAGAGCGTGGGCTTCGGCAGACTAAGGTACGCTGTGCCCGCGTTTCTTTGTCTCTCGATCAAGCCGTACATTACGCTCGCTAACATCAGTTAGGACACCATTCACTCTCTCGGTCTCCTGAACGCAGACCAACAGCCTCTCCCTTCCTTACCTTGAACAAAGCGCAAGACTTCAGACTCTGGCCACCTGTTAAAGCCAATCCGACCCTTTTCGTGCAGAATGCGAAAAAGCCTAATAAATCCTAACAAGATGACCCTCTGCTATCCGGGTGTTACTCCTTCAGATAAGAGTATAAACTGAGGTCTATTCTGTGCACGCCCGCATGGCAACGCACGGACTTTATAAAGATCTTGAAGCTCGTGTCCTAGGCACGTGAGTGCCGGCTACATAAATACATCCAGCACGCACTAGGTCCCTTCTCCCCATCCCCGGTCGCCCAGGATTGTGCTCAGTCGCCTGGGCGTCAGACTGTGCGCCCACAGGCTGCAAGTGGGCGTCTTGGGCGGCTTGAGGTAGATCCTGTATCGGCCAGCACCTTAAGGCGCTCTTGAGCTATATAAAAGGGATGAAAAAAGAACAAAATTAAATACTAAAAGATCGTCTGTTATAATCAGTACATGACTTTGCCCTCCAATTGTTTATACGTCATACTCATTGTGGTGCCTTTGCGAGAGTGCACAGGCATTTGCAGTTAGACACAGCCGAAGTGCAACAACAGCTGCTTCCCTCTGGGCGTAGATTAAGAATGCCTCGATGCACCACATCAAGATCCCTCAATAGTTTTTTCCCACAAGCAGTTAAACTGCTTAATCTTGAGATGGGCTGATCGCCCCCGTGTGTTGGTGGGGGGCATGTGGGCGAGTGTGTGTGTATGCACATACATTAATACTTAAACACCCCACAACGTAGACAATACGGATGAGTGTGTGTGTGTGTGAATGGTATATAACTTCTATATTCTACCCTTACACCTCCCCCTCCCCCCCCATACACTGTCCACTGTTGGGTAATCTGCATCTAAGCATGAATACAAGACTTGTATACTAGTGTCACCCTTGGAAACTCTTTGTGCAATACCCTCCCCTGTGTACAATGGTGATTAGGCAGCTAATATTAGAGCCATCACCAATGTGGAACTTCATTTAATGGGTTGTTAGACTTTTTTTTTTCTTTTTTTCCCCTAGTTGTTTCTGTTGAATTAGGCTTTATTGGTGTCTCCTGTTGTTTTATCGGTGGTCTCTATTATGCATATCTTATAAAGAACACTTTGTTACTCCTTTTTATGCGGATGGTGCAGTGTTTGTGATATAACTGATGTGTTTGTATTTGTGATATTTGTGTACAGTGGTTTTTGGCAATATCTGCTACTGTGACTCTGTAGTTTTTAAAGCTGTGATTATGACATATTATATTATTTTTTGTTTGGTGTGCATGCTCTGAGGTGTTGTCGTTGCGGGTGACGGATGCTGCGGCTTGTGTCAAACGGGTCTCGTGTTTTCTGCAGAAAAGCTCCCCCTTCTGCTCTAGGCTAAACATGGATTTCCACATGCCGAACATACTATTCTCTAATTCTCTTACCTCCTATGCTAAGCCGTCTCTTCTTTCTTCCCTGTATCCAATGTCAGTGCATTCAACAGTGTAGTCCTTCTCCTTCATAAACACAGTTTATCAAATTTATTGTATATATCCAGTTCTCTGCCCATTGCCTAACCACATGTCGTCGCCATAACGTGTTGGCGAGAGCCAGTAACTTTGTCGCTCTTTTCGTACAAGTAGGCCTACTTGCTGCACATAGGCGCGCTAATGTTACAGTAACACGAGACCGAATGGATGGAGAGTGAAAACTGGATGGCTGGGAGTCAGCAATGTGCGCTTGTGTTGGTGTGTGTATGTGTGTGTGTGCGCGCGTGTGCTTGTGTGTGTGTGTGTGTGTTGACTAGCAAATATATATTTGCCCTTTTGTACAGTTCATTCGTTTCATGACTTTATCTTCTTATCCTTTAATTGTGATTTGCTGTTAGCTTGTTCACATGTTCTCTATGTTTTATATGTGCTTTTGTGTGGTGCTGCAGCTTTTACCGAATGCATTCCTTGTGTATTATTCACTTGGCAATAAATTATCTTGAATCTTGAATCTTGAACAGTGCAGCCGTGGTTACATGGACAGACTGGATGGAGAAGCCTTTCAGTCTACGGTGTGTGACTGTCAAGGATGTATACTGTCTCCTGTCCTCTTCAACCTGTCATGGCAAGTCTAAAAGGATTATACATCACAATGGCCACACAGGCTAGCTCATTGACCCACGTTGTAGTAGGTCATCCGACACAACGCCTGTACTACAACTGGTAACTCCTCCAAAGTGGCGTCATAGCACCCGGGTGTCTGGACTGATTTTCCGTCAAGCTCCTGGGAAGACCAGAAAGAAGCTGCAAACTTATTTTATAGGTTTATTTGAGTACTTTCATCGCAATAATGCAGATACATAAACACCTCGAAGATCAATTAGTCCCTAATACCCTTCTATGACCATAGCATTACTATTTTTGTATGACAATACTTATCCTTCTGTGACCACAGCATTACGATCCTTCTATGACCACACCATTACTGTCCCTCTGTGACCATAGCATTACCATCTTTCTATGATCCAAGTATTAATACCCTTCTATGGTCATATTATTACTATCCTTCTATGATCATATTATCACTACCCAGTGTAACATTTTGAAACAAATTGTCTCAGACCCACTTTAAAGAGCGCAACGATAACGATCTAGACGCTGCTCACTGGTTAATTTTAGTGTCAATGACTCACCTGAGTCGATCCAATATCACCTCTCTCTCTCTCTCTCTCTCTCTCTCTCTCACACACACATACACATACACACACAAACTAAAAAGACTGGATGCTAATTGGGACAAAACCAAGACAAAACCATATACAACCCCAAATAATTTTCAAGCTAAGCTATCCCTTAGACGGACAAAATACAACATGAACAAAGCAAACACCGAGTCATGAACAAAGCAATACATCCCAACAAAACTCCCCCCCCCCTCTCCCCTTCCCTTCCCTTCCAACTATATCCTCTTCCCACCGCAATGTATGTAATGATGTTATTTAGAAAGGAGACAAAAAGAGATAATAGGTGAACGATAGAGCGAAATACTGGAAGTATGAACAATACGGAGTACAGAAAAGTTAAGTTGGTTTTTTTCATAATTGTAGAATTTGAATGAATGCTTGCAGTTGTATGTTTTATTCCATCTGTGTGTGTGTGTGTATGTGTGTGTGTGTGTGTGTGTGAGGGGGGAAAAGGAGGGGGGATAAAGAGGGAGAGAATGAGAGAGAGAGTGTGTGAGAGAGGGCGAGAGAGAGAGAGAACGAGAGTGAGCGAGAGAACTGAGAGAAAGTGTGTGTATGTGCGTATGTGTGTCTGTCTGTCTGTGTGTCCTCTGTCTGTCCGCATGCCTTTGTGTCAGTGTATGTGTCAGCGTCGTCGTCGGCGTGTGCTCCTGCCCCTCCTCCCCCTCCTCCCCCTACCCCCAGGTAACCCAATCTTCTATTCTTTGCATCACTGGGAGCTCAAACCCCCCTATTAGATTTGCGCAAATCAATAATTCAAACGAACAAAGACACACCATCATCTCAGCATCCCACCCTAGATCGTCTTTCTTCTATTCAATAAGAACTATAATTATGTGAAAATAACCCCGTTTATTAGCTTTGCGGAAATCAGTATCTTAACCGAATTGGAGTCACCAGTTTAACTTGCCGCGAACGCTTTATTATTATATTTTTATTTCCAATGCCATTGTTTACTTTTATTATTATAGATATCAAAAATGTTTCTTGCGTTCTTTTGGAACAATGCAAAAAAAACACAAAAAAACATAAAACCTCATATTATATTTCAAAAATCAATATTGCTTAGTAGTCACCTTTTAAAGGGATAGAGTGTTACGTGTGTTTTTGTGGGCATGTAGAAACGACGTTCTGATGACACACACATGAAACTCCACATGGTTTCTTCTGACTTTTTTGGAAGGCCGTACTATTTTGACGTCAAAATGGTGCTCCGTTGAGTTAGAGCTGTTTTAGCATTATGGTTAGGTTAAGGGTTAGGGTTAGGGTTTGGGATAGCTTCAAAAATTTGAAAATGTCAAAATAATGTCAAAGAAATGGAAAGTGTGTCAAAATAATCCGTTTTTTCACAACAGTCATCAGAACGTCGTTTCTACAAAAATGTGTGTGTGTGTGTGTGCGTGCGTGCGGGTGGGCATGTAGAAACGACGTTAGAGTGACACACTCATGGAACTCCACATGGTTTCTTTTGACTTTTTTGGAAGGGCGCCCTATTTTGACGTCAAAATAGTTCCCTGCTGAGTTAGAGCTGTTTTAGGCCTATGGTTAGGTTAAGGGTTAGGGTTAGGGTTAGGGTTAGGGTTTGGGTTAGGGGTTAGGGTTAGGGTTAGGGTTAGGGATAGGTTCAAAAATTTGAAAATGTCAAAATAATGTCACGAACATGAAAAGTGTGTCAAAATAATCCCTGTTTTTTTCACAACAGTCATCAGAATGTCGTTTTTACAAAAATGTGTGTGTGTGTGAGTGTGTGTGTGTGTGTGTGTTTGAGTGTGTGCAACAATTAGTTTACTTGGGAAATTGCACTGTCGACAAATAGAAAAATAATCTAATGGGTAATAGTTGCTTAAACCGATCTCTTAAGCTTTTCTTTTCTTTGTCGTGTAAGGCCCTCTATAACACTATCGCTAGGATGCTACTTTTAGCATCAACCTTGATGCTATTTATGTGTGTGAACACACCATAACGAAATTATCGATTTATATCAAACGCGTACGTTTGAAAATGTTTAGTTTAAACTTAATATAATTTATTTCCGAGTGAGCCACTGGGAATTTGATAGGGATCTGTGAAACCGAACTGTGTGGTTTGGGGTCCATTTAAAGCGATGCCAGAAACCGAAACCTCCAATTTTATTGTATATACCAATAACTTTTGGAAGAATATTCTATCCTATTCTATCCTATCCTATCCTATCCCGCAACTCAGAAGTCGTTGGGGCACCACAGATGATCGTTTAACCAGCGTACTCCTTCTTTCTCTGTCCTAAGCAACCCTCATGGCTTCGCTCAGTGTGAAGCCAGTCCATTCTCGAATGTTGTCCTCCCACCTCGTTTTATGTCTCCCTCTTCTTCTGCCTCCTTGCACCGTGCCTTGCAGAATGGTCTTTGCAAGGCCTGATGCTGTGGTGAGTTTCATTTCCTTCACCATTGTGAGCATGTCATCGTGTTGTCCAATGGCTGTCGGACTTCGTCGTCGTTGATGTGCTGGGTATAGGAAATGCCAAGAAGTCTATAAGAGTTTTGACAACGAAGACAGAAGTTGAATGCCGATAATAGAAAGAAGAAGAAGAAGAAGAAGAAGAAGAAGAAGAAGAAGAAGAAGAAGAAGAAGAAGAAGAAGAAGAAGAAGAAGAAGAAGGAGAAGGAGGAGGAGGAGGAGGAGGTGGAGGTGGAGGAGGATAAAAACTATTTATAACAGTAAATATTATATTATGTAGACCAACACAACGGAACGCACAGCATCCCGAACATCAGAATTGTTGCAACATGGGGGTCAACAGCCTTCATTACGCTGCACGCGCTGACCTCCTCCAACCTTCGACCCGGAGAATCAAAGCCATTGGTCAATGTCGGTTGACACTCTGCCATTGACAAATGGGAGGTCAAAGGTCACAAACATTTACTACTTCTCCACTAGCCGGTACCCAATTGGAAGATTTTTTTGGGGGGTGGGGGTGGGGGTGGGGGTGATTTGAGAGATAGGTATTTTGAATCCTACACAACGCGAAGAAAATATAAGAATAGATTCATGGTACTGGAAATGGGTGCGTCTCAAGAATGAGCAATCTTCTAAAGCCGTAATCCAAGCGCTAAACTTGAAAATATAATCCAATCCGTTGAGGCTTGATCGGTTATTCAGTTCAGTAATTTCTTTTCACGTCTTTTCACATGCATGTGATTTTAGACCAACTTATGGTCTGGTCTATCTTAATAGGAAGGTTCGCGGAGGTTAACGAACCTTTTTTTCGAGGTTGTCATATCCCGAACCTAGGTTCCTGAACCTTCGCGAACCTCCGCCGTAGCTCAGTGGTAGAGCGTTGGCCTGGCTCACTGGTGACTGAGGTTCCAATCCCGGGGTGGTGGGGGCAAGATGAATGTGGCCATTTTTGTCACGGTCCATCAGGGGCCGGGTAGCTCAGTTGGTAAGAGCGTCTTGCTAGTAACCGAAAGGTCGCTGGTTCGAATCCCGGATTGGTCAACGTGTGATCATATTATTTTCCCCTTTACCAACAACTGGCCCGCTGGTGTCAGTATAAATCGGTCCAGTAGTCACCTATATGCGAAAGTGTCGTGTGACTATAATCTACAAACTACTACTACTACGGTCCATCATAGCAGTATGATTGCTCCGGTGGTTCAGCGGTGATTTAGGTCCCTGTCCCCTTTTTCCCTGGGATGGTTTTGCCCAGTCTGCCGAATCGCCAATGGTGGGTGTAGACGTTAAACTTCAATGTTCATTCTTTCAATCAGGGGGGGGGGGTAATATTAAACTTCAATATTATTTCTTTCAATCAGGTGGGGGGGGGGGGGTAATATTAAACTTCAATATTCTTTCCTTCAATCAGGGGGGGGGGATAATATTAAACTTCAATATTATTTCTTTCAATCAGGGGGGTGTAATATTAAACTTCAATATTCTTTCTTTCAATCAGGGGGGGGTGTAGACGTTAAACTTCAATATTCTTTCTTTCAATTAGGGGGGTGTAATATTAAACTTCAATATTCTTTCTTTCAATCAGGGGGGTGTAGACGTTAAACTTCAATGTTCATTCTTTCAATCAGGGGGGTGTAATATTAAACTTCAATAATCTTTCTTTTAATCAGGGGGGTGTAGACGTTAAACTTCAATATTCTTTCTTTTTATCAGGGGGGGTGTAGACGTTAAACTTCAATATTCATTCTTTCAATCAGGGGGGTGTAGACGTTAAACTTCAATTTTCTTTCTTTCAATTAGGGGGCTGTAATATTAAACTTCAATATTCTTTCTTTCAATCAGGGGGGTGTAGACGTTAAACTTCAATTTTCATTCTTTCAATCAGGGGGGGTGTAATATTAAACTTCAATATTCTTTCTTTCAATCAGGGGGGTGTAGATGTTAAACTTCAATTTTCATTCTTTCAATCAGGGGGGTGT
>CM072516.1:49109975-49147475 GCA_036898135.1 Oncomelania hupensis | reverse complement strand
GCATACCAACCTCCGGTATCTGTACTGACGCAGAACTGCTGGACCAGTCTGTATCGCATTCATATCAGTAGAACGGGTTGCTGCGAAAGCAGGTTTTTACATTCCAGAACCGAAATGTGAACACCACCCTTTTCTCTCCCCTTCTTCCTCTCTCTCCAGTCTTGAGAAGTTAAAAACAGTACTATCTTTAATCCTGTTATTTATACATTTATAATAATAATAATAATAATAATAATAATAATAATAATAATAATAATAATAATAATAATAATAATAATAATAACAACAACAACAACAATGTAGAGAACGGGATTTTTCCAGTATTTTAATAAATATGTATTTTTTATTAATATATGTATTTTTCCGATTGGCCCAAGTTCTTGAGCCAATGGGAGAATAGATATTCCGTGAATCGGGGATTGTTCACTCACTCAAAATTCTGTGTCAGGCTGGTGTGCCCGTGGAGCAGTGTGTGTGTGTAGGCCAAGAAAGTTTAAAAAGAAAGAAAAGAAAAAAAAGTTAATTGTGGAATAACTAAAAGATGAACAATAACAATAATAATAATGGATGCTATAATATATATGAGCTTCCCCCCCCCCAAAAAAAAAATCACCAGTTAGGCTCAAAACACCACACACACACCCACACACCCACATCTATCGCTCAAAAATGGTTGTGTAAAGGCAGGAAGATCCGTATTAGAAAACGGAAAGGAAATGGAATTTTTATATTAAAATTTTACACTGACTGCATTCAGAACCATTATTGAAAGGAATGAGGAAACCGGAATACCCCCGAGAAAAATCCTCGATGACCCTGAAAAGCCTCGTGCCCAAGTCACATACGTTCGCCCATGGCGGGAATCGAACCCGCGACCTTCGGCACAGAAAACCGGCGACTGACCCACTGTGCCACCAGGCCAACCCTAACTTCAACGTTATATTGCGTGATTTCTTTAAGGGGACCCACTATGACCACGCCCCCACAATTTGGTAAGAGAACGTCTGATAGAGGTAGCGTAGCGCCCCATCTATCTACAAGTCTTACTCCCCTTGTATGATAAACGTATCTTCCCCAGAATATCATCACTGGTGAGACCATACCCGTATTATTAATATAACTTAAAAGATGTTCATATTCAACATAATCCAAGGTAATCCCAGCATAGTAGGCATATATACCACCAAGCCTATACAAACCCAATACTACGACGCACAGACTGGGACACCAAAAAGTCTGGGATTATTAAACCGTCACTGACACTGCGTTGTGAACAGGATCAACTATTATTTGTTTGGGGCTATAGTTTAAAGGGGCCTACTTTGACCACGGTCCCTCCACAGATCATTTCAACATTCACAGCGAGTGTTGCCCCACGGAAAAAATAGCTTGCAACAAAAAAAAACGAACTCTTTCTAAACGTATTTATTAATTCCGTAGTTTTTGATTCCGTAGCTTTTGTGCGAACCAAATACAACCACAAGCTACGTAATCTAGTAGATAGCAGAGCGTATTGGTGTACCGTTAAACAAGGGATGAGGGGTTGGATCACTCCCGGTCAGAAAAGAAATGGAAAAATCAAACTTTAGAGCGGTGGGTTTAAGCAACGACAACTTGTTGTATCAATTTTTATTCATCAGATTAACGTAAGTTGTACTGATAAAACAACGACAACCCACTTTGTCATTCACACTGCTAAAACCATTCTTGCCAACACAAAACAAAAGCCCTCGAACTGGGTCCCTTTAAGACCACTCCATGTATCAAGTAACCTCATGATCCAGAAACGGGTGACGCTGGAGGAAAACAATGTCGTCAATGATCAATGCTGACAAGGTCATCAATAATTTTGCAGCAAACAAGCCCAAAGTGCCAGTGCTAGCCCCAACAACCACGCCATTAACCCACACGCAGCTAGAACGGCGGACAGCAAGAAACCAGCTTGATCAATGAGCTTCATGAATAGTCAAGCTCTCTGGACAGGATATATATGGTTAGGTATCCCCATTTGCGGACGCCAAAGTTTTCTTGACGTCATGATCGTCCTCTTCTATCCTATCCTATCCTATCCTATCCTATCCTATCCTGTCCTATCCCGTAACTCAAAGGTCGTTGGGTTACCACAGATGATCGTTTAACCAGCGTACTCCATCTTTCTCTGTTCTCAGCCAAACTCATGGCTTCGTTCAGTGTCAAACCGGTCCATTCTCGACTGTTGTCCTCCCGCCTCTTTTTCTGTCTCCCTCTTCTTCTACCTCCTTGCACCGTGCCTTGCAGGATGGTTTTGCAAGGCCTGATGCTCTGGTGACGTGGCCATATGATCGGAGTTTCCGTTTCTTCACCACTGTGAGCAGGTCATCGTGTTGTCCAATCTTATATAGCGCATTTCCAGCTCCAGAGCTGCTCAAGGCGCTGGCCGATACAGGATCTCACTCAAGCCGCCCGAGTCGAACACTTGCAGCCTTTGGGCGCATCGCCTAACAACCAGACGACTGAGCACAATCCTGGGCGATAGGGGATGGAGGAAGAAAAGACCTAGTGCTTGCTGGGAGCATTTATGTTACCGGCGCTCATCCGCCTAGGACATGAGCGTCAGGATCTTTAAAGTCCGTGCTATATTGATTATAAATATCCATTCGTAAAGATTTGTTTGAACATCGTGTTTTTCAAAGCCCCCCCCAAAACGGGCGGCATTCTTTTCTCTCTTGCAACGAAAAACAAGAAATTAATGTCTGGTATAAAAATTATTATAGCCACAGGGTTGAGGACGAAAATACACCAAGTTGCAACTTGCGCAGAAGTAATAATGTAAAGTCCAGCTCAATCAAGCTACTATCCCCAACCCCAACCCTCCTACATCACCTTAACCCCCTTCTACCTCGTTCTCCAATTACACCGATGTGGGTGGAGGAGCAGAAGATGGGGAAACGACAGGACAGCGAAAGGTGCAATTTGTCGAAGTAACACCAAAGACCTTATTACAGAAAGACAGGGAACTTCCATTATGTCCTATACAAAAATGCGAGACGCTCTCACGGATTATTTCCCTTTGCTCGGGCTGGCTATATTTCACCATCTGCTATATGAATGATCTGTGCGTGGTAACTTATTGAGCCTATGCTATTGCAAAAGAACATTTTTATGGCAACGTTTGCAAAAACCAAACTTTTAACCATCATTATTATTAACATTCCGCTACTGCTGTTTTTTTTTTTTTTTTTTTTTTTTGTTTACTTATTGACATTTATTAGGTGCTTTTATGCTGCTTATGTGTGTATGTCATAGGTTCGTTTTCTGCCCTGGAATTTATTATTTTTTAATCAACGACAGATATTTTAAAATTAAAATATGCATGACAGACTGTTTCATTTATCCGAAACTGTAAATCCGTAATCGTGAGAGAGAGAGAGAGAGAGAGAGAGAGAGAGAGAGAGAGAGAGAGAGAGAGAGAGTGAGTGAGAGAGAGAGCTCTGTCATTCAATCAATTAATCACAATAAAGCACAATAACAAAATGTTTCACAAATAGTGTGAATTTAATTTATATCAGGTGTCCCCCTACCCCCCAACCCTCTCACCTCCCACATCACTGGCTTAATAACATCATTCTCTTCATGGAAAATAATTAATTAATCAGACAGAACAATCAGAACCTACTGGCTAGACTACAACATTCCACGCAATATAGATCTAATGCGCAGAAATTCACAGATCATAACAAGGACCAGAGACAATATACAGAGACAATATAGTAGTAGTAGTACTAGAATACTAGAATATGTGGACGGTCTATGCAAGGACTGAGTTTCTACATTACATTTTTTTCCCCGTTTACTCTCAAACGAAAAGTGATTACAAGAGATCAAGGACCACTTTTGTGCCTAGGTAAGGGGTTATTTTGCACAGTATTTGATCACGAGGAGAAAACAGACTTAGTCTAATTTAACTTGTTAACATAAGCAGTTTGACGAAGCCAAACTGCCAATCTGACATCTACTTTTGAAATATAAGCACAAATATAGTCAAACTACCTAGCAATAACGTAAACAGTGAGCGACCTGTTGAACGTAAACTGTCAGCAAGCAAACTGTTTTGGATTTAGCACATAGGTATAACATGAATCATTCAAGCCGCTCTCCGATTGTTTTAACACTAACAACACTGCAGCGGTCTTAGTTTAGGCCTACATAAACACAAAAAATGAAGTTTTTCAAGTGCAATTTACCTTTCTTTGTCTCTTAGAAATTTGAAAAAGGACTTGCCAACACAACTTTTCTTGTATCTGGCATTATGGCAATTGATAGCTGTGCAAAAGTCACCGCCCTGTTTCACTCGGTCGCCTTTTGACTTTCTGCCACGAGCCATTTACAGCATGTCGACAAGGGCGCATAACTCGTACTTTCGTCTCGCGGTTCTGTACCAAGTTCGCCCTCTTTCTATCATAAGCTCTTTGGTAACACTACTGTAGTCAGGGGAGCTAATATGGGTCAGTGGGTTACCAGGGGGAAACAAGTGCTGCGGATCAAAGGCTCTTGTCTGTGTACAGAAACAACACAATCCCCCTCCCCCCACCCATCCTCTCTTCTATTGACTAGACCCTTTGCTCTGCAAACCTAACACGACTCGGTGCAAGGGTTCCACAGCTCTGTCGCCTGTCTGTCGTGTTTAACGGTCTTCTAATCACTTCTCTGCCTGTGTCTGCTAACCAGTCTTCTCTCCGTCAGTACAGTCTGTATATCTTCTTCTTCCTCTCTCCTCGCTCCTCTCTGCTCTGTCTTCATTCTTCATCCATTGCCCGAATCCATTGGCCGAACCTCGTTCTACACACTTACATTAGTAACAATGCTTTGACAGATCTGTTTGTATCCCTGTCGGTCGTCCCTGGCTGGCTGTCTTTTCAGAACTCCTCTGTCTGTCTTTGTTGTCCGTTTTTCTCGCCCCTCTGGCCAGATCCGCCTCACACCTCATCAACACTCCTTTCCTATGAATTACCGATCTTCGTCTCCCAACCCAAATTAAATATGATTTGGTTGAGGCTTCTTGTTTGTCTCGCTGTCTACTTTCAATTCCATCGTCCCTTGTCTCTATGTTAGTTAGTCTTTCTCTGTTCGCGTCTGTCTGTCTCTCTCAAACATTTTGAATTTGCAAGGACAGCTTGTAAGATTAGGCTAACAACCTAAAATCTCCATCTTTGTTGTAAATAAATATCCGAATCTGAATCTGAATCTCTCTCTCTCTCTCTCTCTCTCTCTCTCTCTCTCTCTCTCTCTCTCTCTCTCTCTCTCTCTCTCCCCTCCCTCCTTCCTAGGCCACATAATAATAGCAACAGTAAATGACTTCAATAACGAGGTTCAGATATTCACACACAATCATACAGATGACCACGTGCACGAAGATTATATATCTCCCCATCCCCTTTATACCCTCCCACCTCTGCCTCCCCCTCCCCTTACATTCCCACCGCCCCCATCGCATTATCCTCCATTCTCCCTCTTCTCTCATCCCTCCTTCCCCTTTAACCCCCCCCTCACCCCCCCTCCAAACAGAAGCTTCCCAGACAGCACGGCAATATTGGTGCAACATTGCCCTAACATTGACAGTAACATTGCCCTAATATTGGAGTACAACATTGCTGCAATGTTGGAAGCGCAAATCGCCCTATTATTGGAGCAATATTGGATTATACATTGTATCCAATGTATACCCAATATTAGTGCAACATTGCATCTACACTGCAACAATATTGCTCTAACATAAGCTGAATATTGCGTCTGTATTGGATTTAGTATTGATTCCAATATCTATCCAATGTCAGTGTAATGTTGCTCTTATGTTGGTTCAATATTGGTATGATTTGCGATTTTAATTAGTCGTTGGTTCCAACATCTATCTAATGTGAGTGTAATGTTGCTCCTATGTTGGTTCAATATTGGTCTAATTTGTTATTTTCATTATTCATAAGTTCCAATATCTAGCCAAAGTCAGTGTAATGTTGCTCCTATGTTGATTAAATATTGGTCTGATTTGTGGTTTTCATTTGATAAAAGGTTTCTCCTACTTCGATGCATTATTATAGAGTACAGCGCAATGAATAATGAATCGAAGTAGGAGAAACCTTTAATCCAATGAAAATCACAAATGAATAATGCATCAACATATGTAATTGATGGAACAAAGCAACCAAAATAAGAAGAACTTCAGGTTTTATATTAGTACAAACATTTGACAAATTTCTCAAATAAAATGTAAAAAAAAAAGTTTTATCAGCAATGAAATCATAATAATTATTCAAAAATGAAGTATTTTAGAGCATTTGTTTTCCGTAACTTACGAAACTAACTTCAGACACAAAAAATACATTGCAGTAACAGTACACCTGAATTATTCCTGATTTTGTTTGCTTGTTCTGCATCTTTAAACAGTACAATCAACTTTTATTGCAATAAACTTTAAAGCTCCAGATACCAATACCAAATAAATTTTATTTGCTGTTTTATTGCAAAATGTCCCTTTGGAAACTTATTTATATCATGATCCTTTTTCTGTTTGTTTGGTGAGGTTGGGAGTTGGATCAGTATTCCATTTTGTTTCACTGAAAGTTGTACACACACCTGGATGCTGTGTTCTGAATGTGATAGATGCAGTGCCTGAAATATTGCAGAAGTTCACCTTATAAAGTTTCTCAAGTATACAGCATTTTAAGAGATTGTTAACTTAAAATGAATTAGTTAACGTAGCACACACACAGTCACATACACACATCATACACTCGTACAAAACCAGAGGCAAAATTCTGTAGAGCTTATTTCACTATTGAAATAAAAGAAACCACATAAGCAATAAAAAATAAAACAATATTCCAATTGTAATACTCTGCATGCCAACTGTTGGACTGGATTGGCATGTCAGATTGATTCTGCTGGCTGTTGGATTGATTCTGTCAGTCTTCTCTCAACCTCTTCTTGATTTTTACGAGTCTCCCTCTCTTGCCCTGTCACATGACCTGGTAAAGAAGTGGCTGTTGATGGTGTCCCGCTATGTTGTTTTGGGAATCTCTTCCTTGCAGCCGCTGAGGAACAAAAGACAGAGAAAATGTCACAAACAGCATACATGTCTGAAGCAATGAAATGTGTACATTTGTAGAACCTTTACTGTTCACACAAGCAAAAAATTCTGAGAATGTTTTAATATATATTTAAGTGTTTTCGTTGGATCTGTAAATTAGATCACCAAAGTGTAAGCAATATATATGTACCTAGAGTGTGAGGGCCCAGTGAGCTACCTTGAGAATAGCATCATGTTAAAGTTATTTCTTTCTGTCAACAATTTAAAGTCACAAAACTGCAAATCAGCTGTCTACAGCACTAAATTAACAAATTTCCTAAAATCTTGTAACTGTTGGCAATTCTATTCAATTTGTTTAATGCTCAATCAGAATGGTAGCTTCTCACTTTGCCAGTGGAGAAAACAAGATCTCTACGTACCATGAACTGTATTTAGGAGATCCTGAAAGTCCTTCAGCATCCCCGTTTTCACTTTTCCAGTTGCCGTGTACCTGAAGGCCGGTCTTGGGGCTCACCAGCTACTTCCATATTTTTTCTGTCACGGCCTTGAGGCTAGTGCCTCCTATGGCTGCCAGTTACAGGACCTGTAATCATGAATACAATAAATTTTATTTAGTCATTTTAGTTAAACTCATTAGAACTGCTACGACAAAACGTTTTTAGCAATAAAATGATTCAAATGACCTTGACCTTTCATGAAGTATTGCCAGCAAAGCAGAAAGTGCAACTAGTGTTATTCCAAACAAAGTAGTAGCATATATGTAAAAAAAAAAATCAAATGCTAGGCAAGCTGAAGTCTGATCTTTATATTATCCTCAAAGTCAAACTGTTCACTATCTGAATCAGAAATCTCATCAACTGATGAGTCTCTTGCTTCTACTTCAGTCAAAAAATCCTGCATATCTACATCTTCCACATTGTCAGAAAAAAACCATTGATTTTATTAACCAAGGCTAAGTCTATTACCACACAGGCTGTGAAATCCGTAGGCCTCGCCTAAGTATGTAATTGAGGTGAGGCCTACAGACTTCACAGCCTGTGATTACCACAGGCTCATCAACCTCACTTTCTCTTGCCACATTCTCTTCTGTTTGGTCCATTTCTGTAGTTGATCCATCCAGAATTTCTTACTCATGTGAACCTAAACTATATGACCATCGGATGAGCTGAATCTTACTACATTGGATGGAATCAGTCCACTATTGAGGAAAACTCGCCATTGCCGTTGGCAGGCCATTTTGAATTTTATCACCTGTCCTACATGCTAACAAATAATCTCTAGTCATGTTACGTATTTTCCGCCTTTCTGACTAGTATGACATAGAAGATATTGTCTCTCAAAGTTTAGTTTGGGTTTATTATGATAAAAACAACAGTATTTACCTTGTAGGTTAAACACTTCACAAACTGCTGGCGTCAACTGTGTTCCCTTCCTCGCTCGTTCGCGCTGTTTGGGTCACGTGGCACACTTCTGTACAGAGCTGCTGCAGTGATGGCGCGAGGAATGGATTAGATAGTAGGCTTATAGTTTGACTATATTTTCTGTTGGTCCGAAAACGGACAGCTGATAGTGAAACGGCCTCGAATTTCGAATGGTGTGGGTTCGAGTCACGAGCCCTTTATAATTTTTTTTTCTTTCCTTACAGCTTCGCCGTTCTTTTCAATTTGTGTGTATTTGATTGTATATTAATTTGAATTATTAAGATTTTGTTTTGATGTGGATTCCGTTTTTTAAAAATATTTTTTTAAATAGTTGAACCTGTGTAGAGCGATAGAGATAAGGGTTGTGTGTGTTCTTTTTTACATTAAAAAAATGTGTTGATATGGAGGTGGGTTAAAGTTGTTGCAGACAATATTGTAAACTTAACTTGTGTCGCACAGCTAATTCAGTTGTCCATATTGAAAGCAAAGAAGAGTTGGATATATAGATTAGCTCTACATACAAATTGCATTGTAGTTGGATTCCAAGGCAGATACAACATCCATGCAATATTGCTTAACTATGGGCCGATCTTCACTGAGCATGCGCTTAGTTATATCGCGAAAGCAATGAAGCGTAGTATTGGCTCCACATACGAATTACATTGTAATTGGATTCCAAGGCAGAGACAATATCCATGCAATATTGTTCCAATACTCGGTGCTGTCTGGGTTAATGCTTCTCACTTGCGCAAAGAGGTGCCGAGCCCAAATCCACATTATGACATTATCCTCTTCTCTTTTTTTTCAACTTATCTCTGGTTACTGCGAGGCTAGGCTAAGGTGATACACGTGAAAACAGAAAAACGCCTAACTGCAAAACACTGTCTTGAGTAACATTAAGAGCATCCAGGCAAATGTACACACCACAGTCTATAACCTGTGAGTCATTCCTTCAGTCCCACATCGACAACGGGTAAACCTGTACAAACTGCTGTAGTAAAGCATCTGTTTACGAGATAGGCAAATTTACACTAAAGGCCCGTCCACGCGTGTACTACGTTTATGACTACCTTAGGTATTTCCTTGCACACGGGCTAAAGTAAACTTTCACAGGGATAGCGTATGTTTTGATTTCTTCTGCAAAAATACACAAGCCGGGCTTACGAGAACCAATCAGAAGCGAGAGTGCGACGTCACGAGTTTAGAGGTCAACATAAACTCCTTCCTCACGCATGGTTACACGCAACAAAGGTTGTCTTCTACACACGACTTGGCGAGCTAAGGCAGTTGAATTCACTTGTTGCGTGTCGATCTTATGTAAAGTTGTTTCATATTATAGTCAAATCGTCAAAAGGTATATTACATCGTCATGAAAAAGTGCGTTGTTGTAGTGAAATTACACAACCACGCGGGTTTATAAATTCAAACCGGACCGTGATAAACATGGCGCCGACCCCATGCATCAGCCGTAAAACGTAAGCCAAATGTGACCACTAAACTCATAAGGTGTGGCCACCCGTCAAAATTCCGGTCAATGAAAAATCTCATAACCCAATGCATAAGCCGTAAAACGTAAGCCAAAGGTGGCCATTACTTAAAGCTGTGAACAGATCAACCTTGGGTTACAAACTTTACGAATTGCCGTCATGAATAATACCACTCATCCCCCCCCCTTCCCCCCCCCCCTTCCCCCCCTTCCCCCCCCTCCAAAAGCCTCTATTTGGCGAGATAGGCAAATAAAATATTTAACTGGTCTATTTGGGATATAGGTAAATTTAAACTGTGAGTCATTCACACAATGGTAAACATTGCTGTCATGAATAACATTAAAACCCTCGATTTGCCAAGATACGCACGTAAAGTCTTTAATTGTTAGCTCAGTGGTGCGGTGCTCTCCCCTGGCACACCGATGACCCAGTTTCTAATTCGGTGGTGGGCAAGATTTTTTTTTTAAGTACGCCATTTGGATTGTTCCTCGGTGCAAAATGATTGCTCTGGTGGATCAGTGTTGATTTAGGTCCATAACCCTCTCTTTTTTCTGGGATGGTTGTCCCCATGCGTCGCCGCGCTAAGGGTGGGGGTAGACGTTAAACTTCAGTGTTCATTCACCATCTCACTTACAGGGGACCCATTCTGACCACGGTCCCTCCACAGACCCTTTTTACATTCACAGTGAGTGTTGCCCCACTGCAAAAAATAAGCTTACACACAACAGCAGCAACAACAAACACTCTTTTGAAAACATATCTTTTTTTTTTTTAATGAACAGATTCCGAGGATTTCGTGCCTATTAATAGCAACAGCCGTTGGCTAGCAAGGCCAAATTTCTGGAGCTAAAAATTGCTTCTACCAAAGCCCGTTAGAGACAGAACCCGTAAAAAAAATTGCTCGTAATGTTTTCCGTTTTAGGTGGAGACCCTATCCTAACCCAGACACCAAAGACGCATTCATCAGGCCGCATGGTTCACTCATAAATGGAGGCAAGGTGGTCCAATGGTAGAGCTTTGGCTTGCGGATCTGAAGGTCCCGGGTTCGAGCCCTGTCCGGGCCATTGTGTTGTGTCCCTGGGAAAGACACTTTACTCCCGTTTCCTACTCCTTCGGATGAGAGTATAAACCGAGGTCTAGTCTGTGTGTCGCATACATTCCATCATAACGGACTTTAAAGATCCTGACGCTCATGTCCTAGACGGGTGAGTGCCGGTAACAAGAACACACCCAGCATGCACTTGGTCCTTCTTCCCCATCCCTGGCTGGCCAGGATAGTGTGACGAACGGACCAGTTTACCCTGCTTATTTTAATATTTAGCTTGTTTAGTCATCGGAATCATAGAATGTTAATGTTAGGCAGCAGAAGACGATGGAAGTAATCAAGCGTAGCAACGATACTGCCGGCTACACACAGCAGTGGTAGCTGACGATAAGAGCGAAGGCAATGACATCATCGTAGCTACGGTGGTCGAGTCAATTACCAACCAATGAGATCACAGCTTAGAATGGACTCAACCAGGTCTGGCTGATTCAAATGTAGAGCTAGACCGGCAGTCGTGTTTGAACCAAGGAGCAGTACACAGCTACACAGCTAGCAGTAAGCTCTCTCCTGAAAAGACTAGGAAGCAGTACTTTGGAAAATCCGTATTCACTCAAGTAGCCACTGCCTGACATTGTCAAGAAGGTAAATGAACATGCTTCTGTTTCATCGTGATGTATTATATTATTGTTGAATTATGTTTGTGGAATTTGCTATGCATAGAATTGAATTGTTAGGCCGATTTTGCCTGAACATGTGGAGAAGCTGACCACGAGGCAAAAAGACGACCGGCCGACGCCATCTTGAATTTTGTACGGAACCACTGTTGTTTAACTTATATGTATGCTTGCAGACCAGTGGCTGTACAAATGAATGTGTATAATATTATTAATTCTTGATGTGTATAAGTAGCCATGTTTTATATGTATGTATGTATAGGAAATTAGAGTGGAGATTCCAGTGGACCACGGACTTAACAGAATGTTCGTCGCTTATATATGTAGATGTGGAGCTAATCACTGAGGGCTATTACGACCTTCAGTGAGACGCTCTGCACACACCAATTATTCAGGGTTGTGCAGAATTTCGTCTCATGTGTTACAGACGATCAGGCGTTCTGTAGTGCGCCCAACACAGCATCAGACGAAACCACGTCGACGCATAAGTTGGCTGCCGAGGTATCCCCAGCACTGCGCGAGGAAAGCCCACCAGTCTAACCACAGGGAAGAAACCAGAAGAAGACAACACAGTTGTCAGGAAACAGACCACAGCACAGCACGTAGGACTCTAAGTTAAGTCAATAGTGTGTGCACAAAAACTGAGAGCCACAGGACCACAGTAGTCCACGTCTCATGAACTTTAGCATCCAGTGCCCGAGGATGACATATTAGCTGCATAGACTATCAGCGATCGAATTATTTGCACTGACTTGCGAACTTTTAAGGTAGATTAGTACATCGAAGATCTTGTATAGAGTAGAAGAAATAAATGTGTGATTTTAACTGTTATCAAGTGGCTGGACTACATATGATTCATAGCCGTGTGAAAGCTAGTGTGACAGTGATCTTTTACCATTTTTCTATCTATCTCTGTATCCCAGCCTTAACACAGACCGAGCTAAACAAATAAATTTATTAAAGTAATTCATCGGGTGACTAACTAGCAGTTCCCATAGAATAAAGCGTGAGGGTTACAGCATTCCATTGTGCAGAGCCCAGCAACCCATAAACCCCACGTGACAGATAGTGCTCAGTTGTCCGGGCGTCAGACCATGCGCCCAAAGGCTGCGGGTGGGCGTCTCGGGCGGTTTGAGTTAGATCCTGTATCGGCCAGCGCCTAGAGTCTGGTTAAGTACGGCAAGATAAGTGCGCTATAAAAATCTCCAATGATGATGATGATGATGATGATGATGATGATGATGATGATGATGATGATGATGATGATGATGATGATGATGATGATGATGATGATGATGATAATAATAATAATAATAATAATAATAATAATAATAAGCCTAATAATAATAATAATAATAAACAGGGTCAAAGATCACAGGTCACACGGCTGTGGTATTATAAACAGGGGAATCACTCCCTGTCAGAACCCAAATGGAAAATTAGAACTTTAGCGGTTGGGTTTGAGCAACGAAAACCCACTTTATCATTGGTTCATGTAATAACAATGCGGATTTTACGGTAAACCCCCTTTCGCCAACAGTAAACAAAGCTTCGAATGGGGGCATTTTAAACAGCGAGTAAATGCCGAACGACACTAGTTAAAACTGTAGGCTACGAACCTGCTTGTCCCGAATAACATTAAAACAAGCCGGTATTTGCTAGCTAGAATCTCCAGTACGGTGACAAAACAAACGAAGTCCAGCAAAGCTAAGTTTTGGGAGAAGAAAACAATCCACACTTTCGTGTCTTCAGGACCTTCTGCCTATAGTTTGTGTTTTCAAGACTTACTTTGTCTGGATCTCGCAGTCTAGCGACATCAGACGTTCAAGCTGCACGTGGAAGACGCGTCTCGTCGAGTTCTCTATGATTCCCAGACTCCCGTATCTGGCAGTGAGAGCGTCTCCCTCTGTCTCTCATCTCTCTCTTTTCTGTCGTTCCCATTCAGATTCAGGCGCCTCTGCTATAAATACTATCGTCTATGTAATTTAAGTTTCGAAAATTTTATTTTTTATAAAAATGAAACCAAAAAACTCGGACTGGCTTTGTTTTGTCAACATATGGCAGAAATAGTAAAAACTGCAGTGAGTCATTTCACTGACAGTGCAAAACCTACTGATCGGGCGATGGCTTTAAATGAAAATGCAAGCTAGTGATTCATGAAATGCGAGGCTGTAAAATGTTTTCAAACAGTTCCTTGTGACGTGACAAAAGGGTGCTCGTGTATATCCAGCAAACTTTCCCACCGTAGTAGATGTACATGCACATGCTATAATCATTTCACAAGTAATTCAACATGCCTGAGCCTGCTGAGGCAAATGGCGCACTCCTGTATTGGGCGCATCAAAGAGCTTAACGATAGAAAGAGGAGGAACTTGGTACAGGACCGCGAGACGAAAGGTACGAGTTATGCTCCCTTGTCGACATGCTGAAAATGGCTCGTGGCAGAAAGTCAAAAGGCGACGGAGTGAAACAGGGCGATGACGTTTGCACAGCCATCAATTGCCATAATGCCCGATACAAGAAAAGTTGTGTTGGCAAGTCCTTTTTCAAATTTCCAAGAGACAAAGAAAGGTAAATTGCAATTGAAAAACTTCATTTTTTTGTGTTTATGTAGGCCTAAACTAAGACCGCTGCAGTGTTGTTAGTGTTAAAACAATCGGAGAGCGGCTTGAATGATTCATGTCATACCTATGTGCTAAATCCAAAACAGTTTGCTTGCTGACAGTTTACGTTCAACATGTCGCTCACTGTTTACGTTATTGCTAGGTTGTTTGACTATATTTGTGCTTATATTTCAAAAGTAGATGTCAGATTGGCAGTTTGGCTTCGTCAAACTGCTTATGTTAACAAGTTAAATTAGACTAAGTCTGTTTTCTCCTCGTGATCAAATACTGTGCAAGATAACCCCTTACCTACGCACAACAATGGTCCTTGATCTGTTGTAATCCCTTTTCGTTTGAGTGTAAACGGGGAAAAAAATGTAATGTAGATACTCAGTCCTTGTTCTGATCTGTGAATTTCTGCGCATTAGATCTATATTGCGTGGAATGTTGTAGTCTAGATTCTGATTGTTCTGTCTGATTAATTAATTATTTTCCATGAAGTGACTGATGTTATTAAGCCAGTGATGTGGGAGGTGAGAGGGTTGGGGGGGGGGGGTAGGGGGACACCTGATATAAATTAAATTCACACTATTAGTGAAACATTTTGTTATTGTGCTTTATTGTGATTAATTCATTGAATGACAGAGCTCTCCCTTCCCCCAACCCCTCTCTCTCTCTCTCTCTCTCTCTCTCTCTCTCTCTCTCTCACGATTACGGATTTACACAGTTTCGGATAAATGAAACAGTCTGTCATGCATATTTTAATTTTAAAATATCTGTCGTTGATTAAAAAAATAATAAATTCCAGGGCAGAAAACGAACCTATGACATACACACATAAGCAGAATAAAAGCACCTAATAAATGTCAATAAGTAAACAAAAAAAAAACACACACAAAAAGACAGCAGTAGCGGAATGTTAATAAAAGTTTGGTTTTTGCAAACGTTGCCATAAAAATGTTCTTTTGCAATGGCATAGGCTCAATAAGTTACCACGCACAGATCATTCATATAGCAGATGACGAAATATAGCCAGCCCGAGCAAAGGGAAATAATCCGTGAGAGCGTCTCGCATTTTTGTATAGGACATAATGGAAGTTCCCCCTCTTTCCGTAATAAGCTCTTTGGGCGCATGCAACCTGCTCAGTTGAGCTGTATGCTTCACGCGCGCTGTCTGATATGAGGGATAGGGTTGCTGTCGTCATCGTCGTTGCTGTCGTCGTCATCATCATTAGCCTCTGTTACGACTGAGACGCGCACGATAGATCCGATCATTTGGTTTTGAGGCATTCTCCATAAATCCGATCATTTTGTTTTGCAAAGCATGCAATAACAGAGTGTATTTACCTTTGATTTAATGTTGCGTTGTGGCTGGAAGAAGCTTTGTATAATGTTGATAATTTTCGTCGGTCGATATTGCTGGGAATTTTCTGGAATTACTTGTTTATTATCGACCGAAGCTTAGAGATATATCTGGTAATAGCTAAGCGATTCTACTAGCATAATCACGTAAGACAGTGCATAGTTCCGGTGACGGGTTTTATTTTGATTGGGTGTTATTGCGTCACGCTGGAATGTTAGAACTTTTTCTCGATTGCAGAGAGACTATTGTCTGTTTGAGTGATTAGAGATTTATGCTGATTTTTCATGATGGTCTTTAAAGTGGTTTTCGGAAAGCGATCTTGTATGCGGTTGTTGATGTTTGGTTGGAA
Source organism: Oncomelania hupensis (assembly GCA_036898135.1). Lineage (NCBI taxonomy): Eukaryota > Metazoa > Mollusca > Gastropoda > Littorinimorpha > Pomatiopsidae > Oncomelania > Oncomelania hupensis. The sequence goes on along the minus strand of CM072516.1, from coordinate 49,131,470 downwards.
AACTTTATATGACGACTCCTCCCTTGCTGAGTGAACAGGCTGCGTGTATTTATATAAACGAACTCGAGTTACACTTATCAAGATCCAAGCATCGGGGCTGAATCAACTATTGATTAAAAAAAAAACACCACGTGTAACATTTGGGGGGTAAAGCCGCGATCTACGCCACAGCCAAGGGTTCAACTGCGACAAGAAGAGAGTCAACGTTACGAGAGGCAGTCATCGGGGTAACCGCCAACGAGTTGCGTCGGGAGGGACCAAAATACTAGGACTACATCCCCGAAAGTTTCGGGTTGACTGCAAGGGCGTGTAGTCGCCGAAGAGTTGCTTCGTGAGCGAACAACAGACCGGGACTAAATGGCTGCCGCAATACTATGGGGCAGTCTCGGAGCTACATCAGAGTATTACGAACGGACGTCGCGTCTTCTTCAGCACAGGAGCGTATACATCAACACCAGCGCGGTGCAGCGTCGCATACGACGAGGACAGCGGGGCCTGCGTCAGCGTCAGCGTCAGCGTCAGCGAAGGCGACTAGTGACAAGCACCAGCACTACTGCAGAAAGCGTGCTGTTCTAGAACAGTCTAGAAAGATGCAGCATAGTCAAGAACCTTCCAGGAAAGCATCAAGATGGCTGACTTCTTGCAGAAAGGAATTGAACTTAATCTAAAAGGCAAGGCGCTGACGGAGTACGTCAAGTCCCAGGAGAGAATATTGCGAGAAATAAAGAGATGAACAGCGTCTAGAAAGAGAAGAGCATCGGCGTGTAGAAATAGAGTTCGAACTGAAGCGTCTAAAAGATAAGTGTCAGTTCCAGCTGTTAAGCGAACCACATTAATTTAACTCGATTGTTTCCTCACCCCTTAGCCCTAGGTAAAGGTTATTTGAGCTCGTCTAATCGCAGTGTACTATAATGATATTATGGTCTATCAGTCTTCCTAATCGTCCTGTTGACACTGACCGCGTTTTTTTAAAGGGAGATTAATCAAAAACCAAAACATCAAAAGTCGCTTTTCTATTATTATTATGTTTAATTAAACAGTATACTCTCTCTCTCTCTCTCTCTCTCTCTCTCTCTCTCTCTCTCCCTCCCCCCAGACCTTTGGTCTTACCGATGAAGGTTTTAGTCTAATAAACCAAAAAATGTAACGCCTACTACCCAGGTGTTGTTGTTGATTTTATTATCATATTATCTCCCTCCCTCTCTCTCTCTATCTCTCTCTCTCTTTCCCTCCTGTCTTTGTGTATGTCCTTGTCTCTCTTTCACTCGCTCCACATCAGCGATCATTTATACTCCATTACGGAGAAAACCAAATGGTATCTACGCAAGAGCGACCATGCGAAACTTGGCACCAAAGAAGAGAGGAGAGAGGACCAGCGGAAAGCTACAAGAACTAACACATCTAGCCATCAGCGTAATCAACAACTACCTATCGTCCGATTAATACCTGCCGTTGCTGCATGATGGTGATGATGATGATGATAGTGTTGTTTGTTTGTTGTTGATTTTGTTGTCACTGATGACGATGACAGTGATCAAGAAGATGATGCTGATGATGATGACGACGATGATGTTGATGATAATGATGACGATGATGATCATGATGACGATGATGATCATGATGACGATGATGATGATGGCTAAAGCGCCGATATGATGGCATATTTAATATTAATTCACATTTCAATCAATACTGCCGGTTTCGCGTCCAAGATCAAGAACAATACGGCACAGCACATGAGTCGTGAAAATGTCAACAGCTCATCATCATTACTATCATCATCACCATCGTCATCATCATCGTCGTCGTCGTCGCCCCAATCATCATCATCGTCGTCGTTGTCATCATCGTTGTCGCCGTCACTCACTACTTATAATAATAGCAGTAGCACCGTTGCCAGCAGCAACATGGTTATCATCGTCCCAGACAGAAGCATAAATAATGTCTTCATAACCAGTCCCAGCTAACACGGCAATACACACAGAGACAAGGTCAATAGAAAGGTCGGTTCTATTTTAATCACTAGCAGACAACAGAATATCATCATCATCGTCATCATCTTCATCATCATCATCGTCGTCTTCATCATCCATCATCATTATCGTCGTCGCCATCGTCATCATCATCATTGGTTGTATCAGACACACTAAATCGGTGTCAACACGCGACAATCAGCGTCATCATCATAAACATAACAGATGTATAGATAGACGTTCAATTAGATCATTACTTGATAAAACAGTCATTATCATTAATCATCATCAATATCATCATCGTCAAAATGTGCAACCTCAACGATTAATTGTGTAATACAGATAAACGAGAGAAGGCGAGAGAGAGAGAGTGGGAGAGAGTGAGACAGAGAGACAGAGAGAGACTGTGACAGAGAGAGAGACTGAGACAGAGAGAAGAGAGAGAGAGATACTGAGACAGAGAGAGACAGAGAGAGTGAGAGAGAGAGACTGAGACAGAGAGAGACTAAGAAACAGAAAGAGACAGAGACAGAGAGACACACACACACACAGAGACTCACACATAGACAATAAATCAATGTCCAAAACAATGTCTAAAATAACAACGTCTACAATAACAACAAAAATCGCCGGTTTCATCCTAATCATCAGAATGAAGACAACAGAACAGCATCAGCAGCAACATTATGATACATCAACAGCTGTCTGGTAGTAATGGTAGCCACTACACACCCATCCCAACAGTATCGTAACACACACACACACGCACTCAGACACACACACACAAACACACACACGCGCGCGCACACGCACTCACCTCTCTCCTATGAAACTTGACGGTCTGCTGCCATTCTCCGTAGCTGCCATCTTGCAGCCCACAATTTACACAGCAGCAGAAGTCGTCGACGTCGTAGTAATAGCAGTAGTTATCACACAAGTATTCCAGACTGGCAGCTACCACACAACAGCACAAGCACTAGTCTAACTTACTACACTTCTCTCGCTGTAGGATGTCGTCATCAATATTCTCTCTCTTTCTGTCTTTTTCCTTAGACCGTCTATCCGACTTTCGTCATCCGAAATCCTCACACACACGCACACATACACAGAAAAGGGTGACGTTCTACACGACAACTGTTGCTATGCCAACCGCCCGAGGCGTGGATTTTTTTATGTTAATCGTTCAACGCCACTCTTTTTGAACTATCTACACAACCCGAATCCCCCTTCAAACATCTAGCTAAATAAAGGTAGTCTTGTCTCCTTCTAGTCTTGAGAACTTTCAAAATGTCAGGCCGAACAACGAGAACGAGTTTAGAACGACTTCGCTAGCAAGGGAAAGACGATGTCACCTACTCTCTCTCTCTCTCTCTCTCTCTCTCTCTCTCTCTCTCTAGTGCTATGCAGTGTCATTGTTTTTATCTTATTTAATATTTATTTATTTATTAATTTGGGGTGGTGGTGATAGGGGGGGGGTAGGTGGGGGTAAGAATAACAGCTTTTTTTGCTGCGGCGTGACCTTTTCCTACATCATTGTCTAGTCAGTTCTAGGAAGCTAGACTGTCCGAAGCGAAGGCAAACATAGACTGTACAGCAGCTCCCTTACTAAACAACACGCGCTACTAAAGTTTCAACCCTACGACTCCCGAGGCCTCTGAGGCCTTAGCCATAGCTGCCACTTTACTGACTGCTGCTGCGAACCCACCACACCTGACTGTGATAGCAACAAGATATGAGCTAGATGAAACGGGCGAATGGAACGGAATGGAATGCCCTGGATTGGAATGGGGGTGGGTAGAGGAGGTGGGATGAGGAGAGAGAGAAAGAGAGAGAGAGAGAGAGAGGGAGGGAGGGAGGGAGGGAAAAAGATATTTAAAAAAGAAAAAGTACCCGTTAGTACAAATTAGGACGGGAGAAAACGGCACTGAGAGAGGGAAAAGAAGAACTCGAATGAAAGGAAGAAAAAAAAATTGAAGAGGGTTGGTAGGGAGGAGGGGAGGAGTAAAGAGAGAGGGGGAGGTGTAGGAAGAGAGGGGGGTAAGGAGAGAGGTGGAGGCGTAAAGAAGAGGGGGAATGTGTAGGCCTAATAAAAGAGGGGGGGGAGGTGGAAGGAAGGGCACAGGCAAACAAAAGAGAAGTGGATGAATTTTAGAGAGTGAGAGAGAGAGCGAGAGAGAGATGGCGAGAGAGAGAGAAAAGAGAGAGAGAGAGAGAGAGAGAGAGAGAGAGAGAGAGAGAGAGAGAGAGAGAGAGAGAGAGAGAGAGAGAGAGAATCCACTGGACTGGTGGTCGAGAGGAATGATCGTTCGATAAACTACCACGGCACGCTGCGCCGCACACTGCGTGGTTGAGACTGGCCGAGGCGTACGGTCGCCTCCCGGGACGCAAAGCAGTATACAGATAGTCTTTGGTCTCCGCCACGCTGAGTGGCAAGCGTCGCTGGCTTGAATGTTGGATATGCGCGCCAACGGAGACGACGGTGTCCTAGAGAGAGCGGTATGGTTGCTAGCCTACTATCTAGAGAAACCACTGCACCACCCAGCGCGAAGAGGGGCCGGGTAGCTCAGTTGGTAGAGCGTCTTACTAGTAACCGAAAGGTACCTGGCTCGAATCCCGGATTGGCCAATGTGTGACCATATTATTATTAGGTCCAGCGGACTCTTCCGAGCCATATCAGGACCGGACGACCCCTGATCCGCATAAAAGATCTGCTGAAACAACCCTAGTGGTAAAACTGAAAGCTCTCCACCAGCCAGTCACTTTACAATAAAGACATCTCACGCAGGGGACGCTGAGGCTACACTCTAATTTATCGAACCCCCCGTTTACAAAAACAAAATAGAATACAAACATCATTATAAATTATCAACAAAACACATACATATAAAATGCCTACATTGCTAAATAATAATATCATAGGAAGCCCTAATGACCACCTGGCAGAAAGTGTCCAATATTCCCAAGCTGATCCAACAGACCTCATACACAAATAACACCCGGTACACATTGGTCCAAGGCTGCCAGATGTTTTACTAGTCGCCTCAACAGGCGATAAAGCATGCTCTCATGCTTCATAGCACTGCTTCCTACACGCTTCAAGCGCTATAGTGACGGAAAAAGCGCAATTTCACTGTAAATATAAACAGAATGTTGCTCTACAACATTCCGCTCTTTCCGTCTCAAAAACCCAATTGCCTTGTTGGATTCTTAAATTGCATGAAACCAAGTGAGGACACTATCCGGCGTCAACAAACGGTTCAAAAACATTGTCAAACGGTTCGTAAAAGACAGTTGACCTAGAAACTAATACAGTTTGACCTAATTCGTCCCCTAGAGGAGACGAAACTTACATTTTTCTATTTTCATGAGTTCACTGCAGTGAAATTGCGCTTTTTCCGTGACTATAGAGCTTGAAGCGTATACAGACCTGCCTACCTCAGATTTTCAGTTTCAGTATTCTGACTGGCAAAATGTGGTATTCTGGGACCAAAATTCGTATTTTCACTCTCGACGAATCGATGCATTCGCAAGTAGGAATTTAACAATTGTAAATGTAACTTAGTGAAGATAAAAAAGAAGTAATCACTGCATTAAAAAAAAACTCTAAACTGATTCCTTAAATACACTGTTCCACGATTTATTTATTTATTGACTACAGAACAAGCGCTAAACTGTCATTGCTAGAGAGCAAAAATTCAGTTGATAAAAACTTAAATTGGAATTGGAAACAACAAAATAATTTATCTATAGTGAAGGACTAAGTAATGTATATGATGTGCAAAAATGTCAACATTGTTTTCCTTCAGCTGCTGGCTATAGCAGCTCTTGAGCCTGTCTGGTTCTTTGCTACAAAATAAATTATTTACAGTAACTGACTGGGAAAAATTATACGCAAACTGTCACTCAGCACTGTTTTTTTTTCAGCTGCAAGCTATAACAGCTCTTGAGTCTGTCTAGTTCTTTGCTGGTGTACACTGTAGCAGCAGGTTTGGACTTGAGGACTAGCAAACTCTCAAGTGTACTGTCACCTAAACAGGATCGCTGATCTGTACGATTTTTTTCTTAAGCAGGAAAACACTCGCTCACAATGAGCGCTTGAATGGGGGATTGTCAAAAGCCCCCCATCACAGCAGCCAGCTCTTTGTAGGGCTCAATCTTCCCAACTGCAGCCCACTTTTCATCCATTCTCTCAAGGCTAGTGATTCTGGGGTCCAGATATTCAGGTTGAACTTAATGTAGTAATCTCTGACAATGAAAAGTTTCAATTGTTTCTGACTTAAGTAGGCCTATGGCGCTCAGTATGGCGCCGTGTGAAATGTCTTAAAACCCAAAACAAACGTCTTATTACCAACACACAAAAAAAAAACGTAAAAAAAAAAAAAGGTGCCAAAATTCGTATTTTTTAAGGCCTTTGCGTATATTCGTATTCTAGGTCTCAAATCCGTAAAAATACGGGAAAATCCGTAACGGTAGGCAGGTCTGACCGTATAGAAAGCAGTGCTCTGAACTCTGAAGCATGGAAGCATGCTTTATGGCCTGTTGAGGCGACTAATAACGCATGCTTCTGGTAGCGTTCGACCAATGTGTATCGGGTGCAAATAAGGAGTCTTGTCCCATAAGAGTTTCAAGGAAAAAAGGTAGGTAACTGGTCTAGCGAAGAAGAAGATAGTATAGCAGATTGATAGAACAGAGCAGGAATGAGAAAGAACAAATGAGAAAGTCAGCGACTGTGACTGGGAATTTAAAGCACTAAATTTCCAGAAAGTGGGGATACTATTTATACTGAAACCTCCGGCACCCCAACGGAGGGCCACGCCCTCTACTGACTAGGAGTATAGGAAATATGTAACTAATGATATGGAGGGGATATTGACGATTCAGTCACCACGCTCAGTCAACTACGCTATGTGCTAATGATGCACTAGTCAAACAAACCTTCTATGTATTTATTATTATGTGTATTTTGTATTTAAGAGAAAAAAAAGTAATGGTGTATACTACGTTAGCACTACGAGGAATTTCTCTGCTGAGATAATTAAGTATTCATATTCGTATACAACCCATTGGAGCAGTACGACTCAAGAGTACTTCATTTGCTCTTCATCGAAAAACACAGCACGTGCCTACCATTCGATAATTGTGAGAATTGCGCTTTGAGCCGAGTCTTTTCTGAAATGGACGCTATATAAATACCCTTAGTAGTAGTAGTAGTAGTGTAGTAGTAGTAGTAGTAGTAGTAGTAGTAGTAGTAGTAGTAGTAGTAGTAGTAGTAGTAGTAGTAGTAGTAGTATAACCAAATGACCCAAAAAAAAAAAAGAAAAAAAAAGAAAAAAGAAAAAGGGATCGACATTACAGTCTAATTTTAGTCTTCTTCTTTTTCAATATATACTGCGTGGAAACTTCGTCTGTTCGAAGAAACCCCAACGTAAACAATCACGTGTAACGGGGATGAAGACCAAAAACTAGACATAGTTATTTCCCATGCAAAACAAAACCAGCACGCGAGGGTGGGTTTCATCGGAAAGACTGGGAAACTGAAAGCAAAGACTGTCGCGACGCAACAGTTTTATTCCAACATTACGCACATTTGCAAAAAAAACTAACATTACTTCACAGTATCTTGCAGGGATCAGCACAACTGAACAGCACCGGACTCTTCAATGTACAACCCTGACTCAGCGAACAGGAAGACTTATGGCAAAATGGCATGCCAGGTTTCATGATCAAAACAAAATAAAATTTAACAAAAAAATAATACGGGAGTGGGGAGTGGGAGGGGGGTTACAGGAAGAATCATTCAGCAATGTTCCAAAGACATAAACAGCAGCTGGGGACTAGGCAAGGCCTTTTCCCTCCTGATCCCCCCCCCCTCTCTCTCTCTCTCTCTCTCAAGTGAATAGAAGAAGGCCTCGTCTAATGGCAGCCATGCTGTCGCATATCTTATATAGCGTAGCCGAGACGTTTGAGGCCTTAGCTCCCTATTCAGTAAGGGTGCAGATCTCAAACGCTCAGCTACTTACTGTTGTAGCCTATATCAGGAATAAGGCGAAAACCTCAGAAAATAAATTATTCATCAAAACATAAATAGTACTGGCTGGAATAAATTAAACAAGGCCCTCAAGCTCTTTCAATGTTATCCCTCCCCGATATTAAAATTAATAGAATACATACTTCAACATGAAATGGTACTTGAGCTTCTGATCGCCTTACAAGGAACCCGTACATACATACAACGAGAGACCCAGAATTTCTAGAAATGGTTTTCATATTTTCTCTTTACTTTCTCTCTGAGACCGTGACCCAATCACCCAGAAATATTACTCATCACATCATTCTCTTTCCACCACACGTTTTTATTTTCTTACTCAATTGCTTTGCTCGTTTTTTTGCATTCCCTCATTCCACTCGTTACCCAAAACGTCACGTAGGAGCTTAGGAAAGGTCACACAACAATACGTGACATGTCACGGAGTGGGAGATTTCCTTTCGGACACTTTCCAGTTCGTCCCGCTCAGCCGCACAGCTAGAATAGCGGGGAAACCATGCAGACAATTAAAGGGACGTCGTCCTATAATTAAGATAAGATAAGATAAGATAAGATAAGATAAGATAAGATAAGATAAGATAAGATAAGATAAGATAAGATAAGATAAGATAAGATAAGATAAGATAAGATAAGATAAGATAACAGTTTTATTTAACAAGGGTAAAAGAGTGAGCACTGGGTGTGCTTTTTTACATCTTGCCTTTGGGGCTTGTAACAATAGTAATTATTATAACAAAATAACTTAATAACACTAACATCATAATGTAACAATATTATGAAGATCTGGCAATTAAAAGAAATGTAGACCTATGTAGGCATAATGTCAACTTTAATACGGTTGCCTGGTTGAGAGAAAGAAGAAGAAAAGACACACTGATCAACTGGTTTTGTAACTAACTGGCGTTGAATTATAAAGAAGTTCAGCATCACCACGAAACTACTGATGTTTATTCAATACATTCGATGGCCCGGTGTGACATCGTCACAGTTCCTAGTATCTTATCTGGGCTGGGAGAGACTGGGAGCATTCTGATTGGTCGACGCATTACAAAATTCGACGCATGCGCACAGTGCTATTGTAGTCTTAGTAAGGATTAGGGTTATGGTTAGAGTTAGGGAAAGGGTTAGTGTTAGGGGTTAGGGTTAGAGTTAGGGTTACGACGCCTAAGAACATCGTGAAAAAGCCGACCCGACTTGACCTGGCGCATGCGCAAAGGCGCCCGGCTAAACTAAGACACCCGGAATTCTGACGACGTGACACCGGTATATATTTAGTTCTAGAGATTAAAAAAAAAAAAAGAAATCTCCGCTTTCTTCTATTCGGTTGATCTTCCTTGTCCACACTGATTTGTTGAGTGACTGATTGATTAGTTTGATTGATTTATTAACAATCGAATTTTAAAAAATGTCACGTAGTAGAGTGAAGTTCGGAGTCGATTACTAAAGTGGAAAAGAATACGGCAGTGGAAAGACGACAATCAAAATCCAATGTGGAGTCCAGTACAGTCACATCCAACTGTTCTTATTTTAAATATATTTCATGAAGACCCGTTACACTGTAATGCAACCAATAATATAGTTAGTCCTTTACCACTACCATCATCATCATCATCATCATCATCATCATCATCATCATCATCATCATCATCATCATCATCATCAGAAGCAGCAGCAGAAACAGCACCATCACCTTCACGAACAGCAGCAGAGGAAGTAGCATCATCATCATCATCAGCAGCAGCAGCAGCGTCAACAACAGCAACCGTAGTATCACCACCACGCGTCATCATCATCATCATCAACAACAACAACAACAACAACAACAACAACAACAACAACAACAACAACAACAACAACAACAACAACCACCACCACAACAACAACAACAACAACAGCAGCAACAACAACAACAGCAGCAGCAGCAGCAACAACAACAACATCACGATGTACTTCCTCCTCTTCCTTCTTCACTTCTTCCTTCTCCACTTCCTCCTTTTCTTCCTTCTTCAACCCCTTCCCACATCCGTTTTCATCCCTAAGCCAAATCGTTGGCTCCTCCCAGCTTTAGAAGAGGAGAGCCACAGAGCTTCGGAACCAAATGGTGTGCCAACACAGCATTACAACACAGACACAGACCCAGACGAGAAAAAAAAAAGTTGTAGCTTGGCTATTTGAAAGCAAACAGGATGATGGCAAAATCGATGACGCAAGGGAATTACATAGCTACAAGCTGGACATGCAATGTGCATCAGACCAGTCAAGCTTGCAACAACAACAAAAAGTCATTGCAACATGCAGTGTTGCAGCACCAAAACAATGCTTCAGCAAACGACATACTTCTATTTACCCTGACCCAACCCCTCATCTACCTACTCTATCTTTCTGTCTGTCTCTCTGCCTCTCTCTCTCTCTCTCTCTCTCTCTCTCTCTCCCTCCCCCCTCTCTGTGATGCCATACTACACAGCCATTCAATTTTGTATTCCTGTTTACAAAAAAAAAAAGCTCTACAGCTTGTATCTACTCCTAATCAAGCAGAAACATTTTTCTCGCTCCAACAGTGTCAGACACTTCAAATCAAATAACTACGTCGCTTTTCTACATTTGGTGTCCATGCCACTGCTTTTTTTCGTTCTACTACCATGCCCATTTTTGCAGCGCCTTCAGCAGCTCTGGCGCTGGAAAAGCGCTAAATACGGACGATGAACTAAATTAGTAAGAAAATAAATAAATAAATGGTAGTGCTTTGGCTTGCGGATCTGAAGGTCCCGGGTTCGAGCCCTGTCCGGGCCATTGTGTTGTGTCCCTGGGAAAGACACTTTACTCCCGTTTCCTACTCCTTCGGATGAGAGTATAAACCGAGGTCTAGCCTGTGTGTCGCATACATTCCATCATAACGGACTTTAAAGATCCTGACGCACATGTCCTAGACGCGTGAGTGCCGGTAACAAGAACACACCCAGCATGCACTTGGTCCTTCTACCCCATCCCTGGCTGGCCAGGATAGTGCTCAGTTGTCCGGGCGTCCGAAAATGCGCCTAAAAGCTGCGGTTGGGCGTATCGGGCGGTTTGAGTTAGATCCTGTATCGGCCAGCGCCTAGAGTCTGGTCAAAGTACGGCGAAATAAGTTATAAAACTCAATAATAATAATAATAATAATAATAATAATAATAATAATAATAATAATAATAAAAATAAATAAATAAATAAATAAATAAATAAATAAATAAATAAATAAATACAATATGATCCAAAGGATGCATTGCGCATTACAAATGAAACTTACCATCATCAACAAATTATGTACTGCGTCACTTGCGTGTAAAGTCCGGCAACTGCAATTGTTCTCTGCTCTCCCCGCTCCCATTTCCCCCTTTCCTTCCCCCCTTTCCTGTATTTAACTCTTTTACTGCCAAAATGTATATAACAGTGGCTCTCTCCGCGGAATATTGTCTTTCTAGAGTTTGAGTTTGTGTTTAAAATAAGCTAGTATCTCCAAAACTACTGCCGATAAAACCGTTTGAAATTGTGTGAGCTCAATAAACACACACTGCTATTTTAGTTGCATCCACGTGGATGCTTACACAGATATATTTCTTGCCTGTTGCTGTATAATTACATTTTTTAAAGTAACTAATTAAAGGTTTAAAACAAATATAAAATCAAAAACTAATAAACAGAACACCCCCTCCCCTTCCAAATAAAAAAAAAGGAAAAAAAGAAAAAAAGGCAAATAAACAATTCACCAACACAAAGCAAATGTTCTTTTTTGTCGTCCTGCCTTTAAACCACATGTTTGAGTGATGAATGTTTTGTTTGTTATGTATGTTAAGCACACGTGTTTGCAACATGTGAGTAAGCATGCCGAATACAGCAGATCGTCATCATTCGAGTCTTTCACTCTGTTTCACAGAGAGAGAAAGAGAGAGAGAGAGAGAGAGAGAGAGAGAGAGAGAGAGAGAGAGAGAGAGAGAAGATAAGATAAGATAAGATAAGATAAGATAAGATAAGATAAGATAAGATAAGATAAGATAAGATAAGATAAGATAAGATAAGATAAGATAAGATAAGATAAGAGAAGATAAGATAAGATAAGATAAGATAACAATTTTATTTTGCCAGGGTAAAAGAATAAGCGCTGAAGGCACTTTTTACATCTTGCCCTTGGGGCGTGTAACAAAAACTATTAAATACAACAAATTAAAAGTTATCACATTATCTTTTTTATTTTATTTAATCGTTCTTATATAGCGCTTTACCAGCTCAAGAGCTGCTCAAGGCGCTGGCCGATACAGGATCTAACTCAAGCCGCCCGAGACGCCCACCCGCAGACTTTGGGCGCATGGTCTGACGCCCGTACAACTGAGCACAATCCTGGGCAGCCAGGGATGGGGGAGAAGGACCTAAGTGCATGCTGGGTGTGTTCTTGTCACCGGCACTCACCCGTCTAGGACATGAGCGTCAGGATCTTTAAAGTCCGTTACGATGGAATGTATGCGACACAGACTAGACCTCGGTTTATACTCTCACCCGAAGGAGTAGGAAACGGGAGTAAAGTGTCTTTCCCAAGGACAACACACAATGCCCCGGCCTGGGCTCGAACCCGGGACTTTCAGATCCGCAAGCCAAAGCTGTACCATTAGGCCACCGTGCCTCCCACATTAATAACATGGAACAATAACAAATAAACAAGGTCATCATAAGATAAGATAAGAGAGTGAGAGAGAGAGAGAGAGAGAGAGAGAGAGAGAGAGAGAGAGAGAGAGAGAGAGAGAGAGAGAGAGAGAGAGAGAGAACGTATATATATATAATATATATTACAAATTTTCAGTTTAATGGACTTTTTCCCGTTGTGGGCGAAATAAAAAGTGGCAATTTTTCCCGGTCCATGTTAGCAGTATGATTACACGTTTGTATAAAAATGTCATGTCATGCCGTTCTACTTTGTAATAATAATATTTCCAACCCTCTCTCTCTCTCTCTCTCTCTCTCTCTCTCTCTCTCTCTCTCTCTCTCTCTCTCTCTCTCTCTCTCTCTCTCTCTCTCTCACTCTCTCTCTCTCTTCTCCTCCCTCTCAACCTTTTCCTTCGACTTCCTTCTTATCCCACAAAAAGCAAAAGCTGCCATTTTTGACTTTGAAAAAAAAATGTTGTTGTATATTTATTGTAAACGCCTAGAGCTGCATTAGCAGTATATAAATGATGATGATGATGATGATGATGATGATGATGATGATGATGATGATGATGATGATGATGATGATGATAAGAGCTGCATTAGCAGTATATAAATGATGATGATGATGATGATGATGATGATGATGATGATGATGATGATGATAATAATAATAATAATGACGATAATGATATTGATGATAATATTGACGATGATGATGATGATGATGATGATGATGATGATGATGATGATGATGATGATGATGTCAATCCATCCCCTCCATCTCACGGACTTTTAAAGGATCTCACCCTCATGTCCTAGACAGGTGAGTGCCGTCTGTCTACACAAATACACACAGTCAGCCTTAGTTGGTCCTTTCTCCTCCATACCTAAGGCGTCCAGAATGTTGTGTTTTTTAAAAATAATTTTTTTAACCATTGGGCCGAGTTTAATATGCTATAAATAATGCGTACATAATCAGTTTATAGACTACATAAGTTATAAGTTAAAGACGATTTTTGACTGCTTAATGAACAGTTAAGAGTTGTGTACTGCATAAACTGTATATAAGTTAAACATAGTCAGGGGTAGGTATAAGGAGTAATAATGGATTACATAGGACACGAGGTCACGCGATGTTCCAGAGGGCGCGAGAAACTGTGAGAAATGTGCTGCCGCCATTGCTCCGTGTGAGACAAATAAAGTTGTATGGTACTGAAAGTTTCAATATGGCGGACCGTCAAAATCGCTAGATTCCTCATTTTCGTAAATGGGATAATTTGTTATTGTTGTTGTTGTTATTGTTGTTGTTGTTATTGTTATTGTTGTTGTTATTGAAAGCTTGTTTGTTTCAAAGACAGCAAGTGGGCGCTTCGGACGACTTAAGTTAGATCCTGTATCGGCCAGCGCCTTGAGCAGCTCTTAAGCTGAAAATGCGCTATAAAAAAACGATTTTAAAAATAATCATAGGCACCTAATCCTATTTTTTTGCAAACGTTATGTTGAATTTAAAACCTCGCTTCGATCTTCCACAAAAACTATTCATTACGAAATCGCCTAAAATAGCGCACTTACGTTTACCAGCAAGGAAATGCTCAAGGCGTTGTCTGAAACCAGGATCTCAAACTCAAACTGCTAAGGAGTCAACTTGCGGCGTAGAGCGCGCCGTCAAGACAATGTATGACCTGACACATCCAAACAAAGGTTCCACATTGCCTAAGATAATCAAGTAAAAGGTCAAACGCTCAACAGAATGAGCTCACCCATTGCACATAGCTACGATCGAAAGAAAGTATACTCCATACACACGCTACGCAGCAGGCCAAAGTATGTCCCTTGTCCCTTGAAGGGATACTTTGGCGAGGTTAGCAGCCTGTTCAGTTACAGTGTCGCTGAAAGACTATATAGACGGAAAAGTAAGTTTCATCTCCTCTAGGCGACGAATTAGGTCACGCTGTATTAGTTTCTAGGTCAACTGTCTTTTACGAACCGTTTGAGAATCTTTCCGAACCGTTTATTGACGCCGGACAGTGTCCTCACTTGGTTTCATACAATTTCAGAATCCAAGAAGGCAAATGGATTTTTGGGACGGAAAAAGAGCATTTTTGCAGAGAAAAGGGTTAGGGCAAGGGCTAGGGCTAGGGCTAGATCTACAACTAACCCTTACCCGAACCCTTGTAGCAATATTCCGCTCTTTCCATCACTTTTAAACAGTACTGCGGTTTGCATCCGCGGCTAGCAGCGAGCCCAAAGTATACTTTGAAGGGATGGAGGGAATACTTTCACCTGCTGCTAGCGGGAGTTTTGGCGACACTTTCTACCGATCGCAGCAATGTGTATTACCTCATGAGCTTATGTCTTCACCCACCACTGACGATAAAGCAGACGGGATGGCCATCACAGGGAAGAAGGAGAACGGGACCTGAATCAACACTGAGTCACCAGAGCACTTACACTGCTAGGATGGACAGTTCCACTATTTGCCACTTTTCATCTTGCCTAGCACGAGTTTCGAACCAGGGGGGGGGGGGGGGGTCATAAGGTGTGTCAGGCGAGCGCTTTTACCACTGCACCGAACTACGGCGACGGGCACTCAATAAGAACTCTGGAACTTTCACTTTTATTTCATACAACGCCATCAGGTAGTACTACAGAAGGCTCCTAACCCAAGGGAGGGGGAAGGTGGCCGTATAGCCATAAAATGGGGAGTGTGAGTGAAGGAGATAAAACAACAACATACAGAAGTAAACAACAACATACAGAAGTAAACAACAACGGTAAAAGCAGTCGACAAGAATACTGCACATTCACAAAAGATGACATATTGACATTACGTTGTTAACGAACAACGAATGGGGGTGAGGGGTGGGGGGGGGAACCGTAAATAAACAAATCGATAAGAGTCGGAATAAGCAAACACATTAATTTAACATCCTGTGAAACATGAGCTCCATGAATTCATCGGCAATCTCGGGGCCTTTCTTTGGCCAAAACAACTCGCCAATGAGATTGGGAGACTAACACTGTTTTTCTGTTCACACTTTGTGAGATCGACACCAAAACTAGACCGAAATGGATGACTGACCGAATGAAGGCGGAGAGGCGAAAAAGAACGGCAGCTGAACCACTGTTGTGTAATCGACTTGTTAAACGAGTGCTGACGTCATATTGTGGGGAGGTCGGCACAGGGGAAAGTGCAACAAGGCTGATGACGAAAGCAGGTGATAAACAAACCGAAGTGTGCGAAAATATTTACCCTGAGCAAACCATCGCGTACATGCACCAGTACACAACGCAAACACGCACTCACAGACAGACACACACACCAACGCACACACACACACACACACACACACACACACACACACAGATAAAGATGATGTAAAACTCTTGTCTTACCTGAGTTGGCAGCAGAAGAAAGACGCAACAGCAGCACATGCAACAGACAAGACATTATCCATTAGCAACAGTAATAACCAAGGAGATAAACTTTATTAGCTTAACCTGAGAGAGAGAGAGAGAGATACAGAGAGAGAGAGAGAGAGAGAGAGAGAGGGACAGAGATACAGACAGAGACAAGCAGAGAGAGACAGTGAGAGACAGTGAGAGACAGTGAGAGATAAGATAAGATAAGACAAGATAAGATAATTTTATTTTGCAAAAGTAAAAGAGTAAGCGGTATATGCGGTTTTTAACATCTTGCCCTTGGGGCTTTAACAATAACTATTAAATACAACTCAAGTTTATAACACTCACCTCATGGAACAATAACAAATAAACAAAGTCATCAAACTATCAAATTAATGTTATTAATATCAATCGACAACATTAACAGTTAATGTGTATTTAATTTTTAATGTGTTTTAAGAGACGTGTTCTAAATGATGTAAATTTAGATGCTGGAGTGCGGAGATCTTCAGGAAAGTTATTCAACAAAGTGGAACCGGAATAAGCTAGACTAGTTTTGAAGAGATCAATTCTTGGAATTTGAACATTTAATTTTGTGGACGATCTGGCAGGTTTTTCTGGGATAAAGAGAAGAAAGATAGGTAGGTGCATTGCCAAAAAGGACCTTGTGCATGAAAACACCTTTATTAAAATTTAGTTTGTCGGTAAGAGATAGAAAATTGATCCGTTTATAGTCATCTGGAGAAATATATTGTTTAAAGAATAACTTGTTTAACTGCACGTTTGTGAATTCTAAGTAAAGGCTTCATTGCATTGCCACTAACAGAATCCCAAAATAGTAGATGAATAATCAATAAATGATCGCATATGGCCAGAATAAAACAGTTTACGAGAATGTAGATTTAATAAATTCTTTATCCTTGATAAATGAGAAGTCCTTGTAAAAATTAGTTTTACTAATATTTGAAATATGTTTCACCCAGGACAAATTATTGTCTAAAGTTACACCAAGAAGCTTATAACATTGTACTTCATCAATTGTTGTATTGCAAATTTTTTATGGAGGAAGTTTTATAGATAGATGTTGTCTTTTCTGTCTTGTTGTAATTAGCATGGATTTCTTTTGTCTGGATTGAGAGCCATATGGTTATATTCAGTCCATTCCTGTAGTTTACTAGCCCCATTTTGTAATGAAAAGGAGAGATTATTCAAGTGTGTAGTTTGAGAGTGTAATGTAGTGTCATCATCGAAGAGTTCACAAGAAGTAGAAATATGAAGGGGGAGATCATTTATGTAGATAAAAAATAAAAAGGTCCTAAAATAAATCCTTGCGGTACTCCAACTGTAACAATTTCAAATTGTGACTTTTGGTTATTTACTTAAACACACTGCTCTCTGTCATAAATAAGCGAATTAAGAAATTCAAGAGATTTAGAATTAATGCCATATAATTTTAGTTTTCGTAAAAGAAGATCATGGTCTTTTGTACATCAAAAGCTTTTGCGAAGTCAACAAATAATGTTCCAGAAAATTGTCCCTTATTAATATTATTTAGAAATTGTTCTATCATAGATGTAAGAGCTGCGAGAGAGAGAGAGAGAGAGAGAGAGAGAGAGAGAGAGAACATTGGAGAGAAAAGGGAAAGCATTAGGTCGTGTAATAGGTTAAAACGTTTTAGGTTCAATTAACAATATAACAATCAAACATCTAATAATAAGCAGAAAGATGGGAGAAATAAAGAGAGACAGAGACAGAGACAGACAGTTTATCTGAAGCACAGTACCCTAACCTATGAGAGTAACATGACAAATGGTCTATAGGAGTGGCAGTAACATAACTACTAGTCTACTATTCCATTGTTCTTGCCTCCCTACACACCGCGTAGCAGTCTAGCAAGATTTACTATCACTTCTACTACTCACAGTGATCAGCATACCGCGTATCTGAGAATTTGCGATCTCTACTCCTTCCAAGTCAAATCAAAATCAAGACACTTTATTACCCAATGAATTAATTCAAAATATGTAAGATTTTGTTGTGGTGATGCGGTAAAATATCCAGTCACTCTACAACAACAAAATCAAACAAACCACTTTCACTGGACATTAAAACAATGAATAATCTAAGACAAAAATGTGTGTTAAGAAGTAAACTACGCCCGCCCACCCAAACCCAATTATACACACACGCACGCACGCACACACAATTGTACACAATGCTACATGGGTGTTTAAATTGAGGCATAAGCATATAATGTGCAATAAAACATGAAGAAATGTGCACAACTCATCCTCTGTGAACAACTGACGTCACTGGTACTGAGACGACAGCCTCGGGGAAGAAGCTGTGTCTAAACCGACTGGTTCTAACTTTTAATGCTCTGAAGCGTTTGCCTGACGGGAAGAGCTCGAACAAGGAAAAAGGAAGAAACCTCGTCTAAGCCTCAGCTACGCTATGCACCTTTGAGCAATAAATGTTTATCGGGGTGGCCTTTCAGAGTGGAAGTAGAGCACTACCAAAGATCCTACCGACAAACGAACAGGGCATAGGTTCGATCCACGCAGAAGGACAGAAGAAAAAAAAGGAAAGAAAATGAAAGAAAAAAAATTAAGAAAGTAAAAAGAGAAAAATAGAAAAAAGAAAGAATGAAAGAAAAAACAAGAAGAATAAAAGAAACAAAAAACAAGAAAGAATGAAAGAAAGAAAATTGTTAAAGAAAAATAAAGAAGTAAAAACAAGTAAAGAAAAAAAAGATAGAACTAAACAACAAAAGAAGTCAAGTCAAGTCAAAAAAGAAAGAACATAAAAATATTAAAACATTTTTTTTTTTTAAATCAGTGTGAGGCTTGTGTGAGGGACCCTACTCTTTCGGATAAGAGTCTGGTCCTGATTTGCCTCGGAAGAATCCGCTGGACCTAAAGCAACAACCATGTAATGTAATGTAATGTCGGATGAGAGTATAAACCGAGGTGTAGTCTAGTCCATTGTAATTGCTTCGTGTGAGACAAAGTCGTATTAATATACACGGTATTGTCTGTGCGCCCATGCATTCCGTCGCTCGTACTTTTAAAGACCCTAATCCTTAAGCGTTATAAAAGAACGATTACATAAATAAATAAATAAATAAATAAATAAATAAATAAATAAATAAACGGCTAATAAGGAAGACCTTAATATAATTGTACATTAAACTAAAGGGCAAGGAAACAATGCAAGTTCTGATACTCTGTGTAAATATGACGTAGCCACAAAGCTGGCATCACTGAGGAATGCGATAAGGTTGCTCTGCTGGTTTGGGTTTACGATTATGATTCAAGTACTTGTTCCCCCGCCCCCCCCCCCCCCCCCCCCCCCCATGGAAGTATGGTATAAAATACCCTGTTTTCATGCTGTGTTTGTTCTGATAAGCTCGGGATACAAAGAGAGTAAAAGAGAAGCCAAGACAGAGAGGAAGAGGGAGAGAGAAAAAGAAGTGGGCAGAAGGGAGGGAGGGAGGGAAGGAGAGAGAGAGAGAGAGAGAGAGAGAGAGAGAGAGAGAGAGAGAGAGAGGGAGAGAGAGAGAGAGAGACTGAGAGAGAGAATGCATACATGTATGTGAAACTTTTAAAGGGAAGCAACTTTGGATGTGCAATCACCATTTAGACTACTCTCAGCAGTGATTAGTGCCCTTACTGTCCTTTCAGCTTGTGTAGCAAACAAAATAAACAAATAAATACATTTAAAAAAATAAAAATAAAATAAGCAAATAAATGAGCAACAAGTGGAGCTTGTAGCAGTTAGGTGAGGTAGTTTTAAAAAATAACCACGGATCGACGCTCCTAACACGATTTCACCATCATCGTCATCATCATAAAACATCTCCTACTCGTCCTCATCACCACCATAATCATATCCTAAAGTAGCCTATTGTAGCCTCCTCCTCCTCCTCATCATCATCATAATCTCCACCACCACCATCACCCTCACCGTCGTAAACCTGCAACGAAGTGTAGCGTGAGAAGATACCTAACTACAGACCAGCCGAGTTGGTCATTAAACCTGAAAGTAATTGTCCGTTAATAATAAATGGAGGCGGCGGTTCGTACCTGTAGTAGCAGTAGTTAAAGGCACACGTTTCTGTACCGTCCCACCGCCCCAGCTCAAGTGGTAGAGCGTTCGCCTGGCACACCCATGACCCAGGTTCGAATCCCGAGGTCGGCTAAATAAAAAGTGGCCATTGTTTACAGTTTGCTCTGGTGTTGATTTAGGTCCCTACCCCTTGTCCCCTGGGATGGTTATCCCCGTCTGCCATATCGCCAATGGTGGGTGTAGACGTTACACCTCAAAGTTCGTTCTCCTCTGTACTGTTCCCAGTGGGACCGGGTAGCTCAACTGGTACATCGCCTTACTAACAACCGAAAGGTGACTCGTTTTACCCTTACAAATCAACTAGTTCGCTGGTGTCAGAATAATGTGTAGTCGCCTATACGCTCCGGTGTCGTGTGACTATAATCTACAAATAACCCTTTACTGTTCCCAGAAAGTTAAGCAGAAACCAGCAGCCCAGTTAAGAGCTGGGGTGAGAAATGGAAAAAAAACAAACTACAACGGCTTAACTCGAGGTGTGTGTGTATATATATATATATGTGTTGGGGGTGGGGGGTGAAGGAGAGGAAGATGAGGAGTTACAGAGAGAGAGGGAGGGAGGCATAGAGACAGAGAAGAAGAAGAAGAGAAAGGAGAAGAACAGTTGTTGAACGAGTAAAGATGGACGAAGGGAGCGGACAGATGAAGACGGCAACAGTCGTATGTGCGTGTGTGTATAGTGTGTGTGTGTGTGCGTGCGTGTGTGTATAGTGTGTGTGTGTAGTGTAGTGTGGGTGCGTGTGTGTATAGTGTGCGTGTGTGTATAGTGTGTGTGTGTAGTGTAGTGTAGTGTGCGTGCGTGCGTGTGTGAAGGTATTGAAAAATAAAATATTAAAAAAAAGGGATGGGGAAGGTAACCCAGTTGGGGGACAAAGCACCCACACACACCCTGAAAGTGACAATCAAAAAGGGAAGAGGTGGACAATAGTTTTCCTTTGTTTAATAAAAAAAGAATGTTAATATTGTTTGTGGGGAGGGGGAGGGGGCAGAGGGAGAGAGGAGAGTGGGGGCTGCAGGGCGAGGTAATACAATTCCAACGGGTACAGACTTTATATGAAATGAATGGGGGAGGAAAAAAACAACACAAGCGTAAGATTAATAACAGGAAATTAGAAAGAGAAGGCAGGGCGAGTGGAGACCTGAAAAGGATCGGTGTGCTGAGCAGACAAAACCGATTAAACTGGAATTATAGAAAGCAACAGCACAGAAGGAGAAAAGAAAGGCGAAGGCTTAAGGAAGGAAGGAAGGAGGGAGGGATGGAGGAGAGGAGTG
>CM072516.1:49092475-49104975 GCA_036898135.1 Oncomelania hupensis | reverse complement strand
GGACAACATTTAAGAATGGACTGGCTTGACACTGAGCGAAGCCATGATTGTTGCTGAGGACAAAGAGAGATGGAGTACGCTGGTTAAACGATCGTTAGTGGTGACCCAACGACTTTCGAGTTACGGGATAGGATAGAATAGACTATATACTACTGATTTGTTTTAAGGAATATCGAGAGTCCCCGGTGATTTTTAGATAAATAGTATCCCCACTTGGTGGAAATGTAGTGTTTTATATTACATGTACCTCTGTTTCTGTCATTTTCGTTTGTTCTTTCTCGGCCCTAATCTTATACAAATCTATTTTCTTCGCTAGACCAGTCACCTACCTTTTTACTTGAAAACTCCCAAAAATCCTCATTTGTGTAGGGGATCTGCTGGCTCAGCTTGGGAATAGTGTACGCTTTCTGCCAAATGGTCATTAGGGTTTTCTATAATATTATTTTTTTAGCAATGTAGGCATTTTACACGTGTGTGCTTTGTTAATATTTTATAAATAAGTTTATATTATTTTCTCTTTTTTTGGTTTTAAACGGGGGTTTGATATGTTAGAGTACATGATTGTTGCTGAGGACAAAGAGAGATGGAGTACGCTGGTTAAACGATCGTTAGTGGTGACCCAACGACTTTCGAGTTACGGGATAGGATAGAATAGACTATATACTACTGATTTGTTTTAAGGAATATCGAGAGTCCCCGGTGATTTTTAGATAAATAGTATCCCCACTTGGTGGAAATGTAGTGTTTTATATTACATGTACCTCTGTTTCTGTCATTTTCGTTTGTTCTTTCTCGGCCCTAATCTTATACAAATCTGTTTTCTTCGCTAGACCAGTCACCTACCTTTTTACTTGAAAACTCCCAAAAATCCTCATTTGTGTAGGGGATCTGCTGGCTCAGCTTGGGAATAGTGTACGCTTTCTGCCAAATGGTCATTAGGGTTTTCTATAATATTATTTTTTTAGCAATGTAGGCATTTTACACGTGTGTGCTTTGTTAATATTTTATAAATAAGTTTATATTATTTTCTCTTTTTTTTGGTTTTAAACGGGGGTTTGATATGTTAGAGTACAGCCTCAGCGTCCTTAGCGTCCTCTGCATGGGATGCCTTTATTGCAAAGTGACCGTTTGCTGGAGTGCCTTCAGTGTTACCATTAGAGTGAACGAATGAATGAACATTTAGGTTTAACGTCAACACCCACCATTGGCGATATGGCAGACGGGGAAAACCATCCCAGGGAAAGAGGGGTAGGGACCTGAATCAACACTGAACCACCAGAGCAATCATACTGCTAAAGTGGACAGTGAAAATGGCCACATTTTATATCGCCCACCACGGGATTCGAACCTGGGTCATCGGTGTGCCAAGCGAACGCTCTACCACTTGAGCTACGGCGGTGGGACCATTAGAGTTGTTTCAGCAGATCTTTTATTCGGATCAGGGGTGAGCCCTCTTTCAACAACGTTGTGGTCCTGATTCGGCTCTTTGCAGTCCGCTGGACCCTATAAACAATGACCAACTAAACTACACTAAACACGACACGTTCAAGAAGAATCTGAAAACCAACCTCTCCTCCAAATGTCTCCGCAACTGAATTGTTCGCTGCTTTGTGTGTGTATGTGTGTGTGTGTGCGTGTGTGTGTGCGCGCGCGTGTTTGTGTGTGTGTGTGTGTGTGTGTATTTTGGTTCCGAAGTCCTAGCTGTATTTTGCGCTTACGTGAGAGTTTGCGTGTGAGCGCTTTAAGCAGGCTTGTTTAGTTTCGCATTGGGCTTTATAAAACTTAATTGGTATTAAGTTCCCGAGCGAAGATGCGGAACTATTATTATTATTATTATTATTATTATTATTATTATTATTATTATTATTATTATTATTATTATTATTATTATTATTATTAATATTATTATTATTATTAAAGACCATGCAGTCCAACGTGTATACCATTTGGGAAGGATTAGTACTTGGATGTGACCACGTTAAGAAGTCAACCACCAAACGACACAAATAATTGAAACTAGCGCAGGACATACCCCAATCCACCCAGCTGTCAATGGGTACCTGCACCTGTGTAGAAACGGGGAAGGCAAAGCAACGCGGGAGAGGAGACAGGCACCGCCCTCACTAAGCTGACTTACAGAAAAGGGGGGTCCCCAATGACCAAAAGGTTTCGGGGAAATTTTACCTTTTTTTATATATTAAGTGTGCGTGTGGATGCATTGGGGTATTAATACATTCAACTTGGGTAACTTGGTTGAACCTTTGATCATAAATAGCCGTTCTACCAGAAGAACCGGCTTCCCACACAGCTACAGCACACGTGAGGAAGCATCGTGAAAGACGGGCACCATACCGTGTGTCTGAGCCTGTAGAAGCCTCAAGCATTGCAGTAGTTTAGGGCGTATGTCTCAGCAGGCTCAGCTACGGCTGTGAAAGACGAGGCTTCAAGACGGGAGCCAGTGTCGGAGACGACAGCTAAAGTTTAAGGGATGGCAGAATGATGACAAGATCTCTGACAGGCTCCGCTGACTGTGCAACACAAATATATTTTATCTGGATTTGGAAATGGTCAACAAACACAATGCAAGCCAATACAACGCATCTTCATTACCACAAATGAAATTACAGCAGGCGCAGAATCACGTTTTACATTCATATACCTTAAGAATACACATGCACACGCATTTATTAATCAATCGTGTGGTGTAATTGCAGGAAGATTGCTATTAGCAGAGGGAAAAGAAGTCAAATTTGTAATTTTTTGGGCATTTCACGATTGACTGCGTCCATTACTATTATTGAAGGGTGGGAGGAAACAGGAGAACTCGGAGAAAACCCTCGGTGACCCGGATACTCTGGTACCTAAGTCACATAAGTTCGCCCCTAGCTGGAATCGGACCCGCGACCTTCGGCATTTGGAAACCGGCGACTTACCCACTGTGCCACCAGGCTTCCACCACTCCCCCCCCTCCACTCACTTCTCTCTCCTTCTCCCTCTGCTATAAATGTTGGAGTCAAGGGGTTCAAAGGCTCATTCCAGGTAGACCAGGGCAGCATTTCCCAGTTCTATGACCCAGGTAAATCAGGGAAGAGTTCGAAAGTCAAGGTGCTAGTGTTGCAGGTGGAATAGGGGTAAGAAGGATAACATTCCAGGTTCTGCATCGTCAGGTGTCCATAATTTATGGAACCTTCAACAACGCACCGAAGAAGAAGAAGAAGAAGAAGAAGAAGAAGAGTTAGTTAGTCATTGTTTATAGGGTCCAGCGGACTGCTAAGACCCGAATCAGGACCACAGCTTGGTTGAAAGAGGACCCACCCCTTATCTGCATAAAAGCTATGCTGAAACAACCCTAATGGTAACACTGAAGGCACTCCACCAACAATAAAAGCATCCCATGCATGGGACGCTGAGGCTGTACTCTAAGTTATCGAAGCCCCGTTTACAAAAACAACAACAACAGAATATTAACATCCTTATAAAATATTATCAAAACTCGTACATATAAAATGCCTAAATTGCTAAGTAAAAATACCGTGCAAAACCCTAGTGACCAGTTGACACAAAGCATCCGAGCCAATACCCCCAAGCTGACCCAAGAGACACCATACCCAAACGAGGAGTTTTGATAGTTTTTCAAGAAAAAAGGTAGGCGTTGTTGTTGTTGTTGTTGTTGTTGCATCAATTTTTATTCATCAGATTAACATAAGTTGTACTAAGAAAAAAGAAAAAGAAAAAAAGAAAAAAGGTAGGCGACTGGTCTAGCGAAGAAGATAATAGATTGAAAGAACAGATTAGGAACGAGAAAGGACAAATGAGAGCGGGATTAGACGAAGAAAGAAAAAGAAAGAAAGAGGGAAGGAGGTGAAGGAAGGAAAGAAGGGAGAAGGAGAAGGGGGAAGCCGAAAAAGAAGGAGAAGAAGAGAAAAAGACGAAGAAGACGGAGGATGAAACAGACGAGATGGACGAGGAGGTGTACAAAAGATAATGAAGAGGAGGAGGAGAAAGAGGAGTGGTAACCAGATATTCTTTTTAAGTAAACCACACATTGCTGTCAGCGTTGAAAAATATTATAAAACTGATGATAGCATGCAGCATAGCCAACATTCGCCAAGGTCGCACAAGGAGTAGTTTCTCACAAGTAGTAAGTCTCAACGAGTCTCAGCTGCGCTGTGTGGGAGGCTACTTGACCCACACCCATGGGCCTACTAGCGCCAAAACCTTATAATTACAATTATGACGTGATAATTACAAATATCATGGGATAATTACAATTATCAAGAGATAATTAAAATTATTATTGAAAAATTACAAATGTGTGATCATGTTTAATTTTCAGTTTTGGCTCTATCAATCCGACTGGAAATGCGCCAACACTGAAAATTGTCACATAATTAAATAATTAAAATTTTCACTTG
The DNA here is from genome assembly GCA_036898135.1 of Oncomelania hupensis. NCBI lineage: Eukaryota > Metazoa > Mollusca > Gastropoda > Littorinimorpha > Pomatiopsidae > Oncomelania > Oncomelania hupensis. The sequence goes on along the minus strand of CM072516.1, from coordinate 49,100,560 downwards.
ATAATTATAATTTTCACGTGATCATGCTTAATTCTGGTAAGGAGACTTACTAGCGTCAAAACCTGCAAAACTTACATGTATCAGTGATAACTGTAATTAGCACGTGTTCTGTGTAATTCACAGAGATACCAGTAATTTACAGTGTTAATTACTAACTTTCAGTTTTGGCCAAAAAAAAGCTTTACTAGGGCCAAAACCCCAGGCTGGGAACAGTGCAGCTGACGCGCATGCGCATTGCGCATCGGGCCGCGCATGCTTCTCTTGATATTTATAATGTTCAGTGATAATTGTAATTATCGCTTGATAATTGTAATTATCTCTTCGTAATTATCTCAGGTTATTAGTAATTATCACTGTTTTGGCGCTAGGAAAGCGTGGCAAATACTGATAATTATTAATTAACACTGCGGATTACCGATATCTCTGTCAATTACACAGAACACGTGAAAATTTTCAATTATCTCGTGATAATGGTGACACTCTCGGTTTGGGCGCTAGTAGGCCGTCATACACACCCCTCCCCCCGCCCCACGCCACCCCATCTTGTTCACGCGTAGATGTCCTAACGCCGTCGCGGATCTCTGAAAATCAGAATCACGCTTCTCACCCGTGTACTCGGGCCATAGCCACCAATTTTTGCCACAGTGACAAGATTCTTCAAAATTGGGGGCCGGGCCTGAGCATTGAACACGAAAGGATTTGCAGAAAGGTCTATGCGGAATTCCCCACACCCGCGCTCGCTCTGTGCAGACACAGGGGCCATTACACGCTGAAAGTGGATTCTCGATAGCAAAGCGGTAGCTAGCGACAGCGCATCTTCGGCGAAACGAATCGGCCGCTCAAACATGTTATTCCCAAACCGCGTAGGGGCGGACCTATAATCTCCTCATTTAGACAGAAAAAAATTCAGTCCTATTACGAAGGAAGGCGTTTCACATTATGCAGAAATTTCACCTATTCACGGGCCTATATATCGTTTGGATGTAAGGGACGATTTATACGACGTGGTTTGAGAATAACCCTTTGAGCGGCGGGTTCCTTTCGCCTACAGTCTTGTTCCCATCCATTCTATCTATAATAAATGAGTGCGCTGTCTCAAGCTTTGCTACCGAGGAGTTCCCCGTGTAGTTGGCGGGGGTTTCTGTATAAATAGTTGCCCCATTCTCTGGAAATTTAGTGCTTTCAATGGGCTCTATGCACAAAGGCGTGGCGGTCACGTGCTGCGGGAATAACACGGCTTGCTCGAGTTTGAAAATGGTGAAGTACTGTGCTGCGTTTGGATGCTATAACTTCGACGTAAACCTTTATGCAAAGAAAAGAACATTTCCTTTCATCGATTTCCACTGAAAGATGAAATATTGCCATGACCGCTTTGTTATTCCCGCGCCACGTGACCATGCCGCCGACTTGTGCATAGAGCCCATTCCCACTGCCGCTGTCTTTCTCATTCCTACTCTGTTCTATCAATCTACTATACTGTCTTCTTCTTCGCTAGACCAGCCACCTACCTTTTTTCTTGAAAACTCTTCCAGGACAAACCTCCTCATTTGTATGTGAGGTCTGTTGGATCAGCTTGGGAATGTTGGGCACTTTCTGCCAAATGGTCACTAGGGCTTCCTATGATATTATTATTTAGCAATGTAGGCATTTTACATTTCTGCCAAATGGTCACTAGGGCTTCCTATGATATTATTATTTAGCAATGTAGGCATTTTATATGTATGTGTTTTGTTGATATTTTATAATGATGTTTGTATTTTATTTTGTTTTTGTAAACGGGTGTTCGATAAATTAGAGAATAGCCTCTGCGTCCCCAGCGTGGGATGGCTTTAATGTACAGTGCAAGTTTCCGGTTGACGCCGACAGGTTGTACCAACCCGAGCTCTGTTGAATTTTGTGATTTTGCGGTGTTTACAGTGTTTTGTTGTGAGTTTTGTATTGTGTAATTGTTGTCTCATGGATCCTCAAGTAAGTGTAGCGTTGCTTTGCTTCTCTTTTTATGTTCGTTTGGTTACTCTATCTGTTTTTCGCTTCGTTCACAGTGCTTTCTTGCACTCACGTAGTCCGCCATCTTGTTCCGGCATCCCATCCACAAGCTACACACGCGATAAGCTACTGTCATTGAAGTCTACACGCACGAAGCTCGCTCCCGACCTTGTGTTCCGATTAAAAGAGTTCTCGATCGGCCGTCATTTGCCCAGAAAACGGACTAGTCATGGAGGCAAACGCAAACAAAACATCTCGTCTATCCCTGTTGTCCTTACACACAGATCATCGCCTACGCTTTCCAACGCTGACCCCATGCTTCATGTTGCATCACACCAACACGGTACCACTAGGCCTGAGACCCATCGCTGTAACACAGACAATCTCATTCACATCAACCTCTCCCCTCAACCCCTATCTTCACACCTCGATAGCCATAGCCCTCTAGGCCTACGCATTGCATCATTCAATGCTCAATCATTCTCACCTTATTAGACCTCTCAGCCGCCTTTGACACAGTCGACCATCACATTCTCTTTAACACTCTTCAACACTATTTTGGAATCTCTGGCTCGGTCCTGGCTTGGCTCCACTCATATCTTTCTGACAGATCACAAGCAGTCACTGTCGATGGCTGTTTCTCCAGCACAGCAGACTTGGTGTGCGGCGTGCCTCAGGGTTCCGTTTTAGGGCCGGTGTTATTCACTCTGTACACCAAGCCACTGCTTCTCCTGCTTAGAAAGCACGCTGTTGAGAGTCAGTCATTTGCAGACGACACACAACTGTATAAATCCACCGCCCCCTCTCTCATTAATTCCACTGTTCAGACCTTGGAGAACTGCATCACAGACATTGAATCATGGATGACACTCAACAAGCTTAAGCTTAATGACGATAAAACCGAAGCCCTCCTCATTCACAAGCACAACACCTCCTCCTCACTCTCGCCTCTCCCAACATCGCTTACAGTAGGGACAACAAACACTCAGTTCTCATCCTCTGCAAGAAATCTCGGCTACATTCTATCCGATGACCTGTCCCTCAACAACCACATCTCCAACGTCTGTCGCTCTGCATACACGGCCATACGCCAAATCAGCTCCTTTCGCCACTATCTTACAGTCCCGGCCACCAAAACCCTAGTCTGTGCTCTCGTCCTCTCTCGTCTTGACTATTGCAACTCTCTCCTCGCTGGCTCCCCGAAACACATCATTGACAAACTACAAAAGGTTCAGAACTCAGCAGCTAGACTAGTATTCCGAGCTAAGAAACGTGATCACATCACACCTCTACTACATTCCCTTCACTGGCTTCCTGTGCAAGCACGCATAGAGTACAAACTCTCTGTTCTCTGTCACAACTTCTTCACAGATTCTTGTCCTTCCTACCTTGCTGATCTACTGTCTGTCTATGCCCCTTCACGCACTTTAAGATCATCTGCTGACACTCGCACACTCAAGGTTCCCGTCACCCGCACTAAGACATACGGCCAACGTGCATTCGCCTACTCCGCACCTAAGCAGTGGAATTCCCTTCCCTCCCATATCCGCAACATACAATCAACACAAGCATTCAAAAAGGCCCTCAAAACCCACCTCTTCAAACTGCATTATTCAGACTGATTTGTGTCCTGCTGTCATTCTCTCATCTCTTGTCTATGTCTGATCCGTAAGTGTACACACGGCTGTAAATACTTATACTGTTTTCCTTCCTGGGCCTAACCGGGCATATAAATAGCTGTGAATAGGTTTTTGCTATTCTACTTTCTGTCTTTTTTTGTCATTTGTGTACATAGTTGTAAATAGTATATTTTTGTCTTTTTTGTAATTTATGTACATAACTGTAAATAGTCTGTACCTTTACTGTCCCGTCTTTTGGTGTATTGTAGCAAAAGTGATGTTTCATCGAGTGCATGTATTTATATGTTATGACTATGTAAAGCGTGGTGAGTCTGGTCATAGGCTGGAGTACCCGCTATATAAAAATCCGTTATTATTATTATTATTATTATTACATTGACCGGCTGGTGGAGTGCCTTCAGTGTTACCACTGGGGTTGTTTCAGCAGATCTTTTATACGGATCAGGAGTGAGTCCTCTTTCAACCAAGTTGTTGTCTTGATTTTGTGGTCCTGATTCGGTTCTTTGCAGTCCGCTGGACCCTGTAATCAATGCATAACTAACTACTTACCGAGGATCCACTTTAAGCGTGTAATGCCTCTGTGTGATGCAGAAGACACGCAAACGGAAGCATCCATTTTAGCGGCACCCGCCTTCAGACCGAATCAGGCTGCCCAATGAATATTCCCCATGCTCTTTTACTAGCGCGCTGCCAGCCGTCTTTTTAACTTCACGCGCGGAACAAGAAAAATAACATGTAAAAACATGGCGTCGGTGGAGATTTACTTGAAAGGGGTTTTAAGTGGATAACGGAAGTTGCACGCGCTGGAGGTAGACAGCTAGCCCCCTGTGGGAGGGAATTGACGAGGTAAGGGAGGTAATAATTATACAGCCAAGCACGGGAGACAAATGGGTGGCGTTTTTCGTGTTAACGCCAGTTCGCACAATACCAAACGCCAAAAATTGTCGGGAGTTCACAGATACACAGGCGTTACAAATTACACACAAAAAACAAACAGGCGTCCCTTCAGCGGTGCGGACAACACCTCAACGTCAAAAAAAAGAAAAAACTTTAAAAAAAAAAGAAAGAAAGAGATTACTCTTATATAGCGCACTTATAAGCTCAGAGAGCTTCTCAAAGCGCTGGCCACTACTATCCAGCAATCACAAAATAGTTTGCTGAAGTCAGGATTCGAACCCACGTCGCCCGAGACGCGCGTACACAAGTCGAGCGCTCTGACGACTGAGCTATCCCTGCCAACTTTAAAAAGAAAGAGAACAAAAATTTAAATGCTGAAAGAAGTAGCACAGACCCGATGGATGCTTCGCAAAGTGAGATGATAACCTAAAGACGAAACGTTTATGTAAAATAAAAATGGGAGTAGGTAGCCTCTCCCAAAAGAGAGGGTACTGGAGTAAATAAATGCGGAGATCTTATAAGGGGTCTCCGTGTAAGATTTCTAATAACATGATTCTGTGTATAATCACTTTTATATAGCGCTTTTCCAGCTCAAGAGCCGCTGAAGGCGCTGACCGATAACTCAAGCCGGCCGAGCCGGCAACTTGCAGCCTTACACCCAGACGACTGAGCACAATGCTGGGCGATCGGGTATAAACAGATCAGTTGCTCCCAACCATAACCCATATAGTCAATGAGAGCTTGTCTTCTGGCGCATTTCCATTTTTTTAATGTAAGTCAGCTGTCATCAAATCCTTGCTTAAGAAGTCTAGTTTGGATGAGAATGACCAAGTTCACCCGTCCCCTATATGCTTAATGTGTCCGGGGACGTAAATTTACTCAAAAAAAAAAAAAAAAAAGAATGACCTTAAAAACTACAGACCTGTATCTAATCTGTCATTTTTATCTAAAGTCATTGAAAACTAGTCTTAAAACAACTTTTTGCTTACCTGAATGATAACTCCCTTCTTAGTCCAAACCAGTCAGCTTATCGACCTTTTCACAGCACAGAGACAGCTCTCCTGAAAGTCACCAATGACCTCTTGCTCGCTCTGAACAGCGGTAACGTCTCCATCCTAACCCTCTTAGATCTTAGTGCGGCCTTTGATACCATTGACCATCACACCCTATTCAAGACCCTGCGGGATTACTTTGGACTTTCTGGATCAGTTTTTGGTTGGTTTCGATCTAACCTTTCTGATAGAGCTCAGGCGGTTGCTGTGGATGGTTGTTTCTCCAGCAGAGGTGATTTGGTGTGAGGGGTTCCACAGGGGTCCGTTTTAGGCCCTGTTTTGTTCATAATGTACACCAAGCCACTGCTTCCCTTGCTTTTCGAGCATGCTGTTGAGAGCCAGTCGTTTGCAGATGACACGCAGATGTACAAACCCACCAATCCTTCTCTCGTTAACTTCGCTGTCCAGACCGTGCGGGATTTAATTGATGAGGTCAAGTCATGGATGGCCCTTAGTAGGCTGAGGTTGAATGATGACAAGACAGAAGCACCTCTTATCCACAATCTCAAATCATCCTTTGCCTCGTCTTTCCCCACTTCTCTTCAAGTAGGCTACTCTGACATACAGTTCTCTCCCTCTGCTAAGAATCTTGGCTACATTCTCTCCGATGATATGTCTCTCAACAATCACATCTCTAACACCTGTCGCTCTGCTTGCACCGCCATCCGTCGGATCAACTCCATCCTCCATTACCTCACTATTAGTGCTACAAAAACATTAGTCTGTGCCAACGTTCTCTCTCGTCTAGACTACTGCAACTCTCTTCTATCAGGTTCACCTAAACACTTCATCGATAAACTGCAAAGGGTCCAAAACTCTGCTGCTAAGTTAGTTCTTAAGGCAAAAGCTCCTCCACTCACTTCACTGGCTCCCCGTCCAAGCCCGCATCGACTACAAACTGTCCACTCTCTGCCACAACTTCTTCTCTGACTCCTGCCCCTCTTATCTTACTGATCTTCTAACTGTCTACTCACCCTCTCGACAGATTCGCTCCTCTGCAGATGCGCGCATTCTTTTTGTTCCCAAGGCACGCACTAAGACATATAGTGAACGATCTTTCTCCTTCTGCGCTCCCAAACAATGGAATTCTCTCCCGTCACACTTCCGCAACATACCGACCACCCAGGCCTTCAAAAACGCACTCAAGACCCATCTCTTCAAACTGTATTATCCTGATTGACTCTCACCCCTCCGACCGATGACGGACGCCGGCTATGCCGTCCATGGCTTGACATGTAAATAGTCTGTACATTTATATCTTAAGGGAGGAGGAGGGGGAGGTTGCGGGGGCTGTTTTTGTATCTAATTATTTTTACATAATTATTTTGCATTAGTTTATACATTATTTTACTGATAATATTTTATTTCTGCAACAGGGATGAGGCAAGTCTTGTTTGTTTATTTATTTTTTATTTTTAAAATCTGATCATTGAATTTTTGTTAGATGTAATACATTTAAATCTGATCATTGAATTTTTGTTAGATGTAATACATTTTTTGTTATATTTTTAAATTTGTATGGTGAATTCTCAGATTTTATTATCTTATTATTATCTAATATACCATTTTAATTTTAAAATTAATAATTTTTATAACGCATGTGAAGTGTATTGTACATGATGTTTTTCCCTTGTATGCTTTTGCGAGTACGGTTGGTGTGAATGCTTGCATATTTTGTTTTTATTGTGCATATGTCTGTTCTGATCGGTGTACTATATCATATCTAATATATATCTTATGTTTAGAGAAGTGAGCCCAGCCCTGAGCGGGGGTACCGCGCTACACAAGCCTACTTTATTATTATTATTATTATTATTATTATTATTATTATTATTATTATTATTAAACAAGCATTTTTCTACAGAGCCGTTGGAAAGTAACTTCGTATTAAAAAATTGCTAATTTCTTTGCTCAACGGAGCTGCATTTACACAAAATAATAATAATAATAATAATAATAATAATAATAATAATAATAATAATAATAATAATAATAATAATAATAATAATAATTATTATTATTATTATTATTATTATTATTATTATTATTATTATTAAATCTCACGACAAATAATAAGTAATAAAAATTATACAACACATTCTGCATCATTTGTCTTCTATATTGGAAACCACAAACAACACTCTCTTCTACAATATACATCATCAAGCTTCTAAATGTCACTTGAACAACATAATTATAGCTAACTGGAAAAGGAGAAATCGATCACATACCAGGGGGAAAAATAACACAAAGCAACTGTTTGAAATTAGACTACTGAGGGACTAGGAAGATAAAAAGGGGTTTCAAACTGCACACACTCTCATTCCCTCTCATGCACACATTCTAGCACATCACACAACACCACATACCCGCCCTCACACACACACACACAGAGAGAGAGAGAGGGGGGGGGGTGAGGAGAGGTTTAAACAACACCCACAATCATTCCCTCTCATCACAAAACACCACATCCGAACAGTCACAAATATAGGAGACACAGACAGATAGAC
>CM072516.1:48899975-49087475 GCA_036898135.1 Oncomelania hupensis | reverse complement strand
TTGATTGATTGATTGTTGCTTTAGGTCCAGCGGACTCTTCCGAGCCAAATCAGGACCGAACAACCCCCAATCCGCATAAAAGATCTGCCGAAACAACCCTAGTGGGAAAATTGAATGCCCTCCACCGGCCAGTCACTTTACAATAAAGACATCCCACGCAGGGGACGGCTGAGGCTTTACCCCAACTACTCAAACCCCTGGTTACAAAAACAAAATAGAATACAAACATCATTATAAATCATCAACAAAACACATACATATAAAATGCCTATAGTGCTAAATAATACAATCATAGGAAGCCCTAGTGACCACCCGGCAGAAAGCGTCCAACACTCCCAAGCTGATCCAACAGACCTCATACACAAACAAGGAGTCTTGTCCAGGAAGAGTTTTCAAGAAAAAAGGTAGGTCATTGATCTAGCGAAGAAGAAGATAGTATAGCAGAGTGATAGGACAGAGCAGGAATAGGAAAGAGTAAATGAGGAAGACAGCGACAGTGGGAATTTAAAGCACTACATTTCCATAAAGTGGGGATACTATTTATACTGAAAACCCCCGGCACTCCAACGGGGGTACTGTTGCCGCAGTGAATCTGTCTTGCCTACAAAGGAAAGACAGGTTTTCAACTGGGGCTTTCACTTTTCCCTTTATAGGTTAGAACAATCTACAGTGGCAAGATTGCTCATGACCCCAAGGGGTATCTGCGATAAGGAGAATTTGGCTTCTGCATCTTTCAGAGGTTGAATATGCTGTCTCTCCCTCCCTCCCTCCCTCTTCTTAGCCCTTTCTTTCTTTCTTTCTTTTTTTCTTTCTCTCCATCGCTCTCTCTCACCTTCTACCCTCCGTTAATTTTGTTTACTTGTTCTAAAGTATCTGACAAAGACATAACTCACACTAAAAACAGAACACCACTTTGAATGAAACGCTTTTGAACAATACCCTCTCCCTCTCTTTCACTCCCTCCTCTCTCTCTCTCTCACACACACACAAACACACAGACGCGCGCTCTTGTATTTACTAGTTTTAAAGTACCTGCCAAAGACTTAGTTCGCACTTAAAAAAACACATTTTAGAAAAGAAAATGCTTTTGAACAAACTCTCTTTTTTCATTGTGTGTGTGTGTCTGTCTGTCTTTCTCTCTCTCTCTCTCTTTCCATGCCCCCTCACTCTTTAAAGAATGCTATTCAGTAACTGGCGCAGACCAAGCTCTCACGTTAAGAACCACTTGTTATGAACAGAAAACATGCTCCATTGGAACAGCGCAGCCGTACGTCGTAAGAAAACTACTTAGGCTCTACACTAAACTGCTTTTAAGTGTTGTTTTCACATTACAATAAAAGTGAACAGCTTACACAGCGAAAACACAACTATTACAATCATTAGGGATTGCCAAACGGACTGAAAGGCGTGACAACGTCGACGTCGTCGTCATCATCATCATCATCATCATCATCATCATCATCATCATCATCATCATCATCATCATCATCGTCGTCATCATCATCATCATCATCATCATCATCATCATCATCATCATCATCATCATCAATGTTCTTCATTGTTGATATTTTATTTGTCCAGGGTGGATGTGTTTGTGGCTGATTACCAACATCGGGGCAATTTCCGTGTCAAATGCATTGTTGTCGCTTGACTAAATAAACTGTGTATTGTGCATCATCGTTACCGTCGTCGTCATCATCATCATCATCATCATCATCATCATCATCATCATCATCATCATCATCATCATCATCATCATCATCATCATCATCATCATCATCATCATCATCATCATCATCATCATCGTCATCATCATCATCATCACCATCATCATCATCGTCGTCGTCGTCATCATCATCATCGACATCATCATCAAGTATTAAGTATGGAACACCAGCGCATCATGAAGCAAAACAGCAAGTTGATTTATCAAAATGGATCATGATCGTGAAGCTCAAAAAACCAAATACAATTAGCCTACAATCATGACCTTATTACATAATTAGCCTACATTCCTGACCTCATTATGTTAAAAAATAAAATATAATTAGCCTACATTCATTACCTCATTATGTTCACGTGTTCAATGAGCTAACCATACGTGTTATTTCTCGGTCAACAATTTCGCCCATCTCAGATACAATGAATATCGTCCCTTATACGCTTATGTGTCCGGGACGTTAATATATATTCAACTCAACTCAAAGTTTAGGAGCTAGTAGTTCAATAGAAGAAGAAGAAGAAGAAGAAGAAGAAGAAGAAAAAGATGATGATGATGATGATGATGATGATGATGATGATGATGATGATGATGATGATGACGATGATGATGATGATGATGCTAATGCTGCTGCTGCAGCTGCTGCTGCTGCAGCCGCTGCTGCTGCTGCTGCTGCTGCTGCTGCTGCTGATGATGATGATGATGATGGCGTGGCCTCGTGGCGCAGTGGATTAGTCGCCGGTTTCCTATGCCGAAGGTCGCGAGTCCGATTCCCGCAAGGGACGAACGTATGTGACTTAGATGTAGGTACGAGACTATTGAGGTCACCGAGGGTTTTCTCCAAGCACTCCGGTTTCCTCCATCCCTTTAATAATGGTACTGGAAGCAGTCAATATAAAATTTCAAAAATAAATTAATTCGATTTTCTTTCCGTCTTCCAATAGCGATCTCTCTGCCTTTACATCACCTGTTTGAGTGATAGATGTGTATTTGTTGTGTGTGTGTGAGGGTGGATGAGACAGATGTGCGTGTATGTGGGTACAGATCGCCGCGTTTTGAGCCTGATAGGTTTGGGGAAAGGCGCGTATATAGCATCCATTAAAGTATTATTATTATTATTATTATTATTATTATTATTATTATTAGTAGTAGTAGTAGTAGTAGTAGTAGTAGTAGTAGTAGTAGTAGTAGTAGTAGTAGTAGTAGTAGTAGTAGTAGTAGTAGTAGTAGTAGTAGTATGGACTCCAAAAAGAAAAAGCACACTGCATCAGCAGAAGGAGAACAAGATCACGAAGAACAAGTGGTGGATCCTAAACGGTGGCAGGTTCTTACCAAGTCATCTCAGTCAAATCAATTCGTAGCGTGATTTGCGATGCTTTTTCACGTTTAGAACATGCTCTAATTTCGACGAACTGATTGCGAGTCATTTATCATGGGAACCAATGAAACGCGCTACTTTGATCACGTGATCCTGCTGAAAATGACAAGGCCACGACCGGCCCGCTAGGAACGTTGAGTGTGAAAAATACCTGTGAAGTAATATAGATAATACAGTCACATCAATTATGGGATATTGTCTTTTTCGCTGAACTTAGCAAATGCATTGCTAGCGTTAATGTACAAATTCTTCGTCGCTGCCTTTCAATACAATACAATACAATACAAGATTATTGCTTTAGGTCCAGCGGACTCTCCCGAGCCAAATCAGGACCACTCGCTGCCTTTCACACATTTTGACTTTGGGCGCAGCAAGGGTAACAACTCTTGTGCTTTTGTTTATGCACAGTGACTGTGCGCATGTTTATCAAAATCAAACATTTTAGTGTACTACTGACGACTCGCAGCGTCAATCCTCCCATTCAAATTATGACTCGCAAACATAAACATGTACTGTAATTATGATTGCATTACATTACATTACATGATTATTGCTTTAGGTCCAGCGGACTCTTCCGAGCCAAATCAGGACCAGTATAGCCGAATCAGGACCACACAATCAAGACCACAACTTCGCTGAAAGAGGGACTCTCCCCTGATTCGCATAAAAGATCTGCCGAAACAACCCTAGTGGTAACACTGAAGGCACTCCCCCAGCCGGTCACTTTACAATAAAGACATCCCACGCAGGGAACGCTGAGGCTATACTCTAATTTATCGAACCCCCGTTTACAAAAACAAAATAGAATATAACCATCATTGTAAAATATTAAACAAAACACATACATATAAAATGCCTACATTGCCAAATAATAACATCATAGGAAGCCCCAATGACCACCTGGCACAAAGCGTCCAATATTTCCAAGCTGATCCAACAGACCTCACACACAAATGAGGAGTTTTGTCCCTAAAGAGTTTTCAAAAAAAAAAAGATAGGTGACTGGTCTAGCGAAGAAGAAGATAGTATAGTAGATTGATAGAACAGAGTAGGAATGAGAAAGAACACAGTAGAAAGAGAGCGACAGTGGACATTTAAAGCACTAAATGATTGCAGTCAAAATGTTCGTCGTCAGACCTAGGCTTTACAGAAACTCCTACATGATTGATTGATTGATTGTTGCTTTAGGTCCAGCGGACTAAACTCCTACATACACAACAAACAAAAATGTATCACTCAAACATGAGGTGTATAGGCAAGCTGCTATTACTTAATTACATACGAAGATTAAAAGAAATCATTAAAAATATATTTTTAAATACTTACAAATATGACGCGTTACGATTATTACGTCACTCAATTTGCCTTGAAGGCAAAGGTAAAAGTCTAAGTGCCTAGCAAACTTGAACCAAATCCCTCCAGTAGTTTAGGAGAAAATAGGATGAGAAAACAAACAAATAAAATTAAAACATCAATAGGATGACGTCACACGATGACGTATCTCAATATACGAAATTGACGTCAGGATGATTATGTCCTTGGATTTGCATAAGTTTGGTTTTAGTACGTTGGTGGCATAGGTAAAGTCTAAGAAGCTATCAAATTTGAACGAAATCCCTCCAGTAGTTTGGAAGAAAATGGGATTTAAAAAAACAACAACACAAAAACAAATGACGATCTCACCAAGATGACGTCATTCGATATGCATTATGATTTTGTCTATGACGGCCTACTAGCGCCAAAAACCAAGAGCTACCATTATCACGAAATAATTGAAATTAACAGGTGTTCAGGTGTAATTTACAGAGATACCGGTAATCCACAGTGTTAATTAATAATTATTCGTTTTTGCCACGCTTTCCTAACGCCAAAACTTGATAATTACAAATACCATGAGATAATTACAAATATCGTAGGAAAATTACAATTATCAAGGGATAATTACAATTATCATTGAAAAATTACAAATATCTTCGCGTGATTATGTTTATTTTTCAGTTTTGGCTCTAGCAATCCATCTGGAAATGTGCCGAAACCGAAAATTTTAATTTTCACTTTATAATTACAATTTTTACGTGTTATTTGCAAATATGTGGTTGATATTTGTAATTATCACACGAAATTTGTAATTATCAGGTGTTGGCGCTAGTAGGCCGTCATAATGTGTTAATTACTATTATCATTCCCTGATACCTGTAAATGCATGTTTTGGCGCTAGTAAGCCACCTTAGTCAGAATTAGGCATGATCACGTCAAATTTGTAATTATGAAGTGAACATTGTAACTATTATATGATAAAGATAATTTTCGGTTTTGACGCATTTTCAGATGGATTGCTGGAGCCAAAACTGAAAATAAAACATGAATACGCAAAGATATTTATAATTTTTGAATGATAATTGTAATTATCCATCGATACAATTATCCCATGATATTTGGAATTATCTCACTATGTTTTAACTAGTTTAAAAGAAATCCGTCTATTTGTTTTAGAGAAAACAGCGCTACAGTGACAAACGGGCGGACGGACAGACAAAACCCGGGAACTAACAAGAAGAAGAAGGCACCACCTCAAGAAGACGAAGATGGAGAAGACAAAAAAAGGAGTAAAAAGCCGCTTCTGAAAACATCCGCCTCAAAATAACGGTAATAATTTAACACTCTGTAGGAGGTAAATGGCTTTTACCTTTCTCTTTTCGTTAAAAGAGCACACGCCTTAGAAGGTTTACTCCTATCGGCTTAAATGTACAGAAAGAAGAGTGGCTATGATAGGTCAGAGCTCTATGCTGTTGGAAGGGAAGGCGAAGAAGGTTCCAGGGACCGAACATGCTGAGTCGGCTAAGATGGCATTTCGTGATTATGTTCTTTTCTTTTCTGCTGTTGAAGCAGTACCATGGAGGATAGCCTTATTATATGAGGTGGCTGAAAAGTAACTCCCTATTCACAAAGGCTTTTCACTTGTGTAAATAGACTTCCATTTGCATGATGCGAAGCGTACTGTGATCCTTATAGTAATAGTACTGAAGTACTGGTGACGGAACTCATCTGACAGTGAGACGAACAGCAAATAACGAGCCCGCCGCTTCCTACTGACGACTCCTACTGACATGAAGACGAAATCTTCATCATCATTATCTTCATTATCACCATCACACAATCCTCTGCAACAACAATTGTGTGTGCAGCACTGAAGAACAAGATTATGCTGGGGGAGTTTTGTTATTAAATATCACAAGCTCAGCAAAACCATATTTCTTTCTCTCACTCTCTCTCTCTCTCTCTCTCTCTCTCGCTGTCTCTCTCTCTTTCTCTCTCTCTCGCCCTGTCTCTCCCACTCTCTCTCTCTCTCCCTCTCTCTCTCTCTCTCTCCTCCCAAATCTTCATCATCATTATCACCATCATTATCACCATCACAAAATCATGTACAACAAAAATCTTGCGTGTAATTTTTCTTTTTTTCCTTATTTTCCCTTTATCCATATGGAACTTCTGGGCCGCCTCCCCTGGGGAAAGCGTAGTCGCAGCCTGTGGCGCGCCCAAACCCAACCTACCTAACAGTAGTTGTGATTTTGAAATTTTGCTGGGGGAGCAAACCGGAGTACCCCGAGAAAACCCCCGAGACGTTGCCCGAGTCGAAAGTAAATAATATTCGGAGAAACATAACGCCCAGATGCTGGATCGAACCCACACCTATCAGGCGCCATTGGTTTGTGGCCTGTGGACAAGGCAAGTTAGTCCCGCCTTAGCCCACTTGGCCACAACGCTCGCCAAAACTGAAAATAAAACATGATCACGCGAAGACATTTATAATTTTTGAATGATAATTGTAATTATCCATTGATACTTGTAATTGTCCCATGATATTTGTAATTATCTCACTATGTTCTAACTAGTTTAACACCGAAGACCAATATTATGATGGAAAAAGACAAGTTTTGTTATTAATATCACAAGCTCAGCAAAACCAGCTCTCCTCCCAAATTACCCTGAAAACTGTAAACACTAATTAACGGGCTCACAGCAACACCCCATGGAATTTCAAACGACTTGCCATTATGACCTACGAAGAGTGCACAAAAGGGCCAAAATTGCAGCCACGTTCTGAACCTAATTATTTGAAAAACATGAGATAATTCTGTTACGACCACGCTTTTATCTCCTTGGAAGTCTACATGTAGGTGGTGGTGGCAAATGCGATCCGCACGTACAACTAGTCTCCTCTCTGAAAATCCTTGCCGGGAAGAGAGGGGACTATAAACTGATTTTAAAAAAAAATGCGACCCGCCTTTGGACAGAATTCTTTCTTAAAAATCTAAAAATACAAACAATTTGTGGTGGGGCGTGGGTGGGTGGGGGTGGAGGGTTCATTGTTTTGACGGCTTACCTTTGTTTCCATTCAATTCTGCTCTGCGTTTTCGTAAATTATCGTCTGTGATGTTACTCAAACAGAGACGAGGAGGAACAGGACGAACCTGATGAAGAAGGTGAAGAAGAAGAAGGAGGACGACGTCGACGAAGAGAAGAAGACGACGACGACGAGAAGAAGACGACGACGTCGAGAAGAAGAAGAAGACGACGACGACGACGACGAGAAGAAGAAGAAGAAGAAGAAGAAGAAGAAGAAGAAGAAGAAGAAGAAGAAGAAGAAGAAGAAGAAGAAGAAGAAGAAGAAGAAGAAGAAGAAGAAGAAGAAGAAGAAGAAGAAGACGACGACGACGACGAAGAAGAAGAAGAAGGTCTGTGTGGATTTCTATCACTATCCCAATCCTAACTCCCCCACCCCCCTAATATCTCTCTCTCTCTCTCTCTCTCTCTCTCTCTCTCTCTCTCTCTCTCTCTCTCTCTCTCTCTCTCTCTCCTTCCTCTATTTCTTTCTGCATCAGAACCTTCTTTTTATGTCTAGCCTCTGACATTCAAGAAGAAGAAGAAGAAGAAGAAGATAATGATGACGATGATGATGAAATATGTATGTGCGTGTGTGAGTGTGTCCGTCTATCTCTCTCTCGTTCACGCACGCACACACACACCTATACACACACAATAGTTTTTGTACGCTCAACTAGCCCCTGACATTCTACCACCTTTTTTTTTGGTCCTTCTCGAACACGTTGCCAAGCGCGCCTAGGAAAACCACAAGATTGTTGACAAACTCCTAGCTTTTCACAATCTATAGGTGCGCATTCTTTAGCACTCAAACTGTAAATGTATCCGATTCCGGTACCTCCAGCCTGTAAGTTCTATTTCTACGATCACAGGTTTACGGATAAGGAATTGGTAAATGGTTTATATTCCTTCAGCCTGCTTTATCCCTACTTACAAATATACCTTTTGGATACAACGAAATCGGTGCATGGCTCATGTTCCTCCATCTTGTGCTATTCCTAGGATATGTGGATACAGGATAACTCAGGTGGTAGAGCGGTGACCTTGTGTTACAAAGGTTGCGGGTTCGAATCTTGGTTGCCCGGATCATAAACACTGACTGTGAGCCCTGGCCATCTTACTGTTGCTATTAATGTGACGTTTGTTTCTGTGTATCATTTTCCCTTCTCCACATCCCCGGTCGCCTAGGATTGTGCTCAGTCGTCTGAGCGCCAGACTGTGCGCCTGGGGCAGCCTGGGTTAGATCCTGTATATGTCAGCGCCTTGAGCAGTTCTTGAGCTGAAAAAAGCGCTCTATAAGAGTGATACAATATAATAAACAAAATAATACGTCACAAGTTTACGGATAAGTAATTGGTACAAGATTTATATTTCCATCAGATTGTTTTATACCAACTTACAGGCATACATTCTTGCTATAATGGAATAGGGATATGGCCCACATTCCCCCAGCCTGTTTTATGATTTCCTGTCTTGGGTATGAGTTAAAATGCTACTACTACTACTACTACTACTACTACTACTACTACTGCTGCTGCTGCTGTTGCTGGTGCTGCTGCTACTGCTACTAATACGACTACGAAGACGACGGCGACCATTACGAGGGCTACGAAAGGTACTACTACTCGACTACTACTATTACTATTACTACTACTTCAGCTACTACTACTACTACTGCTACGACTAGAGAGAGAAACAGACAGACAGAGAGAGAGCGAAAGACACAGCAGAGACAGAGAGAAAGAGAGTGAGAGAGAGAGAGAGAGAGTGAGAGAGAGAGAGAGAGAGAGAGAGAGAGAGAGAAGTATTTGAAAGGGAAGGAAAATGGAAAGGTACAAAAACCAGGGTGTGCAGGTAGGGGGTGGGGTGGGACAGTGACGAGGCAGATCTCTTCACTCACTCATCCACAAGGAGCACAGCTGTCGCGTGGAATTGTTCCCTCTCACACACTGTAAGCCGTTGTGCTGCCAAAGAGAGAGAAGCTGGCTGTCTTTGGGGTCTGGCCCTCCAAACTGAGCAGCCATTATCTTCTACTTCAGACGCAATTTTCTCCCGGAGAGACTGGCCACTTCTGAGACGGGCGGGCACGTGCTCCGGTGCGGCCTTGCCCCTCACCCACCCTCCCTCCCCAACCTCCCCCAACTGTCATCCTTTTCATTTAAACTTCATGCACCCACACTAGAGTGTTTTTTAGCAGCCTGAGAGTTCTTTGAAGGTCGAGAGCCCATTTGGACAGTTTGTCAAAAGCAAGGGTCAATGGTGCATGTTGCACCCTTTTATGGGGGTGGGGAGAGGGGATGGGGATGGGGACGAGCCGATGCAGTGGGTGGTTGGGGTGAAGGGGGAGGGGTGAGGGTGGTGGTGGAATGGAGTTACCTCAGCTGTAGTAATGTAATCGGCAGACCCAAGTTTTAGAAACAGCGCAAAACGTATTTAGAAAATGGTAAAGCCCGACGACCTTGGCCTTTGACAAAGTACAAATACGAATGATTCAACATACTTACCAGTAGTTAAAGTATCTGCAAAGTTTCCTATCCTATTCTATCCTATCCTATCCTATCCTATCCTATCCCGTAACTCGGAGGTCGTAGGAGCACCACAGATGATCGTTTAACCAGCGTACTCCATCTTTCCCTGTCCTCAGCAACCCTGATTGTTTCGCTCAGTGTCAAACCAGTCCATTCTCGAATGTTGTCCTCCCACCTCTTTTTTGTCCTCTCCCTCTTCTTCTACCTCCTTGCACTGTGCCTTGCAGGATGGTCTTTGCAAGACCTGATGATCTGGTGACGTGGCCATACCATCGGAGTTTCCGTTTTTTCACCACTGTGAGCAGGTCATCGTGTTGTCCAATGGCTTGTGTGATGGTCTGTCGGACTTCGTCGTTGGTGATGTGTTGGGTATAGGAAATGCCCAGAAGTCTTCTGTAACACCTTATCTCCATGCTTTGTATTCTTCGTTGGAGATCTGCTGTGAGGGTCCATGTTTCGCAAGCATATAGGAAGATGGAGATGACAAGGGAGCGCTGCGCACACGAGCGTATTGAACAAAAAAAGTTAAAGTGGGAGCGACGGACCCACCAACTGACCGATAAGCGGACTGCTATCGAAGGATGGCCCATGATTTGAAGTACCTGGGTACCAACACTCAACCAAATCGCTCTAGCCGTTTCTGAGACATTGAGCAAAACGTGTTTAGCAAACAAAATGAGTTGAGAAAATATGATGGCACAGGAGGCAGGCCTCTCTAACCTAAGTAATGTTCTTACGAGGTTTGGTTACAAAAAATTCGTCATGTCGCTCTGGAGATACAGCTTCCCACGGCCCGACAGACCAACAAACAGACCGACATTTGCCTCGTTCTAATTCCCGACTATTTCTAAGTATTTACAGATAAGTCCAAGTCTAAAAACAAACAAAAAAAAAACATAAACTAAATCCAATTTAAAACTTCAGTCCGTTTGTGTGTGTGTGTGGGTGTGCGTGTGTGTGTGCGTGTGTGTGTGTTTCGTTGAGTGCATATTTACGAGGTATGTACGAGTTAAAAATAGTTGATTTGCTGTCTTTTTATTCAGTAGCCATTATGTTATTGTTATTGTTTGCAGTTAGATGCTAATGTCTTTTTATGTTTATGTTGTATTAATATAGTGCCGTTCTTGTTGTTTTATGCATATATTGTGTATCCTTATCCCCATTTATCCCTTGTCTGGCTATACGGCCCACCCCTGGACTAGGAGCCTAAATTAATATGGACTGTAGTATTGTTTGTTTAATAAAAGGACAAAGTTCCAACGTTCAAAGTTTGTTGGCGTTATGTACCCAAAACATGTCATCAAGGAAGTAAACAAAAAGACAAACAAAACAAATCTGCCGTGATTTGACAAAACCGAGTATCCACCTAAGGTCGAAAATGAGTTTTTTGCGCCATCAAACTTGCAAGAGCATGACGCATCTTACCTGTAAAAATCAAATCCGAACTATGTTTAGATTTGGAGATATCATAGAGTAAGTCCTTGTTAAAAAAATTTTAAGTGGGGGAATAAACTGATAAAACCAAGCAAGTCCCCTGCGATTTTGTTTCGGCGATCCTCTGGCTGATGCTCGAGTTGGCATGATGACGTCATTTTCTACAATAAACTGACAAAGAAAAGTAAGTCCTCCCGACCAATGAGAAAGCGCCTTAAGATGAAGCGGACCAGTGAGAATCCATGTTATTGCTGCTGTGCAATATTATTTTCCTGTGAAAATGATGACGAAATTTCGGTCAGCAAAGAACGTGTTCGGCTTTTTGAAAAAGAGTTTTCTTCATGTACTTTCCTGCCCACCATGAAGGATCCTGTAGATCTTCCGCCTAAGCGGCAACTTCCACGAGGTGTGAAAATAAACAAACAAACTATCCTATCCTATCCTATCCTATACTGTCCCGTAACCCTGAGGTCGTAGGGGCACCACAGATGATCGTTTAACCAGCATATTCCATCTCTGTCTGTCCTCAGCAGCCCTGATGGCTTCGCTCAGTGTCAAACCAGTCCATTCTCGAATGTTGTCCTCCCACCTCTTTTTCGGTCTCCCTCTTCTTCTACCTCCTTGCACTGTGCCTTGCAGAATAGTCTTTGCAAGGCCTGATGATCTGGTGACGTGGCCATACCATCGGAGTTTCCGTTTCTTCACCACTGTGAGCAGGTCATCGTGTTGTCAAATGGCTTGTGTGATGGTCTGTCGGACTTCGTCGTTGGTGATGTGTTGGGTATAGGAAATGCCCAGAAGTATTCTGTAGCACCTCATCTCCATGCTTTGTATTCTTCGTTGTAGATCTGCTGTGAGGGTCCATGCTTCGCAAGCATATAGGAAGATGGAGATGACAAGGGAGCGCAGCAGTCTTACTTTGGAATGTAGAATGATGGTCCTGTCTTTCCAAATGGCTTCAACCTTGTCAGGGCAGCAGTTGTTTGTGCGATCGTGGAGAGGAATTCCTGTCGGGACCCATTGTCTGATACAATGGCTCCTAAATATTTGAAGCTATGCACTGTGTTGAGGGATTGGCCTTGGACTTTGATGTCCGTGTTGATGCCATTGGTGTTGTTGGTCATCATTTCGGTCTTCTCTGCACTTATTTCAATTCCACAAGCTTTGGAGGTGGTGTCAAGCCTCTGTACCAGCTGTTCAAGTTCTTGTTCCTCTCCAGCCAATCCATCAATGTCATCCGCAAAACGAAGATTGGAGATTGCTCTACCCCCTATGCTGACTGTGCCTTCGTGATCTGCAAGAGCATCTGACATGATGCGCTCTAGGAAGATGTTGAAGGGTGTTGGAGAGAGTAGGCATCCTTGACGCACACCGATTGTTGTTCTGAACCAGTTCCAGATGGCGCTGTTGTGGAGGACTGCACTGGTAGCCTTGTCATACAGGTTTTTGATGACTTCAATAATTTTAGGTCTGATGTTGTACGCTTTCATTGTTGCCCATAGAGCTGCATGCCAGACTCGGTCAAACATTTTCTTGAAGTCTATGAACACATGATGTTGGTGCTGTAGGTATTTCTCACAGATTATTCTGAGGTTGAAAATCTGTTCAGTGGTACTTCGCCCTGCCCTGAATCCTGCTTGTTCTTCAGCTATGATTTGTTCAGCTTGGGGTTTCAACCTGTTGAGTAATATTTTCAGGAGGACCTTGCTGGGATGGATGATGAGGCTGACGGTGCGGTAATTTTCACACTCCTGAAGGTTACCTTTTTTGGGAAGAGTGATGACAAGCGACTGGGCCCATGGTATAGGCCACTCTCCACTCTTCCAGATCTTGTTACAGATAATGGTGAGGGCATCAATCATCGCTTCTCCTCCTGCTTGTAGCAGTTCCGCGGGTATGTTGTCCACTCCCGCTGACTTCCCTTTCTTTAGCGATTGCACTGCTGCCTCAACTTCTTCCCGGAGAATTGGGAGGATTTCTTCTTCTCTGTTCTCGGGACATGCTAGAACTGATGGGTCTCCATTTGGTGTATGGTTGTAAAGGTCAGAGCAGTACTCTGTTCATCTGTCCAAGACTTCTTGTTCTTCGGTAAGGCATATGCCAGACTTGCTTTGGATCGTGGAGACTTTGGGCTGTTTGAAACTTGTCAGCTGCTTTACAGTCTGGTAGGCCTTCTTGCTGTTGTTTTTGTTCAGACTGTTCTCTATTTCCTGGCATTGATCTTCTATCCAGTTCTCCTTTGCTGTGCGCATGCCTTTTCGGATGTCATTGTTGATTTTTCGGTAGACATCAGCTCCCTGTGTGTTCTTTTTCTTTCCTTTTTTTAATCTCTCTTCGTTTATCACACAGATCCAAAATATCAGGTGTGATCCACGGCTTCTTCTTTGGTCGGTGCTTGCCAAGGATCTCAGTGGCGGCATCTGTCACAGCTGAGTTGAAGGTGGTGGACATGGTGTTGACATCTACTTCACCAGACCCCAAAATGAGCAGTGGTGCAAATTTCCCTTCAATTGTGGCCTGGAATAGTTCTGCCACCTCCGGGTCTTGCAGTTTTTTGATTGATTGATTTATTGTTGCTTTAGGTCCAGCGGACTCTTCCGAGCCAAATCAGGACCGGGTCTTGCAGTTTGTCCAGGTCGAACTTCAGTCTAGTGCAGTATTTACTCTCTTCAAGCGGAGCCGGAAAGACATCATCAAGAGATCGTGGTCACTTCCGATGTCTGCTCCTGGAAAAGTGCGTGTCCTGCCAATGTTGATGCTTGATCTGAAGCGTTTCTTGACCATGATGTAGTCTATTTGGTTGTGATGCTCCCCCCTGGGACTGTGCCATGTCCATCGTCTGGAGTTTTTGTGGAGACCAAGCGTGTTTGCCAGTACCAGATTGTTGTATCTGCAAACTCCAAGAATCTCAGACCCCTGTCATTTGTCTCGTTGTTTCAGTGGGGTCCACATGTGTCTCCCCAGTTGTGGTGCGCATCTTGGCCAACCTTGGCATTCCAGTCGCCTTGCACTATGACTATGTCCTTCTTTGGCACTTGGTCAAGGACCGCCTGTAGATTTTCATAAAAATCCTCCACTTCGCTGTCGTCATAGTCTGATGTTGGGGCATAGGTCTGGATGATGGTGATGTTGAAAGAGGCTGCTCTCAGGCGGATGGTAATGAGTCTACTGGGCGGCAACCCATGACAGTGGCTAGAATGTTCTTGTGGACCAAGAATCCAACGCCGTGTTCGTGCCTGTCATCTCTACCGCTGAAATAGAGCTTGTGGCCTTTGTCTGTCGTTGTTTCACCTAGGCCTTTCCAGCGCAGTTCGCTAATGCCTAGAACGTTCCATCGATAGTGGTCCAACTCGTGGGCCAGTTCTTCTAATTTTCCTTCCGCAGTTAGGGTCCTCACATTCCAGGTTCCTATGACGATGTTGTTTCTCGTTCGGATCTTGCTAAATTGTCCATCAGTAGCATACTTTAACACCTCCGTCCTGGTGGCCAACGGAAGGCGCGGTCCTTGAGCCGGGCGACGACCTATCCAGCATGGAATTAGTGGATAGTGTCATTATGCATGTAGTGTGTCTTGGGCAAAAAGGGACCTGGCGGTGCCCAATCCTCTCCAGGCTGTTGGCCACAGCCGAAATCCACGAATACAGTGTGGCTCGCCTTGGCCCCGAGCACGTGGTCGTTGAACATGTAGCAACGTGAGGTTCCTCGCCCTGGCCGGTGACTTCTGTGTAGAAGACTTTCGCTCAGTGATGCCGTGCTAACATTACCCCTGTTAGTCGCCTCTTACGACACGCCGGGAAACGTTGGGCCTATTCTATTCAGTGCCCGAACCCACAAACAAACAGCAACAAATATATTACAGACACACAACAAGGGCAACAAAATACAAGACATACACGTGGTGTAAAGGCAGGAAGATCGCTATAATAGGAAACTGAAAGGAAAATAGTTTTGTATTTTTAAAATTAAATTGGCTGCATCTAATATTATTTTGAAGGGAGAGCAAAAAAACCCATGACTCCTGCATACCAACCCAGGAATATTAAGTGAAGAATGGCTAAAAACAATAAACAGGCACACATATACACTCACTGTAACTGCCGCACCCACATCTTACAAAACCCAACTTATGTGACTCATCTCGTCAGACTTTTTAACAAAGAAACGAAACGGCCTATGGGACTTACTTGGTTTGGTGAATTTTGAAAACAAGGATTTACTTAATAATAAACTGACAAAACCAAGCGGATTTGACTTACTTGGTTTTGTGAATTTTTTTAACAAGGATTTAATTCAATAATAAACTGACAAAACCAAGCGGGTGACTTGCTTGGTTTTGTCATGTTCTCAACAAAGATCTATCTCACGAATAATCTGACAAAACAAAGCAAGTCCACAAATAGTCTTAAAACATCAAATCTATCAAACATTTCTTTAACATTCAAGGTATGCACTCTTAAATCGAGGAATTGCATTATAATATGCCCTTAAACTTCCAGAAACGATCGCGTAATATAGCGCAACACAAAACGTCGATTTTCTCGAAAGTAGGTTTTGTGGACTTGCTCGGTTTTGTCAATTCACGGCAGAAATAAATAAGTTACGAGCCAAGTACAAACACACAAATAAATAATAACAGGACAGGAAAACCAACAAACGTTCGGGAAGATGAAGCACGATGGACATGGATAGACGCCAGTGACGGAGGAGCTTGCCAACATCTCTCGCGAAGTCCTTTCATGTTACGTCATACTGCTGTAGGGGGAGGAGAGGAGAGGGGGGGGGGGTTAAAAATGGTTCCTTGGCAACGAATCGTTGATAAATCTTTGTTCCTTTTTTTTAATATACTAGTTCCCTAAAAGTAATCAAAATGCCATTAACCTTTGAAATCCAGTGTCTAAAAGTTGAAAGTCAAATTAATGCAGTTTTTATTCCAAAAAACAAAAGGAAAATTCACGGGGCTCTGGTACACATAAGCAACGATGTACACGCGCGCGCCCTCACCCACACACACAGGTAAAAAAACGAATCATGTTTCATCCTGTGAACATTGAGGTTTAACGTCTACACCCACCATTGGCGATATGGCAGACGGGGATAACCATCCCAGGGAAAGAGGGGTAGGGACCTGAATCAACACTGAACCACCAAAGCAATCATACTGCTAAAATGGACAGTGAAAATGTCCACATTTTATATCGCCCACCACGGGATTCGAACCTGGATCATTGGTTTGCCTGGAGGGAAGCAGCTAAGGAGGGAGAGGGTTGGGGGGGCGGGCGGTGTGACGGCGGTGGTCTGAATCAGAAAAGAAGGACTGATGCTGGTGATGGGAGACGAGATCAGACATTTTTAAGGAAAATATGAGTTTTTTGAAGTAGTGTGATATGATCAGATTGTTTTCTTTTTGAGGACCAGACGAGAGGCTGATTTCTGAATACGTTGGAGCAGATGAACAGAAGAGGAAGTCCAGACAGAAGAGAGTTACAATAGTCCAAGCATGACAGAACAAGAAATGAAGTGAGTTTGGCTGTAGCGTCAAGGAAGATGAAGATGAAGAAGAAGAAGAAGAAGAAGAAGAAGAAGAAGAAGAAGAAGAAGAAGAAGAAGAAGAAGAAGAAGAAGAAGAAGAAGAAACAATTTAATTCCAATATTTAATATTGTGCTTCTCAAAGATCAAAGTTGTTATTTTATAAAACTTTCACACCCAGCTTGCAACAGTGTACTCATGTATCCAGCTGCTTATGAAAACATGAAGCTGTTGATGTTTCATAAAAACCTTTAATTAACAACCTTTTATTGCACGTAACCCTGGATCCTTAATCTTTGTGGATCTTTTATCAAAATAATATACACCCTTGCCTTCTAAATTCTAAAAAAACTAAGCTCTCCTAATTTTTCTAAGGTTTCCTTTCATTGACCTATGATTCCATCCTTTTGACAAGTGTGCCATGTAAAATATACAATTAAAGAGTATAACGTAGTCTAAACTGTTTAATTCTAAAATCTAAAACACCAGCAAAACAACTCATTCTTTAACTTTCTTAAGGTGTGCTTTTATTGCATAAAACTTCAATTACTTGTGATTCCACAGCTTTTTGATGTAACAGACACAAGACGAGATTAAATGTGCTTAAAACCTTTTAACTCTAAAGTCTAAATACCTAGGCCCTCTTTTCAATTTCCTAAGCTGCGTTTTCATTGCATAAAAAGATCATTACCCGTGATTCCAACCGCCCAACAGCTTATTAATATAACAAACAAAAATATTGACTGTAAACCTTTCAATGTTAAATCTAATACCTACGTTATGTTTTGCAATTTTCGAAACTGTATATTCATTCATCATGCATGCAGTGTGTTTGTGTGCTCACAATGGTGAAAAAACGTAAACTCCGATGGTATGGCCACGTCACCACATCATCAGGTCTTGCAAAGACCATCCTGCAAGGCACAGTGCAAGGAGATAGAAGAAGAGAAAGACCGAAAAAGAGGTGGGAGGACAACATTCGAGAAGGGACTGGTTTGACACTGAGCGAAACGATCAGGGTTGCTGAAGACAGGGAAAGGTGGAATACGCTGGTTAAACGATCATCTGTGGTGCCCCTACGACCTCCGAGTTATGCGATAGGATAGGATAGGATAGGATAGGATAGGATAGGTATATTCATTGCATTAAACTTCAATTACCTCTGACTCCATCCTTCTCACAAGTGTGCTAATGTAAAAGATACAAAACGATGATAACTGTGTTAAAGCATTTAATTCTAAAATCTAAATATTTAAGCTATCTTTTCATAAAGGTTTGTTTTCATTGCATAAAACAAATTACCCTTTCCGCTTGCCTACTGGCCGAGAGGTTACAAAGATGTTTCTTATGCAATCACACTCATCTTTCACTCTCTGAGGCCCCTTGCGTTTCCAACCCTCTGTTGCAGTATCAAATACCCTCCTTCCAAAAGAAATAAGTAAATAAATAAACAAATAAATAAAAGTAAAAATAAATTAAATTAAATTAAAATATGGAGCATAACCTTTCAATTGTCAAATCGAACTACTTATTTCAAATTTCCTACGGTGCGTTTTCACTGCATAAAAATTCCATTACCTGGAATTCAAACCTTCTGACAAGTTGGCTAATATAACAGGCGCATAAACACAAAAACACACATACACAAAAACACATACATACACACACACACATACACACAACTACACACACTCACACCAAGGAAAAATATAATTGTGATGTGTTTTCGCTCCCTGGCCACACACACACACACACACACTCAAGTATGTAGAACACCAAAACTGGGTTTTACTAAGAAATGTAAGAATCGGAAAGTGATTTTTTTTACGGAAAGAACGCAAATTTCTTCTAGAAATGTAAGAATCTAATGCAAAATTGTCTCTTTCCGTCTTAAAAGTTGACCTAGGTCGTCTCCTAGAGGCGCGACGGGATAGGTCGAACTTTCTTGCAAATTTTCCCGAAAATGGGCTGGATTTCCTCCGTCCCGGATAGAGCACTCCCTTGTACTTAAAACACTCTCATGCACTACAACTGCACTCCCATGCACTAAAAGAGCACTCCTGTGTACTTAGAAAAAAGTGGGTGGCTGGAAAAAAGTGGGTGGCTAATACACACACCCATTCTCCGCATAAAAAGCAAGGTCAGTCACCCACTTCAAGGCTTAGACCTCCGCACATACATACACACACGCATACACACACGGAGAAGAATGATATAACTCTGATGAGTTTTGGCTCCCTGGCCTCTTCACATGCCTTGTTCTCCTCAATCAACTCAAGGCGCTTGGTCCAATTCAGGTTTAAAACTCAACCCGTCCAGACGCCCACTTGCAGAATCACATGCGCTGTCAAAATGTACCACCAACCTGAAACAACTAAATTACCCAGAAAGACCTCTTTAAAACACACACACACTCTCATTCACACACACACACAAACACACACACACACACACACACACACACCCAAACTCGTTTTCTATGCCTGTGGTCCCACCCACAAAGCAAAACGCAAGGGGCCTCAGAGAGTGAAAGCTCAAAAGCGATTGCATCAAAAGAACCACACTTCGTAGCTGAGACTGGCCGACACTCCATCAATACGTAGGCAGGAAGGTGAACGTAACGCCTTCGCAGGTCACAGCTACGCTGTGTGAGAAAGAAAGCCCCTTTCGCAGGGATCTTAGGAAATCTCTCTCGGCATCCACCCATAAATACAGCCATTCAGGCAGGTGGGAGGTTGTTTACTGCCTGTTTGGATGATGGAAGGTGAACACCTGTCAAAAGGTAAGCTTTCTGTCTCTTGTCTAACTGTCTGTCTGTCTGTCTCCCCTCTCTGTCTCTCTCTTAATTCTGTCTCGGTCTCTCGACCTGTTTTCTCCACCTCCTCTTCCTCTCTCCATCCCCACCCCTCTCTCTCTCCCACTCTCGACCTCTCCGTTTCCTTCTCCTCCTTCACCTCTTTGTCTGTCTGTCTGCCTGTCTGCCTGTCTCTCTCTCTCTCCATCCCTCTCTCCATCTCTCCAGGTCTAAATGTTTCCTCCTCCTCTCCCTCCTCCTCCTCTTCCCACCTCCGCTCTCTCTCTCTCTCTCTCTCTAATGGACAACCCTGTACGCTATTGAAAGGTTTAACCATAATTGCAAGCAAACTAAGCTAGCATTTTGGATGTTGTTGTTGTGTTTTTCAGATAAAAAATAAGCGGCAACGACATAAAACATCTATTTTGAGATCAGGAAATAGTTCCCGGGGCGTAACGAAAAAGACATTACGTTGGGTAATTCGGCAAAATATCCCAATAATCATATTTGAGTAGATAATGTGTAGACCAAGATTTGGGCACTGCTAGCTAGGTCCGGTAAGCGATTATTAGAGTAGACCAGACTGGACTCAGATTCATGTTGCGTTATATTGCATTAAAAAAAAGGTAAAGGTAGTCCCATAGCCTGTGGCCGAAGGGGAGCGTGATGTTGCAGATCACACTTATCTTGGGCCAGCGTAATGAGGGTGATGCCCATCTCTCTCCCTCGCTGCTTGACCTTCCCCACCCTTAAGAGAGTAGGTACTCAGTCACAGTTGAGTCAACTGGGGGCGTTGTTATTTGTCGCTTCATGTTTTGCGGTCACCCATCCAAGTGCTAACCGCACTGGACGATGCTTAACTTACGACACAGTAGCGAGTGCTCCAACCACTGCGCTATCCGACACCCCTTATATTGCATTGCATTATAGCGGATAAGACTACTTACATTTTCTTGTCTTTTTTACTACTACTACTACTACTACTACTACTACTACTACTACTACTACTACTACTACTACTACTACTACTACTACTACTACTACTACTACTACTACTACTACTACTACTACTACTACTACTACTAGATGCTATACCCGTAGTATATATAAATCACACTCAAAAGAGCGGCGATCTGTAACCCGCGTACTCGCACGCTCACATGTTACAGAAACACCAACATACACAACTCAAAACATGGGATGTCAAGGCAAATCGCTATAAGAAGACGGAAGAAAAAAAAATCGGATAAAACAACACAACAGAAACGATTAACTGCATCCAATACCATTATCGAAGAATGATCTAACTATCGTGGAGCCCCGAGCATTTCTCTGCCATAGAGTGGTGCGCCATACAAGTGGACATTGGATTAGATTAGGTTGGAGATACGTCAGATAAACTCTGACATCCTATAATTAAGGTACCGAGTCACATGCCTAAAGAAAGCCAAATGCTACAGTCCAACGAACGGTCAAGTGACCGATATTCAATTTGTAAACAAATATTTCTCCAATAAATTTCCTTATTTTGTTTTCCATCGGTCAGCTTGACCTCGGAGCTATTACATTATTTTGACGGTCAGTATTGATTTGAACGGATCGTGCCACGCAACCAAAACGTCAGCTGTTTAGTCTCAGTTGCATCTGCCAAAATATTGGTCACAGGTTTAAAAACATTTTTCTTAAATTATAAAAACATTTCTTTTCCCTGGCTCGGCCGCAATCATGGGCACCACTCAAGTTGAGCGCCGGTGCTGGATCCTCGATAGAAATGCGGCATATAGCACGCAGTCCGACGTGTGCTGTCCATGTTCCCCTTGGCTCGACCGAGTAGTAGTGTCCCCCAATCGAAAGCCACACAGCACACTCTCATCCCCCATCATCACCACCACCGCCGCCGACGCCATCACCCCGCTTACAAAATGGATGGGCGTCTGCCTCAAAGGCGACATTATCCCAATCATGTAATCTGAAGCTTTTAAAATGACAGGAAACAAACCATCGAAGGGCATCAGCACACTTGTTCATTGCGATTTAATGCCTAACATTTACACGGGCGGTGACCTTTCCAAAAAACAGCAAGCAGCGTTAATATGTTGTTTTTTTTTTTCTTATCTATCAGTCTGCCAAACCTCAGCAATATGATTTTTGCTATATCATTGCAAGCATTGCTAGAACACGGACATTCCAAAACACGCACCTTGAGCTGAGTCCATCCATCCATCCATCTATTCCCACAGCTTGTCGGGCAATTGGGGAGAGACGTGAGGGATGTTGTCGAGGAGAGTTTTCGCCCCTTCAGTCTCTCTGTTGCATCAGGAGACGTGACACGAAATCAGTAGCTGAGTACTCAAAGAATTATCTCCCTTTTCCGCTTCCTCATTTCTCGAGCGCGTTGGTCACAACATTCAAAAAAGGCTGGTTCATCTGTCGCTAGGACTATATTTTTTTTCTAAGGATTCAGAATTCTAGAATCGCCAAGTGGCACTAATTCTTTGCGCAGTACTTTTTTTTCCCAGCTATTACAAGGACTGATTGCAAAGACCATCCTGCAAGGCACAGTGCAAGGAGGTAGAAGAAGAGGGAGACCGAAAAAGAGGTGGGAGGACAACATTCGAGAATGGACTGGTTTGACACTGAGCGAAACAATCAGGGTTGCTGAGGACAGGGAAAGATGGAGTACGCTGGTTAAACGATCATCTGTGGTGCCCCTACGCCCTCCGAGTTATGGGATAGGATAGAATAGGATAGGATAGGATTACAAGGACTGCCCTGACAGCCGATGAAATAAAGACCCTTGGGCTTGGCCATCCAAAATCTGTTGAAATCATCCTTGATATATACCAGGCGCCTTTGACGACAAGAACTCTTGCCTGTTTCACCTTCTCAGACAGAAAATGAGTATAGCCGTTCATCTCTCTCTCCCTCCATCCCCCCATGCCCTCCCTCTCTCTCTGAGCTCAAACTGCTCTTCTCTTCTGAACTAAATTTGAAGAGGTTTTTGAGGTTTAGATGAAGTTAAAGTTCTTTATTAAATATTGTTGCATTTAAACCTTTTTATACGAAAAATGCGACAGACTTAAATGACTGCAGAAATGTATGATGGAAAGCGTGTGTGTCTGAAACAAGGAATAAGAATAAGCTGGAGCCTTAAAATTATTGTCCTTGTAACATGTTATTGTATTAAAAGATTAAGGTCTTAAGTCTAAAAGTGTCTCTCTCTCTCTCTCTCTCTCTCTCTCTCTCTCTCTCTCTCTCTCTCTCTCTCTCTCTCTCTCTCAATGCTAAGACAATATATTTTTTATTCTGAGAAGTAAGAGCAAAATAATAGTCATAGTAAAATATCCTCCCCCACCCTCCCAAATAACTTCTAATATAATATTAAAAGAAGAATGCCATTTTTGAAACATATTTTTTAAATCAGTTTGATGCGCGGAGGCATCAGCAAAATACTACTGCAATGTAACTTCTAATATTATAGGATGAGTGACATTTGTAGCCATTTTAATTTTTTTTTTCAGTTTTGCGAACACGCCTACGAATTAGAACGGCTGGGTCATAAACAGGGACTTTTCGGAAAGATCGTCACGAACTGAGGGCGTGAGCGCGTTAAAGCTGAGGTCCTATTCAGTACTGGGCCTATTCTTCAGCAGAGTCGGCTACGCTGTTGTCAGGTCATCACAGCTGTCAAGTACTACCCAACGCCAACTCTGGGCAAGCATACAGTACACAAGATGGCAAGCCATTCCAATGCCTTTCCAGAGCCGCCTTGCACACATTAACCGCAAAATCAGCATTTTTCAGCAAAGGTGTTAATTTTCATGGCGGTGCTGCGACTCGGTTTTACTTGACAGAAAGCCCCACCGGCCAACCGACCGACATATGGCTAGTTCAGATTCAAAGAATATCCAGATATTAGAAATATACAAATCTCTTCATAGCCATCCTCGTGCCACCTCACCTCCATCTTCCCGTTGCTGGTACAAGTGGCTCAGTCGTCTGAAGCGCTAAGCAGTGCAAAAGCTAGCGGCAGATGTTGGAACTCTTTCCTATAACTGTTTCAGTTGAACCATTGAATCTTCAAGTTTCCTCAATGACTGAAGTCAACTAACTACAGATAATAGAGCTTTCACTTTCTTTGTTGGAGCGGCTGTTGGTTGGCGATGGCTGGCTAAGCTTGTGCTAATGCTGCTGCTGCTGCTGTTGCTGAAGATGTGGTGTGTGTGTGTGTGTGTGTGTGTGTGTGCGTGTGTGTGTGTGCTCGTACGTGCGTGTGTGTGTTTGTTGGTGTGTGTGTGTGTTCGTGTGTGTGTGCGCGTGCGCTCGTACATGTGACAATGCCACGTCACATTTGAACACAACAAATTTCTATAACAAAACTATCCTATCCTATCCTATCCTATCCCATAACTCGAAAATCGTTTGGGCACCACAGATGATCTGATCGTTTAACCAGCGTACTCTATCTTTCTCTGTCCTCAGCAACCCTCATGGCTTCGCTCAGTGTCAAGCCAGTACATTCTTGAATGTCCTCCCACTAATTTTTATGTCTCCCTCTTCTTCTGCCTCCTTGCACAGTACCTTGCAGAATGGTCTTTGCAAGGCCTGATGCTCTGGTGACGTGGCCATACCATCGAAGTTTCCGTTTCTTCACCACTTTGTCTAGTGTGATGGTCTGTCGGACCTTGTCGATGGTGATGTGCTGGGAATAGGAAATGCTCAGAAGTCTTCTGTAGCACCTCATCTCCATGCTTTGAATTCTTCGTTATAGATCTGCTGTGAGGGTCCATGTTTTGCAAGCGTATAGGAAGATAGAGATGACAAGGGAGCGCAGCAGTCTTACCTTGGAGTGTAGACTGATGGTCCTGTCTTTCCAAATGGGCTTCAACCTTGCCAGGGCAGCAATTGTTTGTGCAATCCTGCAGAAGGCTTCCTGTCGGGACCCATTGTCTGATGCAATGGCTCCTAAATATTTGAAGCTATGCACCGTGTTGAGGAATTGACCTTGGACTTTGATGTCCGTGTTGATGCCATTGGTGTTGTTTATCATCATTTTGATCTTCTCTGCACTTATAACGATCCACTGTTTGTTTGTTTTTGTTTTTGTGCGTGTGTGTGTGTGGTTTATTATTATTTTTTTACAACACCTATTGCTCTCTTATATATAATTCAGCAATGCGAATGGGTTTAACATTCCCGGAGGCAAAGTTGGACTGAGGACACCTTATGACGGATTTAAAATCAGCGATCAGCGAATTTTTCGTTTGGATGACATCCCCTGAAGGTACAATTTGTTTCATTAGTTTTAGTGCGATCAATCGCGGAAACAGATTTAACTCTGAGATAATATGCGTGTCGACAATTCTTTAAAGTGTTACGTTGAAACGCGAACGAAAGTATGTCGGAAGCGTGTACGATAGATCTAATCGTTTCGATTTGCAAAGTATTCAATAATGGAGTTTATTTACCTTTGATTTGAGTTTGCATTGTTGTTAGGAGAGGCTTTGTATAACGTTGATAATTTGCTTTGGTCGATATTACTGTAGAAGTTTCTGGATCTGAGTGTTTACTTTCTATAGAAATTTCCCGATACATGTCGAAGCAAGAGGTCGTTCCAGAAGGAGAAATAATAATGTATGACGTAAGTCAGTGATGACGATCTTTTATTCGATTGGTGGCAGTGCGTCATTTCTACATTGTTCGAAATTCTTCCGGAAGAGAGAGAGGTTATTTAATCGTGTGCCGAGTTGCTGTTGATAGAGAGTAAAGTTGTTGATAGTGATTTGGAAAGTTGCTGTGAAAGTTGTTGAGTTGAATTGAGAATTGTATGCAGTTGTTGATGTATGCTGAATAAAAGTGGAAAACTTCATACGTCGACTTTGTGACTTGTACGCTGTTTGGACGGGTTGCGTGAATAAACGAATCTGAGTTACACAACTATCAGGAATTCAAGCATCGGGGCTGAATCAGATACTGATAGAAAACACCATCATCAAACTGAGTGTAACATTTTGGGGGCCAAGCCGGGATTCACGCCATAGCCAAGGGTTCAACTGCTACAACAAGCGAGTCAACGTTACGAGAGGCAGTCATCGAGGGTAGCCGCCAACGAGTTGCGTCGAGAGGGGCCAACATACTGGGACTACATCACCGATAGGTTCGGGTTGACTGCAAGGGCGTGTAGTCGCCGAAGAGTTGCTTCGTGAGCGAACAACAGAGCGGGACTACGTGGCTGCCGCAGGACTACGTCGAGGGACAGTCTCGGAGCTACATCGCCAGTATTAGAGAGAGCGACGTACGGACGTCGAGTTTACTTCAGCACAGGAGCGTATACATCAACACCAGCGTGGTGCAGCGTCGCATACGACGAGGACAGCGGGGCCTGCGTCAACGAAGGCGACTAGTGACAAGCATCAGCGCTACTGCAGAAAGCGTGCTGTTCTAGAACAGTCTAGAAAAAAGAACTCTACAGTCAAGAACTTTCTAGAAAAAGAACTTTCCAGAAGCTTCAAGATGGCTGACTTCTGGCAGAAAGGGGTTGAACTGAATCTAAAAGGCAAGCAGCTGACGGAGTACGTCAAGTCTCAGGAGAGAATACGAGAAAGAGAATTGGAAGAGAAGCGTCTAGAAAAAGAAATAGAACTAGAACAGAAGCGTCTAGAAGTAGAAGAGCAGCGTCGCCGTGAAGAACGAGAATTAGAAGAGCAGCGTCGCCGTGAAGAACGAGAATTAGAAGAGCAGCGTCGCCGTGAAGAAAGAGAATTTGAACTGAAGCGTCTGGAAATTGAACAGCAGCGGCAAGAAAGAGAAGATGAGCGCAGGCGTGAGGAAAGAGAAGCTGATCGGCAGTTCCAACTAGAGTTGGCGCGCATCCAGCAACAACAGCATGCGCCACAAGTTATCAGTGACAACACGGCTCCAAAATTGCCAGCTTTCGTCGACGGGAAGGACCAGATTGACAGTTATCTGGCGAGATTCGAAAGGTTCGCTGAAAGCTCTAACTGGCAACCTCAAGACTGGGCAATTCGACTGAGTGCACTTCTGACGGGGCAAGCTCTCGAAGTTTACACCAGACTGTCGAACGATGACGCCAAAAACTACGACGTCTTGAAAGAGGCCCTGTTGCAGTGCTACAACTTTACAGAGAAGGGCTACCGTAAACGCTTCCGTGAATGCCGGCCTAAGTCAGACGAGACGCCAAAGCAGTTTGTGGAGCGCCTGTCGTCATATCTACACAAGTGGGTGGAGTTATCAGGCGAAATGAAGTCTTACGACAGTCTTCATGACCCGATCGTGAAGGAACAATTTCTCAATGCCTGTCACAAGGACCTAGCGACCCACTTAGAAGAACAAAAGCTGCAGACGCTTAAAGATGTGACTGAGGCTGCTGAAAGATATCTTATCGCTCATGGGAAAACGTTGGGGCCACCCAGCGCGACGAAACATTTTCAGAAGACTGCAAACCATGGGAACCAGATCCAAGGAAGCCAGACGAGCCAGAGACAGACAGACTCCACGCCTCCTCCCAGGGAAGGGCATTCAAGAGGCTGTTTCATCTGCAACGC
Organism: Oncomelania hupensis; assembly: GCA_036898135.1. Taxonomy (NCBI): domain Eukaryota; kingdom Metazoa; phylum Mollusca; class Gastropoda; order Littorinimorpha; family Pomatiopsidae; genus Oncomelania; species Oncomelania hupensis. Next base: position 49,060,146 of record CM072516.1, on the reverse strand, counting down.
TACAGACCACAGAGCTGCCAGCTGCCCTCAAAGCAGAAATAGCGTACAGCGGAGCAGTACGGACAATGCAGCGGTGGGCAACCGACAGAGACGTTTCTCCAATCAACGGCAAACCAGTAGATCTGACCATCAAGTGTGCGGCGGGAGCGTCATTCTTCCGAGTGAGACCAAGCGCACAGCTACTCCTGCGGACGTGCAAGAGTGCATGACCGATGGCCAACTTCTCCTTGCCAACGAAAAATCCATCCCCGTCGTCGCCAGCGCAGCTGTGACCGTCCAGAACATGCCTGTTTCAAAGGGACGCGTCGGAAATCATGAAGTGACTGTCTTAAGAGACTCTGGCTGTAGTGGGGTCATCGTCAGAGAAGACCTAATCGCTAAAGAACAATTCACTGGCGATTCTAAATGGACACTTATGGCCGACAGCAAATGTGTGAGAGCGCCAGTTGCGAAGATTCATGTCAACACCCCTTTCTACATAGGCGAAGTCCAAGCGGTTTGCCTGAAGAAGCCGCTGTATGATTTGATGATCGGGAATATCGACGGCGCGAGACGACCCGACAACCCCGATCCAGAGTGGAGTCCTGCCTCAACCCAACGCGTCGAAGTTGTGGAGGAGGATCCATTGCCATTTCCCGATGGAGACCTTACAGAGCTGCTACGGGACAATGTGGTTACTCCGGCTCAGCCCTGCCGACCAGAGATCGTCGGTGCTGTTACTACCAGGGCCCAGGCCAAGAGAGACAAGACGTCTACGCCACTGAAGGTCGCCGACAACTCTAAAGCTGCCATCGTGGACAGAGATAAGCTGATCCAGCTCCAGGAAGATGATAGTACTTTAAACAAGTACAGGAACCGCCAAGACCACGTGACCAAAGGCAGTGGTACGGTCTATTTTGAGGTGAAGGCCAAGATCCTGTATCGAATCTTCCAGCACCCGAGGGTCAACGGAGGGAAACCACTACGTCAAGTCTTGGTACCGTTACCCCTAAGGCGCCAGGTGATGGAAGTAGCGCATGACTCAATCATGGGAGGTCACCTAGGCATCAAGAAGACGTCAGACAGAATCCAGGCGGTGTTCTACTGGCCAGGACTTCATGCGGACGTCAGCCGTTTCTGTCGATCATGTGACATTTGCCAGAAGACCATACCTCGAGGAAGGGTCCCTAAAGTGCCAATGCAGAGAATGCCTTTGATCGACCGACCTTTCAAGAGGGTGGCCTTAGACTTAATCGGCGAAATAAGACCTCCGAGTGAAGAAGGTCATCGATGGGTACTGACTTTAGTGGACTATGCGACTCGGTACCCAGAAGCAGTGCCACTGAAGAAGATTGACACTGAAACTGTAGCAGAGGCACTGGTGGACATGTTCAGTAGACTTGGAGTGCCTGAAGAAATTCTGACAGACCTTGGGACACAGTTCGTCTCTGACTGTATGAAGGAGGTCAACAGACTGCTGAGCATCCGGCATTTGACTACGACACCCTACCATCCGATGTGCAACGGGCTTGTCGAGAAGTTCAATGCTACGCTGAAGTCCACCCTGAAGAAACTGTGCAGCGAGCAGCCCAGACAATGGCATCGTTACATCAACGCCTTACTGTTCGCCTACAGAGAAGTGCCGCAGGAGTCCACCGGCTTTTCTCCGTTCGAGCTGCTGTACGGAAGAACCATCCGAGGGCCGATGCACATCCTAAAAGAACTGTGGACGAAAGAAGTAGAGACCCCAGAGGTGAAGAACAGCTACCAGTACGTGTTTGAGCTACGGGAGAAGCTGGAGCAGACTCTCGAGATAGCCAGAGAAAACCTGAAGAAGTCCCAAGACTGTGGAAAGCACTACTACGATCGTAGGGCTGTGAACAGGAAGTTTAAACCTGGCAACAAAGTGCTGGTGCTGCTACCTACCGATCATAATAAGTTGCTGATGCAGTGGAAAGGCCCGTACGAAGTGGAGACCGTGGTGGGAATCAACGACTACAAGGTGAAGGTCGGCCAGCATTCCAAGATATACCACGCCAACCTCCTTAAGCTGTACGTGGAAAGGCCATCAGAGACTGTGCACGCAGCCACAGCAGCTGTGACCGACGACAGCTTTGACAGCGAAGAACTGTTGGAACTGGGAGAATTCCACAGCAAAGAAGGCATCAATGATGTTAAGCTAGGACCAAGCTTGACGGAAGGTCAAAAGTTGGAGCTCAAGGACCTTATGGGCGAGTTTCCCCATAGCTTCAATGATGTCCCAGGCTCTACGAATTTGGTCGAACATGAGGTCCACACCCAGACCTTGAGGGGGCTGTTCCACCGTCCCGCAGAAGCCAACCTGACCGTGAGACCCAGCGAATGCATTCTGGGAGCTGACAACGTCGACTGCGTCGGACATCCGACGGAAGAAAAAGACAACGGAGGACGCAATGATTCCAGGGAAGCCCACGTGATCATCGTCTTTGACCCTGGGCCGATGACGACCGCAACTGACGAGGGCGTCGATTCCTTGCGAACGAAAGAACATTGACTGTGTGGAGAACATTGGCAATATCTAAACAGACTTGCAGATGAGAAACATTGACTGTGTGGATGAACTGTGAACATTGACAATATCCAGATAGACTTGAAGATGAAAACCATTGACTCTGTGTAGATAAGCTGAGCGCAATTACAGTATTCAGAAAATCTTAAATTAGTTTCAATTGAGGATTTTGTTTGTGCATTACGTTTCAACGTTGTTGAAAGAAATTGGGTAAATTTCTTCTTGAGTGGGGGGTTATGTTACGTTGAAACGCGAACGAAAGTATGTCGGAAGCGTGTACGATAGATCTAATCGTTTCGATTTGCAAAGTATTCAATAATGGAGTTTATTTACCTTTGATTTGAGTTTGCATTGTTGTTAGGAGAGGCTTTGTATAACGTTGATAATTTGCTTTGGTCGATATTACTGTAGAAGTTTCTGGATCTGAGTGTTTACTTTCTATAGAAATTTCCCGATACATGTCGAAGCAAGAGGTCGTTCCAGAAGGAGAAATAATAATGTATGACGTAAGTCAGTGATGACGATCTTTTATTCGATTGGTGGCAGTGCGTCATTTCTACATTGTTCGAAATTCTTCCGGAAGAGAGAGAGGTTATTTAATCGTGTGCCGAGTTGCTGTTGATAGAGAGTAAAGTTGTTGATAGTGATTTGGAAAGTTGCTGTGAAAGTTGTTGAGTTGAATTGAGAATTGTATGCAGTTGTTGATGTATGCTGAATAAAAGTGGAAAACTTCATACGTCGACTTTGTGACTTGTACGCTGTTTGGACGGGTTGCGTGAATAAACGAATCTGAGTTACATAACTATCAGGAATTCAAGCATCGGGGCTGAATCAGATACTGATAGAAAACACCATCATCAAACTGAGTGTAACATAAAGGTATGTTTGTGTGTATGCACGTGTGTGTGTATGTGTGTGTGCTATCTGGCCCGTTTTTCGGTCTATAGTGTTGGGTGTTGTTGGATTTTGTCTAACTTGCTTTCATGGTATTGTGTGCATCTTGTCTTTCCTTTCTGTACTCTGTACAGTCTCTGCAATAAAGTATTATAAATGTGTCAGGGTGCGTGTGTGTGGTGTGTGTCAGTATGGGTGCATGTGTGTGTGTGTGTGTGTGTGTGAGAGAGAGAGAGATTCAGATTCAATATTTTATTACAAGAAGAAAATGATTTTAACATTAATTTCCTAATCTTACAATCAGTCCTTCTTTCAATCACTCACACATTTAGTTTAATCATTCATCCGCATTCATGCAAACACAAACATTAGGGGAGAGAGAGAGAGAGAGAGAGAGAGAGAGAGAGAGAGAGAGAGAGAGAGAGAGAGAGAGAGAGAGAGAGAGAGAGAGCAATCGGCTCGCGCGTATGTGAGCGGAAGGGTACTGTTAAAACTAACTCCAAAGACCACAAAACTAAACCACCACCAACACACCACCACCACGAACGGACCCTGTTCGATACTAAACCATGGCCCACAATTAGAAGCAATTTACCCGAACTGGAACTAATTTGAAAATACAACAGGAGAAGTAACTACCTTACAAATAAGTACCGGGAGGGACGCGCGGTTTAGTTCGTCACCGTGGCTCAGTCGTACAATACACAACCAGAAGTATAAATACACCCACACTAAAGAGTAACTTCGCACGATGTATATGACTTAGAAAAGCCCGAGACAGAAAGACCTTTATAAACATCGACTGTTGTTGTCCATGACAAAACGGGAGGAGGGGGGGGGGAGTTGTGGCCATTTTCTAGCCCAACCCAAAATAGAAAATTGCCGGCCAATCTGACTGAAAGTAATTAAGTTTTGGACTGTCTGCCCACTATAAACAGAAACTTGTTGACTTGCCATTTCTCGTTTAAAGATTTCCTTTTCGGGAGACAGCAAGAAAGTGCGAGCACGATCTTCTTTATGCTGGATATCAGTGGCAAAGAGTTTTGCGCAGTTTTAGGACTGAGTTGAGAAAATGCCATCGGGATTTTATGAAGAAATAAACTCCCTTTCTTTCTTCAAGTCAACTATGTTGTGCATATTGATCTTCCTGACCAGCGCCTTCAGGTCTTTCCTTGCGCGGGAAAGTGCGCCATTTTAGAACAACATCTTTAGTGCGATGGTTTTACTTACCATCTGCAGAAGTACGCACTCTCAGTGTGAAGAACTTTCAAACTTGAAATTGCAAAGTCAACGTGGGGTCCTGGACTTAGGATAGAATTGGACAGCCCTTAGGCTTTGTTAGTTCTGAAAGCTAGGAACGCTGAAGGAACTAGCAGCTCGAGGAAAATGCCTGAAAACAAAAAATGGCTTCCACTCTGCCATCGAGGATAAGTTAAAGTAGATCACTCCTCTCTCAATAATAATCAGCTCCTCAAGCACCTTAATCAGAAAATACCGAAGGTACCGGAATTCCATGGACAAGTCCCTTGCTCAACAGGTTCTCCTTCGAATAAGAGTATAAACCGAGGTTGATTGATTGATTGATTGATTGATTGATTGATTGTTGCTTTAGGTCCTGCGGACTCTTCCGAGCCAAATCAGGACCGGACAACCCCCGATCCGCATAAAAGATCTGCTGAAACAACCCTAGTAGGAAAACTGAATGCCCTCCACCGGCCAGTCACTTTACAATAAAGACATCCCACGCAGGGGACGGCTGAGGCTTTACCCCAACTAATCGAACCCCCGGTTACAAAAACAAAATAGGTCTAGTCTGTACACGCACGTATTCCATTACACGAACTTTAAAGATCCTGACGCTCGTGTCCTAGTAGGGTGCGTGCCAGTTACATAAATACACCCAGCAAGCACTTGTAAAATCCCTTTTCTCACTCATCCCCGGTCCTCAAGGATTGTACTCAGTTCTCCGGTGAGTCAGAAGATGCGCCCAAGGCCAGCGTCTTGAGCAGCTCTTGAGATTGAAAATCTCTATACAAGAACAACTTAAGATTGAGGAAATAAGACTGCCTAACGAGCACTGAGACAGATCCTCGAGGGTTTTTGTAGTGTACACTAGACAAAATGGCGTTCCGTGGACACATTATTGAGCTCAGCAAGCCAAGGAAGATTGAAGGGCAGATCAGCCAAATGGAAATTGGTTCCAGGACACCTATTCGGATTTTCCCGATAAGGGCGACAGGAGGAAACACGGGCGGAAATGGATCATTTGGCGTACAGAAAGTTTGGAAAAAAAAATAACCGAAAGAGGAAGAACAAGAAGTCTCAAAACCAAGGTGGTGAGGCGTTAAGGTTTGTTTCTTGATGCAAAAACGAGGCAGCACCTGGGGTCTTGCCTCGCTTTATTGTATTATTGGACCTTTTTACGCCCTTCAACCATTTTGCCATAAAATAATAAGAATGAAAACCTTTGTATGAACTAAACTTCTAAACATGCAATGCCATTGCAAAACAAGCCTATACCGCAGATAAAGCAGAGACGTCCATCCAACCTCCACTCCAAAACACAGTACTAGCCGAGAGATTGGCAAATCAAAAATGTCTTGGTCAGCAATAGAAAAAGATTCTAAAGTTAACGGATCGTTAAATGTCCTGGTCATTCAGTGTATCAACAGATCAGGGAGGAAGGAGGGGGGGGGTGGTAGAAGGGGAGAGGGGGAGTTATGTTGTGCTCATTCACATGCGTTCGTGGTTTGCCGAAAACAAATAAAATCATCTGTTGCCTCGAGCAGTCCTTGTGTGGTTAACTGAAGTAGGATAATGTCAGCAGGTCAGGAAAGATCAAGATGAGTTATTACAATGAAATGCTTAGTTTCTCGAAGGTGTTCTGTTCTGTTTTGTCAGACCGCTCCAGTTTCTTCCACCGACCCCACCACCTTCCTTTCTTGAACTTGTCCTGATCCAGACAGCCCGTTATCGATTGCCCAACATTTTAAAACGGTGAGCACAGGCCATTTTACTGCTTCTATCAGTCTTTTTTCTTCAGTGCATAAAATGTAAAAAAAAAAAAAAAGATGGGTTGGAGTGTTCTAATTGCTTTTCTGATGGATGGCCTTGCGCTGTGGCTGCAGTGCTTGTGGTCTCGCTGGAAATCTCACAATTTTATATGTAAGGCGCCTGTGATTCCATGTATTGGGAAGGTGCCAAGCCACAGAAGATGACCCCGGCCACCCTAAGCCCACCAGGAGCCGGGGAGACATCGCAAAAAAAAGGCAAATGGGTTAATCAATAAAGCGACACAGCTTCTGAAACATTCTTTCTTGCCTCCCTCCTTATCTCCCTTCAACAAGGGACACAACTTCTCTCTCTCTCTGTCTCTCTCCCTCCCTCCCACATTTCTTCCCTCCTCTCTCTCTCTTCAACGCCAAACCTCCTTTCCCTTCAATTACGCTCAAGACCTTTTCATGTAACCGAATTATTTCTTCGTGTCTTCCTTTCCTCTTTTTGCACTTCCCTCTTCTCTTTCCGTTCTTGTAGCATCCACAATCAATGGATTCCTAATATTTTTGTTCTTCGTCTTCTAGTTCTACTGTAATATGACATGTAGCTCCTCCCTCGTCCTACCGTCTCCAATTTTCTGTTTTAACCTGACTTTCTTTTCTGTATCCATTTCATTCTTCCCGCCTCACGCACTGCATGCTGCGTCGCTGGGACGTGTGGACAGGCGACCATAGATCTAAGCATCGACCAGTCTCAGTTACGAATTGTGTACAGTCTGTCTCTTTATAACAACAACAACAATAATAATAATAATAATAATAATAATAATAATAATAATAATAATAATAATAATAATAATAAGAAGAAGAAGAAGAAGAAGAAGAAGAAGAAGAAGAAGAAGAAGAAGAAGAAGAAGAAGAAGAACAACAACAACAACAACAACAACAACAACAACAACAGCAACAACAACAACAACAACAACAACATAAAGGATGCTAGCACGTCCTTACTTCAATCGAACTAGAAGAGCGGCGACCTAAAGAGGTTATAGAAATGAACTTTTATTTTTGAAATTTTGGATTGACTACATCCAATACCAATCATAAAGGGAGAGAGTAAACCGGAGTACCTGGGGAAAACCCTCGGTGTCCTAAAAAGTCTCCCACCAGTCACTTTCTTTAAGTTCGTCCCACGCGGGGTTCGAATCCGCGGCCACTATCCACCGAGCTGCCAAGACACCCGTCTTTCTCTCTGGCTAATGTTTCCATTATTGCAGACCCCAAACCTAATTCTCTCTCTCTCTCTCTCTCTCTCTCTCTCTCTCTCTCTCTCTCTCTCTCTCTCTCTCGCTCTCTCTCACCCCCCTCCTTTTCTCCTACTGCGTGCAGTATCCTCAGCCTGTTGTCATTGTAACCGTAACCGATGCAGACACAAAGCCAAGGTGCAGAGTGGTTTTTTCTTCTCCCCAATCCTTTATGGCGCTAAGATAGGAACAGGCGAGTACCAGTCTGTTGACGCTAACCAAACCCATCTCATCCCCCACCCCCTCTATCCCCTATCCTCCCTCTCTATATAATACTCTCTTCCTTCTCTCTATTACCCACTCCCAATCTCTCTCTCTCTCTCTCTCTCTCTCTCTCTCTCTCTCTCTCTCTCTCTCTCTCTCTCTCTCTCTCTCTCTCTCTCTCTCTCTCTCGTGTTATAAAATTGTTTATTTGTTGTTGTTGCTCGTCTTCTTCTTCTTCTTCTTCTTCTTCTTCTTCTTCTTCTTCTTCTTCTTCTTCTTCTTCTTCTTTCCTTCCTTTTCTTTTTCTTCTTCCTTTCTTTCTTCTTCTTCTTCCTCCTGTGATGTAACTGTAGTCAGGCAGACATGATACACACTATTCCCGCTCCCTCCCCCCACTAGCTCCCCACGCTTGATTCGACAGATCTTTAAAAAATATCCCAAGAAAGTCTGGTGACGCAAATGACTCCCCTTTTCCCCACCCCATTAACCACACCCCTTTTGTAACCCTATTCCTATCCTTCCGCACCCCGCCCCTTTCTCTATAAGTTGGTTATTCCAGACTGCAGTCTGTATTACCATAACTGATACAACTAATTTTGAATTTTAAAAAAAAAATGGCAGTGAAAATCTGTTGACGCAAGCGACAATCTGATTCAATATGAGGTCACAACAAGGTCACAGTGCTCGAAATAGCCCATTACGCTGGACAACACATCGGCACGAACATCTGCATGCAAGTACAGTCACACACATACACACGCAAACACACCCATACACACACACACACAAGATGCATCAGTATGGACGCAAATGTCGTTACCACGCGGACATGTCCAAGTGCTCACCTCCCACCCATCCACCCCCAAAGAAAACACAACAATACAATTTCCTCTTTCTTTCAGCAACTCCCGACGCATTGTCTTTGGCATATTTATCTCGTGAACGTCATCTTCCCTCTATCTTTCTATTAATAGTTTCCTTCTCCATCTTGCCCTCCCTCGGCAGACCCATCTTCGTCTTCCTATTTTTTTTTTCTTCTTTCTTTCTTTCGTCTTCTTGTCTCCCTCTGATTGCCTCTCTCCTACACCTCTAATCATCTTCTTCTTCCTTCTCTCTCTCGCCTCATTGGCTTTCAGAAGGCCACACCCACACCCCGTCTCCCTACTCTCCTTCATCATTATCTCCATCCATTCTCGTCCTCGTTTTCTTATTTCCTATCGTCGATGACTCTTCTTTTTCTTCTTCTTTTCTTCTTCTTCTTCTTCTTCTTCTTCTTCTTCTTCTTCTTCTTCTTCTTCTTCTTCTTTCCCGTCGGTCCCAAGAACCCTTAGCTCACGCCCTCTCTTCATCTCCCTAATCTCCTATCCCTCTTTGTGGTGCCCCTTCGTTTCTAAAACCTACGGTCTCTCGTCGGCCCTCATCTACACCGCCTCTCCCATCCCAAGAAACGTTCCCATAATCCAACCTTTACGTACATTCACCGCTCTTCAAAATACCCCCCTCCCCCTCCTCCTCATCCCCCTCCCTATCTCTCCCCTTCCCTCCCCTCGTTTATTGTCTCATTGTTCACTCATGTTTTCCAGGTCTCAGCCCCCAATCCGCCCTTAATCCAAATTCCTCTTCATCATGATTGCTCTGGTGGTTCAGTGTTGATTTAGGTCCCATTTCCCCTTCTTCCCTGGGATGGTTGGTTATCCCCCGTCTGCCATATGGCCAATGGTGGCCTGGATTTAAACTTCAATGGTCATTCTTTTATCTCCACCTGTCTTTCATTTAAAAAAAAAACAACTTCCCGCTCACGTTCCTCCATCCTCTTCCCTATCCTCCTTCATCGATTCGTCTCTCGACCTTGTCATCAATCCTCCTTCCTCACTGGCATTCACCTTCACCGTCTTAATCTTCATTTCCATTTGCCCTTCTGTCCTTTCCCAGCCCCAAAGACCTCAGTGTCCTCGCACAGCAAACAGAAATTCCGCTGACAAGGCCGGATCCCAAAATGGCCAATCGATAGGCTGATGATGCCCTGCCCTGGCTCCTACCGAAAATGGGAACACACTGGTACCCGTCAGAAATACAATACAATACAATACAACACAATACACAATAAAATGCAGCACAACAGAATACACTAGAAATTAAAATAAAATACCTCAGAACATTGCACAGGCAGGAATTAAAAGAACATAATAATCCTATTTATTTATTTTATTTATTCATTAATCCATTTATTTATCGCTCTTACATAGCTCATTTCCAGCTCAAGAGCTGCCCAAGGCGCATGCCCATACAGGATCTAACTCAAGCCGCCCGAGTCGCCAACGTAAAACCTTTGGGCGCATCATCTAACGCACAGACAACTGAGCTCAATCACCAGCGACTGGGTATGGGAAAACAAGAGACCTAGTGCGTGCTGGGTGTATGTGTGTAGCCGGCACTCACCTGTCCAGGACATGAGCGTCAGGATTTTTACAGTCGGTGCGGTGAAATGCGGGCGTGCACAAACTAGGCCTCGGTGTATACTCTCATCCGAAGGAAGACACCAGAACGCAGCACAAGCCGTCTCGCCTTTAGAAGGAAGTAGGGGAACGAACGCGTCCCAGACGCATCATCTTTACTCAACGCCACCTCTCAGCTGTCAAGATGTAACATTTGCAAATGATAATTATTATTTCCCTTGTTGCTGCCAATGATGCGAGTTCAAATCGAGGTCAAGCAACCGCATGAACGGATATTGGCACTGTCGGGACTTTCCAGAGAGTTCCAACGTGAATATTAGTTATTACAATGCGTTAGGGTTTAGACCATTATATATATTAGCATACAATAATCATTAGTTACCAAAGTGTGCATTCAAATCCATTAGGGTCTAGACCTCTGTTTAAAAAAAAAATTATTTAAATTACCAGACCAGCAGAAAAATGAGAGTGAACATGATGCCGTAGTACGCTAAACATTGGAATAGATTATATTGGGAGCGCAGTTAGCTCCGTGGTGTACGCCGGGTACTCGGATGTCAGGCGAAAACATTGCAGCCTGTGCAGAGAGTGGTTCAAACGCCGGTAACGACCTGGAGGAGAAAAAAAAACCCATCCAACCCCTACTCATTAGGATGAGAGTATAAACCGAGGTCTAGTCTGTGCACGCACGCATTCCATGGTACGGGGTTTAAAGATCCTGACGCTCATGTCCTAGACGGATGTGAACCGGCTACACTAATACACTCAGCACGAACAAGACCCCTTCTACCCATCCCCGCTCGCCCAGGATTGTGCTCAGTCGTCTGGGCGTCAGACTATGCGGCCAAAGGCTGCAACTGGCCCCTTACCACTTAAAGTAGACTATAATACTCTTTCCATCAAGCGCTCTTCATTTCTAGCTCTTGGCACGGCAGCCCCCGTAATTACACAGAACGCCACAGCGAGCAAAGGAAACAAATGCCAGTCCAAGCTCTAAGCCGCCCTGACAGAACACAATCAGACTATTGTCACCACCCCTCCTATACCCTTACATGCCTTCCCTCTGGTCACTCTGTATAATTTTTTTATAAACAGTTCCAAAATGTTAAAAAAAAAAATCGTTACAGGAACAAGCTTGCTTTGTTAATTAAATTTTAAACTTAAAACCGCCAATGAATCAGTTGATCACACTAACCCAAAAACTCCTTTTTTCTAAACTACATCACCCCCAAAACCTAAATTTTTTTCTTACTTCCCCCCCTCCCCCCCCCATTTACCTTTTAAATCCCCGATTTTTTTTACTTTTTATCCAAACTTTTAACATTAAAATCCCGATTGCTTTTTTTTTTGTCCAAAGCCCTAAAACCGGATTTTTTACTTACTTTTAAAAACCTAAATCAACGTTGTTTTTTGTCATGACTTTTTCTAGAACTGCCCATGGAAGTGACCTTTGTTATGGTGACCAACGCAACGGGTGAATTTTGGCTTGGGTCCGGTTCGAGAAACCGGGCTTTTCCCTGTGTCCCTTTTTTTCCCGTTGTCTGGACATAGAGAGTACCGAGTTGCTGTGTCGCTATCCCACGACACACCAGACATGCACCCTTTCCCCCCTGGTGAGAGTCTTGTACTCGTTAGTCTGACGGTCTAAGTGCGCCATAGGCTGTGATTGGGCGTTGATAAGTATAGATATCTAAAGTAAATGTTAAAAAAATTTAATAAAAGTGTCTTTTGGGTCTGGTGTAGGCTAGGGTTTAATTTTATAAAAAACCTTATTTTTACGAGTTCGTCGTCTTACCGCTGGTACTTTTAGCTGCTGTTGCTTTAACATACGGAATGTATTCAGTTATTTATTAAAAACCCAGTATACTTTCAACAGAGGTATAATTGTTTTATTTTTTTTTTTTTATGGAACACTGAATGTTGAATTTTTAAACGGTCGAATGAGGTGGGGAAAGTGGATCCATTTTAAAGTAAGCCAGATTTCAAATGTTCAACTTCTACACGGGCTAGTGTAAGTATAGAAGAGTCTTCTAATCCAAATTATTGCGGCGAAAGCGCTCAGCTGAACGTGTAAGCAGCTTAAACAATAAAACATCGAGCTCCTTGAAAACGCCAAGGCGCCAGCCTAGCGAATGGAACCTTCTTTATACAGTCAATCATCACGACGACCTGCAACAACATACATGCTCCCCATATCACACATCTTCATACAAACGCAACACACCCCCACACACGCACGCACACACATGCACATGCACACACACACAGGCACACACACATTCATCTCTCAGATATGTGGTGTAAAAGGCAAGTCATTATTATATTAGAATAAGGAAAGAAATCAGATTTTTATTATTGGATTTTTAAATATTTTAATATTTAGATTGATTGCATTCAATAGCGCTATTTTCAAACTAGCTGATATCCACCGATGTTGAGAGTTTTTCAAGACTCTGTCTTCCTATACTATCCTATCCTATCCCGTAACTCGAGAACCTTTGGGGCACCACAGATGCTCGTTTAACCAGCGTACTCCATCTTTCTCTGTCCTCAGCAACCTTCTTGGCTTCGCTCAATGTCAAGCCAGTCCATTCTCGAATGTTGTCCTCCCAGTTCTTTTTCTGTCTCCCTCTTTCTTCTGCCTCTTTGCATCGAGCCTTGCAGGATGGTCTTTGCAAGGCCTGGTGATCTGGTGGCGTAGCCATACCACCGGAGTTTTCGTTTCTTCACCACTGTGAGCATGTCATCGTGTTGAATGGGGCCGGGTAGCTCAGTTGGTAAGAGCGTTTTGCTAGTAACCGAAAGGTCGCTGGTTCGAATCCCGGATTGGTCAACGTGTGATCATATTATTTTCCCCTTTACCAACAACTGGCTCGCTGGTGTCAGTATAAATCGGTCCCGGTCCAGTAGTCACCTATATGCGAAAGTGTCGTGTGACTATAATCTACAAACAACATCGTGTTGTCCAATGGCTTGTGTGATGGTCTGTTGGGCTTCGTCGTTTGATGATAGCTGATATCAAGCGACGTTGGGAGTTCTTCAGGACTCTACCATAGTAGATACGAGAAGAAAACTTATTGCAGCAACTGCAAGCTACAGAGGTAGGAAGGAAGGAAGGAAGAAAGAAGTGAAGAAAGAAAGGCAACATAAGACAGCAGTTACGTTGAATAAGCAAACACGACCCTGACAGTGGCCCTCAGGTAAAACTTGGCAGATTCCCACCTGTTCCGAAACCAACGTTTGACATCCCTGATATGCTTACACTTCTTACACATCTTACACATCTCACTGTGTATTTCTTCTTCCTAACAGGGCTTCATAGCTAGTATTCTTCTCCTTGCTCCTTCTACTTGCTTTTTTGGATCCTTGTTCTTCTCCTTCAATTATTACCACTATTAACATTGTTGTCGTCGTCATTGCTATCATCATCATCATCATCATCATCATCATCATCATCATCATCATCATCATCATCATCATCATCATCCCTCTTCTTCTTCCTCTTTCTCGTCGTCGTCGTCGTCTTCGTCATCATTATCATTAGCCGCAGCAGCAGCTTCTTCTTCTGCTACTGCTCCTTCTTCTCCTTCTGTATCTTTTTTATTCTTCTTTTCCTTCTCCACTCCTTCTCCGGCGTCGTCATCATCATGATCAGCAGCAGCAGCTACTTCTTCTTCTGCTACAGCTCCTTTTTCTCCTCCTGTATCTTCTTTTTCTTTTTCTTCTTCTGACGTCGTCATCGTCATCACCCTCATTAGCACAAACAGCAACTTTTTCTAAGGCTCCTTCTTTTCCTTCTTTTCCTTCGTCGTCGTCATCATCATTAGCATAAGCAACCTTCTCCAGCTACTGTTCCTTCTTCTCCTCCTCTACCTCCGCTCCATGCGGACAATTCTTCTTCTTCAGACAATTTTTGTGGCTAGATTTTGTAAATAATAATTGGATTCCACTCCCCCCCCCTCCCAGTCTTATTATCTTTGGTAGAAAAGACTAAAATAAAACAACCAACCAACCAAGCGGACAATTCTAAACTTAGCGTGGACAGTTAAGCACTGCGTCACTCTTCTCTAGAACTAAGTACGCACCGTCATCAATCCAACACCGCAATCGCCACGTTGACAGTCACGGTACCGAAAGTGGTATCGAATAGTATGCGCTGTTTGTTCCCCATCCCCCCTTCCTCCCTCCACTATTTATCAATAGCTGACGATAAGCCCCGCCGACTTGAATGCACTGTCGATAGTCTTTGGTTCACCTTTTTGTTAATGGGCTTGACAAACACACAAGGATTAATGTCGGACCGCGCCGTGATAAAATCTTCAAGGTCAAAGTCAAGGTCGTTGCTGTATGTTTATTGCTACATGTTCCTCTCGGGGTCGTCGGGAGTTATTTTTATTCAAATGTTATTTAAGAGGTTTGGCAAGCATGGAATTGTATGCATAGGCCTAATTATGAAGTAAATTTAGGCCTAATTATGAAGTAAATTTAATAACTTTTTAAGACCAAGGCCATAATTAACCATTCTCCAAGGTCAAGTTTGCCGATGAACTGATTTCGGTCAAAGTTCAAGTTATTTACTGTTTGTGACCTGAATTTCCGTGGTACTTGGAATATTTTTCTAAGGTTCTCCTTTTATATTACGTATACAACAGATGAAGGTCATAAACGTAGATAGCTTGTTTGCACACATCGAACGTGCACCTAGCCAATCGATCTTTGAGAAAAAAAATCTGTTTGACCGTTACCTGCGACCTTAAAAGGTTTGCAATGTGCCTGTTCGACAAGGTCCTGTTATGCTACACGTGTATTGACTGCCGGGAAACATTCACCCCTTAATAGTACCGCGATAACATGGACTAAAGCGCTGTAATTTATTGACACGGTGTCAAGGGCAAGCGGAAGGACACGCAAGCGCAGGTCAACCACTGCGCCTCTAAAACGCCGATACAGAATTGGCCGTATTGCGCACGGCACGCGTATACCATATATTATCCATTTGGGGGCGTAACTGCAAGCTTTCATACAATCACACTGAAGATCATATCCAAGATGCCGACAATTAACTCTAGCTTCACCTCTTTAGGCCAGACACTTAGGTCTTGCGTTCTACAAAAATGTTTTTTTCTCCAAATTAATACAATCCCCTTTTGTTAACCCTTCAAGAATTTCATCAATGTTTCTGATCTTGCCTCCCACCATCATCGTCGTTATTCCTCCATTTGTTTTGTTTTGTTTTTTGTTTTGATTCAGACCACCGCAACCACCCACCCCATCACCCATCCTTAGCTCTCCCCTCCTCCTTCCCTCCCTCGTCTCTTATTCGTTAGCAAGTGTCTGATTTTATTTTGTATGAAGCCGGATGTTTAGAATGAATGCGTGTGTACTGAGCTTTGAACTGATATTGTTCATTGGGAAAAAGCGTTATATAAATAGCCTTATTATTATTATTATTATTATTATTCTTATTATTCTTATTATTATTATTATTATTATTATTATTATTATTATTATTATTATTATTATTATTATTATTAAAAGATTTATCCACGATGCCATCGTATCGTTAACCTCTCTCTCTCTCTCTCTCTCTCTCTCTCTCTCTCTCTCTCTCTCTCTCTCTCTCTCTCTCTCTCTCTCTCTCTCTCTCCCTTATATTCTAATGTGTTCCCCTCAAAACTACTTGACTCCCTGTTGCAGCCACCATTTCGATGAACTTAGAATATGACCGCTGATTCTTGAAGTAATGAAGAAACACAAGTATTTGTAGGAAGGGAAATAAAATCGAAAGACAGACGCAGAAAATAATACTGGATGGTATACGCGCCTTGTTCCTAAATCACATGCAGACTCAAAACGCGGCGATCTATAACCAACATACCCCCTCACATGTTCGTACAACGCACGTGCATACACAACAAACACACATTCATCACCCAAACAATAATACTGGATGCTACATACGCGCTTTTTTCCCCAAGTAACCAATCAGGCTTAAAGCGCGGCGATCTGTAACCAACATACACGCTCACACGTCACACACATTATCATATATCCCACAAACTCACATTCATCGCTCACACACTGGGTGTAAAGGCAGGGAGATCGCTGTTGGAAGAGGGAAAGGAAGTAGAGTTTGGTATTGTTTTGATATTTAGATTGACCGCCTCCCATACTAAAACAAAGATACGAACATGAACAGAAGAAAAAGAAAATTAATCCCTCACACAAGACAAGTTATCATATATCCCACAAACTCACATTCATCGCTCACACACGGGGTGTAAAGGCAGGGAGATCGCTGTTGGAAGAGAGAAAGGAAATGAGTTTGGTATTGTTTTCCGCCTCCCATACTAAAACAAAGATACGAAAATGAACAGAGGAAAAAGAAAATTAACCCCTCACACAAGACGAGTCTTAAAAGTCAGTATTTCTGTATTCAGTAACCAAAATGAGACCATTCTAAAGGAATGGAGGAAACCGGAGTAGCCGGGAAAAACCCTCGGTGACCTGAAAAATCTCATACATAAGTTACATAAGTTCGACCCGCCCCCCTCCCCCTATCCCAACACCCCCACCCCTCCATCCCCTGCGGGTTCGAACCCGCAACCTTCGGCATAGCAAACCAGCCACTCCCCTAACCTAACCAACTGGGTTAGGAGGACACCACGGCGGCTCAAACTTGACGCTAACGTCTTTTTTTTTTTTACACACCAAACTAGATCACTATGGCAACCACTCTGCACTTTCATAACAATAAAGTAGTCTTATCTTCCGACCCAAACCAAACACCTGTTTACGCTTCATCATAATAATTTTTAGAACCATAAGAACTATATCCCTCTCCTAGTTCTGCATTTGGGCCTGCCAAAACTTGCGATACCCAAGACTCCCCCCACCCTGTTTTGCATCGCGGTGTTCTGTCTTGTAACATCCAGAGTAGCAGTCGATCGATCAGATAGGCTAATGCTTGGAGTGGTCTCAGGTAATGTATGGAGGTTTGATACTCATATACAGCAGGCAGTAGTAAGTAAGACAAAAAGAATGATTGGTTAATACCAGTAGGCGTGGTTTTACCTTCCTTGGAATGAACCTACAATACATAAACCGTTTTTGAGACCACATAGAAAATATAATACTGTTATCTCGTTTCCAAATGTGAAATCAACAACAAGTAGTCGGAAGCCATTGAGCGTGCACAGCAAACAGCGATAAATTCCAATATACAGAAAGTCTGAAATCTCTGCAGTTACACTCCTTAAAAAGCCACCATTGGAAGGCTTTGTTTACTTTTGGCCAAAACGGGTTTTACCCTACAATTCGCATTGTTATGACATTACACAATGGTAAAGAGGGTTCTCGTTGCTCAACCCCACCGCTAAAGTTTGGATTTTCAATGTCGGGTCTGACAGGGAGTGATCTCCCATGATTAACGGTACATCGGATACCATAGCCGTGTGACCCTGGGCTCTATATTTACACAAACAACGAAGCTAAGAGGTTTAGTCTCTTACCGGCTTTGGCATCTGCTATTTTTATCCACAGAATGTTGACTGGCTAGCTCTGTAGCCAACGGCTGTTGCTATTATTAGTAGGCCCCAAAACTACGGAATATAGCTGTACTTTGGAAAGAGTTATATTTTTGTTGTAAGCTTATTTTTTCACAGGGGCAACACTCCCTGTGAATGCTAAAAGGATCTGTCGCAGGGGCGAGGTAAATTTATATATAAATATTTTTTTTATATATTTAAGCCGAATTTATAATTTAAGCCGAAAAGACCTTTTTCTGAAACCTTATCTCATTAAACCACAGGTTCTGACCAGGAGTCTGTTCCTATCCTATCCTATCCTACCCTATCCAATAACTCGGAGGTCGTAGGTGCACCACAGATGATCGTTTAACCAGCGTACTCCATCTTTCCCTGTCCTCAGCAACCCTTGATTGATTCGCTCAGTGTCAAACCAGTCCATTCTCGAATGTTGTCCTCCCACCTCTTTTTCGGTCTCCCTCTTCTTCTACCTCCTTGCACTGTGCCTTGCAGGATGGTCTTTGCAAGACCCGATGATCTGGTGACGTGGCCATACCGTCGGAGTAATAAACTAATATTTTACTTAAGGTTAGCAGGGTGGAGAATTTTCCGCGAATCCGCGGATTTCCGCGGAAGGCATTTGCATTTCCGAGAAAACAATATTGAGTTCCGAGTGTGAAAAGTTGAGGGACCACCCTTTACTGGGCATAACGGCCAAAAGCGGCCGAAGGTATAAATAGGCAAAACGTCCAAAAGCGTCTGTATCAACCATGTGGTTATATTCTCGCGTTGTTTGAAAGAGTGCGAGACTTCCAGCAATTGACTTCTGGTTTATTCTGTTGTGAAAACATTCGACTGCATTTCCACAAGTTTTCTCTGTGATACGTTCGTTTTTTCGAAAATTTTTTTCAATTTTGTGTGTGTGTGCCTAAAAGGGATGGTTTGGATTCTTCGACTGATGAAGGGGAGTTTACAGGCTTCCATTTATCAGACATTAAAGTGAGAGAAATGGACTTGGAGTAGGAGGACATTAAAGTGAGAGAAATGGACTTGGAGTCGGAGGAAGAGATCGGTACTGACATTAGACAATTAGTGTCAGTAGTGTGCATGCATACGATCTTTCAGACTGGCATGAAATTGAAGAAGAGGGGGCTTGTTTGGACTTTTTAAAACTTTTTTTTGTATACACATGGGAGTAATAAAAAACAAGACATGACAAGAGAAGTATAAAAAGGTAGATAATCAAAATATAATTTATTTCTGTTCATTTTGCATTTTATTTCATTTAAATCTATACACTAGTCACTAATACCTAAGATGTGGTGTTTTTACTAACGTACCCCTAAATATATCTAAAATTATAAAAAAATTCTTGCCTGTTTACACCTAAAAAAAATAGACAAACGTGTGCCCAGTAAAATTGGAAATGTGGAGTTTGTGTGTAACAGTGGTGGACCTCAAACTTTGTTAGGCCTACAAATCAAGATTCTTAACTTTTTTGAAAGACGTGTGCATAAAACATTCTTTTTTTGTTTTTTTGCTTTTTGCTTTCAGGAGAGACCCTAAATTACTTTCAAAATTGCATAATTTCATTTTCTTCCAGGGGGCGATTACCGGGGCTTGGCCCCTGGGCCCCGGCCGGATTTAAGAGATTTCTTGATTCAGTTGTTCTCCACCCTGGGTTAGGTAGGTAGATTAAAGTCCTGCGTCACATAAGCGAATAGGGGACTGGGAAAGGGGGGAATCGGGGTCCGACTTCTACTAAATTTTAATATTAGAATGATTTAGTTTTCAGCAACAGGATGTCCTGGTCGCACAGCGGATAGAGCGCTGGTCTCCTATGCAGAAGGTCGCGGGTCCCAACCCCGCGTGGGACGAACTTTCGAGACTTAGGTACGAGACTTATCAGGACACTGAGGGTTTTCTACGGGTACTCCGGTTTGCTCCCTCCCTTCAATAATGATATTGGATGCAGTCAATCGAAAATTGTCAAAAACAAAAATTGATTTCTATTCCGACTTCTCTAATACCGATCTCTTCACATCGTCGAGCTTTGAAGAAAAACCGCGTGATTGCATCCTGTACTATTATTATTATTATTATTATTATTATTATTATTATTATTATTATTATTATTATTATTATTATTATTATTAGGGGAGCTACCAAATGAAACAAGTTCTCGTAATAATGTAACAACGAAAACAAAATCTGCATCTGACTATTTCGGACCGAGGAAGTTAGATCTAGTCTTTTTAAATGAACGCGGCACGCCTAATTTTCCCCGTCGTTTTGTGAATACAGTTTTCTTGACTTGACTGGAAATGTAGCATCGCGACTGTAAACGACCGAAGAATGATTAGGCAGGGATGTCGTTTGGGTCGGATCTTCGGCTTTTAGCCGAAATTTTTATAAAAAAAGCCGATAAACTGTCCGTCATGTCGGCTCGCCGTGCCGAAGTTTTCACGGGTGAATCGGCTCGGTTTTGTCCATTTTGCGATATTCCTGTGCTGTACGCTTGCAGTTTAGGTGAGGATTCGATAATTACAAAGGTTAAACCCAGTTAGCAGTATTGTGGTCTGTCAAGGGACAGTCTAAACTTTTTATTGTTTTCGTGTGTCTAACATTTCAGAAAATAACATTTCTTTTGAATGTTCTTATTCTACTCTTAAAATCATGTTTTATTACAAAGATAAGCATCCACAGAACATCTTTAATATACGGAGGTGGACGTTAACGTAGTGAATCTAGTCAAAAAAACTTATGAGACTGCTTTGGAAGAGAGAGCCGAAACTTTCTGTAAAAAGCCGAAAGTTTCACGGCTGTTTCGGCCAAATCGCCGAAGAAAAAATTTCCTAGCTACATCCCTGATTAGGCCTTGCGCTGGAAGACAAAAGACCTGTGTGTTGTTTTTTTTTCGAAAATGAAGGGACAAGCATCACAAGGCCGCGTGAAATAAGTTAGTTGGTACTAACTGTACCTCTATAATCTAAGATTGAGTTAACCACCAGTGCAAGCGTTTGTGTATACCCCCGCAATCTCTGATGCTCTCGCTCGGCTCGGGCTTGTTCGGAAAGTCTGGTCTAGTGTGGCAGCAGCTAGCTATAAATAGGCCACTGATTGAGCATCCTATTCTCCCGTCGCAGCGGGTTATCAGATAGTTTTGCACGTGCCGAAACCCACGCAACTGGCATCTGGGCATTAAAGCTGGGGACTGGCGGTGAATCTATGGTAAAGCGCTCGAGGCTTTGATCGAAGAGTTAATAAAGAGCGCTTTCACGTCTGCTAAAGGTGAGCGTGGACGTTACATTTGAACGTTCAGTCCTTCGTTCAAACAGCGCAGAGCTCGGGTTCCAGGCGCCGCATGCTCCAGCCAGCTTTGTCACCAACATGAAAACAGCTTAAATGGTAGCACTAGCCGTCGCACTGCTTCCATCAGTCTCCAAGTTGTTGTTTCCGTACTAAATGTCCATTTATGTCCATAGGAACTGTCCATTTCTATACTAAAGCGAGCGACTACGGCGGATTGGATTCGTTCCTGTATCGACCGACGCCTTAAAGCTGGAAAAGTGCTATATAAAAACGATTTTTAAAAATGAAATAAATGTGAGGGGATTAAGTAACATCGACTACGGAAAAGTTGACAGTTGATAATGTATCGATTGTCCACCAGTGTCTTATGTTTTCATTGGCCAACCAGAGTGTGACTAAAACTGATATAGCATGGTGATTGACCAATCACAGACGACGACGATTCTAGCAAGCTGTGAAAATATAAGTCGTAAGAATACAGGGCCTACTTTAACCCATTTACGAACCGCAGTCTAAAAGGCCTTTTCTGCAAAGACTGAAAAACCAAACGGTCTTCTTGTCTTTTCTAAGACGCGCTAAAAATTTAAAAAAAGGTTTTATTCCCTAACCGTCACTAATTCGCAAATACTACAACAACAATGATCTCAAGGAAACTAAATTAGGAGTCAGAAGAGTAAATGAACCGACTGAATCCGCGTTTAAAACTGGCATTGTTTTTTTCATTGGCTGCTTAAGGTAGAGTTGATTGAAGACTAGGCCTGCATTTTGAACGAAGCGGAGACGAGTCAATGACTGAAACTGGCGTTGATTTCCACTGGTCTAGTTGAAGGAACCTGTCACGTGTCACGTTCTGGTGTTCATTTTTCTTTACTCTGTGTATGTGTGTGAATGGAAGGGTGGGTGTTTGGGTGGGAGTTGGGGAGGGGGAAAGGCGCGCGTGCGTTTATGTTTGTATGCGTTCTGAATAAATGTGAAGGAAATCTGATTGTTGGAGTATTTTTGATTGCGCATTCGGACGACATTTGTGGAAAGTAATGTGGAAAGTGTTAGTTGACACGCATTTTTCTCTAGTTTAATTTCGATTCCTCTTTTTTATTTCCAATTGAAGAAATCGGTACATAATGTTATTCGCATTAGGGATTAGGGATATGAAAAACTGTTACCACTCGGTTTGACAATATTGCAATCGCGCGCTCATGATTTTTGTCCGATCTCGATCTGACAATTTTCCATATCCTACGTCAAGGTGCAAATAACATAATATCGTACTTTCATTTATTATCTGGATTTTTTTTTTCTCCAGGATTGGTGTCATGTATGAAATATGAAGAATTGGATAGCATTAATTTCATCTCTATTAATCCAACTCCCCTATAAACCTCTGATACATTTCAGGGTTGAGAGGTCGAGTTTCTCCACAAAACAATCTTTCTTCGTAAAGCAGTTCACCGCTTATACTTTCAATTAGGGTTGGAAAGATGAATTTCTGCAATAACAACAACAACAACAACAGAAACAAAAATTAAACCCAAAAATAAATTCTTCTTAAGACAGTTCAGCGTGTGGCCTCTTGCTTCTGTTCAAAACATGTTAATTTACACCTAACAAAGCTTCACCACAACATGAAAGCGAAAAATGCGGCAAGGAATTAGGCTACGCAGAGGAATGGAAACACGTGGCCCCCGTGAGAGCAATTCGATGTCGGCGAGACATACCATAGGCGACTGCACGCTAGCATAGTGATAACACTCCTGATTACGATAAACCATTTCTATCACAATTTGCTGCAGAGGCAGAAGAGGAGGAGGAGGAGGAGGCGGCGGTCAGCAGGAAGAAGAACACCCAGAAGAAGGAAGACGACGAGGCCAAAGAGGAGGAAGAAGAAAAAAATGGAGGAGGAGGAAGAGAAAAAAAGAAGAAGAAAAACAAGAAGATGGTTGGTTGGTTGTTTTATTAACGTCTGCAATCAAGATGATAAAGACCATACATACAGAAGAACACAAAAAAAGAAGAAAAAACAAGAAGAACAAAAAACAAGAAGAAGCAGTTTGGAGAACGGAGAAGAAGAAGAAGAAGAAGACTATGGAATATTTGGATCATTAATTTTGTTCGCGCGCTTTCTCTTGGCAGCAAAACTTCAAACGGTTGAATAAACTTGCTGCACCCGCTCAGTATTATGTTGGAGCTTACCAATATACAATGGCGACTATGACGACAGTAACGCACTAAATAAAATGACGGCAAAAACAACGAATAAAAAAAAAAACCTGTATCAATGTTTTCAGAGCAACAATTCCCTGTATGCTTGCATGCAGAGCCTACTAAATCATATCATGGCAACACAACGTAATATACAAAACTGCGTCAATGTATAAAAGAAACAATTCGCTGTCTGCTGCATGCTGAGCCAACTACCTACCAAGTCTGGTGCACCCACACACAACGTAGCCGAGACTAGCCCGGTTCCTAGCCAGAGGTGAGAGAGTAAAGCGTAAGAATTGGTTTAATCTCAGCTACGTACGATGTGCGAGTCTGCAACTGATCTATGAAAGATCATGCAAGCGCGTACCTGACTCCCGATTCCAGAGAGACGATTTGGCTCAAAATCTGATACATATTGCTCCTATCCCACCCCCACCCCCCCACACACACACCTCCAACCTCTCCATCGTTCCTACCATTTAACATTAACAACACACACATACACACACACACACATACACACACAAGTCTGATAGCTTTTCCAGGAGCCTGCAGCGTTGTACGTACTCGATCGCTCCAACATTCTCTGCGTGGGGTGGTTGTTTTTGTACGACATAACTGCACGTGGCATAGTAACGATGCTGATGTTGGATGTCGGGTATTGATGGTGACGGGGCTGGTAGTGTTGGTGCTGATGTTGGCGAAGTTGGTGGTGGCGATGATTCTAGGTGTTTGGTTGGTGGTTGAAGCAAATATAGTAGCAGCACAGAGGCGTTCAAACTGGGTTCTTTCCCCCTTCCGTTTCCCTCCTCCTCTCCTCATCCAGGTGATTCAAGTTCGATTCCAGAAAGCAGCAGTTCAGTTGTCTGGGCGTCGAAGGCAGCAAGCTGGCGCCTTGAGTTACATCGTATATCGGTCAGCGCCTTGAGCGCCTACTGAACTGGAGAAAAGTGCTATTTAAGAACGAGGAAATAAAGCATCCAGGAGAATCTTCCTACCTGAGTCTCTGTACTGACGGGTCCCAATACAGTAGTAATAGCACGGCACCCGACAACATTAACAGATTATAAAACGGTATTCTGGAAACCCGCACGGCCTCAGGGAAATGCCCCAGAACAGGTTTGTTTGACGTCGTTTATCATTTCATTTTCTGTACAGACCTTTTCCTTTTTTTGGGGTTTTTCTCTCCTTTTGTTTCGTTCTAGAAATTGCGAGAACTGTAATTATGTAGGAATGAAGCTTGCTACCTTGCAAAAATGGCTGTGATGAGCTAAAACGGCTGGGAGAAATAATAATAATAATAATAATAATAATAATAATAATAATAATAATAATAATAATAATAATAATAATAATGGACTTTTATATAGCGCTATTACTTGTCTTTTTTTATAGACAAGCGCATAGCGCTTTACATTAAAAGAAAGAAACAAACTTGAAACAACTTACAATATTGCATTAGAAATTATACAATGATAAAAACTTACATGCAGAATCAGACAATACATAAAGTTAACCTTCTGCAGATAAGTCATCACAATCACAACAAAATCCACAAGCATAGCTAAAAGCTGAACAAATATGTGTTGGGGTTAGGGTCTAAAGAATGAAGGATTTAGTCCGGATAGTAAAGTTTGAAGAGGTGAGATTTTAGAGCTTGCTTGAATGAGCGTGTGGTCTGCTTGTATCTGATGTTGACTGGAAGAAGGTTCCATTGTCTGGGTGCACAATAGGTGAATGCCCATTCTCCGTACATTTTGGTGTTAGTTTTTTGCATGCAGGGTGTGCGAGAGTCAGAAGAAGAGCGAAGAGTGCGAGAAGGGGCATAGACAGATAGCAGATCTGACAGATATGAAGGGCAGGTCCCAGAGAGGAAGTGGCACAGTACGGACAGTTTGTATTTAATGCGGGCCTCTATGGGTAGCCAATGAAGCTTACGGAGTAGTGGAGATCAAACCTGGTCTTCGGAGAAACCTCCTTCAGTGGGCAAAGATGTCGTGGACAGCTAGAAGGTTTTGCAGGGCGAATGCTGAGACTGGGGTAAGGAAATTAGGGTGGCCGTCAAGGGAGCACACCCCAAAACTACATGCAGTTTTTCTCCTCGCGTTTAAAAGGCCCCAATTGGAAGGCTTTGTTTACTGTTGGCGACAACGGGTTTACTCTAAAATTCGCATTGTTACTACATTAAACAGTAATAAAGTGGACTTTCATTGCTCAAACCACAGGTATAAACCGCTAAAAGTTTGAATTTTCCAATATTTCGTGTCTGACAGGGAGTAATTTCCTCCTGTTTTAACGGACGTGCATCACGCGGCTTGAAGAAGGCCTCTTTGTGGCCCGGGGTAGGGTAGGGTCTATTTTATTAACCTAAAACGAAAAACCTTACGAGCAATTTTTTTTACGGATTATATCTCTCGCAGGCTTTGGTAGATGCTATTTTTAGCTCTACAATGTTAGCTAGCTGTTGCTATTCATAGCCATCAAAAAGTACGGAATGTATTCATTAAATAAATAACTATACTTAGGAAAGAGCTTTGTTGTGGTGGTGGTTGTAAGCTTCTTTTTTTTTTTTTAAAGTAGGACAACACTCACTGTGAATGTGAAAAGGGTCTGTCGAGGAAGCGTGGTCAAAGTAGGCCCCATTTAAGCATTTAATGTTGGAGAAGAGAGCGAGAGACATAGTGCTAACTTGAGGGGGACTATTAGGACTGTGTATAAACAGCGTTTAGCGCTGTGCTGGATCTGATTTAGTTTTGTATATATATAAAGAGAAGGCAAACACAGTGCAAGTGATTTTTGTGTAGATAGTGCATGCTATACTGAATTTGTATTAGTTTGGAATGAGAGAGGAGAGAGAGGGAGGGAAAGAGAGATGGATAGAGAGAAAGAGAGCGAAAGAAGAGGGAGGGAGGGAAGGAGAAAGAGAGAGAGAGAGAGTGAGAGAGAGATGTTTTATGTAAAACTTTACAATGGTAGACTACAATGGCGGATCTATAATATAATCTCCCAGGGACGAAACCAAACCTGGCATTGTGTGAGCGATCTCAGCTGACAGGCTGACGACATTAGGAAGAGGCGAAAAAGACCACGTCGGGAGATGGGGGAGGGGGGGGGGGGGTCATTGAAGACTGCACTTGTTAATGGGAGATGAAATCACAGATCAGCTAATTAAATTCTACTACTGTAAGATTCGACATGACAAAACATTTCTCCATCCAGTTCTCCTCTTCAAAATTGATTGATTGATTGATTGTTGCTTTAGGTCCAGCGGACTCTTCCGAGCCAAATCAGGACCGGACAACCCCCAATCCGCATAAAAGATCTGCCGAAACAACCCTAGTGGGAAAATTGAATGCCCTCCACCGGCCAGTCACTTTACAATAAAGACATCCCACGCAGGGGACGGCTGAGGCTTTACCCCAACTACTCGAACCCCCGGTTACAAAAACAAAATAGAATACAAACATCATTATAAATCATCAACAAAACACATACATATACAATGCCTATAGTGCTAAATAATAACATCATAGGAAGCCCTAGTGACCACCCGGCAGAAAGCGTCCAATACTCCCAAGCTGATCCAACAGACCTCATACACAAACAAGGAGTCTTGTCCAGGAAGAGTTTTCAAGAAAAAAGGTAGGTCATTGATCTAGCGAAGAAGAAGATAGTATAGCAGAGTGATAGGACAGATCAGGAATGGGAAAGAGCAAATGAGGAAGACAGCGACAGTGGGAATTTAAAGCACTAAATTTCCAGAAAGTGGGGATACTATTTATACTGAAACCCCCGGCACTCCAACGGGGGTACTGTTGCCGCAGTGAATCAGTCATGCCTACAAAGGCAAGACAGGTTTCAACTGGGGCTTTCACTTTTCCCTTTATAGGTTAGAACAATCTACAGTGGCAAGATTGCTCATGACCCCAAGGGGTATCCTCTTCAAAAGCCAATAATACAAATCAGTATATTACTTTAAGGATCACAACATATTTGTGTTTCATGCCAATGTTGTATACTTACAAAATGTATAAGCAATGTTCAACAGGGACATAACTGGTACCTTGACAAGGTTGTACGGTGGTAACGCGGCTTGAAGGCAGGAGATACAATCTGCCTTTAGAGAACACTCCTTTAATGGGCAGACAAAAGGTTTACATGCGACCAGGGAGTTACTTTCCAACCACTCTGTTAAAGCACAGGGGGGCAATATTAGGGGAGGTTTTGTGTACACTACTGTTTTTGGGTAGTCCAAATTAGCTTTCTTTATCAATTGTGTATCCAACCGCTTCTCATTATTGCAAAGGTTATGCAATCGGTTCACCTTGTTCAAAAATACCTACACTGCAACCGTCGATTGTATAAATATTTTGGTGGGAATGAATTATCCTACCTCAAAAAAGATTACTTCATTTTTACTTCTGTGGCCAACCAACCAAATTGTAGATTTTTGTTTTTCTCATGAAGATGTTTCTTTTTTTCTCTCCTGAGGAGTTCATTCAGACGTCTTCTTAATCTCATGCTTTGGACAATCAGTCCCTTGATTTTCACCAAGGCCAGCTGACGAGCTGAGACCACAGCGAAATGGCCATCTGTATCTATGGCACACATCCACTAATGGCCATCTGTATCTATGGCACACATCCACTAATGGCCATCTGTATCTATGGCATACATCCACAAATGGCCATCTGTATCTATGGCACACATCCACTAATGGCCATCTGTATCTATGGCACACATCCACAAATGGCCATCTGTATCTATGGCACACATCCACAAATGGCCATCTGTATCTATGGCACTAATCCACAAATGACCATCTGTATCTATGGCACTAATCCACAAATGGCCATCTGTATCTATGGCACACATCCACAAATAGCCATCTGTATCTATGGCACTAATCCACAAATAGCCATCTGTATCTATGGCACACATCCACAAATGGCCATCTGTATCTATGGCACACATCCACAAATGGCCATCTGTATCTATGGCACACATCCACAAATGGCCATCTGTATCTATGGCACACATCCACAAATGGCCATCTGTATCTATGGCACTAATCCACAAATGGCCATCTGTATCTATGGCACACATCCACAAATGGCCATCTGTATCTATGGCACACATCCACAAATGGCCATCTGTATCTATGGCACACATCCACACATGGCCATCTGTATCTATGGCACACATCCACAAATGGCCATCTGTATATATGGCACTAATCCACAAATGGCCATCTGTATCTATGGCACACATCCACAAATGGCCATCTGTATCTATGGCACTAATCCACAAATGGCCATCTGTATCTACGGCACACATCCACAAATGGCCATCTGTATCTATGGCACTAATCCACAAATGGCCATCTGTATCTATGGCACACATCCACAAATGGCCATCTGTATCTATGGCACACATCCACAAATGCAAACCACTGGCGGCAAAGAAGGGGAGATAAATCTTTCCCATCATTCCCTCAGTCCACGAAGGACAGCAACTAATAAGGATGTTAGCCAAGATGTTATCAATACACTCCAGTCCGTGTCTTTAGGCCAGCCACCTTCATCACTTGTGCCTTACACACACTTTTTTTTTTACAAAGAGCATTCATTGATTTGTTGATATGTGTAGACTCTAAGCCAGTTTTGTATGCATTGCAATCTGACAATAATGATGCTAATTCAATAATATATGAAATACAACACCTTGTTAACATATTAATAAGGTCAAGAACTGGTGTCACATTTTGTTGGGTTCCTTCACATAGCGGTTTATTGTATAATGATTGGGCAGATCGACAAGCAAAACAAGGAGCAAAAAATGAACATGTTATTTCCATACAAATACCATTATCACAAAAAGAAATGTATACAATTATCAATCAACAATTTAAATCAGAATCAAACTTGAACATTATAACAAATCAAGCAATCCATTATTCTCGTCCTATTGTTACTTTGGCCAATAGACTAATTCTTAATTCTTGGAAAACAAAATACTGCAAAGAGGTAGTATGCCAATGTCAAACAAATATAACAATAGATCACATATTACATGATTGTAGTGCAATACAACAACTCTTACCTGCAAATATTTGCAATGCTCAAATTATAACATATGATTGTTGGCTGCAGATTGCAGAGGCGTTGATTTTTAGCCCTATAGGGGGGGTTTTGTAATATTTGATATTATTTGTTGGTATTTATGATTCGGAAATGTGCTATACTTTTCCTTAAAGATGATGAATGGAATAAGAAATATTGGATAATATGTAAATAGGGACTGCATTCAGGACGGTAGGAGGGGTGGGAGAGGCAGTTATCCGTGGGAGAATGGAGAGAAATCTAACTATACCTCTTCACGGAGGATTGTTTTATCTCGCCTTTTTTGCCTTTTTAGTATGTAGTCTCTATGCTTTGAATATTATGAATAGTATAAGTGATTGTTGCCTATCTCCTTTATTTATGTTTTAGTTGTATTTTAATTTACTGTTGTTAATGTTGTCTAAAATCACTTTTAAGTGAAAAGACGTAAAAATAAACAAACAAACAAACAAACACTTTTTGTCTCCCTAACAATTTATGTTTAATTCCATTTGTGTACAGAAGCAGCCCTTGTGATCTCTGTGTACTTTCAAAAGGAGGAGGTATTACTACTGTACAATGAACTAGTTGTACGTATTCTGCACTCAGCACAACATTTTGCTTAAAATGCAGTTACCGCCCATACTAGTTTAGTAGCCCTATTACAGCACAGGAATTGTACTGCTTTCTTCAGTTTAATAAGCCGCAAGGCTTAAGGATCAGCAGATCCAGTACTACTGCAACAACAAAAACAACAACAACAAATAAGCTTACTACAACAACTACTACCACAACAAATACAACAACAACAACTACAACAACTTTTATTATTATTATTATTATTATTATTATTATTATTATTATTATTATTATTATTATTATTATTATTATTATTATTATTATTAATGGTATAGAATTTCCTGCACAATAAACAAAAAGCCTCCAACGGTAGAGAATTCCATTCCTTTGTACATTATAAAAAAGAAGAAGAACTCTCTCCGTGCCCTGCAAGTCATCTGTCGAATGTTATCAGCCGCTGAGAACAAAAGGCGCAGACATTAAACCCGACATTTAAAACTGCAGAGCGTATTTGCATCGGGGCTGTAAAAAATATTTCTCAGTTTTGCCGTCTCTATAGCTTTTACTCTCTTACTCTCAAAATAAACGCATAACGACAATGCAAGCTGTTTTGACTGGTGCTGCTGCTGTTGGAAGCGAAAAACGCATGTTCCGTCTGAAGAAAGAGCCATCTCAACCCACCCACCCCCACCCACACACTCACCACTCCCCCACGTACCAAAATAAATTAAAATCCAAATAAACAAAATCGCAAACAGACGGACTTAAGTTACACATACATTCAAACCGAATGCTTTAGCTGCGACTTTGGGGCTGTGGAATGGGACCGGGTGTTGAAACGGACGGAGGAAATGACTGAAGCAAATAGAAGAAGAAGAAGAAGAAGAAGAAGAAGAAGAAGAAGAAGAAGAAGAAGAAGAAGAAGAAGAAGAAGAAGAAGAAGAAGAACAACAACAACAACAACAACAACAACAACAACAACAACAACAGTAACAGTAACAGCAAAAACATGAAAAAGAAGAAGAACAACAACATCAACAGTAACAACAACACCAACATGAACAAGAGCAAGAAGGAAGGAAAGAAGCAAGGAATGAAGGAAGAGAGGCAGACAGACATATTTATTTAACTGAAGCTTAACACGCATAGTTAAGCGGTACATTTTAAACAAAATATTTTGTGGAGAGAAAATTATCATCATCATCATCATCATCATCATCATCATCATCATCATCATCATCATCATCATCATCATCATCATCATCATCATCGTCGTCGTCGTCGTCATCATCATCAAAAAGAAGAAAGAAAGAAAGAAAGAAAGAAAGAAAAAGAAAGATCATTCGAGAGCCAAGAGGGATACAGAGCGAGAAGGTATTGAGGTTAAGCAGGGGGAGGGAGAGACAAACTACAGCCCCAATGTTGCAAAGGGTTCCACATCTTGCTGTGTTTGTGCCTGGTCAACATGGCCAGTGTAATGCCAAAGTCGCCAACTCATGGTACTTTGCGCCACCCGCGGCTCCCTCCAGCACTGCCCCAATAGGTTCAAGCCTTTGCGGTCATTTATAGCCTCAACTCTTTGACCCTAATTCACACTTCAAAAGTACCGCCCAGACAACTACGGCTGGTAAACCATAAATCACAATTCTTTTATCAATGAAGAAAACAAAAAAAAAAGAATTATAACTCGCGTGTTCCCAATGACGCATTGCCCGCCGAGGTTGACAGTATCAACGAGGGTGTCCCGGTAGCTCAGTGGACAGTGAACTGGTTTCCTAGGCCGAAGGTAGCAGGTTCGAACCCGCGTGGGACGAATTTGACGTGACTTAAGTTCGAGACTTTTCAGGATACCGAGGGTTATCTCCGACTACTCCGGTTTCCTCCCTCCCTTCAATAATGGTGTTGGATGCGGTCAATCTAACATTTCAAAACTAAAACTTGATTTCTATTTTGACGTCTGTAACAGCGGTCTCTTCAGAACGCAGCCCTTTGAGTTCGATATATATAAAAAAAGTTATAGGATCCTATATTATTATTATTATTATTATTATTATTATTATTATTATTATTATTATTATTATTATTATTATTATTATTATTATTGTAGTCATAGTAGTAATACTAATAAAAGTACGAGTATCACAGTGCCTTAATATACCTTGAAGGTAAGGTGCGTGGAATACTTTCCTCCCCTTCGGATGAGAGTATAAACCGAGGTCTAGTCTGTGTCGCGTGCATTCCATCATAACGGACTGTAAAGATCCTGACGCTCATGTCCTAGACGGGTGAGTGCCGGTGACAAGAACACACCCAGCATGTACCTTACGTAAAGCGCTTCACTTGGAGCTGTTGTACTTTCGAAAATGAAAAATCCCGAATTTCACCTCGGTGATAATAAAGTTGTTACAGTAAAGTAAGTAAACAGGGGGATCACTGTTGGTTGGAAGATTGTACTCTTCGGTAGAAAATAATGTTGCTTTTTTCCTTGAAACGTGAAGTTGGTGCGATTTTTTTTCTTGTCCAAAAACTGGGCAGGCTTAAAAAAAAATATACGGTTACGGCAAACACCAAGGATGTGTGCAAATATGGAATAAAGCGATCAGTGTGCGTAGCGAGAAGCAAAGTAAGTACATTGTAAATGAATGCTCACGTAACAACATGTACAGTCTACATCCACCGTAGCAGCAGTTTGCTTGTTGCTGTTTCTTCATCCACACTCACTCATGTGTGTGGGGGAGGCTGAGAAGGGGGGGGGGGTGCTGAGTGGGAATTTGGTTCTCATACCGCGTAGACGACCCTTCGCGGCATTTTCTGTTTTCAATAGAGCATGGAGATGAGGTGCTACAGAAGACTTCTGGGCATTTCCTTACCCAGCACATCACCAACGACGAAGTCCGACAGACCATCACACAAGCCATTGGGCAACACGATGACCTGCTCACAGTGGTGAAGAAACGGAAACTCCGATGGTATGGCCACGTCACCAGCTCATCATTACATTACATGGTTATCGCTTTAGGTCCAGCGTACACTTCCCATCCAAATCAGGACCAGACCAGATCATCAGGCCTGCAAGGCACCGTGCAAGGAGGTAGAAGAAGAGAGATACCGAAGAAGAGGTGGGAGGACAACATTGGAGAATGAACTGGCTTGACACTGAGCGAAACCATCAGGGTTGCTGAGGACAGAGAAAGGTGGAGTACGCTGGTTAAACGATCATCTGTGGTGCCCCAACGACCTTAGAATTACGGTATAGGATAGGATAGAATAGAAGGGGGCATATTAAGAGGTAGGTCTCGTCAAATCTCAGCTGAGCTGTATGTACTAAGGCGAGGCGTAGAAGGCGAGGATTGTCACAGGCAGCATGTTATACTGTATAATATTCTATTTCTGCGCCTGTGCCACTGGTGATTCTTTGGTGATAGTTTATATAGGAGTTGATATGGGGATGAAGAGGGTAGAAAAGATATCAGGTATTGCGCAGTAGTAACTGGGTAACTGTAGCATTGTCTATAATTAGGTATACGGTCTCAAGTGAGCGATAATGTATATTACGTGGAACGGCCAAAATTTATGGGACGTATACAGTATATGGACGGGTAAAGCTCATAAACGTTAAATTAGTGTCCCCTATAACGCTCCATGTGTCCGGGGAAGTTAATCCACCCAATCAATCAATAAACGTTACGGATTTGAATGCGAGCGAGATTGAACGAGGCCTAGGCCGAAGCAGACGAATTACATTTAGAAACGTTTTTCAACACGGTGATATTTTTTCTAAATCGTTTTGGTCGAAGTTAGGGCACAGTGACGTGAATATTTTGTGATAGGTGTTTTCTAAATTTAATTGTAATAAAGTTTCGTTTTGGTAGCTAGAATAATAATTGTAAATTATAATATTAATGCTTCAAAACGTCTGCTTCGATAGGTGTGTGAGAATTATTTTGATACTTTATTTTGTGTGTGAAGGTTGGTAATGTTAATTTTGTGGGAAGTTTGGATTTTATAATTTCTTTGAAAGAATTATGATTATTCGTAATTGATAGAATAAATATTCGTTTCGCAGACTTTATATTTTGATGTCACAACATTTTGTTCAAACTGTTTTATATTTTCAATATTGCGAATGAAAGAATCCGTCATAACTTAAGTTAGATACTCGAAGCAGGTGTTGTGTCAATTAATTGTTTTTCTACAGCTTACTTCTTCGCTGTTTCTATTGTTTGGTGTTGTCCAGTGTCTTGAGGTTTCTAATTGATTCTGTTCTTAATCGATTTTCCTTTTCGGTGCGCTTGGGACCGAATGCGGCTTCCGAACCTATGAGTCGGATAGGGGTGCTCGTGACTTTGCGCATTACGAAGCTGTAATAAAGCCACTTCACAATAAATTTTGGTTTATAGTTCATGAATTAATTTAATGGTCATGGAAACAGCTTCTTGACAAGGATCACATTGCGTAGCTGAGACTAGACCAGCTTTACGTGTACATCACTCGTGAGAGGTATTCGGCGAGTCTCAGATATGCCGGGCGAGGATAGTACCCACAACCACCTAGCTCTCACACTTCCCTACACACTCTCTCTCTCTCTCTCTCTCTCTCTCTCTCTCTCTCTCTCTCTCTCTCTCTCTCTCTCCCCATTCCTCATTTCCCCTGTCATTGCTACCATTAAGCACATTGGGTACACGTGTTTAGGTTCTTCCTGTGCAGTCAGCAGCGACGAATAACGGACTGTGGGTGTTGTCTCCTTCTGTTGTTACTTTCTGTGGAAGCGAGGGGGTTCATTCTTGTGCATTAGGTCTAACGTTCTCTAATCCCCTGGTGCTCTCCCGGGTGTAGAAGGAAGGAAAGTGGAAGTTTAACGTCCGCTCCCTCCAGGACGCTAGGACAAACGGGAAATAACCATGCCACAGAACACAGGGCGTAGGGACCTAAATCAACACTGAGCCATCAGAGCAATCATGCTGCAAATGTGGACGGCATAAACACCGAGGGATTCGAACCTGAGTCGTCGGTCAATGTTTTCAATATGCGTCAGGCACTTTCGCTCAGCCTGCTATATGACCAAGGAAGCGGTACCGTGATTCCTCAGTCTACCTGCCTATGTTAGGAAACAAGAAATGGGTCTACGGTATGCAGTTGTACTGAACAAATGGTTCCTTCGCTAACTGACAGCAGGGATGCGGTAACCTGCTCAATCCTTGAACACGGAAATCCGCTATTCGTCAGTTACAAAAGGAAGCGGCACTCTAAATCAAATGCACTGCCGCCTATGCTTAAAAGCGTGTAGAGTTAAAGAAGAAACAGGGCTACAGAATGCCAACAGTAGTTTAGAATGGTTAGCAGGCCGACTGACAGCTGTGTTGTAACATTAGCTCACTCATTAGGTCCCTCGTTCGTGCTTCCTTCACGGCGTCGCTTATCATTAAGCTCTTGTGCTGTGGACAGGTGAAAAGATCCAGAGTATCGAGGAATACAAGTAAGGCCTCCTACAAATGTTCCAGCACAGGCTTCCGATACTCGGTTTACAAAAGGAAACTTGGTGCAGGTCAGAGCTTTGGTGAGATAGGTAGCATACATCTTAACGCACAAATTTCGCAAGTTCGTGAAACTCGGCATACAGGTGAAATTAGGTACGGGTGGGAAATATCGTCAGAAAGGTTGGGAAAGGCTCAAGACATCTAGTATACAATAATACCGTTACGCACAAATTGCGCAACTTCGGATACTCAGTTCACAGGTACAGGTGAAGTAGTTAGAGGTGAGTGAGACACAGCTATGGTTAGACAGGTTAGAGATATAATCTCACTAAATACCTATAGCGTGCATGGTTCGTCGACTCCACTGTTCAGGCTTGATCAGGCAGAATAGAGAAAATCAGGTGTAGGTATAGGTCAGTACCCTGTGTGTGTGCGTGTGTGTGTGTGTGTGAGAGAGAGAAAATAATGAAGCAAAACAAATAGACACACTCTTATAACCAGCGATGCAAGACTATATTATTTCCAAATGGACCAGACCACTTGTCACTATAGTGTTCATGCGACGGGCAGTTAAGCACACACTGACACTGTATTACTTCCAGCGTCGGACGAGAAGAAGCAATACACAAAGGATACTTTTTTAAAACACTAAAACAGACAGAGAAAGCAATTTCAAGCCAACCCACCAACCAGCCAATTAATCCAAACAGACTTAGACTCAGTCCGTTTATTTACGGCAATGATGGGGATGTTAGGCTATGAGCCTCATCTTACAATCTGTCCTTGAAGATTTGAGGCTATGACCCTAATCTTAACAATTTGTCCTTGAAGAATTGAGGCTATAAGCCTTCATTTTTTCGATTTGTCCTTGCCTCACTCACACTCAACGTTCATGCTATATTTAATATAAAAAGAGACTATCCAAATGATTCTATGTCAAAGCAACCAGTCGATGCATTTCCAAACATATTAGCTTGTCAAACGAATCCAGCAAACGAATATCGTTCTGAAAAGGCCAAAAACCAAAATAGTTTCAATGCTTTAGAAGAAGAAGAAGAAGAAGAAGAAGAAGAAGAAGAAGAAGAAGAAGAAGAAGAAGAAGAAGAAGAAGGCCATCAATCTACATTCCAAGATAAGGCTGCTGCGCTCCCTTGTCATCTCCATCTTCCTATACGCTTGCGAAACGTGGACGCTCACAGCAGACATACAACGAAGAATACAAAGCATGGAGATGAGGTGCAACAGAAGACTTCTGGGCATTTCCTATACCCAGCACATCACCAACGACGAAGTCCGACAGACCATCACACAAGCCATTGGACAACACGATGACCTGCCCACAGTGGTGAAAAAACGGAAACTCCGATGATATGGCCAGGTCACCAGATCATTAGGTCTTGCAAAGACCATCCTGCAAGGCACAGTGCAAGGAGGTAGAAGAAGAGGGAGACCGAAATAGAGGTGGGAGGACAACATTCGAGAATGGACTGATTTGACACTAAACGAAACCATCAGGGTTGCTGAGGACAGGGGAAGATGGAGTACGCTGGTTAAACGATCATCTGGGGTGCCCCTACGACCTCCGAGTTGCGGGATAGGATAGGATACGGATAGGATAGGAGATACGGCAGTATTATGTCATTGCAACGATTTAAGGGCGTTAAAAGTGGAGTTGCAACACATAGTCTACACTTCATTTGTAAACAAGCCTAATAATAATGATGATGATGATGATGATGATGATGATGATGATGATGATGATGATGATGATGATGATGATGATGATGATATTGATGATGATGATCATGATGATAAGTTTTTTTAAGCGCTACTATACACGCCTGTTCCTAAACCTCTAATCAGGCTCAAAGCGCAGCGATCTGTACCAACATACACGCACATGTGTTTCACACACTCTCACATGCACAACAAACTGGCATTTTGACTCAAACATGAGGTGTAAAAAAGCAGGGAGATCGCTGCTAGAGGATGGAAAAGAAGTCCGTATTACAAGGACGGAACGAAAATCATAACTGTTCTTGGAATTTTAGTTGGACGGCATCCGATACCAGTATAGAAGGGAAGGAGGAAGCCGGAGTACCTGGAGAGAACCCTCGATGACCCGCCTACGAAAACTGTCGTGTCCCTAAGTTACATAAAGTTCGCCCCATAAAGGGATTCGAATCCGCAACTTTCGGCATAGGAGACCGATGCCAAACCGTCTGCGGAAGCAATCCTACACACAGGGCCTCTTCTAGCATGCAAAAGGCATAATGTTTTAAACTTTTAACGACGGCATCCACTAACAGTTTTACAAACAAAACGGTCTCCTGGCAAAAAATTGTTTACAGAACAGCAGTTAAGAAACACACAAACTTTTATCTACTCCCCTCCCCACCCGCCTCTTTAAAAAAAATAACAACATGCACTGAATTTGTAAGCAAGGTTTAAATGTACAGACCAGCAAGATTAGCATTTTTTTTAAAAACGATACTTGCTGACATTAACGCCCTCAATTTATTCTTTCAGAAAAAGGAGTCCCCCAGGTAATCTCGCACGTGTTATATTTTTTTTTAATTTTAAATAGCAGCAATTGCAAACGACAACATGAAGTGGCCCCGCCACTGCGTGAGCGAGCTCAGATAATATAAGCTGTAACACATAGGTCAATTCAAGTCAAGTCAAGACATCTTTATTCCACCAGACAAGGCAAATGTTTGGCGTATCACAGGGGTGGCCTAGCAGCTCAGTGGGTTGGTTTTCTATGCCGCAGGTGTGCGGGTTCCAAACCCCGCAGAGGACGAACACACGTGACCTGGATACTAGACTTTTCAGTGCACCGCGCGCTTTCTCCGGGTACTCCGGTTTCCCCCTTTTCTTCGATTGGAGGCCGTTTGTTTGAAAACGTCAACATAAAAATTCCGATTTCCTTTCCGTCTTCTAACAGCGACTTTTGTTTTTACACCGCATGTTTGAGTGATGACTGTGTTGTTTGTTGTGTATGTTGTGGGCATGTTTGAGTGATGACTGTGTTGTTTGTTGTGTATGTTGTGGGCATGCTTGAGTGATGACTGTGTTGTTTGTTGTGTATGTTGTGGGCATGCTTGAGTGATGACTGTGTTGTTTGTTGTGTATGTTGTGGGCATGTTTGAGTGATGACTGTGTTGTTTGTTGTGTATGTTGTGGGCATGTTTGAGTGATGACTGTGTTGTTTGTTGTGTATGTTGTGGGCATGTTTGAGTGATGACTGTGTTGTTTGTTGTGTATGTTGTGGGCATGTTTGAGTGATGACTGTGTTGTTTGTTGTGTATGTTGTGGGCATGTTTGAGTGATGACTGTGTTGTTTGTTGTGTATGTTGTGGGCATGTTTGAGTGATGAATGTGTTGTTTGTTGTGTATGTTGTGGGCATGCTTGAGTGATGACTGTGTTGTTTGTTGTGTATGTTGTGGGCATGTTTGAGTGATGACTGTGTGGTTTGTTGTGTATGTTGTGGGCATGTTTGAGTGATGAATGTGTTGTTTGTTGTGTATGTTGTGGGCATGTTTGAGTGATGAATGTGTTGTTTGTTGTGTATGTTGTGGGCGTGTGTATTGGATACAGATCGCGCTTTGAGTCTGAATTAGGAATGAGGCATGTATAGCATTCATTACTACTACTACTACTACTACTACTACTACTACTACTACTACTACTACTACTACTACTACTACTACTACTACTACTACTACTACTACTACTACTACCACCACCACAGACCCTTTGCCGGGGAACGGGCAATTACGAAATGCTCTCATCATTGCGAGATGAAATTGATCATAAACAAGTGCTGGACTCTAACGGGTGCAGGTTCCCTCGCGTGCTGTCTCTTTCTCTTTCTCTCTCTCTCTCGAACACACACACACACACGCACACACACACACACACACACACACTCTCACAGACACACACACTTACCCTGTATTTCAGACCTTAAAGAAGGACAAAAAGGGAGAAAAAGGAGGGAGAGGAGGAGGATTATGAAGATACTAATCCCGGATTTTAAAAATACTGACGCGCATGTCCTAGGCGGGTGAGCGCTAGTTACATAATCTATACGACGAATGAGGCGTTAGACGATAATTATGCCTAACAATGCACGCTGGCACATCGACCGGCTTGATTTAGAATCTGTATCAATCAGTGCCTAGAGTACCAGCTCTAGACATGGAAATCCCTCCTGTAGTTTTGGACAAAATAGGATTAGAAAAAAACAACAACCAACACAACAAATTATGACGTCACCATGATGCAGTCACCCGATATGCATTTTTTTTGTCATCTGGTAGAGTTCACTATTTTGTAATTAAACACCAAGTTCCAAAGAAATCCGTCCAATAGTTTCAAAGAAAAGTGCGCAAAATAAGTAACTAAATGAAAATTGTAATATTACGTCATCGTGATGACATCATTCCATAAACATACGTTTTGACTAACGCTCAACGCATCTGTCCACTCTACAATACAAAGTTGAAAGGAACGATTGTTTTAAACGTGACGTCGTGATGATTACGTCACCTCATTTGCACGAGTTTGGTTTTACTTTGGAGACATAGGTAAAGTTTAAATATACCAACCTTGAACCAAATCTCTCCAGTAGTTTGGGAGAAAATAGGAGTAGAAAAAAATACAAAAACAAATTGTGACACCACCGTGACATCATACGATGACGTCACTCAATATACCATTGTTTCGTTTAAGGCTCAAGGCATCTGTTTACTCTAAAAAGGAAGTTTGTTTTTTAAATTAAAAATATTTCTAAAATTTCCTTTTAAAATTACGTGATGAATACGTCACTCGAATTACTTCAGTTTGGTTTTACCTGGGAGGCTAGGCACAGGTAAAGTCTAAGTACATACCAACCGTGAATCAAATCCCTCCAGTAGTATAAAAGTAAATAGGATTAGATAGATTAGAAAAGAAATAAATAATGAGGCCGTCACCCAACATGCATACTTTTGGTCATCTGGTAGGGCTCACAATTTCCTAACTAAATACCAAGTTTGAAAGAAATTCGTCTATTAGATTAAAAGAAAAGTGCCCAAATATCATCTCCGGACGGACGCCAAAACGCTGGACGGACGCAGGACACTGGAAGCCGGACGCAGGGACAAAACCAAAAACAATAGTTCCCGGAGCTTTACAATAAACCTATCCTATCCTATCCTATCCTATCCTATCCTGTCCTGTAACTCGAAAGTAGTTGGGGCACCACAGATGACCGTTTAACCAGCGTACTCAATCGTTCTCTTTCCTCAGCAACCCTCATGGCTTGTGGGTTCGGGCAGTGAATATCATATACCCAACGTTTCCAGGCGTGTGGTAAGAGGCGACTAACAGGAGTGATGTCAGCACGTCATCACTGGGCAAAAGTCTTCTACACAGAAGTCACAGACAAGGACGGAGGAACCTCACGTTACTATAGGTTCAACGACCACGTGCTCGGGGCCAAGGTGAGCCACACTGTACTCGTGGATTTCGGCTGTGGCCAACAGCCTGGCCTGGAGAGGATTGCGCCCCGCAGGTCTTTCTTGCCCAAGACATGATGAAAAGAACAATAATCTATCATATCCTATCCCTTAACTCAGAGGTCGTTGGGGCACCACAGATTATCTTTTAACCAGCGTACTCCATCTGTCTCTGTTCTCAGCAACCCTCATGGCTTCGTTCAGTATCAAACCAGTCCATTCTCGAATGTTGTCCTCCCACCTCTTTTTCGGTCTCCCTCTTCTTCTGCCTCCTTGCACCGTGCCTTGCAGAATGGTATTTCCAACAATGGCTTGTGTGATGGTCTGTCGAATTTCGTTGTTGGAGATGTGCTGGGTATGGGAAATGCCCAGAAGTCTTCTGTAGTACCTCATCTCCATGTTTTGTATTATTCGTTGTAGGTCTGCTGTGAGGGTCCATGTTTTGCAAGCGTATAGGAAGACGGAGACTGGAATGTAGACTGATGGTATTGTCTTTCTAAATGGGCTTCAACCTTGCCAGGGCAGCAGCTGTTTGTGCGATCCTGGAGAGAACTTCTTGTCGGGACCCATTGTCTGATACAATGGCTCCTAACCATTTCAAAAAAAGAATAATAAACCTACTTATAAATTTAAAGAAACAACGTTAACGGGTATTATAGGGAATTACATTACAACCATCTGTAAACCAAAAAACCACTGGGATACTTGTCAAGTTTTGATGATAAATCGTCAGCTGGTGTTTTTGTTTTCAACATAAGAAGAAATTAACCTTTTAGTGGCATCAGAAACGTAAACCGAACTGCAGCCAAGCTGATTTTAAACATATCGCTCTGACATTTCAATGTTCACGCCAAGTTAAAGAAATGCAGTTGGAAGACATTATCTTAAGTGGCATCAACAACAGAGCCCGAATTTGCAGCAAAGTTTCAACAAATAAATAAAGGTTAGATAACCACACGATATATTCTTCTGAATATCACGTTATTTAAGGGAAGGCGCTTGGCACAAGAAGAAGAAGAAGAAGAAGAAGAAGAAGAAGAAGAAGAAAGAAAGAAAGAAAGAAAGAAAGAAAGACAAAAAGAAAGAAGAAAGAAATAGGGAGAAAAGAAGAAGAAGAAGAAGAAGAAGAAGAAGAAGAAGAAGAAGAAGAAGAAGAAGAAGAAGAAGAAGAAGAAGAAGTAGAAGAAGAAGAAGTAAGAAAGAAAGACAGAAAGAAAGAAAGAAAGAAAGAAAGAAAGAAACAAAGAAAGAAAGAAAGAAAGAAAGAAAGAAAGAAAGAAAGAAGGAGTAAAAAAGAAGAAGGAGTAACCAAAAAAGCGGGAGAGAGAGAGAGAGAGAGAGAGAGAGAGAGAGAGAGAGAGAGAAAGAGAGGGAGGGGGGGGGAGTAGTGTAAAAAATTTAAAGAAAGACAGACAGCAGACAGAAAAAAAAGAAGAAAGAAAGAGGCGGACGACAACGACGACGACCACCACGATGATGATGATGAAGACGATGAGAATGATGATGATGATGAGTGTGATGGTGGTGGTGGTGATGATGATCATAATGAAGAACAAGAACAATAATAAGCACAAGAAGAAATAAAGACAGACAATAACAAACAACAGAAGAAGAAGAAGAAGAAGAAGAAGAAGAAGAAGAAGAAGAAGAAGAAGAAGAAGAAGAAGACAGATCAGTAACCATGTTTCACAATCGTTTTCCGGAAATTGCAGACTGGATTATCTCTTTTACAAGCAGCATGCAAACAACATGTCATGCTATGCCAAAGCTCAGCATCTAAATCTGAATCGGAATCTGATCTGAATTTGAATATCTCCAACACCCTTCCTCGCCCACCTCTCTCCAGCTTTAAATGACCACTGTTTCTGTTATTCTCATTTGTTCTTTCTCGTTCCTAGTCTGTTCTATCAATCTACTATCTTCTTCGTTAGACCAGTCACCTACCTTTTTCTTGAAAACTCTCCCAAAACCTCTCATTTGTGTATAGGGTCTGTTGGCTCAGCTTGGGGATATTGTATGCTTTCTGCCAAATGGTGACTGGGGCTTTCTATAACATTATTATTTCGCAATGTAGGCATTTTATATGTATTTAATGTTTTGTTAATATCTTATAATGATGTTAATTTTAGTTTTTTTGTAAAACGGGGCTTTGATAAATTAGAGTACAGCCTCAGCGTCCCTTGTGTGGGATGCTTTTATTTTAAAATGACTGGCTGGTGGAGTGCCTTCAGTGTCTACTCTTAGGGTTGGTTGTTTAGATTAACGTCCCCGGAGACTTTCGCATATATGGGACTTTATGACTCTTAGGGTTGTTTCAGCAGATCCTTTATACGTGTAGCCGAGCGGAGTATTTGGCTCCCGTCCCTCGGCCACGACCTTGCGAACATTGCTCCACCCGAGCTGTTATTTTCATTTTGTCCCTCAAAAGAAGGACATAAAAATAAAAATATTTGCCCTGCAGGGCGGTGAAGCGCCACCGACC
Source organism: Oncomelania hupensis (assembly GCA_036898135.1). Taxonomy (NCBI): domain Eukaryota; kingdom Metazoa; phylum Mollusca; class Gastropoda; order Littorinimorpha; family Pomatiopsidae; genus Oncomelania; species Oncomelania hupensis. Next base: position 49,016,581 of record CM072516.1, on the reverse strand, counting down.
TGCATAAAATGCCTGCCGACAATGTGGTCCCGCTCGCCACCAGACGCAGCAGGCGAATGGTCAGCCGGGGAGAACAAATGTCGTGTCGCCTTGTCCTGCGTACCCAAGGGCATACCCAAAGGATTCTGCAAAGCAGTAGCCACCCAAGGCTAGACTAACCAAGAAAGTCAAGGTAGACAATTTCTCTCCCAAGTCTCAACCAGTCGCCTCCCTTTCCGCTACATACGGATCAAGGGTGGGTCCTCTTTCAACCAAGATGTGCTCGAGCTCCTGATTCGGCTCTTTGCAGTTCGCGGGACCATATAAACAATGACTAACTAACTAAAAATCTCTCCAGTGTCCACTCCCTTTCCCCCTTAATCAGTCCCCTCCTGTTCTGTTGCCTTGAACTGTCAGGCAACAAACAATAGCAACTGCTCTAATGGAAACGCATGCCAGTCGAAGTGGCATGGTGTAATCTTTGAGGCTTCGCAGCAATCCAACACACAGCATGGCTGTGAAGGAGGAAATATTCTTCGCTGTGAAATATGCCGGTACGCAGCGCTGCCAATAGCATTTCAAGGACGCATGGCTGGTTCCGCCGAGACAAAATGCCTTTTTAAAAATAGAAACAGAATTTTAGTGATAACACATTTTTCATGGACAGGTCATAGAAGACTATATATAGTTCCAAGTAGAACATTCCACATAGAATACTGACGCGATTACTGAAATACTTTTTGACTTGCAGATTGTCCTATGTTAGCGGGCTTTTATCGATGCTTTACCGCGGCATTTTATGCCACTTAATTTCCTACAAGAACTTCCTGCTTTTTTACCTATAAATTGAGGGGCCGGGTAGCTCAGTTGGTAAGAGCGTCTTGCTAGTAACCGAAAGGTTGCTGGTTCGAATCCCGGATTGGTCAACGTGTGATCATATTATTTTCCCCTTTACCAACAACTGGCCCGCTGGTGTCAGTATAAATCGGTCCAGTAGTCACCTATATGCGAAAGTGTCGTGTGACTATAATCTACAAACAACAAGAAGTCGAGTTTGAGACGAGGAGCAGTAACCAGCTACACAGTTAGCAGTAAAAGCTCTCCACTCATAGACCAGGAAGCAGGACTTGTGAATCTTAGAATTCAATCAAGTGGCCACGGGCCTGACTTTGTCAAACAGGTAAATGAACATACTTCTGTTTCATCGTGATATATTTATAGTATTGTTGAAAGTATGTTTGTGGAATTTGCTATGCATAGATTTGAAATGTTAATCCGAATTTGCCTTACCACGTGGAGAAGCCGAACACGTGTTAAGCACGACCGGTTTGGACGCCATGTTGTATACCTGACGGAACCACTGTTGTTGAACCTATATGTATGTTTGCAGACCAGCGGCTGTACCAGTGAATGTTTATGATATTATTAATTCTGTATGTGTATAGTTAGCCACCATTTATATTTATGTATGTATAGGAAATTAGAGTTGAGATTCCAGTGGACCACGGACGTAGCAGAATGTTCGTCGCTTATGTATAGAGATGTGGAGCTATCACTGAGGGCTACTTTGGCTTTCAGTGAGACGCTCTGCACAGACCTATTACTCATGGTTGTGCAGAATTTCGTCTCTTATGTTATAGACGAGCAGGCGAGATATACCGTGCGCCCAACTCCACAGAAAAGTCGAGTTGGCTGTTTAGCCTCTACAGCACAGGACTGAGAGAGCAACCCTGGAAAACACTCTCCTAGACAACACAGCGTGTCAAGGAACCAAACTACACGACGACCCAGCGTATACCAGAAGCTATCTCAACGAGGGGCTTCAACTCGCTACACTGAAGTTAAGTGCATAGGAAAAAGTGCACTAAAACTGATAGCAAAAGGACCACAGTAGTCCACTCTTCAGAAACTATAGTAAACAGGACCACAGTAGTCCAATCTTCATGAACGCTAGTAGCCAGTGCCCTAGGATGAGAAAATAGCTGCTTAAGCTATCAGCGATCGAATCATTTGCATTGACTTATGACTTTTTAAGGTAGATTAGTACATCGAAAATCTTGTATAGAGTAGAAGAAATAAATGTGTGATTTTAATTGTTATCAAGTGGCTGGACTACATATGATTCATAGCCGTGTGAAAGCTAGTGTGACAGTGATCTTTTACCATTTTTCTATCTATCTCTGTACCCCAGCCTTAACACAGACCGAGCTAAATAAATAAATGTATTAAAGTAATTCACCGGGTGACTAACTAGCAGTTCCCGTAGAATAAGCGTGAGGGTTACAGCATTCCATTGTGCAGAGCCCAGCAACAACTAAACCCCACGTTACAAAAACATAATCGTCATGGGCAATGAGTTGGTATATGCAAGCATAGACCTCTTTGACACCCTTACTTCACGTGCAAAACTCACCCAAATGCGGCATAATTTTACAGAATGCAGCAGAATTTCACCCGATAGCTACTGTATACGCATTGGGACACATTTTTTGTGACGAGACCTATCTTGTATGCTACAAAGTCTCGAAATGTATCTTTTTTTAAAGTAGAAGCACACATTTCCTGGTCACTTTATAGATAGAAATGTAAGTGTTACGTTTGAGACGCGCACGATAGATCCGATCGTTTTGTTTTGCAAATCATGCGATGACAGAGTATATTTACCTGTGGTTTGATTTTGCGTTGTTGTTGGAGAAAACTTTGTATAGTGTTGATAATTTTCGTTGGTCGATATTGTTTGAGAATTTTCTTGTTTGCTATCGATCGATGCATGTAGAAAAATCTAGTGGTAGCTAAGAGATTCTTCTAACCTAAATAAAGTTATATGACGTAAGACCGGTGACGAATTTTGTTCGGGTTGGCTGATATTGCGTCACGCTGGAATGTTCGAACATTCTCTCGATTATAGAGGAACTATATAGGTGATGCATTGTGTCTGCGAGGAGAGTGAAGGAAAGCGATTGAGCGATCTTGAATGCAGTTGTTGATGTAATAATAATAACAATAACAACTGTTTATTTATATACCACAACATTACATATGATAAAAACACGCACTCGCTGTGGTTGTGTAAACTGAATAAAGTTGGAAACCTTCATTCGACGACTCCTGCCTTGTTGCTGAGTGAACAGGTTGCGTGGATAAACGAATCTGAGTTACACTTATCAGGAGTCAAGCATCGGGGCTGAATAAACTACTGATAAAAAAACAACAACAGTGTAACAGTAAGTTTTGTGGGCAATTCAAAGAAACATACATTTTCTGGACCCAGAAACATAAATTTCATGGGCATTTTATATATAGAAACATAAATTTCCTGGGCATTTCATAGATAGAAACATAACTCTTCTATTCACAGAAGCATACTTTTCCTGACCACTTTATAGATAAACATACATTTTCTGTACACTTAAATTTCATGGAAAAATAAATATTTGACGTAAAAAAATGACTCAATTTCACGTGAAGAATACTACACACTCGCTGCGAATAATTTTCACGATGTCTATCTTCTATACTACAAAGTCTTAGAACTTACCTTACAGAAATAAAACCACAAAATGTCGTGGAAACAATATTTTGACCTAAAACGCGGACCCAAATGCGGTATATTAGATTTGTATGGAATGCAACAGAATTTATCGTCAAATTTATTGTACACTTACCGCCACTCAATTTCACAAAGTATGTCTTGTATACGACCGATACTCCCAACTTCTCTGCATAATGTAGACGAACGGTGGTTAGCTATGGAACATGAAGGGTTAAGTGTGGACCTGAAAGTGTTTACGTAGCGAAAATAGAATCTATGTCCGGCTAGTAGGCTCTCTATTTGAGAGATAACACGGAGGAAGAGCGAAGAAGAGGAGGGAAGTAGGACGAGAAGAAAAGAAAGAGGAAGGGAGATGACAAGAAAGGAGAAAGAGGAGGAAAGAGAAGAAAGTGGAGGGAAAAAAAGGAGAATGCGGAGATCAGAAGGAGAAAAAGAAGAAGGAAAAGGAGATTAAAAAAAAGGAGAGAATGGGAAGGGAAGAAGGAGAAACAGACGGGAAAAGAAGGACAAAGAGAAGGAAAAAGGAGGGAAAGGATGAAAGAAGGAGAAAGAGAAGGAGAAAAGGAGAAAAAGATATGGAGGGGGGGGGGAGAGAATAATTAAAAAGATAACAGAAGGAAGAATCGAAGGAAAAAAAAACAGGAAAGGAAGAGAAGAGAGAAGGAGAAAAAGAGTTGAACACGACAAAGAGAGGAGAAGGAGGACAAAAATAACAAAAGAAGAAGAGAAGAAAGAAAGCACAAAGGAAGGAGGAAGATAGAATAACATATTTAATTAAAGATGGATGAAAAGAGCGAAAGAAAGAGCGATGAAAGAAAGGAAGAAAGAACGAAAAGGAAAGAACAATCTCCACTATCAAAGCATAACAATGATAATAAGACAACATGCAAATTAGGTTAGAATTAAAAAATAATATTCAGGTGTTAATTGTTTGTGAGCAAATGCACGTGCGTGCACGCGATATTCGCACACTAAAGTGCACGAGCACACAAAAAAATCGCACACCTAGAGTCAAAAATAGACATTTTCCAAATTTGCTGACGAAGACCGAAATAAAACAAGTTCTTTAAAAAAATCTAGATTGCTATATTGACTGATTTATCGTGAAACATTTGGAAGGAGGTTTTGCTTTCTGTCAGGCATTACCGACGATACATAAAGACATTTCCTAACATAAATATTCGGAAGAAAAAAAAATCCCTTTAGAACCGCTTTAAACAAAAACATCAGCCTCCTTGTGCCAAGACCCCAACATTTCAGGCGCGCACGAACGCACACCAGGGTCATAAATAAAGGCAATTCTTGCATCAATATCGATAAAAAAAAAAACATTCCACAAATGGCTCTGAGCAAGGAAATCCATCTCGTTAACCTACTTAAGTTCAGAAAAGACCGACAATTTGAAGCGCGTAAAGGACTTAAAGGTTCTTGGAGAAGTACGAACCTTTTCTCTTCGAGGTTCTCAGATCCCGAATCAAGATTCACGAACCTTCTGGACACAAAAAAAAAAAAATCAGGAATCCGTACCCAATTATGGGATCTGAGAACCATCCAATTAAGACGGGCCTTAAGAAAGCAAGCAACCACTGTAAATATATGTACACTTTCTATTATAAAGATCGGGCCAAGTCAACGAAACACTATAACTGAGTACCGTGAGTCATCAAAGTCGTACCGGTATTACCGAGGTACTTTTAGGTCGGATCGGTATTTCGTACCGGTATACCGCGATTTTAAGTGTTAAAATCAAATGGGATATGGCACTGACAGTAGTGACCGACGCAAAAGAAAGATTGTCATACACTTCAAAAGAGTTTATAGAAATCAGAAACAAAATACACAAAAAAACACCAAGAAAAATATAAAATCATAGACTTTCGGGCTACGCCCTTCTTCAGTGAATAAAAATAAATAAATTAAAAAAATAAATAAAGCGTTTGAAAGAACCACATTTCCATAGAAACTGAAGCTTTATTTTTGCTTTAACACCTTCAAAACAAATTATGATAAATCACTGTTTAGAACATCAGCCAACTTTAAACCACAAAATCAAAATAAAACAAAAACATTCAACGGGAAAGGTCTTTAAGATCTTTAAGAGATCAGAAGGATTGGCGACTGGTACCATGCTCAAACACGTGGATAAGCTGCGGTTCCTATAAGTTCTTCTTCAAGGACAGCTGCTAATCCACGTGTTTGGGCTTTAGGCTCGCTCTCTGGGCGGACGGGATGTCGCCCACTGTCGCGTTATGTGTTGTTGAGATTTCCCAGTAAACCGGATCTTGGACACACGCACCGGTATACCGGACCTTGGACACCCGCACCGGTATACCGTACCGTCGCGTTGCCAAACCTGAATACAGTTACGTATCGGTAAAACCTCCAGCCATACGAAAACCACCGTAGGGGGTTGGGTAGGCAGAAGAGAGAGAGAGAAAGACAAAGAGATTTAACAGACATACTAATCTAAACTCCTAATTTTTCAGAAGATCCAAGACAAAACAGAAGGAGAAAAAGAAGGATGTACAGGAAGACAAAAATGAGAAAGAAGGGACGGAGTACCAGCCCAGAAGAAGAAGATGAAAAAGAAAAAGACATTTGTTAAGCTCGAAAGAAATTAACATTAAAAAAAGAAAAGAAAAGAACAAAGAGAAATGAAAGAAAGAAACAACAGAAATAAAGAAAGACAACATAAAAAAAGAAAGAAAGAAAAGAAAATAGTCCATTGATTGTCACATTACCTCTTCTCCACAGGTGTAGGTGGGACGTTCTCTGGAAAGGTCAGCTGGTCCAAAGTCACGATCTTCTCCGTATACTCCTTGTAATACTCCTCCCCAGCACTCCCAGCATAATACTCCTCGTTACTGCGGTACTCCCTCACAGACGCACCAGAAGACGACGACTTTCTGTTGTCGAAACTGTCGTCGTCAGCGGAGAACCTCAACTCTCTTTTAACACGCGGGCTACCTCGACTACCTTCTCCGGATTGCCGAGGCGCTCCTGTCGGCGTGCCGTATTGCCGGGGCCCGCTGCCGTATAGGCGAGGGCTGCCATAGCCGGGGTGAGGTCTTCCGTAGTCCGCCTTTCTGCCATAGCCTTGGTACCCTCGTCTCTCATCCTCTTCTTTTTGATCGTCGTCGTCGTCGTCGTCGTCGTGGACTTCTTGGAAGACCCTGACGCTAGTGGAGTCGCTGATGCGAACTCTTTTCTTGCCGCCGGGGGACACTAACCCAGGGAATAGACTGGAGGGGGACGTAGGACCACGAGGCGCTCCTTCTCCTCCTCCTTCCGCCACAAGCACCGTCAGCGGCGAGTCTGCATGTTTCTTGGCTTCAGCATGTCCTGTAGGGTTTTGCACCTCTCTCTGTCTTACTGCAGCATCTGCATCAACTCTTCCCGATGTTGCTCCTCTCTCTGCCGTACTCCGATCTCGCAGCAACCCCTTATTATCACTGTCGACCACTGACGGCGAGTGCTCTGACAGGTCCATGCATACTGGGTGGTCGGAATCGCTTTGCAGAATGAGCTCTTCCATCTCAGGGGTGTAGAACCTGTCCTTCTCCGCCGGATCGCTGGGGAACTCCAACACTGCCGCAGAGAACGACTCTGCCTGTTGCTGTGGTGAATATTCCACGTATTCTCTTGCGTTGAACCGCTCGGGCAAGTCTGAACTGACCGGGGGCGCGGAATTCAAGGTCAAGGACTCGCGAAGGACGTCAGGAAGCTCTTCGTGGCACTCCTGCATCAGGCTGGATGACGTCAGACCATAATCGTGAAGGGACTGCCCACCATACTCGTTGGCTGACTTCATACTATAGTCGAGAGCTGACGTCACACCGTAGTCAGCTGACGTCATGGGACTGTCACTGAACTCGAGGTGGTTTGATCGAAACGGTTGAAACCCTTCCACGCCCGAGGGAGAGACAACTCCGCCTTTCTTTCCGGCGTGTTTGACGCTTCCCGTGTCAGAATATTGGATGGTGGAGACCGTGTTGAATTTCTGTCCTTTGTCGCTGATGTCTGTTTGACCGGCATCACCGATGTACTGGGAAACGTCACCCGAGTTCTTGTGCAAATAGGGAACACTCTGCAACACTTCTTTGCCCAACGAATCATCGATGACAGGAGGAGGAGACGAGGAGGAATACTTGTCCTCAGTGACGTGTCGGGTGTGGGGAAAGCACTCGGTGGATAGGGCTGAAGTGTCGGTAGGGTAGGTCTGGCTGGACCAAGCCGTGTCCGGATACACTGCCGACGACTCGGGAAGAGCGGAGGAAGGCAGAGGAGGAGGGGGAGCAGGAGGAAAAGGAAGACCAGCCGGAGGAGAGGGGGAGGGTTCCTCTATGGACGATTCTCTGAGATAAACTGGGGGTACTGTTCTACGGTGTTCTCGTCGTACTGGATAAAATAAGGAGGGGATCGCCGGCCTGGCGGAGGGACCGGGCGAAATTTGTTTTCCGAGGGTAACGAAAAGTCCATGCTTTTGGGCACAGGAAAGTCCACGTCCGTGGCGAGGGAGTAGTCCGCCATGGCCTTGACCTTCACTCTTTCTCGATTTGGAGGCCCGTTCAGTGCCATGTCAACTCAGAGGTTTCAAAGTTCACCATCAGTAACGTTTTCTGCTTAGGTTTGTTTATCATGTGAGCATCACTCAGCTCCAAGTCTCAATGTACAAAACGTTCAGCGGTATTCCTATTGGGGGTTCAAGTCCGTTTTTCAGAAGTGCACGAATACTTGGTAAATATGAAATCGAAATGTTACTTCGTCTGGAAATGGAGCTTTCTTACCAAGGTAAAAAGCACTGAAAATGTAAAACACGGCCAACTGGTAAGCAAGAGACACAAAAATGTGGGTACAACACAGCTAGTCGGTGTCTCTCGCCTCAAGAGATGGCTCTGAAGTTTGTTGATAGCAAGCATCATTATTAGATGTTACCATCCGTGGAAAGATTGAATGATAGAAAAGATATATCCAGTATTCCCATTAGGCCAAAAAAAAGTCTGTTTACGGTATCCCGACCGACCTTAATTTTGGGGCCCGACCTTAAACTTTTTGTGAGATCGTCTAGAAAAAAAAAACAAAGAAAAAAAGCAAAAAAACACATAGCACCCAAAGTGGACAAGATTTTTAAAAAGAAAAAAAGAAAAGAAGAAGCCGACCTATCGACCCTAATTTTTCCTAATTTTTCCTATGTTACTGTAAACAGACATATTTTTTGTGCCTTGTCTGCTGCCACTGGTTTGAATTTGTTGGCTAAGCAAAACATCGCGTATAAAGTTTAACTTCCGTAGTGAGTACGACTCACGTTTTGCTGGAATTTAAACACAAAGTTACACTTGTTTTTCCAGTCACAAATTTACATTGGTTTTCACATTGTATGGAATCACTTCTTCTTCTTCTTCGTAAAACTGTGGATACCCCGATTTCGAGGAAATAATTCCACAAAGGGAATGATTCCACAAACGACAATATCCTAATAACGTACGAAACATATTTTAATGTCAAGATTTCGTTTCTTAGTCCACTAAAATCGAAATTTATGAAACCCACACCTCCATCTTCGGCAAAAATCAGTTGTTGACCTAGAAGTGTGAAGAGCGCTTTTTCTCCTTCCTTGTTTATTTTGTATTTATGTATTTTTATTTTATTTTATTTTATTTTATGTTTTTTTTTTTTTTTTTTTTTTGGGGGGGGGGGAAGGGATACTCTTTTTTTTTAAATCAATAGTTCGAATACAATTCTCCCTATTTTTATGTTAGCTTCAAGTTGTCCAACTTGTGTTTTCTCAAGTCACCAAAAATGTTTAGGTTAGAGGGGCAGACTAAGCCCCCAGTGTAAAACTGAAAATAACACACTAAATCACACACTAAATCTTCTTCAATATGAACTGTAGGAGCACTACACTTTGGTCCAGCGCTGCAAAACAATCCTATTTTTCCACTCCAGGCTTGAAAAAATCTTCTAAGACTGTAAGCTATACCAATGGTACACAATAAGGCTGTATTGATTATTGACGGAAATGGAAACTGTGCGCTTGCAAAAGGCTCCAGAGCATCAAAAATTCCACGACAAAGAAGAGGGATAGCCCTTTTCACACGGAAACGATTTTACGTTTTCGCATGCCGGAAAATCAATAATAACTACATGTCTTTGAGGCCATGTTAACTGACAGAGAAAACCAGAAAATAATCGGTAGTTAGAAGGGGGTGGGTGGTGGGGAGTAGGGTTGGAGAATATTACATTATACATAAACATATATTTCTGCCTTGTCCAGGACCATCGTTTCTTCTCAAACTTTACTAACTTTCAGTGCCTTGAGCAGTTCTTGAGCTGGAAAAGCGCTATTTAAGAAATAATCACATTTACTGTAATATTTCCCAAGCATCCTTCAGATAAATCCTCCTTGTATTTGTATTCGTTTGTGAATTGTTGGTGCAATCGTGCGATCTGTTCTGTTAAATTTATATAAAGCGCAAAATCCTATATCTATCACTTAGTTTTCTTCGTAGGAGAGAAGGTAGCCCCGGATCTCTCTCTCTCTCTCTCTCTCTCTCTCTCTCTCTCTCTCTCTCTCTCTCTCTCTCTCTCTCTCTCTCTCTCTCTTTCTCTCGCTTTCAAAACTTCGAAACCAAACGTGATCGTGGTTTCACTGCTCAAAGGGCCTGTATCTCAGTGACCACAAACACTTGCAACACGTTTGCCCTTGGGCACAAGCACGAACTGTTTAGACCTTTAGTTCAAACCGGCTTGCCCACAGCAGAAAGTCCCTCTTATACTACTATTGCATATTATTTTTACTGCAAGTTTTGGTGAATAAATGTGTATTAGCTTGATATGACTTGCCTTGACTATCCCCCTCTCCTCCCCCCCCACACACTCCACCCTACCCTACCTCCCAGGGAGAGAGAAAGGCTACTACAGTTAGTATAGGTCTGATCAATCTTTGACTTGACCCTGATCGTTGATGTAGATCCCGTAAAAATAAGCTTTAGGGTCAAGATGGGTCAAGATTAGGGTGGTGGTTACAGGGGGTGACAGAGAGAGAAGAGAGAGAGAGAGAGAGAGAGAGAGAGAGAGAGAGAGAGAGAGAGAGAGAGAGAGAGAGAGAGAGAGAGAGAGACCTAATCTATCTCTCTGTAACTTACACACGTCAGAACCGAATTTTATTGCTTTCACTGTGCCAATCCTTGAACTAAGCATGGTGGGCATTAGTATTGCACGAGAGAGAGAGAGAGAGAGAGAGAGAGAGAGAGAGAGAGAGAGAGGGGGGGGGGGGGGAAGAGCAGGTGTTGGATGAGGGGGAGGATGCAAGGGGCAGATGAGGAAAAAGGCTCAACTCAGAAGCCACGGTAGAGTAAGATAATGAAATAAGGTCAAGGCCTCTAGACGGAACATACCTTACAAGTAAACAAATTATTCTATAAACATTCAAACAGGACAGATAAGTCATACCTGTTGGCGCGTACTCTCCGACCACGCGTTTTTAGCGCAATACATGTAAAGAGAATCTCCTTCTACCTTTTGACACGACTTCATCACACAAGGAGGTATGCCCTAAGTTTGTTAGTGGGGGTGTGAGGAACGGTGGAAGAGAACGGGGGGAGGGAAGGGGGGGAAGATGAGGAGGGGGCAGTGCTTTGGGGTTGGCTTGGGGATAGCGTAGAATCAGATGTTTGCGGGTGAGGAAAGAAAAGGGAACGGGGGGGGGGGGGGGGTGGCCTTGAAGGGAGAACGGCTGCGATAAGTACAATACCTACCAAATCAATAGTACAAATCACTGCCGTTCACCCAGACTCGTACAAACCACTAACCCTAGTCCGCTGAAGTCACAAGCCATGGGACAGACTGCAACCTAGAAAGCATCATGTCTGAACAGTCAGCGCTAATGTTAGAAAGATTTTTTTTAATGTTTGTGTAAAAAAAACAAACAGATAAGCAGTAGTTATATTGCCTACAAAATTAGGACAGGAGTTAGGCGACAACATCTCGGATATAAACCAACGTAGACGCTGTCCTCGTCAGTGACTCATCAAGTAACTGATGATTTCCAATAGCATTCCAACAAGACCCCCTGAATGAAGCTCTCCGGAAAAAACAAAATCTTCATGCGTAAACAAAATTATCCACAAATTGGCTACCAACAGAAATAGTAAGGAGTCTTAGCTTTTTGAAAGGTAGTAGTAGTAATAGTAGTAGTAGTAGTAGTAGTAGTAGTAGTAGTAGTAGTAACAGTAGTAGTAGTAGTAGTAATAGTAGTAGTAATAGTAGTAGATATAGCAGACAGAGTTCTGTAAAAATGAAATAAACATTTTAAAAAGAGAATTCCTAGCCAAAAACATTGTTAAACTCTAGAGTTACAGTCTTGGTACTTTCGAACAACGGTTTAGCCAACTGCATCTGTAGCTATTGTGCGACTGTTGAATCTTTTTACACTCTTTAAGGGAAAACAAGAAAGCGACGGTATCTGTAGCTATTCTACGACTGTTGAATCTTTTTTACACTCTTTAAGGGAAAACAAGAAAGCGACGGTATCTGTAGCTATTCTACGACTGTTGAATCTTTTTACACTCCTTAAAAGGAAAACAACAAGAAAAACCAATTATCGATCATACATAATAAAGATTATGCTTACTCACTTGTACATGGAATGCGTTCCAAACTTGCCACCTATGTCAAAGACAACGAGCGAGAGATGTAACACTCACTAAGGAAAACCCTCACGTAAACCTTTTTTGCACTGACCGAGAAAGAACACACCGTATAAATATAACTGTACCTTCACGAATTCAACCACATTTATTCATTCAAATAGAGGTCAAGTATAGTATAGTATAGTATAGTATAGTATAGTATAGTATAGTATAGTATAGTATAGTATAGTATAGTATAGTATAATATAGTACAGTATAGAATAGTATACATGTAGCATAGCATAGCTGACTCCACGAACACCCCCCCCCCCTGCCCCCCCGCCCAAAAAAACCCACGCAGGCCGCATGTGATCCAACGACTAAAGAAAGAAATCGATTATAAAACATAAAATCTTTTATTTCTACATTACAGTCTTAGTTCAAAAGGTAAGAGGTCAGAGAGCAGAGCTCTGGGCTTGAGCGGAAGGGGAATTTTTGTCTGCACTAAGCATAAGTAGGAAAAATAACTGACGAAGGCGAGGAAAGTGGTTTTCCTGCATTAAGCTTCAATTATTATGAAGGGTGGTGGAAAAGTAACTCCATATTAAAACCTGCCGATAACGTTTTGCAAATAGAACCGCCTTTGCATGAAACAACGTGTATGACGATCCTGTACAGTGGAAGAATCTAACTGCTAGTCTCTGCGCTCATCTCACAGTGACGACAGGAAGTCATTAGGGCCCGTCCCCCGAACGATGCGTGACCAAGATCAATTGGCCAGACCAAATGGTCTGGTAAATATGTATGATGAGGGCTTTTTAGCCCAATTTTATTGTCCCCGTACGACGTAAGACCAAAGTGTACAGCGACGGGCCATTCGGGCAGCAAACTTGTTTTTTTTCCAAACAAGTTCCAGTCATTCGCCGACAAAGGCAATCAACGAAGTTGAACGAAGCTCTCCGATGTGTTACGAAATGATGCTTGCATGACTATGACTAGTTAAACTTTAAAAACGGTCGCTGTTGCTTCTAATTCTGTTCGATTTACACAGACTAGCATTTCGCAATGATGTACTTTGTTAAGACGAGTATAATTATTTTCGACCATATTTCCTAGTTGCATTCCTTGCTCTGCTTTTGTTAGTTCTCAGCAATAGGCTAATAATAGCATTCCCCATTTCCTGCCGCCAATCAAGTAGACACTGTTATATACATAGGCCTAATCAACATTATATATTATAAGTCAGCCATCGCGCAGCAAAGAAGCGTCACTAGCTGAATATAATTATTAGGGCTCCAACATCGGATAGCTTCGCTCGATTCGGATAGCTTCGTTCGACTTCGGTGATGGCCTTTTCTGGCGGATTACTGGAACTAGTTTGGAAAAAACGAGTTCGCATTCGCGGGGGGGGGGGGGGGGGGGGGGGGGCAGCTCCAGTCACTGCACTGTGAGATGAAATCAACAGTTAAAATCCCAACACTGTGAGGATCACAAAGCGTTTCGTTGAACGCACATGCAAGTACTATTTACAAAGTTTATACTAAGTTAGTTTGAATAGGGAGTTATTATTTCATCCACCCTCAAGTCTTCGAGAAGGATTGTCTTTTGTTTGTCGTTGGAAATAGTACACTTTTTAAATTTTAATTTTATTTATTTTATTATTTCTTTAACAGATGAGGCAAGTCTGATTCTTAACAGCTTGTTGTTATTAGTAGGTAAACGAGTCATACATATCTTGCGGCGTTAAAAAAAAAAGAAGAGATACCCGTCAATTTTCTCGAACATCGTTCGCCTTGGGTGGGCGGCAAGCATCGTATGTTGTTTTCTGGTTAGAAACACCAAGTCAGTTTCGTTCTTTTCTTAACTGTAAAACACATGTTTAAAGTTCGTTCTTCTTACCTTGCTAGAGAGACACCAGTCAATGATTGATAGTGGTTTTCGTTGTGGTAAGAAACACCAATCGGTGTTCGCTCTTTTCTTGTGTAGATAGAAAACACCAGTCAATTTCGTTACGTGTTAGTTTGTTTTTTGGTAGAAGTTTTCAATGTTCCTTTATTTGTTTACCTATATATTAACTGCAGAAAAACATTGTTGGTAGCTTCCTATAACTTTCTTGTCGGATAACATCGATCAAGCAGAGTGGTTTGTTTGTGTATATCTCTGGTCGATAAGCATGTTGGTTTAAATCTTGGTCTGAAAATAACATTGTTTACAAATTAAATACCATTCAGAGCGGAAGTCGTACAACAGTAGTAGTAGTAGTAGTAGTAGTAGTAGTAGTATAGTAGTAGTAGTAGTAGTACAGTAGTAGTAGAAGGAGGAGAAGGAGAAGGAGTTATAGCTTCTACGTCCAAGGAACAATGTTTGAGTAAGGGTATGCATCCAAATGGCGGAACAACGCGCGTAGCGGCATCGCATATAATCAAGGCGGCAATGAGGATGCCAATATGTTGTGAGCGCTCTTTCGCTTGTAACAATTACAATAAGATGAAATTTCAAATACAACAAAACAAAATAAATAACATTCAAAAATAATAATATCAATTAAACTATTTTACACAAAAATCAACAACAATTTTAAATTTCCCCCAAAATTCTAACCCCATCGGCGCCGCCAGTTGCTGCCGCTCCACGTGAATGTTCGTTATAGGGATACACAACCTAGGTTCCTAGTCTTTGCGATCATTTTAATACAGAGGCGGGAACTTTTTTTTATGTTGAGGGGTAGAGGGGAGGGGGGGGGTGTAGAAAGAAGGGAGGGCGCGCCTACCGTTTTGACCCCATCGTCGTAATATTTATTTAACAATACGCACACCACACTACAAACATGTATAGTTTTAATATTAAAGTCAATTTAAACTCACGCTGTCACGCACTGGCACCTGCCACACCTACCAGTATACAAATGTTTTTTTTTTTTTAAATCAGGTTTCCTTATCAGCTAAGGGAATTAACTATTTATTTATTGTATGCATTTATTTAGTGTGTTTATTTATTTGATATTCATTTATTTAACCTATTTATTTATTTATTTGACTTATTTATTACTATTATAAATTTTTTTTTAAATCAGTTGACGATTTTATTGATTTATTTCATTTATGTATGTGTATGTAATTATATGAGGATTTTTTTATGATGAGTGAGTTATTCATTTCTTTATTTGCGACTCGCGTTGTGACCTAATACTGATACTTTCGTATAGAATACGAGTCAGAATGGACTTGATAAAAGTCACAACAACATTGTTAGTTCCAAAGTCACCGCCTTTCGCTGTGTATATCCACGTACACAAAGTAACAGTTGAGCATGTACAGAAAAAACTCCCACTAGTAAGTCTCTTATCAACTGGCAGTTGTATTGTTCGCGCGCTCTTCTGACCCTAACAATCATAAATTAATTGAGGACTACAAAACACGATACTTCCCTAGACGTCATGCTAACACTCCGTTTTTTGTTTTTGATCTTCTTTTTCTTCTTTTTCTTCTTCTTCTTCTTCTTCTTCTTCTTCTTCTTCTTCTTCTTCTTCTTCTTCTTCTTCTTCTTCTTCTTCTTCTTCTTCTTCTTCTTCTTCTTCTTCTTCTCAGGCATTGCGTATGACTAAGGCCACCAGTCTTATCACTGCCACCGACCTCGCTTGTCTTTTGAATTTTTTTTTTCTTCATTGATAAAATGAGGCAATGTTTGTGGTTTCATCTCCTTTGCTGTTGTTGTTGTTGTTGTTGTTGTTGTTGTTGTTGTAGTTGTTGTTGTTGTTGTTGTTGTTGTTGTTGTTGTTGTTGTTGTTGTTCTTCTTCTTCTTCTTCTTCTTCTTCTTCTTCTTCTTCTTCTTCTTCTTCTTCTTCTTCTTCTTCTTCTTCTTCTTCTTCTTCTTCTTCTTCAAATTTATTCAAAATTACGAACATAGTGTTCAAATCCTCAAAAAATCTTCTTCTTCTTTTTCTTCTTCTTCTTCATCATCTCATCCTTCTTCTTCTTCTTCTTCTTCTTCTTCTTCTTCTTCTTCTTCTTCTGTACAAATGTTTGCCTAAAATGCAGATGCTTTAGGTTCAAGTTCCGCGAGCCGCGGATGCACGCTCACCTAGAAAGCAGCACACTTGATACATTTGACGCCTGGAAAACCCCTTCATAACTATCAATACAATCCAGTCCTTTCTTTGGAAGCGAGACAACTACAGTGTACTTTAATATTTGGAAGTGCCTGGTACCTCAGTGGACAGTGAGCTGCTTTCCTATGCCGAAAGTCGCGGGTTCGATTCTCGCAAAAGGCGAACTTATGTGACTTAGGTACGAGACTATTCAGGTCTCCGAGGGTTTTCTCCGGGTACTCCGGCTTCCTCCCTTCCATAATAATATTGGATGTAGCCAATGTTAAAAAAAAAAATTAAAAAAATGCGAATTCAATTTCCTTTCCGTCTTCTAATAGCGATCTCCCTGCCTTTACACCACATGTTTGAGTGATGGATGTGTGTTTGTTGAATGGGAGAGTGGGTGAAATATGTAAGCGTGTATGGTGGTACGGATCACCGCGCTTTGAGCCTGATTAAAAATTCTGGAGAAAAGCGCGTATTATAGCATCCAGTAGTATTATTAGTATAGTAATTAATACCTGCGGTTCACACACAAGTTTTCTTTCTCCTTCGTAACTATGAATGAGCTACCGCAGGCGGACTATAGTAATAATAATAATAATAATAATAATAATAATAATAATAATAATAATAATAATAATAATAATAATAATAATAATAATAAATTCACTGTAGCGACTTCTACCTGGAAAATATCTGCTCCGTCGGTTAAATGAAATTACTACTGCCGAAACCAAAACGAAAAACAGTCTTAACAAATACACTTTCGATCTATAATAATACTAATACTAATAATAATAATAATAATAATAATAATAATAATAATAATAATAATAATAATAATAATAATAATAATAATAATAATAATAATAATAATACAACGATTTATATAGCGCATATATCTCAAGGTACATGGCGATACATGGCGCCTATATACCTATACTATCTTCGTTCCTATCCTATCCTATCCTATCCTATCCTATCCTATCCTATCCTATCCTATCCAGTAACTCAAAAGTCGTTGGGGCACCATACATGATCGTCTAACCAGCGTACTCCATCATTCTCTGTTCTCAGCACCCTCAAGGCTATCTTGTTAATAACTCTTTATATTTTGTTGGTGGACGTGGGTTTTATTTTGTAAATATTTGTTGGGTCTAAAATCACCATGTGTACATAACTTTAATAAAATGAATTAAACGATATATATATGTTTTTTTAAACGTTTTTTAAACTATAGTCTGAACAGAAAGCTTAATAGAAAGGGAAAAAAAACCGATTTGTCTCGCTTAAAAGAAAAGCACAGCAAAAAGCAAATATCTTGAATGAAATAAGTTAAAAGAATCTAGATAATCGCAATAATATGCTTTCTCAATCTACACACAAATACGAGACCAACTCCAGCTATAATCGTAATAGCTAAAGCAGCAATAGAAGACAGTGTAATCTCCACGATAAGCTCATACAATCCACCGTCAATCGACATACAAAGATAAACTTAGTTGCAGACGAGAGCTATTGTTTCGGTTACAGAAGCACTGCAGTGAAGCGGAGATAAAGCCTGACAGAGAGACCAAAACAGCTCTCCATCAAAGTCTCGGCGAGCCGGAGGCAAAATTAGTTAAAATCCAGAGGCTGTCTCGGCTTACCGAGATAAAATTTAAGACAAGACTTCGCAACACACTTCCGGAAAAGAATTCGAAACGGTAAACTGCACTGGAGAGCTCTCGGTCTCCAAGGGCCCACAACCCCTCTCAGCTATGAGACAGGCGGGCAGGAGTGGGAGGGATTGGAGGGTAGTTTTGTCAGTCCCCGTCTCCTTCCTCCCTGTTGAGCCGTTTGGCACCTGCCTCCCTTCATCGCGAGCGCAGGTAAGAATGAGCCGAGCGCACCTGAGCATGTACTCTTTTCCCCAGCGAGACTCCACGGGTTTTGTTTCCCGCGCCTCTGCTTGTGGTACGGTTCCTCTATCTATCTATCTATCTATCTATCTATCTATCTATCTATCTATCTATCTATCTATCTATCTATCTATCTATCTATCTATCTATCTATCTATCTATCTAATCTAATCTAATCTAATCTAATCTAATCTAATCTAATCTAATCTAATCTAATCTAATCTAATCTAATCTAATCTAATCTAATCTAATCTAATCTAATCTAATCTAATCTAATCTAATCTAATCTAATCTAATCTAATCTAATCTAATCTAATCTAATCTAATCTAATCTAATCTAATCTAATCTATCTATCTATCTATCTATCTATCTATCTATCCTTCAACTGTTATTGTTACACAGCGCTTTTCCAGATCTAAGAGCTGCTCAAGGCGCTGACCAAAATAAACAGGATCTAACCTCAAGCAACCCAAGGTGCAAACTTGCGGCGTATGCGCACCACACAACTGAGCAATCCTGAATGGATACTGAGGGAACCCCGGGTGCTTGCAAGGCATAATTATATCTACTCCACTCCATACATATAATTATATGGTCTATGATACCCTTCTAGGATATGTAACGTCAAGATTTTTTTAAAAAGTCGAGCGATGTAGGCTGCATCGGAGAAACGGCTAGACCTTAGGTTTTATATACCCTCTCATCCCAAGGAGTAGGGGACACTGCGCTGCGCGACTACAGGAGTAATGTTATCGGTCTGCGCGCCAGCCCGTTAATCGAGTAGGTGATTGGAACCGCTGTCGGGGGTGTTTAGCAGACATTGTTTCGCAGTTCGCTTAGCCGTCAAATTCTTCACCCGGCCGGAAATATTTTTTTAAAGTTTCGTTTTATCCGTTTCACACCAGATAAAGACGGCATTTCACGGATATATGTCTATGAATCAAAGGAAGAAACGTAACATTTTTAAAATGGTAACATATAGGCTTCATGTCTGGAACAAGAGGAGTCACACTGTCCTCTTCTTCTTCCTCCTTTTCCTCCTCTTCTACTTGGGTTTGGGCAGCCACAATCAGTACGTTGATTCATTTGCTGCGTAGGATGAGCCGTGTTGTCTTTCCACGTCTCAATATTTGGTATCAAGATAGCGGTATAAGTTAATTATCAGCTAAACAGAAGTTTGCATGCTTACATCTCCATCAATGACCCGTTCAGGTCTAGACGGAGCCACGATGGATGTGTATAGAAATCGGTCGTCTCTTGCAGCATACTCTCTCTCACTCACACATACACCCCCCCCCACACACACACATAATATACATACTCATTCATTAATATTCTCTCTCTCTCTCTCTCTCTCTCTCTCTGGATGTGTGTATCTGTGTGCATGAGTAAAGATGATTGCAGAAGAGCAAAAGAGAAAGGAAGAGGTAGGCGTGTGTGTATCTATCTCCTTCACCTCTGTGTGTGTGCGTGTATGTGTGCATAAGTGAAGATGACTGAATGCAAACGAGAAAGGGTGTATCTCTCTCTTTCATCTATGTGTGTGTGTGAGGAGGAGCAGGGGGAGATGTAAATAAAGAAAATGGCTCGCAGCGTTCGACAGTCGCAGGGCGCCCCTGGTTGCGACTTTGTGGCTACAATTCGATTTTTTTGTTTTCGTCTTTTCCCTCTCTCTTGTTGTTTCCCTTTCTCTCCCGCTATATCTGCCTCATCACCTATCGCTTTTTCCTTCAATGTCCACTGGACTCTCCTCTCGACTGTTAACCCGTAACTTAACCCTCATTCTCCGAACACACAGTGCCCACCATCACCGCACACTCATTCATTTTCACTTGGAATACAAACACATATTGAACTATTTCAAACATCTCTCTCTCTCTCTCTCTCTCTCTCTCTCTCTCTCTCTCTCTCTCTCTCTCTCTCTCTCTCTCTCTCTCTCTCTCTCTGAGCGAGCTTGGAACTTTCTCCTTCTCAACTAGCTTCGTGCTTCACTTCATGATATAATAACACTACCAAAAAATAATTTTCATAAATAAAAGTCTCCCTAATGTATCACTCTATCCTTGTACATCAAGATGCAGACAATTCACTTATTCGTGTTCGTATATCTGCTTATACCGCCTTATCTGGTTTAAACATACTTTTTATTCAAGAAAGCAAATATAAACTTTTTATTCAAGAAAGCAAATGTAACATTACAAAGAACAATACAAAAGGGTGCACAAAAGCAAACCACCTCATCTATTATATACACACGAAGTTCTCGAAATTTCCATTACCCAGTCGCCAATTCAATCACTGTAACCACGGATGTATGTATGAAGATCTAACATAGACACACAAATCTGTGGTGACAGCCAACACGCAAGAAGAGGTATGCCTACAAGCAAATTAATAGTAAACTTCCCGGAACACTCACAAACATGGACCCGCGGTTCAAAGGCAGTCGGAGCAGCTTGTATATGCCGTTCGGCGATTAAGCACAAGGTCTGTGGGCTATTACAGAGGTAGGATAATGCAGTTGCAAAAGCTTTTCGCCAGCAAACATCCTCCAAAGGTTTCTCCTCCCTCTTCCCCTCCCCCTAGAATATGACACATCTTCACTGTTGCTTTGCTTGGAAACTGCAGTGGGAGCAATTCTATGGTCCCCCAGATCTTTGTTCTCCCAGGTCTATGTTCCTTCAGCTTTAAATTTTCCAAGGACTGTGTCTCTTACCTCCACCCCAAACAAATGTTTGTGATCACACCCAAGTTCAAGACTAATGAAGATTCGAGAAGTATTTATAACGAACACTGGTGTCCCAATAATGCAAAATGACGCTAACATTCTCACACACAATTCCCCTCCCCACCCTCTACCCCCTCCTCCTTACCCTGTCCTTTTGGATAAAACACCCCGGAAGCTATGAGCCAAAATGTTTCTTGATATTGTGCTTGTTTTGCGCAGTACAAGGATAAAGTTTCAAAGATCACACGCAACCCATACGGTCAGACACAAGTAAAACTATGTTACACGTAAAAAAATATTGGAAGAACATCGACCTGACAAACCTCGAGGGAAAAAATATAGACCCTTGGAGGAACATAAGACCTCGATTTGGTGAGAAATAGACCTGAGAATATACAGGTTTGAGGGAACAGGTTAGTTGAAATGGAGATACAAATGTGAGCAACATACATAACGCGGGAAATTTCTTAAAAGCTTGCCAGTAGAAGCCTCGAGGGTCGTCAAGGACTGAAACTGAAAGCAACTAAACTACAACAGCTGGGCTGGAACATGCTGGCAATCCACGCTGCAGAGAACACGTTATCCTCCTCGACCTCCCTCGTCTTCCTTCTTCTTCTTCATTTATTTATTTATTTTCGTTTTCTCTTTCGTCTTCTTTAATTCAATTCAACAACCCTTTATAATATCTCATCAAAGAATTTAGAGGATGATGTAAAAAAAAAGTTTGTTGAATTAAATTGAAACCTCGTCGTATGTCTTCGTCTTCTCCGTTTTCTTCTTTGTTTTTTGTTTCTTCTTCTTCTTCTTCTTCTTCTTCTTCTTCTTCTTCTTCTTCTTCTTCTTCTTCTTCTTCTTCGTGTTCTTTTCCTTTCTTTTTTTCTTTTTCTTCTTTTTTTGTCTTTTCTTTCGTCTTGTACTTATCCTTCTCCTCCTCCTTCATCTTCTTCGTCGTCTTCATTGTCTTCTTTTTTTTCTTCGTCGTCGTCATCTTCTTCTTCTTGATCTTCGTCTTCTCCTCTTCCTTCTCTTCCTCCTCCTCCATTTTACCGCAATACTCACCGACGACCAAAGTTCGAATCCCGTAGTAGGCAAGTTAAAAAAAAGTTGCCATTTTCACTGTCCATATTAGAAGCATGATTACTCAGGTGGTTCAGTGTTGATTTAGGACCTAACTACTCAATCCCTGGGATGGTTATTCTTATCTCGCCAATTATGTGTGTGGACGTTAAATTTCAATGTTAATCCATTCGTTCATCCCTTCTTCCTTCAAGGTATAGTATTTTCTTCTTCTTCTTCTTCTTGAAATTGATATTAAATGTAAAAACTAGCACTCCGACATGCATGATTCTGGGCGAAGTAGGGGGTTTTCCGGTTTCCTGGATGCAAAATGTAGGTTGTTGTTCTTTTGGTACAAACACAAGTATATCAACTAACAAGTTAGTATCTCCCTTCTATGTCTCTGTCGACGCGCGCGTACAACCGGTTGCTTCCCTTTACATGCTTTGCGCTCCATAGAGCGTCGTCGGCCTAAAATAATTTTTTAGAAACTTCAAAACCCAGGGGAATTATGGGTAGGGAAATCCTTTTCTGAAATGACTTCGGCAGGACTCTTCGCGATTGGTGCATGGCACACGAGACACACGCAAGATGGCGTCACAAGAAGATTGGTTAGATCTGAATTTGACCTCGCATGCTGCTGGAAAACAATGCAATTTGAATTTTCTTTCAAAAATCAAAAGAGAGCGAGACCACAACAAAGTATAACGGGCCAAGGCGACGCAAACACTCAAGGCCGACAGAACAAAATGCACACAAACTACAAAAGGTAAGTACCCGTGACCATATACAATAAAGTAGGCCTAATCACCATTGCAAAATAGGATTGATCATCACCATGATTGAATTTGTCCACCCCACCTTCCAATCGGTACGGAATCGTACATATGCTCAAACCATCTAATCTTTAACAGAACTTGCATGTGCGTTACACAGTGTGATTCAAGCGATAAATGAACCATCACATCGAAGCGATCTGAGCAGCTGAATCTATGACAATGGCGAACAATCGTTCACTGAGACTCACGATCGCCTGCACTGAGCTCACATACATGTGTGCATGTTTCTATAAATCCATCGTGTTCTCCTTCGATAATTGAGCAAAGCCTTTGTTCACTACCAGAAATATGCAGTTCCTCTCCCAACTTTCGTTTAATTTCAGCCAGCACATCTTCGCGAGAAATGGCGACCATGACTGCAACCGTAGCTAGTTATCAGTTACTTCCCTTGAACAGATTTCCCAGAATTCTCTATTCTATTTTTAGGTTTGGGATACCCCCGTCTCAGTTTTTGGCTAAAACCAAGGGCAACGGGACCACCGCACGTCGACTGGGGGCAATACGAGATACTAACTTGTTAGTTGATATACTTGTTGTACAAATTATGTACTGATTGTGCTAAGAATCCCTCCAAAATATTAGTACTTATGTTTCGCTTGTGTTCTCATCTTTTTTTTTTTTTTAGCCCACACCATAAGCTTTCTTGGCTGGTTTCTGTTCGCATACTTTTGAATGATCTTGGTCTTTCCTTTATATGGACACATGGTTGTAATTATTTGTCTTTGAACTGTTTTAAGAACTTAGTTAAGCAGCGCTCAAGGGATCAGTTCTTGCAAAACTGGCACCAACAAATTTATGATAATAACACTTGCATCACGTACAGAATTTGTAAAAATAATGTTGGTTTTGAAAATTATCTTGTTCTTTTGTCACCTCTCCTAAGGAGAAATTTATTGAAATTTAGACTGAATTGTCACAAGTTATCTATTCAGTCTCAAAGATATCTGAACATTGCTAGAGAACAGAGATTGCGCACATTGCGTGATCTAGGTGAAATAGATGATGAATGTCACGAATTGGCTAGTTTAAACTCTGCCTATCGACTATTTAGCATTGTGTAGCCTTTGTAACAGTAGAGAGTTAGTATAGTACACAGCAGCAATTAAATTACAGCACACTGCGAGCCTGAGCCACACACACAGCGCAGTGACGTCAGCACTTGAGTTTTGAATCGGACCGTTGGAACCAATGGGAGAGCTTAGGCAAAGTGGTTGGAGCCAGTTTGACTGGGTCCAAACCACGCACAGTTTTGGTCAGTTGGGAGGAATACACCGAAGTGTGAACAGCTAGATAGCTAGAGAAATCTCTACACACTTAGACCAGGAAGCAGGACTTAGAAGCATAGAATTCTATCAAGTCACAACGGGCCTGAACTTGTCAAGCAGGTAAATGAACACCCTTCTGTTTCATCGTGATATATTTATATTATTGTTGAAATTATGTTTGTGGAATTTGCTATGCATAAATGTGAATTATTAATCCGAATTTGCCGTACCACGTGGAAGAGCCGACCACGAGGCGAAACACGACCGGTTGCGCCGCCATGTTGTATCCCGTACGGAACCACTGTTGTTTAACTTATATGTATGTTTGCAGACCAGTGGCTGTACCACTGAATGTTTATATTATTATTAATTCTGTATGTGTATAGTTAGACACGATTGATATTCATGTATGTATAGGAATTTAGAGTGAGATTCCAGTGGAACCCGGAAGTAGCAGAATGTTCGTCGCTTATGTATAGAGATGTGGAGCTATCACTGAGGGCTACTTTGGCTTTCAGTGAGACGCTCTGCACAAACCAATTATTCAGGGTTGTGCAGAATTTCGTCTCTTATATTACAGACGAGCAGGCGAGCTATCCCGAGCTATCCTGGGCGCACCACTCCACAGAAACGACTAGTTAGCGGAGTATCCTCTACCGCACAAGACGGAAAGAGCGACCCGGAAAACTCCCTGTCAGACCCCACAGCGTGGCAAGGGAACCCAACTACACAACGACACAGGTGGACCAGAAGCTACCTCACAGAAGGACTTCGAACCCCCACTCATGAGTTAAGTGCATAACACGAAGGTGCACTTAAACTGATCAGAACAGGA
This sequence comes from Oncomelania hupensis, assembly GCA_036898135.1. Lineage (NCBI taxonomy): Eukaryota > Metazoa > Mollusca > Gastropoda > Littorinimorpha > Pomatiopsidae > Oncomelania > Oncomelania hupensis. Next base: position 48,991,703 of record CM072516.1, on the reverse strand, counting down.
CCACAGTAGTCCAACTCTTCAGAAACTGTAAAACGGACCACAGTAGTCCAAATCTACATAAAATATAATAGCCAGTGCCCGAGGAAGAAAAAACAGCTGCCTAGACTATCAGCGATCGAACTATTAGCATAGAAAGAGACTTCTTAAGTTAGATTAGTACTTAGAGAACCTTGTATAGAGTAGAAGAAATAAATGTGTGATTTTAACTGTTATCAAGTGGCTGGACTACTTATGATTCATAGCCGTGTGAAAGCTAGTGTGACAGTAATCTTTTACCATTTGTCTATCTATTTCTGTACCCCAACCTTAACACAGAACGAGCTAAACAAATAAATTTATTAAAGTAGTTCATAGGGTGACTTACTAGCAGTTCCCACCGAATAAACGTGAGGGTCCATAATTCCATTGTGCAGAGCCCATAAACCCCACGTGACACTTTAATTGGCGAGCCTAGCCAGGATCTGTGTATAATAGGAATTGGGTATAACCTGATCTAAGTACAATAAAATTAGATAACAGTAGTAGTAGTAGAATAACTTAGAATAGTGGTAACAGAGACTGATCAGTTGTGGTGCACTATTCTTTACTTAAAAACTTTTTTGCTTCAATTCTTTTTGTGTCTGTATGTTGCATTGTTCTTTTGCAGGTTTTGCTTAAGTAACTGTTGTATGCCATTTGACTCTTGTTTTATTCTATTATTGATTACGAATTTGATGGTCTTTGCATTGTTTTTATTGAATTGCAATATTGCTAGTGTTTTGGTATTCCACGTGATTCAGAGGTTGTTCATAGACACGTTTGGCAATGTCGGACCCAGTGGCCTTGAGATTGCGTTTCAAGGAATTAGGGGAAGCTTTACACTTAGCAGGGGGAGACCTAATTGCGTATATCAATGCAGAGGTAGAGAAGCAGGAGGCTAAGGCAGAGAGAGCAGCAGAGAGAGAGGCGAAGAAACTCGAAGCGGCAGAGAGAGCTGCAGAGAGAGAACAGAAAAAAGCAGAACTAGAAGCAGAGCAAAAGAAACTAGCATTAGAAGCAGAGCAAAAGAAAGCAGAGTTAGAAGCAGCAAGAGAACAGAAAAAAGCAGAGTTAGAAGCAGCAAGAGAACAGAAGAAATTAGAATTAGAAGGAGAACAGAAGAAGGCAGCATTAGCAGCAGAGAGAGAAGCAGAAGTTAGGAAATGGGAGTATGAGCGGGCAGAAAAAGAAAAAGAGAGGGAAGAAAAGGAAAAAGAAAGACAGCATGAGTTAGAGCTAAGAAGATTGGGATCAGGAGCTTCAAGTTCTTCCTCAACCCCTCCCCACTCAGATCAGCTAGAGGTAGCACCCAACCCTGTACAAGGAATGTCATTTCCACTGGGAACATTCAATGAGAGAGAAGAAGGTCTAGATCTCTATCTGACTAGGTTTGAGCGTCTAGCAACAGAGTACAAACTAGATCCCACTCATTGGTCTTTTAAGCTTAGTCAAGGGCTTAGAGGAAAGGCTTATGACATCTACAGTAAGCTACCGACTGACAGAGTGACTGACTATCACAAAGTAAAAGAGGCACTCCTAACGGGATTCGAACTGACAGGAGAATGCTACCGGCAAAAGTTCCGCACCAATCGGAGAGTGAAAGGAGAGAGCTATGCGCAGTTCGCGGATCGGTTGTCCACAATGCTGGATAAGTGGATTAGCCAGTCAGCCACGGCTAAGACGTATGATGGACTGACAGAACTGTTAGTATGGGAACAGCTACGGGAAACCATGACCCCCGAGCTGAGGACATTCTCAGTAGAGCAGGGCGCGGAAAGACTGGAAGATCTGGTCAAGGTCGCAGATAGGTACGTGGCCGCCCACGGAGAAGCCAAGAGCTTCAGGCGAGACCTAAAGCCTAACGGGAAAGAGGCACAGAAACGAAGCCCTAACCGGGAAGAGCGCACCGCGAATAAGCCGAATAACCCCAGACCTGGGCAAAATAAAGGACCCAACACGGAATTCGGGAAAAGAGGTCCCGCAGAACAGAGACGGTATTGTTCGTTCTGCAACAGAAACAATCACTCCACCGCAGAATGTTTCAAGTTGGCCGCACAACGTAGGGAAGAGCGCGAAAGCCGGCCAGCGCACAGAGTTCTAACTCAAAGCAGCGGTAACAAGCCACACACTATCGGAGATCACCCCTCGGTGACAGACACGGTCAAGGTCAACGGAAAAGAAGCGAACTGTCTGTATGACACAGGTCTATCATACGACGCGATAGTTAGCGAATCTCTTGTATCGCGCGCGGACTTGACGGACAAGACAGTCGACTTACAAGGAGCAGACTTGACGAAACCGACGACTACTTGCCCAATAGCTTGGATAGAAGTAGAGAGTAGGTACGTCACAGGACGAATCCAAGCAGCTGTTTTACAGAAACCCCTGTATGATCTAGTGCTAGGTTGTAGGTATGTGTTCTTAGGCACGCCCCCTAAAACTGTAGAGATAGCTGCAGTGCAAACCAGGGCCCAAGCTAAAACCCAACCACCCCAGCCCGAGTTCGCTCCGAATCCAGGACTCGAAGAGATCAAAAGCACAGAAAGAAGACACCTCGATAGCGAAGTGCTTCCAGAAGCTACCCAAGGCGCACACACCCCCGCACAAGGGAGACTTCTACATGGAAGAGGGAGTTCTACATCGACAAGGAGATGGAGATCACACCCAACTAGTACTGCCAGCCACCCTTCGAGCCCAAGTACTAGAACTAGGCCACAGCATGCCACTCAGCGGACACATGGGAATTGGAGCCACAGTGCAGAGAATCAGCGCACACTACTATTGGCCAGGAATCACGGAGGATGTCAAGCGCTACGTGAAATCTTGCCACCAATGTCAACGATATTCCCCGCGACATCACACCGTACCAGTTACCTTAGGACCATCGGTAGTAGTCGGCGTGCCATTCCAGCAAGTCTCAGTAGACATAGTAGGACCACTGCCCATGACCAAGAAGCGGAACAGATTTCTACTCACACTCGTCGACGCATGTACGATGTGGTGCGAAGCAGTCCCGTTGCCAGCGATCGACACCAAGAAGATTGCAGATGCACTCATCGCCATCTTTACCAGAGTCGGATTCCCGGACAGCATTAGAACGGACAACGGATCTCAGTTCACCGGCCGCCTGATGCAAGACGTGTTCGAGTTGATACAAGTTCATCACATTCGCACACCACCATACCACCCAGCCAGCAACGGACAAGTAGAAAGACTGAATGGAACCCTTCTCACCATACTCAGGAAAGTCGCCGACGACAATCCAGAAGCGTGGGACACCTACGTGAATGCGGCACTGTTCGCATACAGAGAAACACCCCATGCAGCCACAGGCTACACCCCGTCAACTTTGCTATTCGGCAGACCTCTAGCAGGACCGCTAGAAGCCCTACGCAGAAGTTGGACGGAAGCCAAGATAGACGACACACCAAGAGGTGCCACCAAGTACGTCGCAGACCTGCAGGAAACCCTCAAAGCAACGTGGAAGAAAGCTGGTGAAGCACTGAAGAAGGCAAGAGCCCGTCAGGCGAAGTACTACAACCGCCACGCGAAGGACAGAGAACTGCAAGTCGGCGATCAAGTGCTACTCTTACTTCCAAGTGGAACCAACAAGCTGGACATCGCTTGGAGAGGACCGTACCGGGTGACTGCCAAGAAATCCAAGACAGTCTACCAAATAGAGGTAAACGGGAGAACCCGATACCACCACATTAATCTCCTCAAGAAGTACACGGACCGACCAGCGACCCCCAGCACACACACATGGATGGCCATCGCCATCGCGGAAGAAGCTCATCCACAACTACAACAGCATCGCCGTAACACGGACAAATGGAACCCGGAAAACCGCCCCGGACAAAGTCGTATGGACAGCGGAATGCGAGACAGCATTCCAAACACTCAAGGACAGAATGACATCGGCGCCAGTACTCCACCTACCCGATTTGACTCAGCCATTCGTTCTTCGCACCGACGCAAGCGACTTAGGCCTCGGAGCAGTACTGCTACAGCGCGACCCCAAGAATGCGGAGACGCTATTCCCTGTCGCCTACGCCAGCAGAAAATTGAGACCCGCCGAGACCCACTACGCCACGTCGGAGAAAGAATGTCTTGGACTAGTCTGGGCCATACAGAAATTCCAACTCTACCTGTATGGGACCCACTTCACAGTTCAGGTGGACCACCAACCACTATCGTTCCTGGCAGCCTCCAAGTCTTTGAACTCTCGCCTGATGAGATGGGCACTCACCCTTCAAGCGTACTCATTCCAAATCGAGTACATCCCCGGCAAAGAGAACCACGGAGCCGACTACCTCAGTCGCCATCTCGTGGAGGACACAGCAGCTGTCGCCCACCCAACACAACTAAGGGCCACAGCACCAGAATTCGTCCCCGCCCAATAAATACCCTGTCACTAGTGTCCATAGCTACCTGGCACAGCATTGCAGCTCAGGTAGAGCAACTTAGTTAGTTTGTAAATAGGACCCTAGGATAGTGCAGTGTTAAACTAGGCTCTGTAGTAGAAAAAGGTCGAATCCAGTAGTCATCGCCTTTTTTCAGTTGAGGGAGCCTGTCACGAATTGGCTAGTTTAAACTCTGCCTATCGACTATTTAGCATTGTGTAGCCTTTGTAACAGTAGAGAGTTAGTATAGTACACAGCAGCAATTAAATTACAGCACACTGCGAGCCTGAGCCACACACACAGCGCAGTGACGTCAGCACTTGAGTTTTGAATCGGACCGTTGGAACCAATGGGAGAGCTTAGGCAAAGTGGTTGGAGCCAGTTTGACTGGGTCCAAACCACGCACAGTTTTGGTCAGTTGGGAGGAATACACCGAAGTGTGAACAGCTAGATAGCTAGAGAAATCTCTACACACTTAGACCAGGAAGCAGGACTTAGAAGCATAGAATTCTATCAAGTCACAACGGGCCTGAACTTGTCAAGCAGGTAAATGAACACCCTTCTGTTTCATCGTGATATATTTATATTATTGTTGAAATTATGTTTGTGGAATTTGCTATGCATAAATGTGAATTATTAATCCGAATTTGCCGTACCACGTGGAAGAGCCGACCACGAGGCGAAACACGACCGGTTGCGCCGCCATGTTGTATCCCGTACGGAACCACTGTTGTTTAACTTATATGTATGTTTGCAGACCAGTGGCTGTACCACTGAATGTTTATATTATTATTAATTCTGTATGTGTATAGTTAGACACGATTGATATTCATGTATGTATAGGAATTTAGAGTGAGATTCCAGTGGAACCCGGAAGTAGCAGAATGTTCGTCGCTTATGTATAGAGATGTGGAGCTATCACTGAGGGCTACTTTGGCTTTCAGTGAGACGCTCTGCACAAACCAATTATTCAGGGTTGTGCAGAATTTCGTCTCTTATATTACAGACGAGCAGGCGAGCTATCCCGAGCTATCCTGGGCGCACCACTCCACAGAAACGACTAGTTAGCGGAGTATCCTCTACCGCACAAGACGGAAAGAGCGACCCGGAAAACTCCCTGTCAGACCCCACAGCGTGGCAAGGGAACCCAACTACACAACGACACAGGTGGACCAGAAGCTACCTCACAGAAGGACTTCGAACCCCCACTCATGAGTTAAGTGCATAACACGAAGGTGCACTTAAACTGATCAGAACAGGACCACAGTAGTCCAACTCTTCAGAAACTGTAAAACGGACCACAGTAGTCCAAATCTACATAAAATATAATAGCCAGTGCCCGAGGAAGAAAAAACAGCTGCCTAGACTATCAGCGATCGAACTATTAGCATAGAAAGAGACTTCTTAAGTTAGATTAGTACTTAGAGAACCTTGTATAGAGTAGAAGAAATAAATGTGTGATTTTAACTGTTATCAAGTGGCTGGACTACTTATGATTCATAGCCGTGTGAAAGCTAGTGTGACAGTAATCTTTTACCATTTGTCTATCTATTTCTGTACCCCAACCTTAACACAGAACGAGCTAAACAAATAAATTTATTAAAGTAGTTCATAGGGTGACTTACTAGCAGTTCCCACCGAATAAACGTGAGGGTCCATAATTCCATTGTGCAGAGCCCATAAACCCCACGTGACAATGAATTCCCTGATATGTTTGTATGCACTAATCGTTTACTTATTGACAGCAGATCTTCTCTTATACCTCAATATTATATACATTATCCAAATGTCTAAAAAATGCATCAACTGATGAATTCAAAATCTAAAACTAGTTTATTAAAACTGAGTCGTCTTATTACAATTATCTTTTCTCTGTTTAAATAGAACTAGCATTTCATCATGATCAATTACACTGAAATAGAATTTGCCTCAAGATTGCTTTTTTCCTGGATATTACCATTTCTTCTTGGTTACAACCAATTTTTTTTCTCGAATTTAAAATTGCAATATGCTGACTCTTTACTTTACATTTTGTCTGATTTACGTGTTATTTGTCTTATTGCGTTGAATTGTATTGGTATGATGTTAAATTGGTATAGTTCTGTGTATTTATTTTGTTGCTACATGTATTTTTGTGATTGTAAATTCCTTAGTGTTTGTCAGTCCAGGTGCTGAACATATTGCAAATGTAGCTGTAGTGTTATACAATGCCGTTCATGGTACGAATGCTATGTGTATCCCAATCCCCCCCCCCCCCCCCCTCACACCCCCATTTGTTGGCTATACAGCCCCAAGGGCTATGAGCCTCTTGTCAATTTGTATATTTATATTTAAATCTTTTAAATCTTCTTCTTCTTCTTCTTCTTCTTCTTCTTCTTCAACAAGTAAACGTCCTGAGCAGTTTTCAAAGCAAAAAGGAGTGGCAGTAATAGAGTTAGTTAAAACCTTCGAAAATACACTGAAAACAAACGAAAACTGTACAGCTAAATTGTGTTTCCAAACTAAACGAATGTGTGTGTTACGCTTGAGACGCGCATGATATTATGTGTGAGGCGCGCGCGATAGATCTGATCGTTTCATGTTGCAAAGCATGCAATAATAGAGTGTATTTACCTTTGATTTGATTTTGCGTTGTTGTTAGAAGAAGCTTTGTATAACGTTGGTAATTTTAGTTGGTCGATATTATTTGAGAATTTTTTAGAGTTGGTTGTTTACTATCGATCGAAGTTTCGCGATGGGTGTAGTAACAGCTGAGATATTCTTTTAGCCTAAATATGATTGTATGACGTAAGACAGTGATGACGAAGTTTATTCGAATGTTCTTTCTTTCTCTGGAGTATAGAGAGACTATATAAGTGCCGCACTGTTTCAAAAGAAAAAGTGGAAAAAGCGATTGTATGCAGTTGTTGATGTTTGCTGAATAAAGTTGGAAAACTTCATACGACGACTCCTGTCCTGTTGCTGAGTGAACAGGTTGCGTGGATAAACGAATCTGAGTTACACCTATCAGGATTCAAGCATCGGGGCTGAATCTACTGATAAAAAAACAACAACCAGTGTAACAGTGTGTGATATACAGTGGTGTTCCTAGGATTATAGGGCAATAGGACAAAATGTCCTAAATCATAAAACTAATCGGACATCATGTCCTGACTACATAAAAACAATAGGACATTCAGATCGTTGCAGAGGAAGTATGGTGTCGGTTATTTCCCTTTCAAAAGTGTCGAAAGTTGCGGCCCTTTTGTTGTTCGACGGAATGTACTAAAGAGTGATAATAGTCTAGCATTGTCCACTATTCAAACTCGTTTTAACGGCTTTGACACTCCAGTTTGTACAGATGTTTCTTGCAGTGACCGCTCTAGTCATAATACTATCGGACAATGACCGCTAATTTCGCAATAGAATCGGACATTTGACGGGCCACAGGTGTTTGCATTCGGTCATTTTCCAAACGAATCGGACCATGACCGATGTCCGAGGCCTCGGGACATCACTGGATATATATAGTAAACGGTCGTCAGCGTTTGTAGAAGGAGGAGAAGGAAGAGGAGGAGAAGGAGGAATTGGCTGTGGGAGAGATAAACAAACCTGCTGGTAAGGCTAAAATGACTGCCAGCATATTTATTATTGCAGCTATACAAAATAAACCATGAGACTAACATTACTACCTGTATATTATTACAGCAGCAACGAAACTATCATTGAACACACTGCTACACCGCTTGCTGTCGCAAGCTGTGACCCCCAGCGCTCGTTACGCGTGACCACGCTCGCCTACCGGACCATAAATCACATCGCAGCACATCATCTACATGCACACCATCAAGCTCTAATAGTATTCGTGCCATTAAGCCATAAAACGCCCGAACCTGTATACTATTATGATCCCTTTATTGAATAAGCTACGCTACGGTTCAGTTGAGCATTAAGTTCAAAACCTGCTGCGTTACCGTTTTGAACATAATACCATAAGAAATGACATTACACTATACAAACATAATCCCACGAAAAAAGTGATACAACGCTCAACAGAACATAATCCCATTTTTCAAAAAAAAGTGATAGTACACTCAATAGAACATGATCCTATAAAAAACGATACACTCAACTGAACACGACCCCATAAGAAATTATACACATGCAATAGAACATGATCCCGAAAGAAATTATACCCTCACTAGACCATGATCCCATTAGAAACGTTAACAATGGAACATGATCCCATAAGAAACTTTAACCCTCAATAGATAATGATCCCATAAGAAATGTTAACACTCAATAGAACATGATCCCGTAAGAAATATTAACACTCAATAGAACCTGATCCCATAAGAAATGTTAACTTTCAAGAGAACACGATCTCAAAAGAAGCAAAACACTTAGTCAATTGGATGAGACAGCATTATATGTAATATGTAACATTACTAAACAGTGTCTGCAGAAGTTTCGAGAAAAAAAAAACACACAATGAATGTCCATCTCGCTTTCATTCTAAACTAAGAAGGACCTGACTACTATTTGGCCACCACCAGAATTTATTCTCTCGAAATAAACTCGCTTCTGGTAAATAAAATGTAAGCAGTTTCACTAAACCTACAGTTGAAAATATGGTTCGCAAGAGCAGTAATGCAAATTGGAAAGCTGTTCATTAAAGCTCAATTCTGGCAGCATTGGCCTATTGAACATACACACACACCACACACACACACACAAACACACACATGTATAAGCCGATCAATCGGGAATGTCACCAAAACAGGGTAAAATTGGGGAATGGCATTTTTCTCAGAGGTATATCATTAAGCGTACTATGCCATTACTTATTAAACTTTTAATTTACAACATTAATTAATAGCTACATAGGCCTAAAACAGCTTACAATTGGGTACAATTGGGGAATGGTCTTTTTCTCAGTGATATTTACAAATCAAATATTGTATTTGATAAAATTAAGTAGATTTATGAATGACGTACAAGATTAGATGGTAATCTGCCCTTTAAACTTGATTGTGTTCCTAGCACAGCTTACTACATAGGTGTGTATAATTTACACACTTGTCTACCCCATTTTGGAAAAAGTTGGAAAGATGCGATTTCTCGATATTTACGGTTGTGCTATACGTGCTATACTGTTTTCGAGTGGAAAATATGTTTTTAAAAATTGGGAAGATTTTTGCTTTCCAATTTTTAACTACCTCATTCGTTACTATGTTTATATGAAAAAAATTGCTCAGATGTGCGGTTATACACACACACACACACACATGCGTGTACGAGGTTAAAATGGGGTAATTTGACCTACTTCGCGCCCCTTAGGCGGCGAATTAGGTCAAGTTTGTTCAAAAACACAGCTAGGATAAGCAATTTTCCTCGACGATTAGGGTAAGGCACCCGCCTCGACGATTAGGGTAAGGCACCCCTTCAAGAAAAGGGTTAGGGTCAGGGCTAGTTGCAGTGCTGCAACTAGCCCTGACCCTAACCCTTTTCTTGAACGGGTGCCTTACCCTAATCGTCGAGGCGGGTGCCTTACCCTAATCGTCGAGGAAAGTTCCTTATCCTACCCGTCTGGAAGATGCACTACAACTACACTTGGTCAAGTGTACTTGTAGTGCATGTGCACTACAACTACAATTGCATGTACTTAGAACAACTGAGGAACGCCAGACGAACGGGGAACGACAAAATTACCTCATTTTGTACTAAAAAAGGCAAATTCCGTTCCTCAAAAGTGACGTTTTACAACTACACACACACACACACACACACACACACACACACACACACACACGCCCCCACACACACCACTGTATTGGGCTCAAATATCTAGGCCTAAGCACACAGGAGAAATGTATGGTAGTAATCTTGTTTAATAAACGGAATATAGCATAATATAGATTTATTTATTGTCCCTAAAATCATTATAAGGAGATTTCTGTACAGTGGCCATCCCCACATACAAAACCAAATCAGTTAAATTAAATGAAATTGTTATCGCAGCATAACATTTAAAATAAATAATGATGTTGATATTTACAGTCATTAAAACTTGTCAACAATGACCATGTCACCTGCAGAAGATAAATATTATCCATCATGCGCATACACGTACACCTCATTATGATATAATTAATACGTCATAAACACATTACTCAAAACGGGCTTCACTCAAACGCATATGCACTGCATGAGAAAGCTTAGATTATAATGATCGCAGTGGGTGCATAGAGAAGCTACAGCGCTGTAAAATACAGTTGATCAAAACCTATTACTGCTTTTATAACCCATCTCCATTGAAAAATGCTATTATTTATTAGACTATTAAAAAGCGCTATAAAAGATGAATAAAATGTCACACATTAGAATACTTCGCAAACAAACACACCATACAATTGTTTGTTTGTGTACAAACCATATTGGGCATGAAAAAGTTACCGTACGCAGTCAAACCCTTACCTCTGAAACCACTCAAAACAAACCACTGGCACCAGTTAAACCACACCTCTGAAAAGCACACCCTTGAATCCATGGAAAAACACATCACACTATTATTACGAAACACGATTGCATAGGAGAACGTTTCACGTAATCGTAGGCTACTTGTAATAAGCCGGTGGATAGAAGTCAACTACATGGGGGGAAAATAAAAGAAGGGGTAGGGGAAGCCGAGAGGGAATGGGAGAGTGGGAGTGGGTGTTCCTGCAAACCAAACTAAGCGACCGAGTCCTGACACATCAAAAGAGTTGTCATCAAAGCTAATACCTGACAAACACAGACTCTTAGCGATAATGCGCTCCGATCCCCCCCCCCCCCCCCCCCCCTCAAATACTTATGTTACAAGCCCATCCACGATAAACGAAACCTGCCGTTGTGATTTTCGACTGGCTTATTGCACAGGGAAAGAACATCACGGTTAAGAAACATTGAACGGCTTATATCCGTCAGTCCAACGAGTTCTTTATTAATAGGCCTACCTCACACAAACATTGACACTACAAAAATACGCGCAAAGCTATTGTAGTAAGTTTTAGCGTACGCACAGGTCAGACCATACTACTACTACTACTACTACTACTACTACTACTACTACTACTACTACTACTACTACTACTACTACTAATAATAATATAATTGTATAAAACATTGAACCGGTTTTTCGGTAAACAGCTACGCAACATTTATTTCATTGTAATTAAATAGCGCTTTCCTAGCTCAAGGGTTACTCGAGGCGCCAGCTTTTAACTTCGCAAAACTTCACTGAAACCACAAAATCACATGAGAAACTGGAACGTATATGGTGATGCACCGAATACATGCAACACGGGAGAACCTCATGCAATAAAAAAAATAAAGAGGGGGGGGGGAAGGGGGCGGAAGGGGAGGGGTCTTGCAAACCGAATCTATTGAATCTCCGCAGTCAGCCGGTGCTTCATGCGGCGTAGTCGAGTACTCCCTGTACTATTTTTTTTTTTCTACTCCCAAAACGTAAAGGGAAGTAGTTTTTTTTTTCAGTCTCAGCTATACTGTAAGCCGGCGCTTCAATCAAACCAGGCACGAGTCAGAATGTGTGGTTGCAGTTCAGTCAGTTCTTTGCAACTGAAAAAGAAAAGGTAGTTTCATGGATGGGGAGTCCACTTCAGATAGGATAGTGTTGGCGACTCGCGCTCTGCGCAAGTTTTAACTGTTGCACCACCTCTTCTCCCCCCTCCCCCCTCCCCCCACTTCACTCCCCGACCATTTCTCTTCTCTTTACCACCACCAACCACTACCCCGAAAAAAGAAAAGAAGAGCCAGGTGATCGCTTAGTCCATGCATGTAGGATGGCGGTGTCGAATCAACCAAGCACTGGCAGGGGAAAAAAAGTTCTCACCTCATTACAAAATCATATTGTGGATGTTGAGTCCCTGTTTAATGGATATTTTCTTCTTTTTTTTTTTCCCCAATTCACCTTGCCAGTTGTTGCACCTTGATGTTAGCTCTCGAATAACATCGTTTGCGTAACAGTCCCCCTCCTCCCCGCCCACCCACCCTTTCTTCTTCTTTCTCCCCCTCCCTCACTCTCGTCCCCCTCTTCCATCAAACATTTATTCCGATACCTCCGTTCTAGTAAAATATGGGTCCCCTTTCCATATTCATATACAATGAATATTACGCTGTACAAATCATCATCATCATTATTGTTGGTATCATCGTCATAATCTATATCATCATCATCGTCGTCATCATCATCATCATCATCATCATCATCATCATCATCATCATCATCATCATCATCATCATCATCATAACTTTTTTTTTGGGGGGTGGAGGGGTAGGGGGCAGTCTGAAGTCCTCAAAAACCTCAGTTCTATAAAGTCCACCTCCCATTCTCAAACTAAAATGAATAAACTAATTCTATTTTGGTTGTTATTATTGTTTGGCGGCAGGGATAGCTCAGTTGTCAGAGCGCACGACTTGTGTGAGTGCGTCTTGGGCGACGTGGGTTCGAATCCTGACTTCAGCAAACTATTGTGTGATTGCTGGATATTACGGGCCAGCGCCTTGAGGAGCTCTTTGAGCTTGTAAGTGCACTATTTAAGAGAAATCTCTTTTTTTTTTCTTTCTTTCTTTCTTTGCAAAAGACTTCTCCCTCGGAATACAATCTTCTGCTCTAATTTGCGACCCAACAGAGAAGCTGAGTGTCGTCGAGGCTTACCTATGCCCCTATTGGTGAGAGAGGCACGAGGCATGAACCTCAAGCTACGCTGTGTCATTTCCGACCTAACTTTGTGTACGTTCCTCCGTCTCGGTGCAGTTTTTTTTTTCTGGCTGAGCTGCAGTTTTGCTTGGTGAAGCCTTTTGCCGCCCACCACCTAGGTCATTATAGCCTCCATCCTTTATTTCTGCTGTCGCACTTGATCATTGTTATCTTCATCACACCACCCATCTCAGTTAACATACATAAGACTTAAGACCTATCCTATCTATGCTATTCCGTAACTCGGAGGTCGTTGGGGCACCAAAGACGATCGTTTAACCAGCGTACTCCATCTTTCTCTGTCCTCAGCAACCCTCATGGCTTCGCTCAGTGTCAAGCCAGTCCGGTCTCGAACGTTGTTCTCCCACCTCCTTTTTTGTCTCCCTCTTCTTCTGCATCCTTGCACCGTCCCTTGCAGGATGGTCTTTGCAAGGCCTGATGCTCTGGTGACGTTGCCATACCATCGGAGTTTTCGTTTCTTCACCACTGAGAGCATGTCATCGTGTTGTTCAATGGCTTGTGTGATGGTCTGTCGGAATTCGTCGTTGGTGATGTGCCGAGTATAGGAAATGCCCAGAAGTCTTCTGTAGCACCTCATCTCCATGCTTTGTATTCTTCGTTGTAGATCTGCTGTATGGGTCCATGTTTTGCAAGCGAATATGAAGATCGAGATGACAAGAAAGCGCAGCAGCTTTATCTTGGGAATGTAGACTCATGGTCCTGTCTTTCCAAATGGGCTTCAACCTTGTCAGGGCAGCAGTTGTTTGTGCGATCCTGGAGAGGACTTCCTGTTGGGAAACATTGTCTGATACAATGGCTCCTAAAAATTTGGAGCTATGCACTGTGTTAAGGGATAGACCTTGGACTTTGATGTCCGGGTTGATGCCATTGGTGTTGTTGGTCATCATTTTGGTCTTCTCTGCACTTATTTCAATTCCAAAGGTTCTGGAGGTGCTGTCAAGCCTTTTTACCAGCTGTTCAAGTTCTTGTTCCTCTCCAGGCAATCCATCAATGTCATCTGCAAAAGCAAAACCGAGATTGGAGATTCCTCTGCCCCCTATGCTGACTGTGCCTTCGTGATCTGCAAGGGTATCTGACATGATGAGCTCCAGGAAGATGCTCAAGAGTGTTAGAGAGAGTAGGTATCCTTGACGCACACCAATAGTTGTTCTGAACCAGTTTCCGATGGCGTGTTGTGGAGGACTGCACTGGTAGCCTTGTCATACAGCCCTTTGATGACCTTTGATGACTTCAATAATTGTAGGGCTGATGTTGAACGCTCTCATGGTTGCCCACGGTCAAACTCTCTCTTGAAGTCTACAAACACATGATAAAGATGTTGTGGTGCTGTAGGAATTTCTCGCAGATTATTGTGAGATTGAAAATCTGTTTAGTGGTACTTCGCCCTGCACTGAATGCTGTTTGTTCTTCAGCTATGATTTGTTCAGTTTGGAGTTTCAACCTGTTGAGTATTATTTTCAGGATGGCCTTGCTGTGATGGCTGATGAGGCTGATGGTGCGGTAATTTTCACAATCCTGACGGTTACCCTTTTTGACTTAAGACTTAAGACATACAACGACATTAGATCAAGCCAAGCATCAGACGACAGGTGATTTTAGCCTACTCTCGTCAGTGAGAGGAAATCAAGAGATCGGCAGTTACCTGCAATTTATTTCATTGAAATCAAATGATACCGCGGTAGGGATCACAATATATGTTTCGTTTTAAGCAAATGCAGCTCTGATTATAAAAGTTATCAGCAATTTTCAATGGGGAGTGACGTTTCAACCACTGCCTTATTTCCTTCTTTGTCTTTGGACACCAGCATCTATAACCGAAGCGCAGGGGGCGTAGTGGATTTACTCTGTAAAATCGAAGATATTTGTGTCCTCATTAGCAACTGATTGGGCGAAACACACTTTGATACATTTGAATACTACCTCCACCATACATTGATGCAGCGTTGTTGAGACTAGAGAGGAAACTTACCTTGCCTTGACTTACCTACGTTGTATAAAATACTACAATAGGCACGGATTGATCCAAAGGGCACAGGCGTCCATTTGCTAGCTATTGTAGGTTTGCCGAAACGAAACTCAAGGTCCTATATACACACACACAACTCTTGATTACCCAACCTCTGTTCCACCCCTCGCAACCCCAAACTCCAGCTCGTCTAGATCTATCTATATGTATGTCACGTAGGTGTTAACAAAACACCGACCTCCTCCAGTTGTTGTTGCATCAAGTTTTAGTCATCAGATTGACATAAGTAACCTCCTCCAGAACATAAGTAACCTCCTCCAGAAGATAACTGTCGTGGAATGACTGAAAGAAAACGTAACCATATGGTGCAATAGTAGATTTGTTTACATCCTCGAAGAAAACATCCTGAGATGCATCTTCATTGTAAACTGTAAACGTCAGGTGTTACAAGATTTTGAGGTCCAGAAAAATTAATTCATCAAACATACCCCACCCCCCCATTAACCCCCTAACTCCCCCCTCTCACCCCCAAAGAAAGTCACCAAGACACGCGAACATTACTGTTGATTTTCTGAAGAAAAACAAAACCAACGAGCTTCACTGGGTCTGCTTAAGTTTGTCGTTATACTGCCAGTAGGTATATGTAAGGAATACTCATAGCTAGCTGACCTTAATTTCTTCTTCTTTTTTTTAAATAAACTTAACGTGTACTTAAGACACTGAAAGATACCAACACCTAATTCGAGCCGTCCAAGGCGCCAAATTGCAGACTCAAGCGCCCTGTCAAACGCCGCGCACCAAACCACTTAGCGAATGTGAACGACCTCCAATGATTATTGTATCCGTGGCCAAGTTTTGTTTTGGGACTTCAGACAACAGCGACATACTAGTGTTTACAGTGTGCTAACCTAGGTCCATGCCCCCTTTTTCCAGAGATGTGACAGAATCTGTAATAAGTTTACTTTTAATGAGCTAGGAGATGAATCTATGCTATTAAATTTTTTAATTTATTTTCAACGGAAAAGACTTTTCTGCTGAAACTGGCTAGGTTTATGAAACTATTAATGGATTGCTTCAGAACGTAATAGAATGATTTGTAATATCAACGATAGTAATAATAGTGATTAATTTTAACCAATAATGACAATTTAAATATTCAATACCAGTTTGTACCCCCCCCCCCCCTTTAGCATTTTTTATCACCCAATCTTGCGAGAGAGTGCGTGCGATTTGTGATCAGATTGTGTGGACATAATTTTTATGTAGTATGCTTGTGTTATGTGATAATAATGAATGTGTATTTTGCAAATGTGTATTTGGAGTCTTCTAGAATGCGAGAGTGAAAGAGTAACTTTTGCTTTTGTAATAGATGTACATATGTATTTTATGTTGTATTTTATGATTTCCATATTATTCTATGTTTATTTTTATTCTTTTTGTTGTATCCACGTGCCCCAAGGGGTTTTATGGAATAAAGCACTTTTGACTTGACTTGACTTGACTCTTTATCCCGGTCAGCCGTATCGCCCATGGTGGCCGTGAAGGTTATCACGTCAGTGTTCAATCACAGGGTGTTTCGGGTCAATGCCAGTAGGTCAAAGTAATCGATCAGCTAACTACTACAGAGTCACCGCGATGCGATTTGACTTCTTGTTGACGTGTAGTCACCGCATTGCATCACCGCGACCCAATGAACCGACCCGTACTCCAGTGAGGGCAATGCGCAAAGTGTCACTCTTTTATGTGTTTAATGGATGCGCCCGCTCCTTAGCCCCGGGCCCACCCCCTCACCCCCTCCCCTCTCAGAAGCATTCCACCTCTTCATTACACCTGAACCTCTGGCTCAGTGACTGTAGCCTACCTCGCCTAAATCTCACCTTCCCGCTAACATCATTAATTTGTGCAGCGTGGCTTGAGATTAGACGAGGACTCCTCCATCTCAGCATTTAGGGGAAGGGAGAGGGAGAGACAGGGAGAGAGAGATAGGGAGAGAGAGAGGAGGGAGAGAGAGAGAGGGGGAGAGACAGGGAGAGATTTAGAGAGAGAGTCGGAGCGAGAGAGAGGCCTCGTCTAGTCTCCGCTAAACTTATGTCCCGTTGTCTGCCTCTATCTCTGTATGACTCTCTCTCTCTCTCTCTCGGCCTGTCTTTCAGTCTCTGTCTCTGTCTCTCTCTCTCAAACACATATACACATACACACACAAGCCAGCGCGATACAGCGGAAAATGGGCCAACTATCACGGTAACAACATTTTTCCAGAAATCGGTCATTAAATTTCAATTTCCAGCCCCCCCCCCCCCTCAAACCCTTACCCTTACTCTCTCTCTTCTCCTCTCCCCCCTCTCCTCTCTCTCACAATCAAACCGTGAATCGCTTTGCAAGGTAAAGAATAAACTACGGTCGATAGAATCGATCAGGAGTACACAGCACGTGCGTGCGGCTTTACCGCATACCTGAACACATTGGTGGTAAATCCGTACATCAAACAACACTGATTTACCATTAATAAACATTAATTACGAAGCCACTGTAAACCAAAAAGCAAGAAAAGAAGTAATCAATATGGAGCGAAGGGAGGTTGGTGAAATGAACATTGAAGTCTTAACGTTTAAACTCACCTTTGGCAGACGTGGGGATAACCAAGGATAAAAAAAAAAGGGTGTTGAATCAAATCAACAACACTGAACAACCAGAGCAACCATGCTAGTTAAATTTGTGTTTTGCCCAACACGGGATTCGAACCTGGGTCATCGGTGTGCCAGGCGATCCGCTCTCTAACCACTGAGCTACTGCATTGGGAGTATGTATTAGCAAAATGTTTCTACTGATATGACGATCCCAACACAAAGAACACAGCCGCAGAAATAAAATCCCAACACACCAAGAAATGCCGCAGAAATAAAATCCCCACATAAAGAACAGAGCCGCGGAAACAAAATCCAGACGCTTTATCAACTGCGCAATTTCAAACCTATTTTTCGTGTGTGTAGGTGTGTGTGTGTGTGCGCGTGTGTAGGTGTGTTTGTGTGAGTGTTACGGTTGAGACGCGCACGATAGATCCGATCATTTTGTTTTGCAAAGCAAGCAATAACAAAGTGTATTTACCTTTGATTTGATTTTGCGTTGTTGCTAGAAAAAGCTTTGTATAATGTTCATAATTTTCGTCGGTCGATATTGTTGAGAATTTTCTAGAATTACTTGTTTACTATCGACCGAAGTTTTGTGATAGAACTGGCAATAGCTAAGTCAATCTCCTAAACATAATGACGTAAGACAGTGAATAGGTCTGAAGAGGAGTTTTACTTTGAAGGGGTATGCTGGAATGTTCTAACTTTTTCTCGATTCGATTGCAGATAGCCTATAGAAGCAACGCATTGTCTGCTTGTGAGTGATTAAAATGGAGATTCATGATGATCTTTGAAGTGATTTTCGGAAAGTGATCTTGAATTGAGTTGTTGATGTGTGCTGAATAAAGTTGGAAAACTTCATACGACGACTCTTGCCTTGTTGCTGAGTGAACAGGTAGCGTGGATAAACGAATCTGAGTTACACTTATCAAGATTCAAGCTTCAGGGCCGAATTGGCTATTGATAAATACAGAACGTGTAACAGTGAGAGAGAGAGAGAGAGAGAGAGAGAGAGAGAGAGAGAGAGAGAGAGAGAGAGAGAGAGAGGCTGACTCTCACTCGACACAAATGTGTCACGAACTGGCTAGCTTTAACTCTGCACATTGACTATTTAGCATGTGTAGTCATTGTACCCTTAGAGAGTCAGTAAGCTACACAGCAGGCCACACACGGCGAGCGAGCCACCCACATCGCAGTGAGTCAGCACTTGAGTTTTGAATCGGACCGTTTAACCAATGACCAGCAGGCTAAGTGGGTAGAGCAGTTTTGACTGTGTCAGAGCCTAACACAGTTTGAATCAGTCGTGTGTGAGACGAGGTAGAGTCAACATCTCCACAGCTAGAGAAATCTCTACACTCATAGACCAGGAAGCAGGACTTTGAAATCTTAGAATTATCTCAAGTCATCACGGGCCTGAACTTGTCAAACAGGTAAATGAACACCCTTCTGTTTCATCGTGATATATTTATATTATTGTTGAAATTATGTTTGAAGAGTTTGCTATGCATAAATGTGAATTATTAATCCGAATTTGCGTGACCATGTGGAAACGCCGAACACGTGGCGAAACACGACCGGTTGCGCCGCCATGTTGTATCCCGTACGGAACCACTGTTGTTTAACTTATATGTATGTTTGCAGACCAGTGGCTGTACCACTGAATGTTTATATTATTATTAATTCTGTATGTGTATAGTTAGACACGATTGATATTTATGTATGTATAGGAATTTAGAGTTGAGATTCCAGTGGAACCCGGAAGTAGCAGAATGTTCGTCGCTTATGTATAGAGATGTGGAGCTATCACTGAGGGCTACTTGGCTTTCAGTGAGACGCTCTGCACAAACCGATTATTCAGGGTTGTGCAGAATTTCGTCTCTTATATTACAGACGAGCAGGCGAGCTATCCCGAGCTATCCCGAGCTATCCTGTGCACCCCACTCCACAGAAACGACTAGTTGGTTGAGGATCCTCTACCGCACAAGACGGAAAGAGCTGCCTTGAAAAACACCCTGTCAGACCCCACAGCGTGGCAAGGGAACCCAACTACACAACGACACAGGTGGACCAGAAGCTACCTCACAGAAGGACTTCGAACACCCCACACATGAGTTAAGTGCATAAGGCGAAGGTGCACTTAAACTGATCATAACAGGACCACAGTAGTCCAACTCTTCAGAAACTGTAAAACGGACCACAGTAGTCCAAATCTACATGAGATATAATAGAAAGTGCCCGAGGAAGATATAACAGCTGCCTAGACTATCAGCGATCGAACTATTAGCATTGAAAGAGACTTTTTAAGTTAGATTAGTACTTAGAGAATCTTGTATAGAGTAGAAGAAATAAATGTGTGATTTTAACTGTTATCAAGTGGCTGGACTACATATGATTCATAGCCGTGTGAAAGCTAGTGTGACAGTATCTTTTACCATTTTTCTATCTATTTCTGTACCCCAACCTTAACACAGAACGAGCTAAACAAATAAATTTATTAAAGTAATTCATAGGGTGACTTACTAGCAGTTCCCACCGAATAAACGTGAGGGTCCATAATTCCATTGTGCAGAGCCCATAAACCCCACGTGACAAAATGTGTGCTTCATTTCAATACACAAGCATATATTTTATGTGAGACTGAGGTCTTCTTTTGTTTTTCAAACGTTTACCATAGATCGTATGATAATAGAAGAGTTTATTCATCCCCATTATGGAGGTGAAAACTCTCAAACGACCGTATAGGCAGCTTAACACGACAATCGGTCTTTTTATAACGTCTCCTCCTCGCCAGTTTTTTTTCAATAGTCATTACGCGTCACCCCACTGCAATAGGCCAAGAACAAAGTGCACAGAAACACAGCCATAGCAAAGCCCTCCATCGATAGCGTGGAGTCCCGCACCATAAACTATATATATATATATATATATATATATATATATATATATATATATATATATATATATATATATATATATATATATATATATATATATATATATATATATATATATATATATATATATATATATATATATATATATAAATATATAGTACTAATAGAAAGTGACAACGTAACTTTTCCTACCGTTTAAGGGGCCGCCCACACGACTATAGACCACAAGACCATAAACATACGCAATAAAATTAGCACAAGGTTGTATAGTGACACACGCTGACATTGCACTGCATTGTCCAAATTGTACTGAACCCTCTTTTTTTTTTAAATGGAAGAAATAGACAGGTATTGAACAAACAAACACACACAGACACGAACGAACACACACACAGACACGTGTACACACAGAGACACGAACTAACACACACACACACAGACACACATACAAAGAAAGAGAGAGAGAGATAGAGAGAGAGAGAGAGAGAGAGAGAGAGAGAGAGAGAGAGAGAGAGAGAGAGAGAAAGAGAGAGAGAGAGAGAGAGAGAAAGAAAGAGAGAAGTGCACATACAGCGACACGAACACACACACACACACACACACACACACACACACATTCACACTCACACACACCCACACAACCTATCCTGAAAAGCGAAAACTCCAAAGGATATACAATATTTTATAATGGCCAAAACGGTTTTGTTTGTTTGTTGTTGTTTTTGGGTGTCATGACAATGAATTGACTTGTACTACTGCCCTGTTGTCACATTAAAAGATGACCCAAAAGAAGAATCGCCGCTCAAACCGACCACTAAGACTAAGCTCTAAATATTAGGCGTCCCTTCCTTGTTAGGTAAACTAACAACTGTGCCTACTATACACACTTTCGCTGCAATGCTATTTTTTAGACTCAGCCTTGATGCTCTTAATGTTTTAATAGTCACATACACGAATAAATGAATGGAATTATATCAACACCGTTCTTAGGAATTAAAAGAGTTCCGTGTGTGTTTTTTTGAGGTTTGCAACACCAAGGTTTGCAACACCAACAATCAATTCCCGGAACGCTGTTGTTGTTGTTGTGTTGTTGTTGTTTGTAGATTATAGTCACACGACACTTTCGCATATAGGTGACTACTGGACCAATCCGGGATTCGAACCAGCGACCTTTCGGTTACTAGCAAGACGCTCTTACCAACTGAGCTACCCGGCCCCTCACCCCTTGGGGTCATGAGCAATCTTGCCACTGTAGATTGTTCTAACCTATAAAGGGAACAGTGAAAGCCCCAGTTGAAAACCTGTCTTGCCTTTGTAGGCATGACAGATTCACTGCGGCAACAGTACCCCCGTTGGAGTGCCGGGGGTTTCAGTATAAATAGTATCCCCACTTTATGGAAATTTAGTGCTTTAAATTCCCACTGTTGCTATCTTCCTCATATACTCTTTCCCATTCCTGCTCTGTCCTATCACTCTGCTATACTATCTTCTTCTTCGCTAGATCAATGACCTACCTTTTTTCTTGAAAACTCTTCCTGTACAAGACTCCTTGTTTGTGTATGAGGTCTGTTGGATCAGCTTGGGAGTGTTGGACGCTTTCTGCTGGGTGGTCACTAGGGCTTCCTATGATGTTAGTATTTAGCAATATAGGCATTTTATATGTATATGTTTCGTTGATGATTTGTAATGATGGTTGTATTCTATTTTGTTTTTGTAACCGGGGGTTCGCGTAGTTGAGGTAAACCCTCAGCCGTCCCCCTCGTGGGATGTCTTTATTGTAAAGTGACTGGCCGGTGGAGGGCGTTCAATTTTCCCACTAGGGTTGTTTTAGCAGATCTTTTATGCGGATCGGGGGTTGTCCGGTCCTGATTTGGCTCGGAGGAGTCCGCTGGACCTAAAGCAACAATAAATCAATCAATCAACCCGGCCCCTCTTCCGGAACGCTGAAATCTTGGGGTCCTATATATGGACACACAAAACAGAAGTTCTATTATTTGAGCTCCTGAACCAAAAAAAAATGGACATAAATTATATATTTTTGTAACGGACAATAAAGCTGTCTTGTATTGTATTGTTCCTATAAAGCGCCTTTACAAGCTCAGAGAACTTCTCAAGGCGAAGGAATACACTAGTCAGGCTTGGAACCCTGCGTCACCCAAGACACAGGTAAACAAGAGTTGCGCCCTGGGCCACGAAGCTATCCATGCCGCCTGCTTGTATTGTATTGTATTGTATTTATTGTATTGTGTTTATTGTATTGTATTTGTATTGTATTGTATTGTATTACGCAAGGCAAGACAAGCGAAACCTGGAAAACACTCCCACAATATTGTAAAGGTAATATGCTAAGATAGGCCTAATACACACCCAAAACTCCAGTCGATCCTGTTTTTGTATATTATAGTTCTTCAAACCACCTCTGTCTTTGTCTCTCTGTCTCTGTCTGTGTGTCTCTCTCTCTCTGTCTCTCTCTGACGAAAAGAAAGCCTTTGAACACGTATAAACAATTTTCTACACGGTAAGGTCATTTTTAAAAAAAATGTCGGAAACACAAGAACACTGTACGATTGTTGCAAAGGTAATAAATATCACAAACTACCCCCAAATTACAAAAGCTGTTCCAGTATATGCATAGTAGGCCTCTATTCGAACGATCGTTCTTCAAGCTACACATACACACCTCTCTCTTATAAGTCGAAGGGGTATTGAACACATACAAACAGTAATATTATACTGTCGGCTTCCTACAAACAGCGAAAACATACGAACGCTGTAGGATAGCTTTTTTGCAAAGGTAGGATAATATCACAACGCACATTCAAAATCGAAGTCAGTCCTTGTATTTCGTTAGCCAATGTAGGCCTGCTGAACAAAGCGATATGTCTCCTTTTACCTACCTCTCACGTTCGAAGAAATGTGACAAGGTGGTGCACACATATAGCTCCTAAAAGAAAAAAAGCGAAAACGCGAAAACTGCTTTAGGATGCGCGCACACACACACACACATACACAAAGCTAGAAACCGCCGAAGTTAAAATAAACAAAAGCACAGCACTTGATCGAAAGAAGCCTCTCCCCTCAAAATAAAAAAATAAAATAAAATAAATCGTGGCAGACGACAGTCGTATAGTGGATCAGGCTTCGGCGGCCGAAGCAGCTACGACTCGCAATAGGTGAGTCACTCACACCGACTGATTGAAGAAAAGAGAGAGAGAGAGAGAGAGAGAGAGAGAGAGAGAGAGAGAGAGAGAGAGAGAGAGAGAGAGAGAGAGAGAGAGAGAGAGAGGCAGACAGAGGGGGAGAGAGATGAGAGAGAGAGAGAGAGAGATGAGGGAGACAAATGGGGTCGATGTGAGAAAGCGACGAAGGTAAGGTTAAAGGTTAACGTCTACCACCCGCCTTTGGCGATACGGCCGATGGGGATAACCATCCCAGAGAACAAGGGGTAGGGACCTGAATCAACACTGAACCACCAGAGCAATCATCCTGCTAAAATGGACAGTGAAAATTGGCCATTTTTATCTTGCCCATCACAAGATTTGAACCAGGGCCAGGCGAACAAAGGAAGAGAGCCGCCAGGTTTTATTTGCAGTTAGCTGAATCATTACGCAAGGTGTCCATTTATGCTCAACATAAAATTGCAGAGTAGAACCCAAAAAAGGGTCTGAAAGGAGGAAGGAGAGAAGAGAGAGAGAGAGAGAGTGAGAAAGAAAGGTGAAGAAGTAGAAGAACAAGAAGAAGAGAGCGAGAGATAGACCGACAGCCAGAGAAGAAGGAGACGAAGAAGAAGAAGAGGAAGAAGAAAGGTGAATACTTATGTACTGTAATATTTGATTATTGAATTGGTCCTCAACGCTCATGGGACAGGACGTTAAACCTTTTCTTGTTCAGGCAGTCAAGCAGAGAAAGAGAAATCGACTGTGTGTGTGTTTGTGCTTTCCGAACTGTTCAAGTCGTTTCCACAACTTGTCTTTCTTAGTAACAACTGGGTTTATTTGCAAGGAACCCACTTGTTTTGAGGAACCCACTTGTTTCTAAACACACGGGAGTGCTCTTTTAGTGCACGGGAGTGCAGTTACAGTGCACGGGAGCTATTCAAGTACAGAGGAGTGCTCTATCCGGGAACAGAAAATTTACTGTGAATTTTCGAAAAACTTTTGAAGAAAGTTCGACCTATTTCGTCGCCTCTAGGAGACGATGTAGGTCAACTTTTGAGACGGAAAGAGCCAATTTTGACTTAGATTCTTACATTTTTAGAAGAAATTTGCGTTCTTTCCGTCAAAAAAGTGCTTTCCGATTCCTACATTCAGAACGCATGTGTGTGTGTGTTGTGGGAGTGTGTATGCGAGAGTGCATGTGTGTTTATGATTGTGTGAGTGTGTGTGCGTGCGAACAGAACAGAATAGTACGTGCATATGTATATATGTGTTTGTGTGTGTGTGTCTGTGTGTGTGTGTGTGAAAGAGCGAGGACCATGCATGCCTTGCAGCTATAAGTGTGTGTATGTACGGCTTTCTACGTGTGTATGTACGTGTGTCTATTATATGTTTGTGTGTGCATGTGTGTGTGTGTCTGCTATGTGTGCATGTGTGCCTACTCTGTGTGTATGGTGTTAATACCCAGTGCAGGAAATAAAACTGTCACAAAGCAACAGGGGCGGAGAGAGAGAAAAAAAAGGGAATACAAAAAAGAAAGAAACAAAAGAATGTGAAGCGCTTGCCTAAGCATATTAAAATGTTGTTTTTCTTACTCCCTGGTGCGGCGAACTCCGGATCAAACTTAAAACGAAACGTTACAGGGTTGTGACGTGGGAAAAAAAAAAAAAAAAAAAAGGAAAAAAGTTAGGTTCGGAAAAAGCACAAACGCACATACGGTACCTAAAGTTTATAAGCTTAATAGGTGAGTCATGGCGAGTCCAATGAACACAAAATTAAAAGCACGCATATCCATTATAAGCGACTGCTGGTGTGTTTACTCTCTCTCTCTCTCTCTCTCTCTCTCTCTCTCTCTCTCTCTCTCTCTCTCTCTCTCTCTCTGTCTCTCTCTCTCTCTCTCTCTCTCTCTCTCTCTCTCTCTCTCTCTCTCTCTCTCTCTCTAATATTATTTGACTGAAAATCGCAGGATGTGTTAGTGTGAATGATACGAGAAACGATTGTAAGGTTAGTTTCCGCCTAAAATCTTTTGTTGTGAATAAAAAAAATCTCTCTCTCTCTCTCTCTCTCTCTCTCTCTCTCTCTCTCTCTCTCTCTCTCTCTCTCTCCGTTGTCTCTCTCTCTGTCCTTTACGCACCCCCGTTGGGGTGCCGGGGGTTTCAGTATAAATAGTATCCCCACTTTCTGAAAATTGAGTGCTTTAAATTCCCACTGTCGCTGTCTTTCTCATTTGCTCTTTCTCATTCCTGCTCAGTTCTATCAATCTGCTATACTATCTTCTTCCTCGCTAGACCAGTCATCTACCTTTTTTCTTGAAAACTCTTCCGGGACAAAACTCCTTATTTGTGTATGAGGTCTGTTGGATCAGCTTGGGAATATTGGATGCTCTCTGCCAGGTGGTCACTAGGGCTTCCTGTGATGTTATTATTTAGCAATGTAGGCATTTATATGTATGTGTTTTGTTGATAATTTATAATGATGTTTGTATTCTATTTTGTTTTTGTAAACGGGGGTTCGATAAATTAGAGTACAGCCTCAGCGTCCGCTGCGTGGGATGTCTTCATTGTAAAGTGACTGGCTGGTGGAGAGCTTTCGGTTTTACCACTATGGTTGTTTCAGCAGATCGTTTATGCGGATCAGGGGTTGTCCGGTCCTGATTTGGCTCGGAAGAGTCCGCTGGACCTAAAGTAATAATCATGTAATGTAATGTAATGTAATGTAATGTAATGTCCTTTACGCACCTCTCTCAAAACCTTTTCTTATTCCGAACATCACTCACACTGTTCTCTCCATTTCTCCTCTCTGTCTCTCTCTCTCTGTGTCTCTGTCTCTGTCTCTCTCCCTCTCTCTCTGTCCTTTGCGCACCTCTCTCAAAACTTTTTCTTATCCCGAACATCACTCACTCAATAAAAGGACAAAGTTCCAAAAGTTTCACTCCTCTCTTCAATTCTCTCCCCCCCCCCCTTCCTTTTATTGTAACAGTGAATTCTTTGCTATGTGACACTAACAAGCGGCAGGTTCAAGCTGAACCGGGTGATTCGATTAATGTAGCTCCACCAAGTTGCTACTCTCTCTCTCTCTCTCTCTCTCTCTCTCTCTCTCTCTCTCTCTCTCTCTCTCCCCACCCTCCCTCTCTCTGTGCATGTATAAACAGGATTGGTTTGCCTCAATAAAAGATAAAGATAGATTTTTCCATGTACAGTACCTTTAAATGTTTGCCTAACTGTGAAATGTATTTGTGAAATCTTAAAGTATATTGCTGTAAAGTAGCATTTACACAAGCAAAATGACAAATTCGTTACCACTTAATGCCAATTTGCGTCGTTACAATGTCTCAGTTGCTGACATAATAATAATAATAATAATAATAATAATAATAATAATAATAATAATAATAATAATAATAATAATAATGGATGATATACGCGCCTTTCCCCAAATCAATCAGGCTCAAAACGCAGCGATCTGTGCCAACATGCACGCTCACCTGTCTCATCCACGCTCACACACACACACACACACACAACAAATACACATCCATCACTCAAACAGATGGTGTAAAGGCAGAGAGATCGCTATTAAAAGACGGAAAGAAAATCGATTATTTTTATTTTTGAAATTTTTATATTGACTGCGTGCAGTACCATTATTGAGACATGCTATGCATTAGCTGAAAAAATACAATTAAAGACAAAGGTCATGGTAGTATTATTTATTTATTTTTTATTTTAAATAAGTGCTTGTTGTAATCGGCTATTAGGGGAAATATTTGGAAAGGCTCGTCAGCAAGCGTTACAAGTGTTACTGGCAGGTACAGATCAGAATGACTGTAGATTTTGTTTTATCTTGCATCTTTATACGCTTGTTCTTTGAGTGCTAATTTTTGAGGTATGTGTGCGTCACAAATGTTTGAACATTGTTTACTTTCATATGAATCCATTATCTTTGCTGTGGCTTTTTTTTTCATTCAGTGTATATGTTATTGTCTGCAGTAAGATGCTACTGTGTCTTGTAATATAGTGCCGTTCTTGCTGTCATTATGTACCATATTGTGTATCCCCATGCACCCATCTTTGTTCCCCCCTTGTTTACCTATACCCCCACTAACCCCCTCCCTAAACTAGGAACCTAATTTAATATTTGTTGTTTCATCGTTTGTTTAATAAAGGGACAAAGTTTCAAAGATATTTATCTGCTAAAACGTGTTCAGAACTCTGCTGCTCGTCTGGTTCTCAAAAAGAAAAAATCTGATCATACCACACACTCCTCATACATTCACTCCACTGGCTTCCAGTGTTTCATAGAACTATCTACAAAATCTCTATTTTTTGTTACCACAGCGTCCATAGTCCCTTCCTACCTCACCCAGAACATTCAATTCTACAAGTCCTTCAGAAATCTTCGTTCTTCCTCTGACACCCTTATGCTTCACATACCCCGCTACAAACTTTCCTCTGATGGCTGTCGATCTTTCTCAGTGCTGGGCCCTTCGGCTTGGAACTCTCTTCCTCTCGCTTTTCGCAGCTCTCCAAACATAGCTACTTTCAAATCCAACTTGAAAACTCATCTCTTCCTTAAATGGTTCTGATCTTCTCCCATCATCATCGTCGTCATTCCTCTTTTTTTTCATTCAGACCACTGCCCACCACCCACCACATCATCCCTTCGTCGCTCTCTCCTCCTCCCTACCTCTCTCCTCCTCCCTACCTCTCTCCTCCTCCCTACCTCTCTCCTCCTCCTTACCTCTCTCCTCCCCCTACCTCTCTCCTCCTCCCTACCTCTCTCGTCTCTTATATTTCACTTGTAATTCTTTTTCCGCTTTATATATTATGTCCCTGCGTAATTCGTTAGCAAGTGTTTTGCCTACTTTTAATTTGTACGAAACCGGATGTTAACGTTTGGAATGAATGCGTGCGTACTGCACTTTGAACTGAACTGATACTGTTGCATAGGAAAAAGCGCTATATAAATACCCTTATTATTATTAAAATTATTATTTCCAAGCAGAAAGAAGAAGAAACGGGAAGAAAGGGGAGGAGGGAGGAGAGGGGAAAAGTAGGGGAGGGAAGAGAAGGTGAGGGGTGGGGGAGGAGCGAGGTGAGGGGTTGGGGGGAGGTGGGTCAAATCAATTTTTGCTGAAGCCATTTTAAAGTTGTTTTTCTTAATTTGCTTTCATAGACTCGCATACTGGGGAGCGAAGAGGTGTGGGGTGGAGAAGAGGGTTAATTCCTTCCTTTTTCACATTATTTGATTCATTTTTTAATCATATTTTTGGAGTTAAAAATATCATCATCATCATCAATCATCATTATTTTAAATTAATACAATGTTTGGTTATTGGTGTGTGTGTGTTTTTGCTTACATTATTTATTTAACCCACTTAATACACTTTGTTTTCATAATTAGATTTTTGAAAATCTATTGATATTATTATTCTCATTATTCTTATTATTTTGTTTTGTTTTAGTTTTCATTGTTAAACTTTGTTTTAACAGTACATAGTGAATATTTGAGTGTTGGACTAGGTATGGGGCAGGAATGGTGTGCGTGTGAATGTATATGTACACTGTACCGGTGACTGGCTTATTTGAACAAATACATTTTGAAGTAGTTTGAAGTCTTCAAGTCTCTGCAATACACCAAGCCTAGATCACACACTAGGTTGCACAATTACACTCAAGAGTTCATCACATCTGACCGTGCCATGTAGGCCTACATAGGCCTGCTATCTTGAAATCGCACAGCATCATCATATCCATAACACAGCATTAACTGGCGAGGAAATGGTGTCATACATAGGCCTGCTGCATCGCGATCATACAGTAGCATATCCATAAACACATTAACTGAACAGAATATAGTGTCATATATATATATATAGGTCTAATATATTGAAATCATACAATAGAATTATCCATAAACTTAACCAGGACGGATAGCATGACATTCTTCTCACAGTCTTCTCACTTCTCATCAGTCTGCTTACCGTCCTGGGTACAGAACACAGACCGTTCTTCTGAGCGTTCTAAATGATCTTCTGATTTCTTTAGACAAAGACAAAATTTAAGTTCTTCTTTTGGATCTTTCGGCCGCTTTTGATACTATTGATCATGAAATTCTTCTATCACGTCTCAATAACGATTTTGGAATTCAACACATTGCTCTTAACTGCTTTCGGTCTTATCTCTCAGAAAGAAAACAAGCTGTTCTCGTAAATGGTATTAAATCTACCATACAACCGCTTGATTTTTGGCGTTCCTCAAGGCTCTGTGCTTGGCCCTGTTCTGTTCATACTGTACACCTCTCCTCTCTAACGTCTCATTAACTCACACTCTGTCCGCACCGAAATGTTTGCTGATGACACCCAACTTAATCACTCTGATCAGGATCTCTCCATGCAGCAACACATTGCAAAAATTTGTCAGAGTACATACATTGAACTTAGACGCAAAAGCTCCATTCGACAGTATCTCACACAAGAAGCAACAAAAACACTAGTTAAAGCATGCATCCTGTCTAGATTATTATAATTCACTGCTCGCGGGTTGCACACAGAAAGTCTTTACACCTCTTCAGCAAGTCCAAACCTCTGCAGCTAAACTCATCTTCAAACACAGTATTGCACGTCTCTCTTTCAAGAACTACACTGGCTCCCAGTTGAACAACGAATTAAATATACAACCTCATGTCTTTGCTACCACATCATCTCTTGAACTGCTCCTAGCTATCTTTCCAAACTTTTGATTGTCTATGTTCTTTCTCGCTCTCTCCGCTCGTCTGCAGATGAAAGGATGTTCCGTGTACCAGGATATAACAGGGTGAGACACGGTGGTTCGAGTCTTCAGTTTACATGTATTCTCCGTTCAGACCTGGAACTCGCTACCTCGGTACGTCCGCCACAGTCCTTCACTGGCGTCTTTTAAAATCAACTAGAGAACGCATCTTTTTAGAGAAGCTTTTTCTTAGACGCCCTAAGTGAATGTTTTTGGTTGTATGGATGTGTGTGTAGTTGCGTGTTAATGACCAGCGTACGCATGTTGTGTTTTTATCTGTTTGTGTAAAGCGCTTTGTGATTTTGGAAAGCACTGTATAAATTGCCTATTATTATTATTATTATTATTATTATTATTATTATTATTATTATTATTATTATTATTATTATTATTAACTGTACCCTGATAAACCATTTAGAGGGGGCTGTGGATGCGACTTTCACGCTTTGCCTCAAGCCAACACCATGGCCAAAAAGGATACTACTGCAATACTTATCCATAACAATTAAGAGCTATTAATAAACCATTACCCTCTCTCCGCGACCCATAGAGCACTTTAAAACTAGCTAGTACAATATAAAATTAACACTATAAAGAACGGAACGATTATAAACTGAAACTAGTGGTTGTGTAAACTTTACAAAACAGCTGACGCCATCTGATTAAACAAACACAACGGTGTACTGGGGATCATTGGAAGGTTAGCAAACGGATTATGTAGCTGTCTGCACATTATAAACACATACAATTTGCTAACAACAACAACAGCAACAACAATAATAACAACAGCACACGAAAACACAGACCTAAACTTTTGAAATCGTACTCGTTATACATTTTACCATTATCATAATCACCGCCACCACTGCCACCTCGTCGTCGTTGTCATCAACGATGATGATGATGATGATGATGATGATGATGATGATGATGATGATGATGATGATGATGATGATGATGATAAGGATCATGACGATTTATTTATTTATTTATTTATTTATTTAATCATTCTTGTATAGCGCTTTTCCAGCTCAAGAGCTGCTCAAGGCGCTGGCCGATACAGGATCTAACTCAAGGTGACGAGGCGCCAACTTGCAGCCTTTGGGCGCGTGGTAATAACGCTCCGGGCAACTGAGCACAATCCTGGGCAGCCAGGGATGGGGGAGAAGGACCTAGGTGCATGCTGGGTGTGTTCTTGTCACCGGCACTCACCCGTCTAGGACATGAGCGTCAGGATTTTTAAAGTCCGTTATGATGGAATGTATGCGACACAGACTAGACCTCGGTTTATACTCTCATCCGAAGGAGTAGGAAAAGGGAGTAAAGTGTCTTTACCAAGGACACAGCACAATGACGACGATGATAATGATGATGACGGTGATAATGATGACGACGATGATGATGATTATGAAGATTAGGAAGAGGAGAACAACAACGACGATCATGATGACGAAATTAAATGTAAAAACTACCTCTTTGGTGCCAAAACAATCATACAAAATAGCTAAACACGACACCGAGATCCAAACATTTTGCTAGGGGCATCGTAACCATCAGCAGCAACTTACTCCACTTGGACGAAAGTAATGGAGAGATTTTGAATGCCCTATTTTTGTGTAACCTAACCCGATTACAATCAAATTTTAAAAATAAAGTTTTAAAATTAGGGCTTGCAACATGCGATAGAAATACAATCGAAAGCTGAGCAGCGGTTGTAGTATCTCCACAGACTCACACACACACACGTAATGACAGGAATAGTAACAAAATATTTACCGGTAGTCGTAAAATAACAATAACATGTAATGTTTGTACGTATTACATATTGATTGTTTCAACGAAGCTTCCGCATGTTCAGATGATGTTTGTGTGTTGACATCATATGACCAAAATAGGAGTATATTAAGGTATCCATATAATAACGATAACATGCATTTAGTGTCATGTTTGTACGTGTTACATGTTGATGGTTTCAACGACGCTTCCGCATATTTGAGATTTCCCCCGCACATGAAATTACGTAACACAGAATGAGAAACTTTTGAAACTTTTTGAAACTTTTTTTTTTAAATTAGGGATAAAGATTTTAGACTAATGGATACAGTCTAATCTTCCAATCTGTCCCTTCACAAATTAACACAGTAAAGAACCTTTAACTTTAACTTAGAAAGCATATAACTCGTACATATGCACACACAATCACACCAACATCTTCATCATTATTTTTAAACAATTTTAGGCTCCCCCCATACCGTTCACCCTTCTAATAATAATAATAATAATAATAATAATAATAATAATAATAATAATAATAATAATAAATAAATAAATAAATAAATAAATAAATAAATAAATAAATAATTACATGAAGAGAGATGGAGAGAGATGGAGGGTGGGGTAAGGGAAAGAAAGAAAGAGTGAAAGAGAAAAAAAGAGAGAGGCAGAGAGAGAGGGAGGGAGAGAGAGAGAGAGAGAGAGAAGGATGGGGACTCACAATTAATTGGTGACGTGCAGGAGTCGCGGCATATATTTTGTAATCACATATAACCCATCTCCCCTCCCCTCTAACTACCCCTAAAAAAAATACTTTCGGAACTTCAGTTCTTCCCCAAAAAAGATTGACCTAAATCCCCGAAAAACAAAACGAACTCTATATATTAGAGTCGAAGGTATAGTCCAGTCCCGGTAATGAAATAAATAGCCAAATAAGCAACTAATTCCTATAAAAATGCTATGCAGTAAAAAATATTCTTTAAGCAATGAGGAAATACCTATAAAAAGTCCCAGTTAAAAAAAGGGGTCTGAGACATGATTTTTGGTGCTTATGTTTTTTCACACTTCAAAACGTCAAAGGGAGATTACTTGAAATAAACATTTAATTCAAAACCATATCATGTTGCATGTCAAATGAAAGCTCTTGACATATACAGTCCGAAAATCTGTTTCAACCTTTTCTGTGTCAGTTTTAGTTCTGACTGGAGATTAAAATTTGATTAACATAGCGGTATAAATGCGAAATTCTGATGATCGTGAAAATCTTGATCTCGATTGTAAAACTCGACTTCTATCTAATTCACAAGAGAAAAAGGATTAGTTAACACGAAATAAAGAAAAACAAAAATAACCATGCCATTGATTAGTTTTCCAGTAGAATATAAAAGTGGTCTGCCTTAGTCGCTCTCAGAATCAGACTCATCATCCAGCTGAACCACACAATTTGTGCAGCGGACTCCACGGCATTCTCCACAAGCTGTGGTGCACGTAAGTCCGTGCTTTCTGCAGCTGCATCTGCCAATGGAGCAGTCTTTCTTGCAGCAGCAGCGGATAACATTCAAAATATCATCGGGAGCAGCTGGCTTATTAGTTGTTATTGGAAGTAGCCGGCCCTCCTGTAACTTCCAACCCCAATCCACTGGTGATAGACCATGGTCTCTGTCTAGACCCACTCCTAGACTTGGTAGAATGATCTGTAGGCATGGAATACAGCTGCTGCTGCTGTTGGGGGGGAGCACTTTAGCTTGGATTTGTGTATGGCTTGCTGACACTTTTTGCTGATATTTGACAACCCGCAGTTTGGTCAAGGTATCAGAACGTTTTCCACTGTACATGTGAACAAATACCCTCTCACCAGCCGCTGCAACACCATCATGACTTGACATCTTATCATTGAATACTCTAGCCTCATCAAGGAGCTCTCCTGAATCAAGCTTCTTGACTGTGAGTGATTTTGAGATGTTGAAGGGATGAGATGTCGTGTCGCATCCACAGAATGCATGGGCAAAATGTGTTATTACAGACTGTTGCTCCAAGGCGCTTTTGATTTGCCTTTATGTCCCACAACTTGGTCTTCTTGTAGGAACCTGATGTAAAGAACACATCATGCATTGCTGGTTCCCCATGGTGCAGAAGTAGAACTAGCAAGTCAGTGTCTTCTCCGACAACAACAGTGGCCGATTCTTTTGCAGAGACTAGAGCTTTGGCGACAATTATACAGTCTGCATCTCCCTTTGCATGGAATGTAACAAATTTGTTTGCCTCGAATGCTTCAGCCAAAAGATGAATAAACTGCTGTTTGTTTCCGCAGTTGGCCAAGAACATTTCCTTCGTCTCACAGAGGATCATGTCAGGATCAAAGGCTACATGTATCCCAACCATGCCTTTGCTTCTTCATAGATGGGTAACATTTTTGGTACTTGTGCCATCAACATAGCCAAATAAACCTTTGTCGTTAGCCCATTCCGCGTCCTCTAATTATGCCACCATTTGACTTCAGCGTCCTCATCAAAGTTTGCTCAATCACCAGAACACACGACTGACCAGCCCAATAGCGATCGCTTCTCCTCATCACGTGATGGCCTACCATGAAATCGTGATAGACTTCTGGTTGGATTTTGTTCAACTCCATCATTTGCTGTATGTACAGCCTGGCCGACTTGGTGTAGAGGTTGTGCCCTGAAGCAGCAAAATAGGGCAACGTTTTGGCAACAGCAGATAGATGGAGCTTGAAGTCTCCAGTTCTTTCAGCCTATATTGCTGTGCGAAGGAGGTGTACCATTTCTTGATATTGAATCCATAGCTTGCTCGTTCTACTTGAACATTGTCGTTTGAAATCTTCCAACTTTGCTTTGATGCGTCCTGGTGTATTGTAGCATCTCTTGCTGTTGTTTTGCCCTGCATCAGTGATTCAAAAAGAGCAGCAGCCTCATCCAAGTCATCATTGCCAACAGACTCTGTTATGTCAATATATGCAGGATTATGTAGAAGTGACTCTTCTTCTTGACAATCATTGTTTTCGTTCCTAGGATTGTAATCATTGGACAAAGAGTCAGGATGGAGCAACAGCAATTACAGGGGGGCACGGTGGCCTTATGGTAGAGTTTTGGCTTGCGCATCTGAAGGTCCCGGGTTCGATCCCAGGCCGGGGCATTGTGTTGTGTCCTTGGAGAGACACTTTACTCACGTTTCCTACTCCTTCAGATGAGAGTATAAACCGAGGTCTAGTCTGTGTCGCATACATTCCATCAAAACGGACTTTAAAGATCCTGACGCTCATGTCCTAGACGGGTGAGTGCCGGTGACAAGAACACACCCAGCATGCACCTAGGTCGTTCTCCCCCATCCTTGGCTACCCAGGATTGTGCTCAGTTGTCTGGAGCGTTATTACGATGCGCCAAAAGGCTGCCAGTTGGCGCCTCGGGCTGCTTGAGTTACATCCTATATCGACCAGCGCCTTGAGCAGCTCTTGAGCTGGAAAAGTGCTATATAAGAACGATTAAATAATAATAATAATAATAATAATAATAATAATAATAATAATAATAATAATAATAATAATAATAATAATAATAATAATAATGTTGAAGGCAGTGCTTACAAATATTGCACTCAATGCTGCTTCCTAAATGTGCTCTAATTGCCCTAGAATAAGCCTTTACAGCAATGATGTGAACTGCAGAATTTGCTGCATAAACTGTCTCTATTGCCTCCTGCAAGCCTGAACCCAGCCATAAGATGACCAATACTATATGCATCTATCAACCACAGGCTCTGAAGTCTTTTCTTTCCCCTCCTACATACGTACGTAGTACAGTATAGTATGTATAGTATGTAACTAAGGCCTACGAGAGACGAGACTTCCCAGCCTGTTTATCAACACTGCCACTGAATTGTCAAGTACGCACATTTTTAACACCATGCGGAACAATCTGGGCGGTAAAAATGGGGGTTCCCCAGTGCTTTCGCATAAAAAAATAGTTCGCTTTAAAAAGTTAAAATAAACATATTCATACCCCTTCGATTCCGTGGGACTTTTCTTCAGTTGTAAACACAACTTTAAAGAGTAAATTAGAATATAAATCATTTTTATAGGATTTACTTACTTTCAAAAAGCCTGTTGGATTGGACTAGTAGGGTAAATAATAACTGCGGGAAGTTAAAGTCCTTTGTTATGACTCGCTGTTCACAAAATTTCCCCGATAAATCCTACGGCTCATCAGAACCGCCCACATCATAGTTTCAAATGAAGAATATGCACGACGTTTTAGCTATCTAATTTGTCCGTCCAAACTGTGGTTGTATTAATCATTCAGGAAGAGCTACCTCGAGACTACGCACGTGATGGGGCCAACTTGCGGCAGATTCAACAAAGATTTACGTTAACTTGACAATGAACATTCCTTGAAGACATCGCTGAAGAAAATAAATGGTGCGCTTGAAATTCGTGATCAGCCGCTCAAATTTGGGGCCAATGAGTAGATCGAATTATGAGAATGCTTACCGCAAAAAAAGATATCGAACATCTTACATAAAATAGAGGCAAATTGGTTTGCGTTAAAAACACAAGGAGTGGATAGTCTCCTTTGAGGAAAACAACCCTTTGTGTATAATAAAACTAGAAACTTTTTTATTTTTAACATATACTTGCGGGGGTAATGTTTTGAGGTTGACATAGAAAAAGATGTGCTGGACACAACCTTTAGGCGTCTTTTTGGCAGTCTTTGTGTGCTCTGAGGTGATTTGTATTTCTGGCGCTCGAAGTTATAAATCTCTCAGTCGGTTATGTAAGTATTGATGTTTAATTTTCAATCTTTTTTCCATGAAACTGTTATCATATTTCAACAATTTCAATAAAAATCCACATCAGACTCAGACTCGATGTCCGTAGTACATCAATTCATTTCAAATCAAGTAACTCAATTCAATTCAATGTTCATTTCGTATTGTTTCTTCACATACATGTGATTTTAGACAACTTCATTTTCACGCATGGACATAACAATCAAGTCCAACGTTTAAAGCTGGACTGCAGCCATAAAAAAATAACATTACTACTACAAAAGTTTACTAACTACGGACAGGTAAATTACAAGGGCTATATCTTTTATGGCAGAAGTATGAAATCAAATGTCAATGTATTGTTCAATACCAACGTCGATGCTCTTTTCTTCATTCAGCGGACTCAAAACAGAAAATTAATATAAAACAAGTTTAACCGCTGTTGGGAGTAAATCGTGTAAAAATGACGTGTTGCTATTTTTGTGTCGTTGTTGTTGTTTATTTTCTCGTTCTTAGTTAATTCATTAGACTACCTAGATGTCTACATCAGGAATAATATCCAACCATTTTTTTTTATTTCTATGTAACACGAATGCATATACATTTTAATTGAAAATAAATAATAATATAGTCTACAGTTTCTAAGTTTAGTATGTTATTAATATGTTTCCGTAGTATATTTCCTTGACATTACATTAACAAAATGTGTAATGCGCAGCGAAAAAACACTTTCTTCATTGAGACTAAGTGTCCTTACGTTAGTATCAGGCTATCGACTGGATGACTCATAAGGATGTTGTTGTTGTTGTTGTTGTTGTTGTTGATGATGATGATGATGATGATGATGATGATGATGATGATGATGATGATGATGATGATGATGATGATGATGAAAAAGAAGTAGAAGAAGATGGTGAAGATTGGGATGACGGAGGTCGTTATTGTTTATGATGATGACGGTGGACTTCAAGAAAGCGTTTGACCGAATCTGGCATGCAGCTCTGTGGGCAATCATGAGAGTGTACAACATCAGCCCTAACATTATTGAAGTCATCAAAACACTGTATGACAAGGCTACCAGTGCGGTCCTCCACAACAGCGCCTGGTTCAGAACAACAGTCGGTGTGCGTCAAGGATGCCTACTCTCTCCAACACTCTTCAACACTTTCCTAAAGTGCATGTCAGATGCCTTGCAGATCACGAAGTCACAGTCATCATAGGGGGTAGAGCAATCTCCAATCTCCATTTAGGGATGACATTGATGGATTGGCTGGAGAGGAACAAGAACTTGAACAGCTGATCAGATGCCCTTGCAGATCACGAAGGCACAGTCAGCATTGGGGGCAGAGCAACCTCCCACCTCCGTTTTGCTTTTGCAAA
Organism: Oncomelania hupensis; assembly: GCA_036898135.1. NCBI lineage: Eukaryota > Metazoa > Mollusca > Gastropoda > Littorinimorpha > Pomatiopsidae > Oncomelania > Oncomelania hupensis. Next base: position 48,953,177 of record CM072516.1, on the reverse strand, counting down.
TGACATTGATGGATTGGATGGAGAGGGACAAGAACTTGAACAGCTGCTACAAATGCTTGACGTGACACCACCTCCCGAGCCTATGGAATGGAAATAAGTGCAGAGAAGATCAAAATGATGACCATGATGACATGCTCACAGTGGTGAAGAAACGGTAACACCGATGGCATGGCCACGTTACCAGAGCATCAGGCCTTGCAATGACCATCCTGCAAGGCACGGTGCAAGGACGCAGAAGAGGGAGGCAGAAAAAGAGATGGGAGTTCAACATTCGAGAAAGGACTGGCCTGACACTGAGCAAAGCCATGAGGGTTGCTGAGGACAGAGAAAGATGGAGTACGCTGGTTAAACGATCATCTATGGTGCCCCAACGACCTTCGAATTACGGGATAGGATTGGATAGGATGATGATGGTGACGAATCATACTGATGAGGACGACAATAAGTAATGTGATGATGATATTGTTATGTTGATGACGATAACGACGGCGACGACGATGATGATTAATGATGATGATTTATGACGAAGATGATGATGATGACTGAAGGTGATGATGGTGATGATGATGATGATGACGACGACGTCGATGTGCCAACGATAATGATGAACATAATAACAACAATAATATCGGCGTCAACAACAACGATAACAAAGATTCCCTTATTCCTTTTCAGGCCTAAAAGAAAGTCTACAACTGACGACTGTTCACGAACCAAGGCACAAAACCCCAATCAACTTCACTGTCTTTGTGAGGGGCGATCTCCCAGCCGTCGGGTTTCATTTGTCAACAAACCGATCCATGCACTGCAAACACGTGGACAGCATCTTTCTACGGGTTAATTGCAAGGATAGGCCCAGCCACAGCCAACAGGACTATTTGCAATTCTGCGAATTTACAGCAAAAGACGGAGCGTGTCGCGTCAATACCTACAACACGTGGTTTGTCCAGCCTCGGTGTTGGTGCGAGAAGGAGGGGAGAGGGATACTTGCCTTTGGAGTGACGGCTCTCTTATATGGCCAATGCGAACTGGACGTGACCCTCAAAGCGTCAGGTTTCGAGGACTTGCCTTTGCCCCACTGGTTGACTTTTGTGATCAAACCTCTGAGTGCATTAAATCCCTTCACTAAAGAACCATCACCCCCAACCAGTCTTTCTGCAACGGAACGAACTACAGACGTTCTAGACATTTACAAAAGCCGCGAAACAAATCATAACGTAACTGAAATAGGCGAGAGCGCAACTGAAATAGACCATAACGTTAACGGAATATACTACTCTCAAAAGGCCGTCTTCATAAACTCGACAGAAGAAGGCGCGTTTGACAACACTGAACATGTTTTGTACGTCGGGGTAGGGTCTGGCGCCGTATCTGGAATCAGCGTGGCTATCTGCGTTGCAATATGGAGAGGAATCCATCGCTACAGACGAAACGGTCAAGGTAAGTCGTCGTGTTAATTATTCCAGTTTCTATGGGTCAGAGTGAAATCTCAATTTAAGTCTGAAGGAATATACAAGACACGAGATGTAAGTGTGTATCTCTCTCTCTCTCTCTCTCTCTCTCTATATATATATATATATATATATATATATATGAATGAATGAATGAGTTGATGACAGGAATTCCCCCCGTTGGGGTGCCGGGGGTTTCAGTATAAATAGTATCCCCACTTTCTGGAAATTTAGTGCTTTAAATTTCCACTGTCGCTGTCTTTCTCATTAATTTTGCTCTTTCTCATTCCTGCTCTGTTCTATCAATCTGCTATACTATCTTCTTCGCTAGACTAGTCACCTACCTTTTTTCTTGAAAACTCTTCCTGGACAAGACTCCTTATTTGTGTGTGAGGTCTGTTGGAACAGCTTGGGAATATTGGACGCTTTCTGCCAGGTGGTCACTAGGGCTTCCTATGATGTTATTATTTAGCAATGTAGGCATTTTATATGTAATGTGTTTTGTTGATAATTTATAATGATGCTTGTATTCTATTTTGTTTTTGTAAACGGGGGTTCGATAAATTAGAGTATAGCATCAGCGTCCCCTGCGTGGGATGTCTTTATTGTAAAGTGACTGGCTGGTGGAGAGCGTTCGGTTTTACCAGTAGGGTTGTTTCAGCAGATCTTTTATGCGGATCGGGGGTTGTCCGGTCCTGATTTGGCTCGGAAGAGTCCGCTGGAAGTAAAACAATAATCATGTAATGTAATGACAGGAATGGCTTACTAGCCCATAAATAAATAAAGTCATCTTGACTTTCCAGGCTGACTGAATGATTTAGTTTTGTTTTTTTAATTTTGCATCCGAAGAGTATAGGGGGTGTATAAGTATATACCTCTTTTTCTAGTGATTATTTTCTGGCTTTGTTTTCATATTTCAGCAAACCAAAGGTCTCCAACTAGAAACGGCAACGCTGAGCTGGGTGGCAACAGAAACAACCACACTTACAACAACGACCACCAGGTCCTTCCATCTGCAAGCGGCACTTACCAAGAGATCAGCGACATCGATGAAACTATCGCCGTGGCTGCAGCGCCACCGCTACCACCACCACGACCTTGTGGTGAAACCAGAGGTGCGCAACCAAGGTCACGACCAACAATACAACCACCACTACCTTGTGGAATCAGAGCTATTCCACCAACTACACAAGCCCTTGAATCCGCCTTGGGCAGTGTCTTCAACGCCGGTTCTCGTCGCTCAAATAATCAAGACTTGAAAAATGCTGTCGTCACCACTCTGCAGCCATTACCAAGGCAAAACGGAGTCATTCAACAATGCGCGCCTCTACCGTGCCAAACCAGAAATAAGCTACATAATTCCCCAGCTCTTTTTGCGACTAGTGGTACGGACATTTGTCACGGTGATGTTGCACGTTCTGAAGATGAGCGAAATGGAATCGTCGCCCAATCGCCTCCACTACTTCCACGAAGAAACAAAGCTGTCCCTAAACCACGACTTGCCGTACAATCCCTCGCTACCAGCTGTTTCAACGATGATGGCCGCAACAAAAAATATGACCACCAAGCCGAGGTAACCTTACCAACACCCAATTGCGGCAGAAAGTTACCCACACTTCCGCATGTTCGTTGCGATGAAACAGCGGCGCCGCAATATTCTATGCAAGGTTTTGATTCTAGTGCGGAGAGTCCAGACTTTGACCAGGAAGATCGCGAAATAAATTTACAAACCCTAACTACCGGGAAAAAGTCTCCTCCTGAGCTGGAACCTCCCCTAGTTTCTTGGCGAGGTAGACGTACACCGCGACATGCAATGCAAGCTTTTAGTTCTACTAGAGTGCAGAGCTCACACGTATATAGCAATCACGCAGACTTTGACCATGACGCTGAGAGAAGTTTACAAAATCAAACTAGCTGCAGAAAGTCTTGCTATACCCTGAAACCCAAACCACTGCCACGCCGAAATATTGGTATTCCACGTGGGACCAAAGACGTAAACCACATTCCACGGAGCACACAAGTTTTAGAATCTAGGGTGGATCGCTCAAAGCCTTCTTTGATGTCGGATCACAGCTCCAAGTTATCAAAGAGTACTCGTTGTCCGAGAAGGACAGCGGACGTACAGGATGTCCCCAAAACTCCACTTGGCAAACAAAAGAGGAACGTTTCACACAATGGAATGGCAAAACAATATCTCGGGGGTATGAAGAGAGAAATGAAAGATGGGACATTGGATTCAGACCGCTCAAACACTGAAGTAAAACAGATATACTCTTCTCGAAAACGCCATCACTTGCCTCAACGCTATACGCGGGAATCGCCAGCACTTCGATGGAAGCCAGCAGCTCGGAACCCGAAAGCCGTGGGCGACGAACTGAACAACGAAGTGGCCAGTCCCTGCGTGGAAATGGCCAGTCCCAACACCGAAATGTCCAGTCCCAACATCAAAATGGACAGTCTCAACGCCGAATTGGCCAGTCCCAACGACGAAATGGCCATTCTCACTATCCAAATGCACAATTCCGATGTGGACAATAATATCATTTCAAACAATGCTGATAAGAAACTGTATGAAAACACTCGGGAATTTGCTAACTTTTCTAGCCTTAAAGGTGATGAGAGGAAACGATCTCGTAGAGTCACTACAGTTTACAAAAGGCTTCGTAAAGTGACCAGGTTTACAGATGCTAAGCTACAAGATGTGGCAAAATGGTTACTAGATCTTCAAGAAAGTTGTGGTGGGATGGATGCCTCGCCGACAGACAGCGACCCAGACCACGGCCAAATCATCCAAAGTCAATCAGACGAAGCTGCTGGCTCAAACATTCAAGATCGTAAGCTTCAAGATGTGTCTAGATGGGTGCTGAACCTTCACGAGGATAGTGCTATCGATGGTTGGCATACAGACAGTGGGGGTTCGGACACAGAAACCTTCCGAAACCAGTCAAGCGAAGGTAGAACACGGCATTCCGAGATCCCAGACTTTGAAGATATGGCCAGAGATGGGTATTGAACTGTGTGTGTCGTAATGACATGGACACGTTGCATACAAAGGCTAAAGATTCTGACACTGACCATGCTGATCAAAACCCGCCAATCCTAGGAACATGACTGTGAGACTTGATATTCTGACCGTATAAAAAAAACCGCCAGTCCCGAAGGCGCTAATATTGACTATGTAAAAACTAACCAATCACGAGAGACACGGAATTCACACGTCTTCGCCTCACTGGTGTGGCAAAATGGTAATTGGATCTCCAGTGGCGTTGGTGACCTCCGAAATATGTTGTATAGACCACGAAGACGACCTAACGTCTGCAACAGACGTCGTAGTCTTTGAAACCATGTAAGGAAGGGGACATAAGAGACAGCAGGGCAGACAGGTATGGACAGAGAAAGAAGTACGGGAGGGAAAGAGAAAGAAAGAGAGGCCAAGAAGGTTGAGAGAAAAAAAAAAAGAGAGATAGAGAGAGAGAGAGGGAGAGAGAGGAAGGGAAGGAGAGCGGGAGTGAGAGAGAAAGAGAAAGAAAGAAAGTAAGAAGAAGAAGATAAGATAATTTTATTTAACAAGGGTAAAACAGTAGGCACTGAGGTGCTTTTTTTCTTTGTTTTACATCTTGCCATTTGGGCTTGTAAAAATAACAATATATCAATATGATGTTATAACAACTAACATTATAATCTAACAATCAAGATCTGTACATAAACAAACATAAACATGTACACATGAGCACGCGAGAAAGAGAAGAAGAAGAAGAAGAAGAGGAGAAGGAAGATGATGAATAAATAAGTGGGTATCTGTTTGTGTCTCCGCTTTCTGTGCATATGACCGTAAAATTCGGTTCTTTTGACTCATTTCCCGGGGGAAAAGCCAGCGGCCGTAGGGTCGCGCTATCCATAAAGAATGAGAGGATGTGCGGGGTTGACGAGAAAGGCAGACAAACCTCCCAAAAACTCTGGCATTCTCCCCAAGCAGTTTCCCATTGATCGTTGCTCTCTGAACACTTCATGTCTTGTGGGTGTGTGTGTGCGTGCGTGGGTGTGTGTGTGTGTGTGTCCGTCTGTTCTTCTTCATGCCCAACTATTTTTATCTAAACTCCCCCAACACCCTCAAGCCTCAAGAACCAAAAGCGCTCTCTCTTCAAACTTAAAAGCACAAAGAAGTGTTTGGTGTTACGTAGATAAACCATCATGTTAGTTAGTCATTGTTTATAGGGTCAAGCGGACTGCAAAGAGCCAAATCGGGACCCAACTTGGTTGAAAGAGGACTCACCCCTGACCCGTATAAAAGATCTGCTGAAACAACCCTTAACGGTAACACAGAAGGCACTCCACCAGCCGGCAACTTTACAGCATCCCCATGCAAGGGACGCTGATGCTTTACTCAAATTTATCGAACCCTCGTTTACAAAACAAAATAGAGTATAAACATCATTATAAATATTAACAAACACATGCCTAGACAATGCAACCACTATGTAATTAGCATACAATCCCCTATAGTGCGATACACAATTTGCACACACTAACAAACAAACCCAAACTGCCGTGTTAAAATGAATTAATACTGCTTTGATTAAAGGCTGTTCTCGCTGATGATAATTTCTTTGGCAACATGCCACAATGAAATTCCTAATACAAATTTGTGAACCCACACCCGCACATATACACATGAATGCACACACACATACACACCCACGCACACCCCCCACCCTCACACACGCACCACACACGCACCACACACGCACACACGCGCGCACATCCCCGTTACAGTATGCTTTTCGTATAGTTACGCTTTCATAAGAAGGTGTTATACTCCGTTTGATGGTGGTGTTTTCAATCAGTAGTAGATTCAGCCCCAATGCGTGAATGCTCCTGATGAATGTAAGCTCAGATTCGATTATCCACGTAACCCGTTCAATTAGCATACAAGTCACTGAGTCTTCGTATGAAATTTTCCACTTTTATTCAGCACACATCAACATCTGCATACAATTTTCAACTCAACTTTTACTTTCCAACTCGCTATCAACAGCACACTAACTCTCTTTCACAACACAGTGTGTCCATTATATATTTTTTCTCTCAACTCGAGATTACCTCAGGAAGTTCCAGAATGACGCGTTACAACCAATCAGAATTAACTTCGTCATCACTGTTTTACGTCATACAACCTTCCTTTCTGTCAAAAGAATGTTCTCAAATATCCCGAAACTTCGATCGATAGTAAACAAGCAGATCTAGAGAATTCTCCAATAATATCGACTAACGAAAATTATGAACGTTATACAAAGCTTCTTCTAACAACAATGCAAACTCAAATCAAAGGTAAATACACTCTATTATTGCATGCTTTGCAAAATAAAACGAACAGATCTATCGCGCGCGCTTCACACATATTTTATTTTATGTAATCGTTCTTATATAGCGCTTTTCCAGCTCAAGAGCTGCTCAAGGCGCTGGCCGTTACAGGATCTAACTCAAGCCGCCCGAGACGCCCACCCGCAGCCTTTGGGCGCATGGTCTGAGGCCCGGACAACTGAGCACAATCCTGGGCAGCCAGGGATGGGGGAGAAGGACCTAGGTGCATGCTGGGTGTTTTCTTGTCACCGGCACTCACCCGTCTAGGACATGAGCGTCAGGATCTTTAAAGTCCGTTATGATGGAATGTAATATCGTGCGCATTTCACACGCACCATCATGCGCGTTTCAACGTAACAGAAGGTACAAATGAAATTCACACAAACTAAAGGCATTCCCACAACAGATGTCTGCAATGCCATTGAGGAGGAAGAGGAAAGGCTGGAGTGGGGTGGATGGGTCGGTGGGTGGAGTGAGAGGGGGTGGGAAGTGTTAGAAGAGGAGGAATATAATCTTAAGTGAATGATGATAGCAATCATAATATAGAGGAGGTGCAGGGGGTGGGAATGGGAGAAATGAGAGAGAGAGAGAGAGAGAGAGAGAGAGAGAGAGAGAGAGAGAGAGAGAGAGGGGGGGGGGGACTGGTAGCCAGTCGGAGAGAGAGATAGACAGTGGGCGTCTTGAGTTAGATCCTGTATCGGCCAGCGCCTTGAGCACATCCTGAGTTTGCTAAGCGCTATATAAGAACGATTTTTTAAAAAAGTGTCAATGTGTGAGTGCGTGTGTGAGAGAGAGAAAGAGAGAGACAAAGAAATAGCCAGTCAGAGAGAGAGAGAGAGAGAGAGAGAGAGAGAGAGAGAGAGAGAGAGAGAGAGAGAGAGAGAGAGAGAATGACACCGAGAACGAAGGCAGCACATGTCATACACAGGTAAATGAAACAAATCCTACAGAAGAGGGGTGGAGGTTGGATTGTGGGGGCGGCGAAGGGCGTTGTGGGGGCGGTGATGGTGGTGGAGGGGTGTGTGGAGGGGAAAGAATACAACGTACAAAAACCATGTGGTACGACACAACACAGCAACAGCTGACGGCATGTGTCACTGTGTACATTCTTCTGAGCCTGACTCAGCGGAAATGACTTCGCGTGCACCAATAGATACCAATAAAACAACAGAGAAGAGCGAGGGAAGAAACAAAGAAGGAGGGAGAGGGGGAGACCGAAGGAACCCGTCCATTACTCCCATTAAATAGAGGGTGTTTTAATTTAAATTGAATGGGATTCAATTTTCGAAGAGGTGCATGGCATCTTCTTAATTGATTGTGGAGCGCAGATCGCCCCATTCCAATTCTGACCTTTTCCTCTTTCCAGTCGCATGCCTCGTCGCCATTAAAGCAGTGGAAAATGGTTATTTGGCGTTTTCTTCCTTTGTACGTTGGCGCTGAGAGACACACACATAAAATATTGATGTACACACACAGACGGACAGAAAGACTGTATATGTACACACACGCACACACGTAAACACACTCACACACCGCATATACATACACACATACGCACACATACACATACGCACATTCATTCACACACCCGCACAGACACTTACACGCATACACCCTTGCACATACATGCACTATCCATGAATTCCACTAACTCAGCACGCAGGCACACATCAAAGTATGAGACAGACGGGAGCTTGAGTTATAGCCTGTATCAGCCAGCGCCTTGAGCAGCTCTTGGGCTGGAAAAGCGCTATATAAGAGCGATTGAATGAGGCAGACGTTAATCTATCCAACACAACGAACGCAGTATACGAAGACTAAAGTCATGGAAGACTACACGACAACAAGGGATGTCAATACAAAAACACACAGACGCGAGCGTGCTCTCTCTCTCTCTCTCTCTCAGACTCAAACACACACTCACTCACTCACTCACTCAAACACACACACTCACACCCACACACGCACCCACACACACACACACACACACATACGACGAAGCGATTATGATAGATCAGCGCAATGAAAAAGACACGGGGCACCGATCTCACAAAGTTGGCTCTGAGAATTCCTGAGTCCGTAAGGTTACTGGAAAGGACCCTTTTAGCTTAAAATCTACACCCCACTCATGGAGAGTACATTTATTACAGATTCTGTCGCATCTCTGGATTCCCAAAAAAATCGTCCCCTATGTTCTGGCAGCTTATGGTTTAAGGTTTTACATTTTATTACAACAGCAGCTAGATTGGCGGGCATAACTGTTATCAAAGACATTATAAATAAAAAAAGTCTGCATGATAGACCTGAACAAATTGCCGTAATAACGTCTCCATCTTAGTCTTATAATCGAAGTCTTCGGCGATGACGTTCAGGGTTATCAAAGACATTCCCTAAAATCTGCATGGGGGTGACCTGGACACATTGCCGGTATCATGACGCCTCCATTTCGTGTCTTAACCGACTATTAAAAACACCGGACCTCGGCACGATGGCTACGTCCGTAGCTCAAGTGGTAGAGCGTTCGCCTGGCACACCGATGACCCAGGTTCGAATCACGTGGTGGGCGATATCAAATGTGGCCATTTTTCACTGTCCAAATTAGCAGTATGATTGCTCTGGTGGTTTAGTGTTGATTTAGGTCCCTACCCCTTGTTCCCTGGGATGGTTTTCCCCGTCTGCCATATCGCCAATGGTGGGTGTAGACGTTAAACCTCTATGTTCACGGTGGCTAGCATACTGCTTAGCTGAGATTCCACGAGTGGAGAGACCTGTGTCAGTGGAGAGGCAGAGTCTGGGCTGCGCGGTGTGGACTGTGCAGCTGAGGCAGGGAAAATAATGCTTGATGCAGATAATACTTTATTGAAGTTGGTTCTGTTCTGATTCTGTATTAAGCAAAAACGATCTACGGGCGAATGAAAATAGAGATGGGGAGGAAGCAAGGGAGAGAGGGAGGGAAAGTGAGAAAGACGGAGAGAGTGAGAGAGAGAAAGAGGGGGGGGTAGGGGTTGAGGGTGAGGATGAGAAAGAGAAGAGAGACAGTGAGAAAGGACAGAGTAAGCGAGGGACGAACAGATAGAAATCTGTATTTATTTTTCGCCTCGTGGCGCAGTGGATTAGTCGCCGGTTTCCTATGCCGAAGGTCGCGGGTTCGATTCCCGCAAGGGGCGAACGTATGTGACTTTAGGTACGAGACTATTGAGGTCTGTCACAGGCGGACGCTTTGGCTCTGGCCCTGCTCGCGGCAATCCCCCCTGCTTGCCTCTGACCACGCGATCCAAGCCCCGCCCCTCCGTATAGTCCCACGTGACCCGGGGACTGGACCTTGGAGAAGTTAAGAAATAGCTTCATCAGTCAACTTCTGCACGCCCGAGACAACACATCGCCTGCTGAGACACGTCTGCTTCCACGTTGCGACCTCTGAGCTCAGCCATACCCTTGTGCTTTCGCCCGTTCTCTGGTCAAAGTAAGAGTGGTGATTTACTCCCTATCATGTAGCTACCCATCACCCGTCGATTTCCCCACATGTTCGTATGTCTTGTAGATATTTACGTCCGTGTCTGTGTATCGTTGTGATGAATTGCTTGTGATATACTATTTTGCTTTATGTACCCATTATCTGAAGTTTGATTGTTGTACATGAACATGACATGCTTGTATTTATACATGTATTTCCCCCTATCTACATTCCTGTATAAATCCCCCATGCCATGATTGCCCTGTTGCTTAGACTAAAGTACCCCAGTTAATCCCCCTCGCATATAATAGCCATTGCCCTGTATTTACACCTTTTTGCCTCTCCCCTGATCTGAATGTGTAAATATCCACCCCTGTTGTTAGTAACCCCTCTTAGGCGCCGAAACTCTCACACATTATCGGCCGCCGTTAAATTCTCCCAACCCCTAGCAGCCATTGTTGATATAAATGGACAATTGGAAAGTACCGGTCATTCCTGACCAGGGCTTCCAAATTCAAATCTGACTGGCATGCGCGCTGAACGGCGCGGCATCCAGAGTGTGGGTGCCCCTCTGATGCAGAGAACTAATCATTTGCAGAACGGGTTCTTATACGGGCCTCTGCGTGACTCACCTCGCTGCGTGCCACCCATATGCTCTGGCTGCCACTGTGAAGCGAAGAAGAAGCTGACTCACCCAGCTGACCAAATCAACCCACGCGAACTATTGCACAACGACTCGACCCAGTGACCTAGACTGGTCAACCCACGCGTTCGCATAGCCAAGCCATTGCACAACAGCCATCCAGTCTCCAGAGGCTACAACAGCCGACCAACCTGCAGTTAAGTCTGACCTCTGCGCACACCCCAACTCTGCAGCAATCTGGTTGCCCACGCTTAGTCAACCAGCTACCTCGTGCCACCTGATGATACTAGTCCATATTCGCCCCTACTGACTTTTCTCGGTGAAATCAGAATAACGCCAGAATACTCTGTCCTTCCTAAGACTATTATCCGAGACCCAGTGTAATTTAACCCAACTACAGTTGACCTACATCCTTATAATAAATTGTTGATATTGTACTATAACTACCCTGCTTCCCTTGTTTAAGTTCTCCACTATTTTATTCTGTATACCTCTCGTCTGTCCTCATCACTCTCTAGCACTCCCAAGCATTATTCCCCTGAACGTCACCGCACATCTGCCTATTACAAGGGAGGAGATTCAGCGCGGGGGAGTAATTGCTAGCCCACATCCCCACACCCCCCTATATTCGTGACAAGGTCACAGAGGGTTTTCTCCGGGCACTCCGGTTTCCTCCCTCCCTTCAATAATGGTACTGGAAAGCAGTCATTATAAAAGTTCAAAAATAAAAATTCGATGTTCTTTCCGTCTTCCTATAGCGATATCCCTGCCTTTACACCACCTGTTTGAGTGATGTATAACCTTAGAGAAAAAAGTTCTACAAGGGAATGAGATAGTGGTAAAGGATGATTAAAGATTGCTTAGTCTAGCCTGCTTACAATAGTGACTCCGGTGTACAAAGTGTTAGTATAACGTTGGCACGTGCGATACACATTTGCTTGGTCAGTAATTAATAACCGGGAAAGTTTATAGTCTGCATGGACAGACAATGACGCATGCACATGTTCAGACATTCTTTGTGGGCAAGACCATGGTTAGTTTTGATCACGTGATGGGTGATGGGGCACGGTCAGTCACGTGGTAATGACGTAGGAATTAAGACATCTCCTTATGAAGAGGGGTGCTTCTTGGGAAACTTGTAGTATTTAACCCACGACGAACAAAGAACTCGCTCTCTTATCTCTGGTCTCCTGCTTCTGATAGACCTAGAACAACTTTGCTCCATCTGGTCTAGGTGTAGCCCTTAGAGTGTTTTATTCATAATGTGTCTAAGAGCAGGAGAGAATTTATAGTAGTTGTAGAATATATGTAGGGTAATAAGTGTAGGGTGTACAATGTTTAGAAATTGGTGTGAGTGCAGAATTAGATGGTAAGTAGTCAGTGAGTTAGTGAGTGAAGATTGATTTTTAGGGCAAGAATTAGTGGTTTCCCAAAGGAGGAAAGGAGAGTGGAAAAGAGAAAGAAAATGAGGTAAGATGAAATGAATTTATTTGAACATCTTATGTATTGTTAGTTAGAGTTTATGTGCATGAGAATTTTATGTTGCTTGAATGATGTATACTAGTTAGATTATTAAAATTGGATAAATGAAGACAAGCTATAGTTTATTGTGATTTATTTGAGCGCATGGCAAACCCTTTGTGAACGGCAGTGAGACTGGTTTTATTTTGTATGTCTTGAATTATAATTTGGTTTGTCATGCCCTTTCCCCGTACAAGTACAGAATTAAGTAGTTTAGATTAACTCTCACAAGATAACGCAAATAATAGAGACGCGTTACAGATGGATGTGCATTTGTTGTGAGTGAGGGTGGATGAGACAGGTGAGCGTGTATGTTGGCACAGATCGCCGCGCTTTGTGCCTGACTGTTTGGGAAAAGGCGCGTATATATAGCATCCATTATTATTATTATTATTATTATTATTATTATTATTATTATTATTATTATTATTATTATTATATTTTATCGTTCTTATACAGCGCTTTTCCAGTTCACAAGCTGCTCAAGGCGCTGGCCGAAACCGGATCTATCTCAAGCCGCCCGAGTGGCAGAAAGAGAAAGCGAGAGACAGAGTGGCAGACAGAGAGTGACAGAGACAGATAAAAAAAGAAGAAGAAAAAAAGAAAGAAGGAAGAAAAAAAAACAGACTTCAAAAGCTCCCTTTTCCACACAACAGCACGTGCGCCAAAGACGCAAAGACATACCGACGTACGCACGTGCAGACGCTGGACACGTTTCCATCAGTTCTATTATAGAGGGGACATTAGAAGGTCAGCTTAACCTGACAACAGACTTGCCACATTTATTTTCTGGAAACTTCCTCCATCACATCTAACTTCACCTCTCTCTCTCTCTCTCTCTCTCTCTCTCTCTCTCTCTCTCTCTCTCTCTCTCTCTTATCTAGAATCTCATATTTTTTCTCTCTCTCAATCTCTCTCTCATTCACTCTCTCTCTATTTATCTAGTCTCTCTCTCTCTCTCTCTCTCTCTCTCTCTCTCTCTCTCTCTCTCTTCATTATTCTTTAGTCTCTCTCTCTCTCTCTCCATTTATCTAGAATCTCATTCTCTCTGTCTCTCTTCATTTTTCTTAAGTCTCTCTCTCTCTCTCTCTCTCTCTCTCTCTCCATTTATATAGAATCTCATTCTCTCTTTGTCTCTTCATTATTCTTAAGTCTCTCTGTCTCTCTCTCTTTATTATTCTTAAGTCTCTCTCAATTTATCTAAAATCTCATTCTCTCTCTCTCTCTCTCTCTCTTTCTCTCTCTCTCTCTCTCTCTCTCTCTCTCTCTCTCTCTCTCTCTTCATTATTCTTAAGTAAATGTGTAACTGTAGATTATAGTCACACGACACCGAAGCGTATAGGCGACTACTGGTCACATTATTCTGATACCAGCGAACCAGTTGAAGGTAAGGGGAAAATAATATGGTCACACATTGGCCAATCCGGGATTCGAACCAGGTACCTTTCGGTTACTAGTAAGACGCTCTACCAGCTAAGCTACCCGGCCCCACCATTCTTAAGTCTCTCTATCTCTCTCCATATATCTAGAATCTCAATCTCTCTCCCTCCCTCTCTCTCCACCTCCCTTCTCCTCTTCGATCAATGTCTCCTCTTCATTAGGACAAGCATGCAATCTGTCCACGGGCCTTGAGCAAACGGCTGGAGGCAGGATCTTAATGCATCAATCGCCATAATTACCTATCGACCACCCAATGCTATAAAGCTGTCTTTCTTTTGTTAGCTGTACTAAATTGTTCTCCTCCTTCTTTTTGTTATCCTCCTCCTCCTTCTTCTTCAAATCGTGGTGCACAGTTGTGAATGGCATAACACTGATTGACAACGAACAGTCTGCATGCCACTAAAGCAAATATCACAGGATATCTCTCCCCACCCATTCAAAAAACAAACAAACAAACAAACAAACAAAACCACAACAACAACAAGAACAAAAATGTTAAAATACAGAAAAGTTAAACAACAGCAGGTCTATTATGGAACACAGCTAGATAACTTAATCTGTCGTACACCAAACACTATCACAGTATAATATAGTAGGTATTTGAAGACTCGGATTCTGTTCTGTTTACTTGCATGGCAGATTCCACCAGAAACGCACCGCACCGCCAAGATCAGTCCGTTGAATTTGACCACTGCAATATAGCATTCATTACCATTGGTGGTGGTGGTAGTAGTAGTAGTAGTAGTAGTAGTAGTAGTAGTAGTAGTAGTAGTAGTAGTAGTAGTAGTAGTAGTAGTAGTAGTAGTAGTAGTAGTAGTAGTAGTAGTCCAGTACTACAGTAGGTCTATATGACAGGGCTACAGACTGCCACACAAATAAACAATATCACAGCACATCTTCCAAAATAGACCTTTTAAATCCACTTCCATTTGTGTATGAGAGACAACTTACTGCGTTTGACACAAAACTGTTGGACTCCTTAAGCACATCCTCATTCACAAACACACACGCACACACACACAAAGATAGACAAAATAAGAAAGCAGCAACTGTAGGCCTGAATTCACAGAACTACAGAACACAGATTCTGCCCAGTCAACATACACATTTCTGCAGTCTTGGCCAGACAGCCAGAATCGATACTCGCGGACGGGCGTCCACTGTGACGAGGCACACGTTTACACGATTCCTATTGCAAAAAGTGTACACAGAGGTATAATTTCAAACGAGTACATAGACAAAATCGGACAATTTGAAGCCTGTTTATATTTAAAACCAGGTTAGTTTCAAGTTCTACGTTTAGTGCTTGATGGAATTAGTTGGGGTCCACATTAGCTTATTTTCAAACACCAATTATTTCTAATGACTTGTCGTGGCCTTGGTTGTTCTGTGTATGCGTGTTGTGTTTTTGTTTTGTTGAATAAAGAACTAAACCATCGAGAAACTGGATATTAACTGTAGGTAGGTTCTAAGCGCTTTCAGACTGTCTGGTCCTTGATTTAACTGCATTCTGTTGTAAATGCATACTGTTACATAAAAAAAGCATCATAATCATACATAACAAGAAATAACACAAAATACGAAGAAACAAGCAATTTCAGCAAAATTCATTTTTATCTGCCAGTCGTTAAAGTTAGGCACTCCAAATCGATACTTCCAGACAGCTCGCTTGCGAGGTCACAGTGACAGAGACTACCAAATTATTGTGTCTACCCTCATGCTCGCACCAGAATGTCTTCGTCTGCGTCGTCGTCTTCTTCGGTATGCTGTGGACACTCCGTCTACACGAAGAAAGAAAACTTCCACAAATCTCATGCCAAAAACAAAGACACAATCGTAAAACGCAATCATACGCCAAAAAGTGTGTTTCGATTACTACTACTACTACTACTACTACTACTACTACTACTACTACTACTACTACTACTACTACTACTAATCTTACCACATCATTATTCGAAGTTAGGTACTTGCACATCATTCTGGCAAGACTCACACTCTCACATTGTTCAAACAAACACTTAAGAAAAGCCTGACTATCGCGAGGCACATCACAAACATCGAACAGAGAAGAAGAAAAAGAACAAGCGCACCGTTAGCACAATTTCTCTGATGTCTGGCTACAATTCACCACAAGCAAACACTTCATCAAAGACCTAACTATCGCGAAACACACTACAAAACTGTCGAGCGAAAGAAGCAGAAGAAGAAGAAGCAGACGAAGAAGAAAGACACGTAGCAGACAGCGTGATGTCACAACCATCAAATGCTTAGCGCAATCAGTCTCACCCGCTTGCCAGGCTAGAACCCCAATCTAACACTAAGCGAACACTTAATCAAAAAAGCCCGTAACTACCGGAAGACGCACAACGATCGAACGCAGGCGAAGAAGACACAGAGTAAACACATTCCATCCATCGTTACGCCATATGCATCACTCGATCACATCGCTAGCGCAAATCAATCTCTCTAACACCATTCTTCAGACATTGGTTACATTTTTCCAAACTTTACCAACTTGTTTCTTTGTTTAGCGGTGGTCGTGGTGGTACTGTTTGTGTTTGTTTGTGTTCGACAAGAGCTGTTATTTACGAAGAGACTCTCAAACCCAACTTTTTCGTTTGGAAACCACAGACCAGACACTGGTACAGAAGTCGATCAGCGAGTGGGCGCCGCGGGCCGCGAGAGTTAGATCCTGTATCGGCCAGCGCTTTGAGCAGCTCTTCAGTTGGAAAAGTGCTCTATAGGAACGATTAAATAATAATAATAATAATAATAATAATAATAATAATAATAATAATAATAATAATAATAATAATAATAATAATAAGTACATGATATAGTCACAACACGACAATGGCTATCAACATTGGTTTTGGCACCCCCCGTTGGGGTGCCGGGGGTTTCAGTAGTATCCCCACTTTCTGGAAATTTAGTGCTTTAAATTCCCACTGTCGCTGTCTTTCTCATTTGCTCTTTCTCATTCCTGCTCTGTTCTATCAATCTGCTATACTATCGTCTTCTTCGCTATACCAGTCATCTACCTTTTTTTTTGAAAACTCTTCCGGGACAAGACTCCTTGTTCGTGTATGAGGTCTGTTGGATCAGCTTGGGAATGTTGGACGCTTTCTGCCAGGTGGTCACTAGGGCTTCCTATGATGTTATTATTTAGCAATGTAGGCATTTTATATGTATGTGTTTTGTTGATAATGTATAATGATGTTTGTATTCTATTTTGTTTTTGTAAACGGGGGTTCGATTAGTTGGGGTAAAGCCTCAGCCGTCCCCTGCGTGGGATGTCTTTATTGTAAAGTGACTGGCTGGTGGAGGGCATTCAGTTTTCCCACTAGGGTTGTTTCAGCAGATCTTTTATGCGGATTGGGGGTTGTCCGGTCCTGATTTGGCTCGGAAGAGTCCGCTGGACCTAAAGCAACAATTATGTAATGTAATGTAATTGGTTTTAGCCTATCTATTGGCACATTGTCCTCTTGGCGTTGAATGTGGTTCCAGCGGTCACACTGCAAACAGTGGTTCGAAGTTGGATGTCGGCCTGGAATACCGACCAAAATCAACATGACCCCGATATACGCTGGCCAGGATTTCTATTCAACTTCAACTCCTTCGGATGAGAGTAAAAACCGAGGTCTAGCGGCCTCAGGACGGAAGCATTCCATCGCACGGGCTACACAAATGTACCCAGCAGGCACAGTGTCCCTTCTCCTTTGGCCCAGGATTGGGCGCACTTGTCTTGGGCGCCAGACGGTGCGGCGACTAAGCACCAAGTGGACGACTGTGGCGGTTTGAGTAAAACTACAGTATCATTCCATCGCCTTGAGCAGTCCTTGCGCTGGAAAAGCGCCATATAAGATCGATGAAATAAAATTTTTAAAAAATTAAATAAAACAAGTAAGTGTTGGTAACCCACAAGTCGGTATAGCGAAGACGATGCACGATACGGTACACACAGTTCGGTCCATTGCCACACAGCCAGCCGTCAATCCTACTGCAGTGTCTGTCTGGCATTCGGCTAAGCTTACATCCTAGCACAGAGTCAGCCCCTTTTGGTGCATTTCCGAGGAATCTGACCTAACTTCCCAAGCGGTCGATACCTAAACAAGAATGCATCGGGGGAGAGAGGACGATCGAAAAGCTACCGCAAATTACACTTCTAGTAGCATACGTTGGACATTTGCAGTTTAAAACAATGTCTTGCAGAAGAAACAACGACCTATAGAATTCTGACTTGTCGAAAACGCCATTTTTGTATCTTCTTCGTATTATTTTTTTTTCTTCTATCATTTCTTTTACAGAGAGCAGTGGGCATGGAGAAAACGCGTTATTCAAGGGTTCATCCTCCTCCTCCTCCTTATCATCATCATCATCATCATCATCATCATCATCATCATCATCATCATCATCATCATCATCATCATCATCATCATCATCAAAAGAGCGATCGAACACCGCAGAAAGATCAGCCACAACAAATCCACTAGAGGGTAGGCCTAAAGAGACAGATCTATTCGACCTGTGGAAACGGATGCGTTTCAAGTAGAATAAGCAAACCTGATACCTTGGCCAGCTTGTGACTTGATGTAAAATGGCTGGAACAATGCAGACAAAGCGTGGCCTGCGGAGCACACTCTTTCCATGGGCTAAGATGTCAACAGCTAACAGAGCTGCAGGCGTGCCAAATAGGCCCATGGGTTCCTTGATACATTTTATTTTATTTATTTATTTATTTATTTATTTATTTATTTATTTATTTATTTATTTATTTTATCGTTTTTTATAGCGCTTTTCCAGCTCAAGAGCTCCTCAAGGCGCTGGCCGATACAGGATCTAACTCAAGCCGCCCGAGGCGCCCTCTTGTAACCTTTGGACGCATAGTCTGACGCCCAGCCGCCCGAGGCGCCCTCTTGTAACCTTTGGACGCATAGTCTGACGCCCAGACGGGGAGAAGGGACCTACTGCATGCTTGGCCATATTTGTGTAGCCAACACTCTAGCTCCCGTCTGGGACATGCGCGTCAGGATCTTTAAAGTCCATGCGGCGATATGCGGGCATGCGTGCACAGACTAGGCCTCGGTTTATACTCTCATCCGAAGGAGTAGGGGCGCAGTGACCCATGGTATGTTACTAGAAGTATAATCAATTTGATGATGATGATGATGATGATGTTGATGATGATGATAATGATGATGATGATGATGGTGATGATGATGATGATGATGATGATGATGATGATGATGATGATGATGATGATGATGATGATGATGATGATGATGCCTGACGACGCAGTCTTCTATAGCGCAGATATCCATGGGATAAAGTTCACGTTCAACGCGCTTGACAAGAAAAACCGAGAGAGCCTCCGTTTGGACCTGCATCGCTGGGTACATTCTCGCGTCTCTATGTTGTTTCTCGTACACCACAATTAGTTAGTTGGTTAACTTAGTCATGGTTTATAGGATCCAGCGGACTGCAAAGAGCCTCGTATAACAGTCAACTCAACTATCAACATCTTCTAAATAAATAATAGAGTTGCTTGATGTTTCAAATCGTAGAACCTGTCTTTGACAAGTGCGTCCAAAGAGTCACACAATCACCGTTACACTAACTGTGCAACCCAAGTGTCTTGTTTTAAATACATGCACAACACACCACACACAACACAACACCATACAACACACCATACACACCACACCACACACCACCACACAACACACCATACACAACACACCACACAGCACTACACCACACAACACAGCACCACACGACACAACATAACACCACACAACACAGCACCACACGATACAACATAACACCACACAACATAACACCACACAACACAACATACAACAACGCGGGTCGGTTCAAGCCATAGACGGAATCCCCAAAGGTCATGTTGCAATGGTGAGAGAGAATTGGTTATTTAGTTAGTCATTGTTTATAGGGTCCAACGGACTTCTAAGAGCCGAATCAGAACCACAAATTGGTTGAAAGAGGCTCACTCTTGATCCGCATAAAAGACCTGCTGAAACAACTCTAATGGTAACACTGAAGATACCCCACCAGCCAGTCATTTTACAATAAAGGCATTTCGTGCAGGGGACTCTTGAGCCTGTACTCTAATTTATCGAACACCCCTGTTAAAAAAAAATGAAGAATATAAACATCATTATAAAATATTAACAACACACATACATATAAAATGCTTACATTACTAAATAACAATACAATATAAAGCAATAGGGTCCAATATACCAGACCCCATACACAAATAAGGAGTTTTGAGAGTAAAAAAAAAAAGGTAGGTGACTGGTCTAGCGAAGAAGGTAGTAGATTGATAGAACAGATTAGGGACGAGAAAGAACAAATGAGAATGAGAGAAACAGTGGTAAATCAAAGCACATCATCTCGATTCCGAGACATATTCCTCACGTCTTCTTCTTGGGTTGGAGCAACTGCCACAATAGGCTATTTAGACCTTGCACTACGGCTTCACGCCTTAAATAGTTCAGCCTGCTGTAGCCTGCGTAAATTAAAGTCGCTGCCTAGCAGACGACACAAGGCAGACCTGTGCTAAGCATGTGTAAGCTAACTCTAGCTAGGGTCGGCAGTGACCTCATCCTGCTGACGTATACCCCCCTCCCCATCCTCCCCCCCCCCCGCTAGACGGCGCTCAGGTCTCACGAGACTTTCGCGGCCTTTAGCTTGACCACTATGTTAGGTAGTCATCCTTCGTCCTCACGCGAGAAGGAGCAACGCTCTGACAGGTCTCTCTAGCAAGAAGACTAGTAGGTGACGGGTGAAATTCATTCATCGCAGTATAGCCACAGCCTGACATTGTTAAAAAGGTAAATGATCAATCTTTGGTTTCATCGCGTTTATTGATAATATTATTGTTACATTATGCTTGTGAAGCCTTGTCATGTTTTATCATTGTGAATGTTAGTCAAACTTAGCGTGATCACGTGGCGGACACGCGACCGGTTTCGACACCATGAGGTATCCCCTACGGACACACTGTTGTTTCCCCTATGTGTTTTATTGCAGACCAGTGGCTGTACCGGAGAATGTGTATAATGTTAATTACTTCTCCATATATATATATATATATATATATATATATATATATATATATATATATATATATATATATATATATATATATATATATATATATATATATCTGTTGGAGTTTCCAGTGGACCATGGACAAGAAGAATGTTCGTCCCTTGTTTGTATAAGTGGAGCTATCACTGCGGGCTGTTTCTGCCATCAGTGAGACGCTCTGCACACCCTTAGTATACAAGGCGTTGCAGAAACTCCTCTTAAGTTTTGCAGACGAGCAGGCTTGTTGGTCCGATGCATGGATAGACCACTGAAAGTCAACCCTGACATTCGGCCTGCAGGGGAACATCGAGCACTGAGCTCCGATAGCCCAATAGTCAACAACCAAGGAGGAGACACCATCACCACACCTGAAATATTCAGTTAAGTGACACTAAAGACGTGCACGAGCACTGCCCTAGAAGGACTGTGCTGTAGTCCACTCTCCAGAAACAAGAACATTAGGCCAACCAGAATAGCCCAATGATGAGACATGAGACATTAGCACATATCAAGAACAGTAGCATCATAGACCCATCAAGGAACGAACTATTCGAAGTGAATTTGGACATTTAAGTTAATAGAGTGTTTATAGAATTATGTATAGAGTAGAGGAAATAAATGTGCGCTAGTTACTGTTAACAATTGGCTGGTTTACCTATGTTTCATAGCCGTGTGAGAGCTAGTGTGTCAGTGAAGCTTTTACCATTTTCTCCCTATCTCTATAACCCTATCCGCACACAGACCGAGCTCAACATATAAAATGTATTAAGATTAGTTACAGGGTGATTAAACTAGCCGATCTCCGCAGACAAGGACGAGTGGGTAATAGCATTCCATTGTGCAGAGCCCAGTAACAACAGACCCACCGTCACAACAACCACGTCCAATACGTTGATTCATTTGCTAGATCTTAACTTGGCAATACAATTATTAGACTTTGACTTTGTTCATTTTTGTCTTTTCTAAATTGGCAGCCCTAGAAGCGATCGAGGCATAGGAACGTGTAGCTGCTTTGGGTTGGTGCTGCAACATTTGTCCTAGTGAAAGGAATTTGGGAGATCGCAGTGCCAGGGGACGCGAGTTTGAGTGAATTTTGGCAGCTACGGGTGTCTGGCCAATGTCCCAGAGCACAAGCACAAGTCATTGATGGAGTGCTTACTATTCATTTTTATAGGGAGACAAAAGGCTCGTGCAGAACACGAGTGATAAAAATGCTTTGCCTAAAGAGATGAAGGAGTTTATTGATAGCTTCGTGGATATAACCTAACCTAACCTATCCCATAACTCGGAGGTCGTAGGGGCACCACAGATGATCGTTTAACCAGCGTACTCCATCTTTCCCTGTCCTCAGCAACCCTGATAGTTTCGCTCAGTGTCAAACCAGTCCATTCTCGAATATTTTCCTCCCACCTCTTTTTCAGTCTCCCTCTTCTTCTACCTCCTTGCACTGTGCCTTGCAGGATGTTGTCCAATGGCTTGTGTGATGGTCTGTCTGTGATGGTTATACGCTGTTTCGTGGAAAGAGAGAATGAAAATATACAATATCTTGTCTCCCCTACTCTACTGCCAATGCACAGATGATGCGTCTGTATAGACTCTCCTCCTCCTCCTCCGAATAATAATAATAATAATAATAATAATAATAATAATAATAATAATAATAATAATAATAATAATAATAATAATAATAATAATAATAATAATGTCATTGTTCAGTGTATGTATTGCTCCGCTCTTCGTCTTGTTCTGTTTGTACGCGACCACTCCACCCTTCACTACCACTGCCATGTTAACACGGCGAAGAAGAGTCAATGGTAATCAATAAAGGGTTTTTAAACTGTCTTAAAGCTGGCATGTCCTTGACAATCGGTGTCCTTTTGGGACATGTCTCCTCCTCAGTCAAGGACACATTCAGTAGTCAATAAGCTGGGAAATAACAACGACCTTGGCTGGGTGTTAATTTTTTTTTTTGGGTCCCCAGATATCATACCAGCCCCTTTCATAATTCAGGATCCCACAATCATTACATCCCTTCCTTCCTTCCGTCCGTGTCTCTCTCTCTCTCTCTCTCTCTCTCTCTCTCTCTCTCTCTCTCTCTCTTTCTTTCTCTCTCTCACCTCAACACTCCCGCTTTCCCGTGCCCTCTAGACGACCCTATCATTCTGTAGCAACTATGAAGGATGGTGGCGATTGTAACAGACATTTCTAGGGCGTGCGAGCACACAGTTAGGAAGAAGTTACCCCAAGCGCTTTTTCTTTGATACTTCTAATTCAATTAGTATGGGTGTCGCACAGAAAGCCGCAAACTTGCAGTATGACCTTTGACTATTTTACAATTCATTTTAGAAATAATTTTCAATAATAATAATTGTTTTTCTCCGACAAGTTAGACTCCTTCCCTCTGGTATTGACCGCACGCTTTCAATATGTCTTCTCCTTCTTCTTTTGTCTATTTTGTTTTTCTTTACTTTTCTCTTTTCCTTTCACATTTGCCTCCTCTTTTTTTTTCTTTTTCATTCTCATCTTCTTCCCCTCCTCCTTCTTCTTCACATTTTGTTCGTTCTTTATTTTTCTTTCTTCCTTCTCCCTCTTCTTCTTCTTCTTCTTCTTCTTCTTATTCTTCTTCTTCTCCTTCTTCTTGTTGTTTGTAGATTATAGTCACACGACACTTTCGCATATAGGTGACTACTGGACCGATTTATACTGACACCAGCGGGCCAGTTGTTGGTAAAGGGGAAAATAATATGATCACACGTTGACCAATCCGGGATTCGAACCAGCGACCTTTCGGTTACTAGCAAGACGCTCTTACCAACTGAGCTACCCGGCCCCTCTCCTTCTTCTTCTTCTTGATGTCCACTTATAAGGCACAGCATCATCCATGCTAGCAGCATACTCTTCTTCTTCTTCTTTTTCTTCTTGTTGTTGTTTGTAGATTAAAGTCACACGACACTTTCGCATATAGGTGACTACTGGACCGATTTATACTGACACCAGCGGGCCAGTTGTTGGTAAAGGGGAAAATAATATGATCACACGTTGACCAATCCGGGATTCGAACCAGCGACCTTTCGGTTACTAGCAAGACGCTCTTACCAACTGAGCTACCCGGCCCCTCGCTTTTTCTTCTTGTATCCGACCGACCTTTTTGTACTCGCGGCGTATTTCAACATGTCGGGACTAATCAAGCCAACATTTAAACTACAACGGAAATCGAGAATTTGTTGACTTCCCACTTCATGCGGTTGCGTAATGAAAGCCATTTCCTTTTCGTCCGCTTTCACGACCATGCCAGTGACGCCATTAACTTTACAGTCAGTTTCAAAGTCTTACTGGCAGATGTGGCACAAATTTACAAGGCCGTGAAATATTGTCGCCCGTGACCGTAATCCGCAAGGCATTCCTTTGCAGCTAAGGTATCAAAAAAAAAAAAACACAAAAAAACAGAAGAAGAAAATCGATTGCGCGACAATAAATAATAGACGCACAAATATTTGTAAGCGACTGTCACTACCCAGGAATATTAATTTGTTGGTAAGTATGAACGAACGAAAATGTCCCAGAAAAGATTTTGTCATGTCGAGATATATCCCGTCAGAACGGGTCGCGCAACCAAAGTTTACAACAATAACAACCACCTTCCACAGTCGCAAAGGAATTTCACAGACATGTTGATAAATTTCATTTGAACGACTGTGGAGGAAAATCAAGTCAGTTTACATCGGAGAGGCAATACGAATCGATCACAATGTGGAAGAAAAGAGGAGATGCATTTTAAAAAAAATTAATTCATTCATTCTTTCCTTATTTTAATTTTTCTATTATTTGTTATTTTAATTAATGTAATTATAGTAATATATTCATTTAACCTTTAACGAACTCTTCAGCTCTTGTGAAATACGTTTGCTTTATCTATTTAGTGTTTTCTTTTTTTTCACGAACCTACAGGTCCATTTCGCCGCGACAATATTTTACTAAGGGGCGGGTGTTCACAGGCGAAGGAGTTTGACGTGACGTAAATGGTTGGTAATCACCATAAACCATTGCAAGGCAAAAGATGAAAGTGTTGTGTGGCACTTTTGGCTATGGGCTCCTAATGAACTTGCCGCTCAGATGGTCGACAGCGTGCAGGGGCCTAGCAATATTTATGAGTTTTCAACAACTCGGAAAAGCTCGCAATAACTGTCTCCTTCAAATGCTTTTTTTCTTTTTCCTGCGACTCCTCCTCTTCCTTCTTCGTCTTCTATATCTTTTTCTTCTTATTTGTTGTTGTTGTTGTTGACCTTCTCTTCTGCCTCCTTGCACCGTGCCTTCAAATGGTCTTTGCAAGGCCTGATGTTCTGGTGATGTGGCCATACCATCGGAGTTTCCGTTTCTTCACCACCACCACTGTGAGCAAGTCATCGTGTTGTCCAATGGCTTGTGTGATGATCTGTAGGGCAATGTTGTTGGTAATGTGCTGGATATAGGAAATGCCCAGAAGTCTTCTGTAGCACCTCATCTCCATGCTTTGTATTCTTCGTTGTAGGTCTGCTGTGAGGGTTCATTTTTCGCAAGAGTATAGGAAGATCGATGTGGCGGAATTGGAGGCGAACGATCACGCTTGGGAAAGATTGTCTCTCGTGAGGCTACCTTTGATAGGTTCGTATCGCCTTGGGTGGCTCCCGCTGTGCAGAATCCTTTTGCATGGACCTTGGATTAGGCAGAACAAAGCGAAACAATATATGTTCTCCCCGCCTGACCATTCGATTTCTGTTTGTGGTGATGAGCGGGACTACATTGTCGGTTGGCATTTTATGCAGGTTTGAGGCAATGACATGCAGAGAGTGTCGTGGCACTCCTAGCCTGCAAACCTGTTTACTACCAACACGCTTCCCCGCCTTGCAAAGCAACTATTTTTTACGTCCGTCTTATGAGGGATAATAAGTACTAAAAGTTCAGGTTGGGCCGTATTCTCAAGGGCGTGGCCCAGAGTTGGGAGTCCATTAATCCGCTCGGCTACAACTGAGGCCCAGTGGGGGACAGGATGATGCTGGACCGTGCAAACTGTTAAAGACAGTCATTCACTGTTAAGTCAGTGAATGGAGACCGACTGGGAGTACACACACCTGCTTGGGACCTGCAAAACCATGAGGACATGGTTCCATTTGAGCTGTGGGATATGTGGCGAAATGGGAGGCGGCTGATCACGCTTGGAAGAGATTGTCTCTCTTGAGGCTGCTCTTTGATGGGTTAGTATGGCCTTTGGTGGCTCCTGTTGTGCATAATCCTTTGGTATGGACCTTGGATTATGCAGGACAAAGCGAAACGACATATGCTCTCGCAGCCTGACCATTCGTCTTTTGCTTTTGGTGACGAGCAGGACTACATTGTCGGTTGGCATTTCATGCAGGTTTGTGGCAGTGACCTGCACAGAATGTCGTGGCACTAGTAGTACTATCAACACGCTTCCCCGCCTTGCAAGGCAACTATTTTTTTTACGTCCGTCTTACGAGGGTTAATAAGGAATAAAAGTTCAGGTTGGACCGTGTTTCCAAGGGCGCAGCCGAGAGTAGGGAGTCAAATACTCTGCTTGGCTACATGGAGAGGACAAAGGAGTGCAGCAACCTTACCATGAAGTGTAGACTGATGATCATGTCTTTTCAAAAGGGCTTTGACCTTGCCAGGGCAGCAGTTGTTTGCGCTATCCTGGAGAGGGCTTCATGTCTAGACCCATTGTCTGATACAATTGCTCCTAATTATTTGAAGAAGTGCACCGTATTGGCCTTGGAGTTTGATGTCCGTGTTAATATCATTGGCGTTGTTTGCCATCATTTTGGTCTTCTCTGCGCTTATTTCCATTCCAAAGGCTTTGGAGGTGGTGCCAATCCTCTTTACCAGCTGTTCAAGTTCTTGTTCCTCTCCAGCCAATCCATCAATGTCATTCGCAAAACGGAGGTTGGAGATTGCTCTACCCCTATGCTGACTGTGCCTTCTAATATAACATGATGCGTTCTAGTTAAGATGTTGGAGAGAGTAGGCAACCAGCATAAAGGTCGCTTTTAAAAATTGTTACTTTTTCCCGCCTTTTATAATAGCGACCTCTTCAGATCGCCTCGTTTTGAATTCGATTGAATAAAAAGCCCGAGACAGCAACCTGTCTTCTTCTTCTTTTTCAGAAATTGATGAAGCTGTAATCTAACGGTAAAAAAGTATGATTTTTATTTGTGTTAAAATTTGGTATTTTTGAGCTGCCTGTGACTGAGTCTGGAATCTTTGCATGATAACAGCTCCCACTTAGCGCTTGACAAAATCGGCGCACACACACTCAAAGAGACGTTGATGAGGCTAGAAAAAGACTCTAACGTTTGCAATAACGGGTCGTTAAATTCGAAAGCTTTCGGAGTGAATGCCAGCTGAAATAACAATAAAATTACTTCTCGGGGTAAGGTGACGCTAGAACACAAGGGAACGTTTAGGGCATGCTGGGTGCAACCCTTTGAAGCTTTACCTGTCGACATCTTTTGCCTATAGGGAAGGTGATTCCTTCGAAGGCCAGGATTTACCTAAAAGGTAAAGGTAAAGGTAGTCCCATAGCCTTGTGGTCGTAGGGGAGCATGATGTTGGAGATCACACTTATCTTGGGCCAGCGTAATGAGGGTGATGCCCATCTCTCTCCCTCGCTGCTTTACCTTCCCCACCCTTAAGAGAGTAGGTACTCAGTCACAGCTGAGTCAACTGGATGCGTTGTTATTTGTCGCTTCACGTTTTGCGGTCAACCATCCAAGTGCTAACCGCACTGGACGGTGCTTAACTTGCGACACAGTAGCGAGTGCTCCAACCACTGCGCTATCCGACGCTTTTACCTACCTTATTAAAAATTGTTTATAACTTCTTGTTTTTTAAAATACTACTGCATTGGCATGAAACAAACAAATTGTGATCCTTACAATGCTGTGTCTTTGACTTCATCTGAAAATGGTAGTGACCAGAGCAACTCGTGATTATGGCACGTCGCCTTATATTTTGTAATATGCTAGGTCAGTTGAGCTCTGATTTCGTGTGTGTGTTCTCGTGTGTTTAATGGTGGGGGTGGTGGTGGAGGTGGTGGTGGTGGCGGTCTGTGTGAGTGTGAGGGAGGAAGAAAGGAGATATATGCGAGCGTGCGTGCGTTACGTGTGTGCATGCTTTGTCCGATGGTCTAGATTCAAAGTGCGTGTGATGCATGAATGGGGGGATACAGGCCTCTCTCTCCCTGTGTGTGTGTGTGTGTGTGGGTGAGTGTGTGTGTGTGTGTGGTCCAATAGTCTAAAATCATAGATTCAATAATGCGCGTGAAACGCGAATGGGGTATTTACCAGCAGGCCATTCGCCATGCATACACCGAACAAATCACTCAGCTAGAGTATCCGGCTTTTGGACTCGACTGCCTTAATTTCATCACACTCAAATATCGGACAGCGGATCCGAGACTGATGAAATCTATTCCTTCAATTAAGAGAAGAAATAGACTTTGGCAGCCTCAGAAATACCGTACGACTCCAGAAATCCCCTAAAACAGGACAGCCAGCGTAGAGGTACCTCTGAACCCATTTCACAAAAATTTCACTTAACTGATTAGCAAGCTTTGGAATCAGTCATCTGGTTTAAAAAAAAAACAATAAAAAAAAACATCTACAATGCAAAGCAACGGTACTGATGTAACGCTACGTACTAGCTCATAAAGGTACTGAAGGCGCCGGTCGACATCAAGACTGGACTCAAGCTAATACCCAAATACAACAGTAAGGTACCGTAAATCCATTTTTATATAGCGCATTTACTAGCTCAATTTGCTGTGAAAGCCGCTGAACGAAAACAAGACGCCGGCGTGCTAGGTCCTGTGCGCTGAGTAACAGCGTGTTCCGCTGAGCCTCTTCGATCTACCTTGCGCTTACGGCTGTATTCACAACTTTCCGGCACCTCTCATTAAAACTCGTGGGTATCGCCATTATAAATTAAAACGAGGTTAGAGTGAAACCAAGTTCCGGTCTGGCTTGTTTTGCTTTTCTCAAAGCTTGATGCGTGACTTTTAAATATGGCAAATTGCCGAAAACGACTATTGTTAGAGCCAGAAAATTTATGCACAAACATGAATGGCTTTCACTTGAAATGAAAAAGACACAAACAATTGAAAAAAAATTGGCCAAAACAAAAACTATTTAAAAAAAATAAATCAGTCTCAAAAACGATATTTTTTGTTTTTGTTTTTATTTTGTTTTGCAATCCAAGAAAACCTATGGCACGACACCATGGGACAAAGATCTCTAAATGTTTCATCATGTTCTGCCATAATTTTTTCATGCATTGGAGAAAGAACCACGCTTTCTCATGTGATTCGACATATTCGACATAGCGAGCGTTGTGGCCAAGTGGGCTAAGGCGGGACTAACTTGCCTTGTCCACAAGCCAGAAACCAATGGTGCCTGACAGGTGTGGGTTCGAGCCAGCACCTGGGCGTTATGTTTCTCCGAATATTATTTACTTTCGACTATGGCAACGCCTCTGGGGTTTTCTCCGGGTACTCCGGTTTGCTCCCTCAGCAAAAATTTCAAAAAAATCACAAATAATGTTAGGTAGGTAGGGTTTGGGCGCGCCACTGGCTGCGACTACGCCTTCCCCGGCCGGGGGAGACGGCCCAGAGTTTCCCGATAAAAAGGGATAATAAACTGCAGCAAAAAATATATATATTCTTGAATATTTGGAAATAACTTACTCAAAACACTCGGATAAACAATAAGCGGAGAAAGAAACCGGAAGTATGTTTCACGGTAACGGAAAGAGTTACCCCTCTTACATGAGGGGATTCCCGTTGGTGCATAGGATAGCAGAAAAGTGTGAATATATATAACTGGGTTCTTGTAGCGACACAGGAGGTGGGACGTGAAACTGAACACTGTATAAAGAGGCATTACATAAATCTTTATCTCTTATGACGATTAAAATATCTGGTCAAATTGGGAAATCACACTCGGCACTCTCTACGACTCCAGGCTAGCAAGCAACTCACGGAGCTATTCTGACACCCTACTTGATCAACGAAGTCAGAATTAGCTGCGGTGAACTCGCGTCTCCGGTGTTTTCAAGAAAAGCATGGGAGATTTCGAAGGCGCGAGACTTTCTCGCCAAAGGCGTAACAAATCTCGAAGGTGCGAGACTTCTTTAACAGAGACTTCAGATCCGTATTGCCCGGCTTCAGCTACCGACCGCGTGACCTGCACGTTCACGAGAAGTCTCCAATTCTTAGCCCAGATTTGTAGTCTCGGGTTGGTCAGATCTCGTAGAAACGTGACTTCATGAAGAAGATGTGACGTCAGACGGAAAGAGAACGTGGATCTGCCCGGCACGTTTTCTATTTGCATATTTCAGCGAATTATTTCAGTTCCTTTTATGCGACAAGGCATATATAGCTCCATCAATAGCTGGCACTTAACAGAAGCCTACTAGCATTCAAAGGAAATAACGCATAGACGACTCTTTTGCCAATGCAATACAGTAAAACCTCCGTTTTGAGACCCTCTCTTAAACGACTTCCTCCAACATACGACCGGAAAAAAATTCACAGATGGTTTGTACTATACAAACGACCTCTCTTAAACGACTACCTTTAAAACTCGACTTGCGACCTTCAAATAATCAAATTTTACGACCTAGCATCTAAAAAATTCAGATTCCAAAGCAATACTATATTTACGCGCTTGATGAAAACAGTTTCGTTTACAACTTTTAACAGCAGACGATGCATTCAAACAGATTGAAATACTCTAAGGAACTGACCAGATTTGCCCTGAGCAGGGGCCTGTTAGATCTTGCTGACACCATGTCTGGTGTTCAAAGTGACATACTAAGAGAACATGCACGGGTGGGGGGATCATGCAAATAAACAGAAATAACCGCTTTCTTTCAAAAAAACAAAACAAACTATTCAGTGATTGAATAAAAATAATTACAACAATATTAATTGGGTTATCTTATGAATAATTATAACTCCAAACATGCACTCAGCACTTACATACACTTTTAAACCACTATCATACCAACATTGATTTTTTATTTTGTAAATAATGAGGAACAGGAAGATATTGACTGTATTGGTTGTGAGACAGAGTTTAATCTATATTTCTGAAAGATGGTAGATGTTCCCTATACTTAATGGTATGTGTACTTTTTGTACATGTATTTATTTCACTTAATTAATTTTCTAAATGTCTTTTTCGAAATTGTCCTACCTCCTTTTTAAGACCCCTCCAATTTAAGACCTCGTTTTAATGGCAATTTTAAGGTCGTAAAACGGAGGTTATACTGTAATTACTACCCAGCGCTTTCTGATAATGTATATGCAATGAATAAACAACAAGCAAATAAATACATGAATGATCCAACATGCTCAGCAGTCGGTAATGTATCCGCAAAGTAAAAATGACGACTTCGATTCAGATACTCTTGAGAGTAATCCAAAAGCGTGTTTTTAACACAAACCTAAGTAAAATTGGAAGCGACGGACTGCCCAACAATCGGGTTTATATTGAAGGACGGCCCAAGATGATAATGATGATGATGATGATCCTATATAATAATAATAATAATAATAATAATAATAATAATAATAATAATAATAATAATAATATAGGATGCTATCACGCACTTTTTTTAACAAACGAACTCAAAGCGCGGCGACCTGAAGAGACCGATATTACATACGGCCTCCACCCCTCTTGCTCCTTGTCCTCCCTTCCCCTCTGCTCTCCACCCCTGCACCCCAATATGACGGCCTACTAGCGCCAAAACCTGATAATTACAAATATCATGAGATAATTACAAATATCAAGGGATGGCTACAATTATCAAGGAATAGTTACAATTATCATTGAAAAATTATAAATATCTTCGCGTGATTATGTTTAATTTTCAGCTTTGGCTCTATCAATCCCCAAAATGCACCAAAACCGAAAATTGTAATTATCATATAATGATTACAATTTTCACTTCATAATTACAATTTTTATGTGATACTGCTTAATTCTGACTAAGGCGGCTTATTACTAGCGCCAAAACGTGTATTTACAGGTATCAGCGATAATAATAATTAACAGGTGTTCTGCGTAATTCCCAATACTGCATGACGGCCTACTAGAGCCAAAACATGACAATTACAAATAGCTTGTGATAATTACAAAATATCAACGACATATTTACAACTAACACATACAAATTGTAATTATGAAATGAAAATTACAGTTTTCGGTTTTGGCCCATTTCCAGAGTAATTGCTAGAGCCAAAACTGAAAAGTAAACATGATCACGCGAAGATATTTGTAATTTTTCAACGATAATTGTAATTATCTATTGATAATTGTAATTATACATTGACAATTGTAATTATCCTATGACATTTGTAATTATCTCATGATATTTGTAATTATCAGGTTTTGACGCTAGGAAGGCGTGGCAAATACTGATAATTATTAATTAACACTTAGGATTACCGGTATCTCTGTAAATTACACAGAACACGTGTTAATTTCAATTATCTCGTGATACTGGTATTAACTCTCGGTGTTGGTGCTAGTAGGCCGTTATACTCCAAGTTTGATGGTTTTGTTGACTCGGGCGTTTTTGGACGCATTTCTAAGTCTCAAGCGTTGTTTGAAAACACACTTCGCAGCCTCCTTGTAAATACGCAGCGGGAACAAAGAGGGCTCTTGTCCCTGGGCCCTAAAAAGAGACAGTACTTGAGAACTCTTCAGACACCTTGGAAGCAGAAACTACCTTTAAGAGCCTCCAAGAGCTAGAGAATCCACAAATGGATACCTTCCCTCTCAGCCACCCCGCTGCGCTGCTACGCCCACAACTACCTTTACTTTGAATGAAGCGTTTGTCTTATATATATATATATATATATATATATATATATATATATATATATATATATATATATATATATATATATATATATATATATATATATATATATATATATATTTATATACATATATATATATATATATATATATATATATATATATATATATATATATATATATATATATATATATATATATATCTATAGTGACCGCCAAGCGCTAGAAAATCCACAATTACATTACATTACATTACATTACATTACATTATTGCTTGAGGTCCAGCGGACTCTTCCGAGCCAAATCAGGACCGGACAACCCCTGATCCGCATAAAAGATCTGCTGAAACAACCCTAGTGGTAAAACTGAAAGCTCTGCACCAGCCAGTCACTTTACAATAAAGACATCACACGCAGGGGACGCTAAGGCTGTACTCTAATTTATCGAACCCCCGTTTACAAAAACAAAATAGAATACAAACATCATTATAAATTATCAACAAAACACACATATAAAATGCCTACATTGCTAAATAATAACATCATAGGAAGCCCTAGTGACCACCTGGCAGAAAGAATCCAATATTCCCAAGCTGATCCAACACACCTTATACACAAATAAGGAGTCTTGTCCTGGAAGAGTTTTCAAGAAAAAAAGGTAGATGACTGGTCTAGCGAAGAAGAAGATAGTACAGCAGATTGATAGAACAGAGCAGGAATGAGAAAGAGCAAATGAGAAAGACAGCGACAGTGGGAATTTAAAGCACTAACTTTCCAAAAAGTGGGGATACTACTTATACTGAAACCCCCGGCACCCCAACGAGGGTTAGAAAAACCACAAAGGGCTAAGGGATGTTTTTCATCCACCTCCCTGCTCTTCTGCTATAGTGGTCCTAAAGCGAAACAACAATTTTTGAGGTAAACTAATATTAGAGATCGACAAGCAAAATGAAAGGTTAGATTTTCAATGGACGAGAAATGAGATTAGAATAACCAACAAACACTCACTTTAAATTACCTGAACAATAATGGAAAGAACACAGTTGGTCATTATCTTTATTTTGCGGTATGCTCACTACGCCCTTTGAATCTGTCCATTGGTCAAAACTAAGGAATGGGATTATAAAATGTTCAAAATATTTTTGTGTATATAGTTGGTGTTGGAATGTTGGCTTTTTAGCCATGAAATCAACACATTTATAGTCTATAAATTACTATAAATGGAGCTGACCAATGAAAAGTACACACTGAATTGTATATATTATATATCGCTTTACCAGTTATAAAAAAAAAAACCAACTACTCAAGCCACCTGAGGGCACAGGTGTTATGTTTTCTTTCTATTGATTGATGACGTCCTTTAACTGCCTGCAAAACATGTCTTAATTTCTCAGAGAGAGATAATAAAGTTGTCTTGTATCTTGTATCTTGAGATCAAAGCTTGACGCCTACTTTTTGCGACATAGATCTGGAACCTTCCGTCAGTGGTAAACAAGCAATTCCAGAAAGATCTCTATACTGTTACAGCAATACCGACTGAAGAAAACAAAAACTAGAATTATGCAAAGCCTATCCTGCATTAACATAAAGCCAAGTCAAAGGTAAAGAAACCCTATCGTTGCACGCTTCGCAGAAACAAAATGTTCGTATTGATCGTGTGCGTCGCAATCGTTAAAACTCCTAACAGTTTCAATATTAAATTTATTTTGTGGGGACATTTTATTGTCTTTTTTTTAATCGAGGGGGTGTCGGATAGTGCAGTGGTTGGAGCACTCGCTACTGTGTCGAAAGTGAAGCACCGTCCGGTGCGGTTAGCACTTGGATGGGTGACCGCTAAGGTGTGAAGCGACAAACAACAACGCCCCCAGTTGACTCAACTGTGATTGAGTACCTACTCTCTTGAGGGTGGGGAAGGTAAAGCAGCGAGGGAGAGAGTTGGGCATCACCCTCATTACGCTGGCCCAAGATAAGTGTGATCTCCAACATCACGCTCCCCTACGGCCACAAGGCTATGGGACT
This sequence comes from Oncomelania hupensis, assembly GCA_036898135.1. Lineage (NCBI taxonomy): Eukaryota > Metazoa > Mollusca > Gastropoda > Littorinimorpha > Pomatiopsidae > Oncomelania > Oncomelania hupensis. Next base: position 48,918,291 of record CM072516.1, on the reverse strand, counting down.
ACCTTTACCTTTACCTTTTTTAATCGAGAAATTCCTGGGCCGCTTCTCCTGGGGAAGGCGTAGTTACTGCCTGTGGCGCGCCCAAACCCAACCTACCTAATATTAGTCGTGATTTGAAATTTTGCTGCGGGAGCAAACCGGCGGAGAAAACCCACCGAAAGTTTGCCCGAGTCGAAAGTAAATAATATTGAGATAAACCTAACGCTCACAGGCGGGATCGATCCCACACCTGTCAGGCGCCATTGGTTTGTAGCCTGTGAACACGGCAAGGTAGACCACGCGTCCACAATGCTCGCATGTGTGTGCGGCTAGAACCGTTTTCACCATTAAGTTTTATGTTAAGCTTTGTGCGCAGGTTCAAGCTGTTTTCCAAAGTCGGAAAGTGAAAGGGGAAACATGCGTTTACGCGCGCTTAAAACAATTATGGACCTAATTCCGTTAATTAAACAGACTCTCTCTCTCTCTCTCTCTCTCTCTCTCTCTCTCTCTCTCTCTCTCTCTCTCTCTCTCTCTCATCTACTTAATTTCATCTTGCATCTCCAGTTCTTTTCCAGCTCAAGGGCTGCTCAAGGCGCTGACCGATATTCAGCCGCCAGAGACTCTCTCTCTCTGACTCACCCTACACACACACGCGCGTGCACACACACACCCACACAGTCTAGGTATACAATCACAAACACATTTAGGCCTACACACAATCTCTCTCTCTCTCTCTCTCTCTCTCTCTCTCTCTCTCCGCCCACCCCCCCCCCCTCCCACGCATGCCGCTCGACTTCCTCCCCCAGCACACAACTTGCCGTAATGATCTTCTTCAGACACTTGTAGGCAATAGCAGGATCAAAAGAGAAGGAGGTTCCAAAGCTCAAAGACCTTAAGTCCATCCTGATTGCTCCTTCAAAGGGTGTTGATTATAGACTACGTCTACTAAACAACCTACAGCCATTCTTTCCCTATGCCCAAACTGGCAAACTCTTATCTCTGGAGGTCTTCTGGGGGAGAGAAAGCAATATTTGTTTGTTTGTCTGTCCGTCTCTTGTCTGTTTGCACCTCCTCTCTCTCTCTCTCTGTCTCTGTCTCTGTCTCTGTCTCTGTCTCTCTCTCTCTCTCTCTCTCTCTCTCTCTCTCTCTCTCTCTCTCTCTCTCTCTCTCTCTCTCTCTCTCTCTCTCTCTCTGTTTGCCTGTCTGTTTCTCTGATTCTAATGTGCTAGGGTCTGTGGCCAGAAAGTTTGGAGTCTCTCATTCTGATGTGCTAGGGTCTGTGGCCAGAAAGTTTGGAGTCTCTATTTCGGTCTCTGTCTTTCGGTCTGTCTCTCTGTCTGTCTCTGTCTGTCTGTCTGTCTGTCTGTCTGTCTGTCTGTATCTCTCTCTCTCTCTCCCCGCTCGTAACGCATTCAAACACCATCTGTAAATCATACAATGCCCAAAACTAACTAGGGTAACGAATATTCAAACTTCTACCTTCTTCAAGTCTGTAAAGCTCCATAAAACTGTTTACCAGTGTCTGTGTTACGATTGAGACGCGCACGGTAGTTCCGATCATGTTAGTTTGCAAAGCTTGCGATGATAGCGTGTATTCACCTTTGGTTTGATTCTGCGCTGTAGCTAAACAAATCTTTGTATAAAGTTGAGTTTTCGTCGATCGATATTGTTGTAGCGTCGTGGAGAATTTTCTGGAGCTACTTGTGTATCGAACGAAAGTTCCAGATCTGTCTAATAATAGCTAGGCAACTCTTTTAAACTGAACAATGTTCTATGACGTAAGAGAGCGCGTAGTTCCGGCGTGACATCGTCAAATGGCCTAGTATCGCCAGCGGACTGAAAGCGACTGGGAGCATTCTGATTGGTCGCAATTTAAAACGCATTACAAAATTCGACGCATGCCCACAGTGCAATCGTAGTCCTTTAGTAAGGATTAGGGTTAGGCTTAGAGGTTAGAGTTAGGGTTACGACGCCTAAGAACATCGTAAAAATGCCGGCCGACTTGACATGGCGCATGCGCAAAGACGCCCGGTTCAGCTACGACACTCGGTCTAGCTGCGATGTTACATCGGTGACGAGTTTTACTTTGATTGGGTTTTATTGCGTCATTCTGGAATGTTCGAAGTTTCTCTCGATTGCAGATAGGTTATATAAGTAACGCATAGTCTATACCAGGCTGTAAAAAAATGATTTTCGGAAAGCGATCTCGTATGCAGTTGTTGTTTGCTGAATAAAGTTGGAAAATTTTATACCACGGCTCCTGCCTTGTTCCTGAGTGAACATTCTGCGTGGATAAACGAATTCGAGTTACACATATCGAGATTCAAGCATTGGGCTGAATCGACTATTGACAACACGTGTAACAGTCTGTGTCTGTCTGTCTCTCTGTCTGTCTGTCTGTCTCTCTCTCTCTCTCTCCACACCCAAGTATACTTCTCTTTGCTTCTATCGACAAAAAAGTTCAAAGATCGACACTCGCATTACTGTCCTTTCCCAAAGATTTCACTGAATGTGAGAATTCAAATACCCACTCTCTGCCAACCATTCACTCCGCATTCCATCCAAACTGTTCCTTCAATATACTTCCTCTTTCTTTTAACACTGTAAGTTTAAGACATTGTACAGACCTTGTTTCCTTTAAGAGCTGCTTAAAAACGCACTTGTTCCGCAAGGCGTTTTCTGTGTAAATAGTATGAACAGTAATAATACTTTCTCATTGATGCTGTACATGATGTAGTGCGAATGTTGTGATGATGCGTACGATTGATGTGTGTTAGCGCATTGAGTTGTTATTCTAATGAAAAATGCGTTGTATAAATGCAATTTATTATTATTATTATTATTATTATTATTATTATTATTATTATTATTATTATTATTATTATTATTATTAAGTATGCCTTTGATATATTTGATGGCTGCCCCGACTTTTTGGATAAGTTTTACCTTGTGCATGCGCTTTGAGCATGTTTATTAACGTGGAGACGGCGCTATACAAAATCCCATCACCATCATTATCATCATCATCATCATCATCATCATCATCATCATCATCATCATCATCATCATCATAAACAGGCACACTATGCCTGTTGAAAGAGTATGATCTGCAAAGAATTAAATCAATGCTATCCCATAATTCTTGAAAATTGTTTGTCTGTCAACATCTTAGCCATTGTGGATTTTCTCCGAAGGCCATGTGTTATCAACAGTCTTCATGACGTTTTGCCACATGAGAACCATTTTAAAGTACCATGTTTATTCTTCAAATTCCTTATAATTTTCACTTTTAATGAATACAGTGATGTTGGGTCCTGTATTCATTTATTTTAAAATAATATAACCCCAGCAAGAACAATCTTCATGAAAAGTGAGAAGAAGAAAAAAAACACCGCAAAACCCTTAGCGAAATAAACTTCTTGGAAGAATAAAACTCGTACTTTAAAAAAGGTTACAAAGTTTTATAACGGCTTTAAAACGTCTTGTTTAATTACGTGAAAAATCGCTAAATCCGTTGCGGCATAAACTTCAGGAATGTGATAAACGCATGCCCGTAGAGTAATAAACACCATGTAGGTGAAAAGAAAAAACACACACACAAACAAAAAGTCATGCACACCCCTACAGGAAATAAAACCACCCACAGAATTGACGAATGTGAAAAACGCAACATAAAATGCGCCAACGCAGCCCTGCTGAAAAACAGGAACTCAGCATCTTCTCAACATTCCACGAAAAGCTAGAGCAGAAAAACTTCAGCAATGTTTTTAGCTCTTGGCATCGTTATTAAACTCAAAGCCAGTTGAAATATGTGTGAAGAACCCTTTCACATTATTCACCACCCACACTATCCTACTCCTTCCCGACACACACACCCACACACACACGCACGCACGAATACACATACGCATAGTTAACCAACCCCATCCTCCTTTGCTCCATGCTGACGAATCTGTATTGAGTTCTAATAATATTGACACTCTATCGGATCCACGTTCTACTTGACTCTACCACCAGCCTCCTAAAAGCACCTCTCTCTCTCTCTCTCTCTCTCTCTCTCTCTCTCTCTCTCTCTCTCTCTCTCTCTCTCTCTCTCTCTCTCTCTCTCTCTCTCTCTCTCTCTCTTTTCATGTATCTCTCTCTTTTTATGTATTTTTTCATAGACTCGTTATTATTCTCGCATTAAAAAAAAAAGATACTACTACTACTACTACTAATAATAATAATAATGATTATAATAATAACAATAATAATAATAATAACAATAATAATAATAATAATAATAATAATAATAATAATAATAATAATAATAATAATAATAATAATAATAATAATTTATTTTTTAATAGCGCAAACCCAAACTTAAAGCTTGCTATAAGCGCTCGCACGATACACACACACAAACACACCCACAGACACGCACACACAAACACACACCCACACGCTCGCAAAGATACATATCTAAACAAGTTAAACAATGCGTAAAACATTATGAGATAAAACAGTTAAGCATCGTAAAAAATAATAAACATCACATCTAAGAATAAAAAGGCATGTTTGAAGAGATACACACATACATACATACATACACACACGCATACACACCCACCCGCACACACACAAACACACTGGACAGCATTAATACAACATCACATCTAACAAGGAGAACTATTTGAACAATACTGTACAACATTATGAGATAAAACACGTTATACATCGTAAGAAATAATAACAAACATCACATCTAAGAATAAAAAGGCATGTTTAAAGAGAGACACACATACATACACACACACGCACCCACCCACCCACACATACACACACACAAAGGAGGACATCAGCATTAAGATTAAATAATGAAGGAATGATAAAAATAGCTCAGAGTAAAAAAGTACCATGCATTTAGTGATACGGGGAAAAGAAGTAAATATGACAGTAGTGCTCTGTGGGTTCGGGCAAATAGAATAGACCCAACGTTTCCCGGCGTGTCGTAAGAGGCGACTAACAGGGGTGATGTTAGCACGGCATTACTGGGCGAAAGTCTTCTACACAGAAGTCACCGGCCAGGGCGGAGGAACCTCACGTTACTACAGGTTCAACGACCACGTGCTCAGGGCCAAGGCGAGCCACACTGTATTCGTGGATTTCGGCTGTGGCCAACAGCCTGGAGAGGATTGGGCCCTGCCAGGTCTTTTTTGCCCAAGACACAACACATGATGAGGCTATCCACTAATTCCATGCCGGATCGGTCGTCGCCCGGAACAAGGACCGCGCCTTCCGTTGGCCACCAGGACGGAGGTGAAAAGTATGCTACTGATGGACAAATTAGCAAGATCCGCACGAGAAACAACATCGTCATAGGAACCTGGAATGTCAGGACCCTAACTGCGGAAGGAAAATTAGAAGAACTGGCCCACGACACGAGCTGGACCACTATCGATGGAACGTTCTAGGTATCAGCGAACTGCGCTGGAAAGGCCTAGGTGAAACAACGACTGACAAAGGCCACAAGCTCTATTTCAGCGGTAGAGATGACAGGCACGAACACGGCGTTGGATTCTTGGTCCACAAGAACATTCTAGCCACTGTCATGGGTTGCCGCCCAGTCTCCAGTAGACTCATTACCATCCGTCTGAGAGCAACCCCTTTCAACATTACCATCATCCAGGCCTATGCCCCAACATCAGACTATGAAGACAGCGAAGTGGAGGATTTTTATGAAAATATACAGGCGGTCCTTGACCAAGTGCCGAAGAAGGACATAGTCATAGTGCAAGGCGACTGGAATGCCAAGGTTGGCCAAGATGCGCACCACAACTGGGGAGACACATGTGGACCCCACTGCAACAACGAGACAAATGACATGGGTCTGAGGCTATTGGAGTTTGCCAGATACAACAATCTGGTACTGGCAAACACGCTTGGTCTCCACAAAAAATCCAGACGATGGACATGGCACAGTCCCGGCGGGGAACATCACAACCAGATCGACTACATCATGGTCAAGAAACGCTTCAGATCAAGCATCAACATTGGCAGGACACGCACTTTTCCAGGAGCAGACATTGGAAGTGACCACGATCTCGTGATGATGTCTTTCCGGCTCCATTTGAAGAGAGTAAATACAGCAAAGTGCACTAGGCTGAAGTTCGACCTGGACAAACTGCAAGACCCGGAGGTGGCAAAAATATTTCAGGCCACAATTGGAGGGAAATTTGCACCACTGCTTATTTTGGGGGCAGGCGAAGTAGATGTCAACACCATGACCAATACCTTCAACTCAGCTGTAACAGATGCCGCCACTGAGATCCTTGGCAAGCACCGACCAAAGAAGAAGCCGTGGATCACACCTGAACTTTTGGATCTGTGTGATAAACGAAGAGAGTTAAAAAAGAAAAAGAACACCTCACAGGGAGCTGATGTCTACCGAAAAATCAACAATGACATCCGAAAAGGCATGCGCACAGCAAAGGAGAACTGGATAGAAGATCAATGCCAGGAAATAGAGAACAATCTGAACAAGAACAACAGCAAGAAGGCCTACCAGACTGTGAAACGGCTGACAAGTGTTAAACAGCCCAAAGTCTCCACTATCCAAAGCAAGTCTGGCATATGCCTTACAGAAGAACAAGAAGTCTTGGACAGATGGACAGAGTACTGCTCTGACCTTTACAACCATACACCAAATGGAGACCCATCAGTTCTAGCATGTCCCGAGAGCAGAGAAGAAGAAGAAATCCTCCCAATTCTCCGGGAAGAAGTTGAGGCAGCAGTGCAATCGCTGTAGAAAGGGAAGTCAGCGGGAGTGGACAACATACCAGCGGAACTGCTACAAGCAGGAGGAGAAGCGATGACTGATGCTCTCATCATTATCTGTAACAAGATCTGGCAGAGTGGGGAATGGCCTACACCATGGACCCAGTCGCTTGTCATCACTCTTCCCAAAAAAGGTAACCTTCAGGAGTGTGAAAATTACCGCACCATCAGCCTCATCAGCCATCCCAGCAAGGTCCTCCTGAAAATAATACTCAACAGGTTGAAACCATTAGCTGAACAAATCATAGCTGAAGAACAAGCAGGATTCATGGCAGGGCGAAGTACCACTGAACAGATTTTCAACCTCAGAATAATCTGTGAGAAATACCTACAGCACCAACAACATCTATATCATGTGTTCATAGACTTCAAGAAGGCATTTGACCGAGTCTGGCATGCAGCTCTATGGGCAACCATGAAAGTGTACAACATCAGCCCTAAAATTATAGAAGTCATCAAAAGCCTGTATGACAAGGCTACCAGTGCAGTCCTCCATAACAGCGTCATCGGGAACTGGTTCAGAACAACAATTGGTGTGCGTCAAGGATGCCTACTCTCTCCAACACTCTTCAACATCTTCCTAGAGCGCATCATGTCAGATGCTCTTGCAGATCACGAAGGCACAGTCAGCATAGGGGGCAGAGCAATCTCCAATCTTCGTTTTGCGGATGATATTGATGGATTGGCTGGAGAGGAACAAGAACTTGAACAGCTTGTACAGAGGCTTGACACCACCTCCAGAGCTTATGGAATGGAAATAAGTGCAGAGAAGACCAAAATGATGACCAACAACACCAATGGCATCAACACGGACATCAAAGTACAAGGCCAATCCCTCAACACAGTGCACAGCTTCAAATATTTAGGAGCCATTGTGTCACACAATGGGTCTCGACAGGAAGTCCTCTGCAGGATCGCACAAACAACTGCTGCCCTGACAAGGTTGAAGCCCATTTGGAAAGACAGAACCATCAGTCTACATTCCAAAGTAAGACTGCTGCGCTCTCTGGTCATCTCCATCTTCCTATATGCTTGCGAAGCATGGACCCTCACAGCAGATCTCCAACGAAGAATACAAAGCATGGAGATGAGGTGCTACAGAAGACTTCTGTGCATTTCCTATACCCAACACATCACCAACGACGAAGTCCGACAGACCATCACACAAGCCATTGGACAACACGATGACCTGCTCACAGTGGTAAAGAAACGGAAACTCCGATGGTATGGCCACGTCACCAGATCATCAGGCCTTGCAAAGACCATTCTGCAAGGCACAGTGCAAGGAGGTAGAAGAAGGGGGAGACCGAAAAAGAGGTGGGAGGACAACATTCGAGAATGGACTGGTTTGACACTGAGCGAAGCCATGAGGGCTGCTGAGGACAGAGAAAGATGGAGTATGCTGGTTAAACGATCATCTGTGGTGCCCCTACGACCTTCGGGTTATGGGACAGGATAGGATAGGAATAAAAACAATGTTCACAAGCCCTATATAAGAATATATTTTATAAACAAGAGAGTAACATTTAACTAAAACTATTTAAAAACCAAGCCACAAGCCATTGGGCAACACGATGACCTGCTCACAGTGGTGAAAAAACGGAAACTCCGATGGTATGGCCACGTCGCCAGATCATCAGGTCTTGCAAAGACCATCCTGCAAGGCACAGTGCAATGAGGTAGAGGAAGAGGGAGACCGAAAAAGAGGTGGGAGGACAACATTCGAGAATGGACTGGTTTGACACTGAGCGAAACAATCAGGGTTGCTGATGACAGGGAAAGGTGGAGTACGCTGGTTAAACGATCATCTGTGGTGCCCCTACGACCTCCGAGTTATGGGATAGGATAGGATTTAAAAACCATACAGTGCCAACCCCAATAAACAATAAAAAAAGACATGTACAGGCAGTAAAGAATTTAAACCAAGAATATTACAAAAAAGACAACGATGGAACATTACATTACATTACATCATTACTGCTTTAGGTCCAGCGGACTCTTCCGAGCCAAATCAGGACCGAACAACCCCTGATCCGCATAAAAGATCTGCTGAAACAACCCTATTGGTACAACTGAAAGCTCTCCACCAGCCAGTCACTTTACAATAAAGACATCCCACGCAGGGGACGCTGAGGCTGTACTCTAATTTATCGAACCCCCATTAACAAAAACAAAATAGAATACAAACATCATTATATATTACATGTATCAACAAAACACATACATATAAAATGCCTACATTGCTAAATAATAACATCATAGGAAGCCCTAGTGACCACCTGGCAGAAAGCGTCCAATATTTCCAAGCTGATCCAACAGACCTCATGCACAAATAAGGAGCCTTGTCCCGGAAGAGTTTTCAAGAAAAAAAAGGTAGGTGACTGGTCAAGCGAAGAAGAAAATAGTATAGCAGATTGAATGAGAAAGAATGAGAAAGAGCAAATGAGAAAGACAGCGACAGTGGGAATTTAAAGCAGTAAATTTCCAGAAAGTGGGGATATTATTTATACTGAAACCCCCGGCACACCAACGGGGGTTACGATAGAACACACACACGTACACACACACACGCGCGCACATCACTATTCAATCACTCACTGAATATTCAGGATCAACAAGTAGTTGGTAAAGAGGTAGGTTTTGAGGTTCTTTTTGAACACGGTAAGACTGGGAGTACCAGAGGTTGGAGGTCAGAGAGTTCCCAAGAGTTGGGGCAAACACAGAGAGATCTCCTACCAAAGGACTAAAGCTAAAACCTAGGCATGAAGAGGAGAACTGCATCTTGTGACCGGATGATCATGGTACCAAACAAACAAAAAAATCATTCGTTACTCAATGTGTAGTGTAACGGGAGAGGAAGACTGCTGTTGGAGGCACGAGCTCCGTGCAACAAACATATTTGAAGAGCAGACCTTTTAGGCCTCAGTCCCTCTGGATGGGGGGAAAATAAGCTGAAGGACGTTGGTCAATATTCCGGTCTGGCACAACGGCCAAAGAAAACTTTGTCTTGGCTGACGTGGGAAAAACACAAAACAGCCATTGTGGTGAAAAGTAACTCCCTATTAAAAATGGCTTATCACGTTGGTCAGTCGGACTATATGTGCATAAAACAACACGTGTTGTGATCCGTACAGTTGCGCAATGTAAATACGGGTCTGTGATGTCATCTCACAGTGACGAAAGCTGCTCATTATGGTCCGTCGTCTGACATGTGGTCGTGATGCACAGCTCGCCTACAAACCAACCATGGGCAGCAACAGAGAGGGAGATAGACAGAACGTTTCTTACGATTACCTCCCTTACCCCACAGAAGATCGCATCTTGTTCAAGCGTCCTAATCGAATTGTCTACTAGAAAGAGAAGAAGGAAAGAAACATTAATGTTTCTTCGATCTCTTCAAAATCACACTGTTCATAAGGAGTATGTCCATTATACTTGTTACATTCATTAACTTCAGTTCCCTCTTTTACTTGGCAGGACCTCTTTGTTTGTAGATTATAGTCACACGACACTTTCGCATATAGGTGACTACTGGACCGATTTATACTGACACCAGCGGGCCAGTTGTTGGTAAAGGGGAAAATAATATGATCACACGTTGACCAATCCGGGATTCGAACCAGCGACCTTTCGGTTACTAGCAAGACTCTCGTACCAACTGAGCTACGCGGCCCCCTATGGCAGGACCTACCTACTCCTCTGACTTTTATACAAACAATGTGTCTGCTGCAGCCACACACAAAACGTTCACAATGTCACTGAATCGCGTGAATAGATTACATACATAGTTATTGCATTAGGTCAAGCGGACTCGTCCGAGCCAAATCAGGACCAAAAAATCAAGACCACAACTTCGCTGAAAGAGGACTCACCCCTGATCCGCATAAAAGATCTGCCGAAACAACCCTAGTGGTAACACTGAACGCACTCCACCAGCCAGTCACTTTACAATAAAGACATCCCACGCAGGGGACGCTGATGCTATCCTAGCTAATTTATCTAACCCCCATTTACAAAAACAAAATAGAATACAAACATCATTATAAAATATCAACAACACATACACATACAAAATGCCTACATTGCTAAATAATAACATCATAGGAAGCCCCAGTGACCACCTGGCACCATTAGGGTTGTTTCAGCAGATCTTTTATGCGGATCAGGGGTTGTCCGGTCCTGATTTGGCTCGGAAGTCAGCTGGACCTAAAGCAATAATCATGTAATGTAATGTAATGTAATGTAATGTAATGTAATGTAATGTAATGTAATGTAATGTAATGTAATGCAATGACCACCTGGCAGAAAGCGTCCAATATTCCCAAGCTGATTCAACAGACCCCCACATACAAAATGAGGAGTTTTGTTCCCGAAGAGTTTTTAAGAAAAAAGGTAGGTGACTGGTCTAGCGAAGACGAAGATAGTATAGTAGATTGATAGAACAGAGTAGGAATGAGGAAGAACAAAGGAGAAAGACGGCGACAGTGGGAATTTAAAGCACTAAATATCCAGAAAGTGGGGATACTATTTATACTGAAACCCTTGGCACTCCCACGGGGGACAATCGCGTGAATACCAAATTGCGGAAGAAGTAAAACACTGAATTCATCAAGTTCTACAGACAGTGTCAAAGAACGTAGCAGAGTGGGGAGCGCAGTATCGCAAACATTACACTTCGGTTTATTCGCTGAGGAAGCAATTAAATCATTTTAGGGGGATTATAAGATCGAGATAAATATTGCACCAAAAACGTTTAAAAAAAATTCTTCACGTTATGAGACGACTATTTGCTTATAATAATTATATTCATACATTCGTTTTTGGTGTGTCTTATATTTGCCAAAGGATCTTTGAATTGAATCTAAACTTTGGCGTCCGAGCATTCCAAAAAGGTCGTCTGCTACTTGGCACTGAGTAACTTACTTACCGCCATTAGATTAACTATCCTGAGGTGTGAAAAACATAGGGTTGCATGCGGAATTACAGTTCCGGAGGCTTTGTTGTGACTGCTTAGAAGGAAGGGGAAAAAATATCGGAATTCACGTGAGAGACAAAGTTGCGCAAAATACTGGAATAAGTAGCCTCGCTTAGAAAACCGGGACTGCAGTACTAATAGCTTCTGAGGCAAAACCCTAATGAGCCAAAAAACTCCACCTTCGGGGAAGACAATCCGATAGAGTGCGCCTAGGGTAGCGTACTTCGGGTAGTAAATAAGCCTACGTGATCGAGCCCCTTGTAATAACTGTATACCGTGTTGCGTCACGCCATGTGGGGCCGGGTAGCTTAGTTGGTAAGAGCGTCTTGCTAGTAACCGAAAGGTCGCTGGTTCGAATCCCGGATTGGTCAACGTGTGATCATATTATTTTCCCCTTTACCAACAACTGGCCCGCTAGTGTCAGTATAAATCGGTCCAGTGAAAGTGTCGTGTGACTATAATCTACAAACAACAACAACGTCACGCCATCTGCTGGAGTACCGAACTCTATAAAAATTTGTTATTATTAATATATAGATTATATGACTAGACTATTAAAAAAATATTATGTATGGGGCCTTCTGCACACTGTAAGCATGTAAGATGTGTCTTGCTCGGCCTGACAGACTTTTCACAAAATAAATCGTTTGTAGTACTGAGAACATGTACATAATCACTCCAAACAAACATTTCACCAAGCAAAAAAACATTTGGGGTCGCCTATGAAAGCTGAAGATATATACCGACATCAAAAAAGACTTAAAACTGTAGATTTTGATCCACGACCTGAACATGGAAGTACGCGACTATTGGCGCACCTATCGGCTGAACATTTGCATATTCAAGGGAAATAATTTTAATATTTTGGCCCATTGAGACAACAGCGTTGACAAGAGTTTGTCGTTGGACACTATCTATAACACACCATGAAGAACTAAATATCAAGAGTTTCGTATTATTTTGGAAAATGTGCGGCGGAGACTGTGCGCATATATCACCATCCAGGCTTTGATTGTGCAGTCTGTCTAATGCTGCACACTGACTGTGCTGCATAACATACGCTAGACACTTTTCTTTTTCACTTGTTTTTCTAATCCATCAGCTCATGCCAAGAAACAGCTGAAACCCTCCCTGTTTTACCTGCCGATTTTGACGGGTAGTTTCCTCTCTCCTTATTATTATTATTATTATTATTATTATTATTATTATTATTATTATTATTATTATTATTATTATTATTATTATTGTGTTTATTATTATTGTGTTTATTATTATTATTATTATTATTATTATTATTATTATTATTATTATTATTATTATTATTATTATTATTGTTGTTGTTGTTGTTGCTGTTGTTGCCATTTTTCTTCTTGGAGCGCATTGAGCATGCTACCATAGCACTGGGAAAAACACGCTACACAAAATATGTTTGAACGACAACATTAACAACAACAACAACAACAACAACAACGAGGGTTTATAAATAATTCACACGATGTTGCAAAAACAACTCTTTAAACTAAGCAACGAGATCTAAAACTGTCTAGAATACTAGATCATATAAATAATTATTTCATTTTTATAGCGCGCCAACCGGACTGTATGGTCTCTCGTAGGTGCACGTGCACTTGCACACCTGTTCAAAGTTTCACCTGTATCAGGAACATAAAGCACAACTCGCACCACACACACACCAACAAACACATACACACGCGCGCACCCCCCCCCCCCCCCACACACACACACCGAGAAATTGTGCTTTAGAAAATAGGAGTAAAATACCTGTAAAGAAAGAACAATACTTATATACACATCTTCTCTTGCCAGTTCCTGGATTTTTACTCACATTCCGAATCTAACTCATTCACTGATGAGACAAAGAAACAACAAAAAAAAATCCACTTCGGTGAATTTTTAACTATGAAACAAACTCACTCGCTACTATGAAATCAGCTATCATTTAAAAGCAGTTGTTATTCGCGCTCTAATACCCACAACCATTACGAAGCCTAACACTGTGGAAAAGCTTTTGGCTGAAGAACTTCGACTCATCTCACCTAAATCTCCTAGTCTGCCGGGTCGTCAGGGAAAACAGGGGGGACGTGACGCGAAGCACCCACACAATCACACACAAACGCACATCCACACACACGAAGACAAAAAATTTAATAGGGGTCTTTCGGAACGGGTAAAAGTGAAAGTGATTGTGTGTTCGTTTCGTCCAACGAGAGGCACGCCGGGAGATTCTTACGCCGCGTTACGAAACGAAACGAACGTGTTTCTGTGCGCTTTCGATTCCAGCACCTAGTTTCGTTGTGATTTTATTGAGCACACACAGGGCAGGCCCAGAGGCAGAGCACTATTATGCCTACGTTAGGCTTCTTCTAACAAATCATGATTTGACACGAACGTAACGATTAGGTTGAACTTTAAAGATGGATTAGTGCTCTAACATTGAAGATATTTTACATTCTAGCTTCGAGTTTCATTTTTGTCACATAAAACAGTTTTTGGACTGCTGATTGGTGATACAGAATAGATAGATTCTAGACAGCCATGACGGCTTTTCAGTAGCTCGTTTGAAAATACGTTTTAAGTCTGAGACCGAGTTTAGATCCCCATTATTCCTTCTAAAATGGTTGAGTAATGTACCATATACAAATTCAAATCATTTTTGGACATTTTACAAACGATTTAATAACCAAAATGTACTCACTAACATTAGTTCGTGGAAATCAGGTTTTCCACGAAGTTTTATTCCTTGTGGTAGGCAGACTTCGTGACCTTTCACCACGGGAAGTTAAAGCGTCACATAAATTGCTGACGTCACAACAATAAGTAGTCCCGATTCACATTCACTTTCACTTTCACCCGCTTTCGAAAGATCCCTATTCTTGCAAACATTTCGTCTATACGCTCGTATTTCTTTTCTCAGTGTGAGTAAATGTAAATTCCCCTTTGATTTAAAGAAAACGAAAAAGAAAGTATTGGCATAATTTTCCAAGACAACTTCTTGATGACAGAACAGAACAAACCAGAACAGAACATGTAATGCCTGTGATCCATCTGATACAATCATACAGATTACATAATAATGATGAAAACCACAGTAGCTTGCTGGACACTAGCACACCCCGAACAACTATATATCAAACAGCGTTTCGTATTTGGAAAATGTGCGCGTATCTCATCGTGCAGTCTTTCCAATGCTGCACACTGACTGCGCTGCCTAACACAGGCTACAAACGTTTCTTCTTCACTCGTTCTGCTAATCCATCAGCTCACCGATGAGGTAGGTAGGAACGACATAGAATACTGAAAATATTCCCTCGTCCCATTTCCCGCTAGGAAATTCTATTGCACATTTATTTTCTGGATGGCAGATCAAAGCTTCGGCGAGAAAGGGGTAACTGACAGCCTGGTCAATCCCGAATATGGTGTTGCCTCCTTCCATTGCTCGCTAGACTAGTTGGCAACCCTAGTAGCCACCTTCTTCATTGCTGATGCATTAGAGCTTACCGAGGGCTATTATTCTTTAGGAGGAAAGTACACCCCAGGGTTTAGTCTGTGAAAGAGCGGGCTTTAAAGATCCTCACGCTCATGTGCTAGTGTCAGCTACACACACAACCAGCAAGCACTAGGGCCCGTCTCCCCTATGCCAGTCGCATGCTAGGATTGGCTGGGCGTCAATCCCTGTACCTAAGTAGGCGACTCGGGCGGCTTGGGCTTGAGTTACATCCTGTATGGGTCCGGGCCGTGAGCAGCTCGTGAGCTGGTAAATCGTTATCCAATAACAAGGAAATACTTTAAACTAAAACAAAGCCATTGCCCCGTGCTCCAGATAGCGGTTACAATTTACTGATGACCTGGTGTTTCCTCAAAGGCGCGGCGTATGTTCTACTGCATGTGTGTGTAGATGGTGGTGGCGGTTGTGTTGTAGGGTTTTCTGGATGGCAAGCAGGTTACAGAGAAAGACAGAGAGACAGACAGAGACAGAGAGAAAGACAGAGACGGACAGAAATAGAGACAAACAGACAGACAGAGGTAGAGATGTAAAACAGACAAGGAGTAAATGAACAGCAAGCCGCTGAAAGCTTCCAGACCAGGTGCGTAGGATTACCTTAAGAAGAAATAGCTCGCGAAGAAGAAATAGCTTGTTAAAGAGCGTTTGAACCAATTTGTTCAAGCTTTTATATTAGATAGTATTGTTCATAGAAGACTTCGTTAGGCCGCAGTATGGAGCTAATAAAATCCTTCGGTTAAAGTGAGTCTGAGTTTTGTTCCCCTTCAAATTTATACACTTGATAGCATGATCATGGGAGAGTTTGTTAATAATCCACAATATTGCGTTTATCGATAAATACATTTTAAAGCAAATTGAGTTCAAGGTCAGTCAGGCCTTCCAAGATCCTCTCCTCGAGGACTCTTGGCAAGGAAAGAATGACCTTGAATAATAACAGCAAGGTCAGGGTTAGTGAGACTTCTTTCCTTGAGGATGCCTGCGATGTTTAGGCGCGCGCGCACACACACACACACACACACGCATGCACACACGCACACACCTACAACTCATTCACACGCACTCACACACTCACACACACACCAAGATGCAACGAAGCGTCAGTGCAAAGAAGCGGACGGCACCGACATCGTCATTCCAACCACTGATATAAAACTCCAGTAAGTACAGAGTAATCAGAGAATATTGTTCTTCTAGTGTACAGTGAACATTACATTACATGGTTATTGCTTTAGGTCCAGCGGACTCTTCCGAGCCAAATCAGGACCATAGTGTACAGTGAAACTCGCATTTTCCAGCATCATCAGCCAAGCACGCAGAATTCATGACACGAATAACGACTACGATATAGTAAAATAACGACTTTCCGCTGAAAGGTAACGAAGTTTTACAAGTTCAATCTTCTATCCATCTTCATTAAAACATTTTTCGCCTAATAGAGAGACGGAATCTCCTAAAGACGTTAGTGCACGTGTCAAAGAAACAGACGTTGAAAACCTCTGAATAGGGAAGAAAACAAATCAGCACAAAGTTTAGATGATCACGATCTACAAAATCAAGATTCAAGGTCCAAGGCTCTGTTAATTATAAAATGTCCAGAGGTCAAGCGCGGCGAGCGCAGTTCATAAAATGCGGTACCGCGCTGTACAAATAACCATTATAATATTAATATAATTACCATTCAGACTTTCTTGATACCGCAAAAGAAATTTCTTTGAAAGTGGTGGGTGAGGGGATCATTATAGACAAATGGTAAGAAATATACTTACCAAACCCATAAAAGAACTTATGGCGAAAGGCATCACAAACAACGTAATGATAGTAACATCTCCAAGATACCGGAGAATTGTCCATACATTAATATCACTTGCACAATTACACGAACAATAGATCAAGAACTAAAAAAAACAGATTTTGATGAAGTGCTGGAAGACTCCACGCCTTGTTTTCCCTTTCGAGGTTCGTATTTTCTTTTTCAGATATGACCTGATGCTGTCTCAAACCACCATTTAAATCTAAAGAGACAAAACTATTATTATGGCAGCCTTGTAATTCGTGTTGTCATCCGAGGCACAAAAACGTAACCAATATGAATATTTCAATCCAAAACAGAGAAATATAAAAATAATAAACCACACAAGCTAATATTAAAAAAGATGTGTGTGGTTGATCATATCTTAAACCATCGTTCAAACTGAGAGAACGAACAATTTCTGTTGGCAGACTCCTTTCAGTTCTGCATCCTTGATTTTGTGACGCTTAAACGCAGACTACCACAAAGTTGTAAAGGTTATTTCCTTCTTCGTCCGCGACGTAGCAACCACAGTAAGAAGAAGAAGAATAAGAAGAAGAAGTAGAAGAAGAAGAAAAAGTAGAAGAAGAAGAAGGAATGAATGAAAAAGGAAGATAGGAGGAAGAAGAAGAAAGTGAAGAAGAAGACGAAGGAGAAGAAGAAGAAGACGAAGGAAGGAAGGAAGAATGAAGAGAGGAGAAGGAAGAAGAAGAAGACGAAGGAGAAGAAGAAGAAGCAGACGAAGGAGAAGAAGAAGAAGAAGAAGACGAAGGAAGGAAAAAAAAAAAAAAAAAAAAAAAGAAAAAAAGAGAACAAAAAAAAAAAAAAAGAAAAAAAAAAATAAAAAAAAAAAAAAAAAAAAAATAATAAAAAAAAAAAAAAAAAAAAAGAAAAAGAAAAAAAAATAAAAAAGAAAGAAGAAAAAAGTATCAGAAAAAAAGTAAAAAGGGGTGTTAAAGTAAAGAAAGCAGGACAGAGAAAAAAAAAAGATAAAAAAAAAATGTAAAAAAAAAAAGAAGAAAAAGTAAGAAAAAGAATTGGAAAAAAAAAGGAAAAAACATAGAAAAAAAAAAAAAAAAGTGAGAGAAAAAAGAAGTGTGGGAAGGACAAAAGGAAAGAGGAGAAAAAAAAGAGGAAAAGGGAAGAAGAAGAGTAAAAGAATATACAGAGAGAAATGAAGAAGAAAGGGAAGAAGAAAAGAAAGGAAAAGAAAAAGAAAGAAGGAGGGAACAAA
>CM072516.1:48854975-48894975 GCA_036898135.1 Oncomelania hupensis | reverse complement strand
CCCCATCACCTCCCTCTCCTCAAATCACCAATCAGGCTCAAAGCGCGGCGATCTGTAACCAGTATACAAGTTCACAAGTTACGCGTACTCTCAAATACATAAACACAAATCTATAACTCCAGCATTCAACTTAAATGCCCACCCGAAACACCTACCTGTGGTTATCTTGTTGTTATTGTTTGGTTGTTGTTGCTGTTGTAGTGAATGTTGTTGTTAGTGTTGGTGCTTGATAATTTACTTTAGTAGTTTTTAATCTTTATCCTATATCATATCCTATCCTATTCCGAGAGGAGGTCGTTAGGGCACCACAGATGATCGTTTAACCAGCATACTCTTTGTCTTTCCTCAGCAATCCTCATGGCTTCACTCAGTCCATTCTCGAACGTTGTCTTCCAACCTCTTTTTCTGTTATCTTGCACCGCCCGTGCCTTGCAGGATGGTCTTTGCGAAGGTCTGATGCTCTGGTGACGTGGCCATACCATATGAGTTTCCGTTTCTTCACCACTGTGAGCAAGTTATGGTATTGTCCAATGGCTTGTGTGATGGCCTGTCGGACTTCGTCGTTGGTGATGTGCTGGGTATATAAAATGTTTAAAAGTCTTCTGTAGCACCTCATCTCCATGCTTAGTATTCTTCGTTGTCTGTTGCGAGGTTTCATGATTCACAAGAGTATAGGGAGATGGAGATGACAAGGGAGCCTATCAGCCTTACCTTGGAGTGTAGACTGATGGTCCTGTCTTTCCAAATGGGCTTCAGGGCAGCAGTTGTTTGTGCGTATCTAGGCGAGGACTTCACTTGGGGACGCATTGTCTGATACAATTGCTCCTAAATATTTGAAGTTGTGCACCGTCTACTTTCCACATTAAGTTACAAAACTAGGAACTCACCTATCAAACAGAGACAAACAGCCCTCAATCAGCTTAGTCAAACAACTGATTCTCCAGTCCTGTTTATACTAAATAAACGTGTGAGTTCTTTAGTCACCAATAGGTCTTGTTTCAGCTAGATCCTTCCTCCATTACTAATAATAGTATGGACACACGCACACAAACACACACGCACACACAACAACAACAACAATCAACACAACAACAACAATGGAAACTGTTCCAGAATGACGCAATCGATGACCAATCAAACTAAAACTCGTCACCGGAAGTATGCACTGTCTTACTTCACCGAATTTTCTACGAATTTACCATTTACGACAATCTGTCGCTAAATTCAGCTCGAACTTCCGCCGATCATAAACAAGTAATTCCAGAAAGGTCTCAACACCTTTATAATTTTATTTTCTTCTCTTTTCTTTTTCTTTTCTTTTTTTGGATTTATTTTATTTTCCGCTTGTTGTATAATATCACCTACAGCGAACAGACGTAAAATTAATATACTGAACTGAACGGAGATAATGCAAAGTTATTCTAAACATGAAATAAAACTGAGGATTGATAAGGCACAGTTGTAAGTTTTACATAGCAAGGAAGAGATGCCAAAACATTCTAAGCTTAAGGGATCGGTTGTTTTGGAGCAACGTGAGCCCACTAATAAAGATTCGTGGAATTGAACCGAATTCAATGTATTATCTTGTATTGTGACGACAATACAAATATCCCTCTCCTCCCCCCCTCTCCCTTTCCTCCACTCTTCTCCCTTTTCCATCCTCTCCCCAGGTAAACTCATTGTCAAGAAAAATAAACATTCCTGATACCTTGCCTTTGAATGTTAAAACTACAAGCTCTTCAGCAGAAACGAGAGAGAGAGAGAGAGAGAGAGAGAGAGAGAGAGAGAGAGAGAGAGAGAGAGAGAGAGAGAGAGAGAGAGAGAGAGAGAGATTTTCAGATTTCAGATTTTAATGCATTTCACGGCCTTGGGCCCATATGCATACCAAAGAACAGAGGGGAAGGGAGGTCATTCCTTCACCAACTCTCGAGCAATGGTATTTTCTCAATACAACAAATTCAAAATAGAATTCAAGCTACGTCAACACCAACCTGGAGAAACATTCTTGTAAACATAATATAGTGTAGGATACAAAAGGATTAAGCTATAATAATTTAAAAAAAAAGACTTTAAAAAATAATAAAAAAATAAAAAACAAACAAACACGTAAATAATACATATATAAATGACACTAATTATTACATGATCCCATAAAAACATTGATAGCGATAACAACTGTATGATACAATAGGGAAAAAAACAAACAAGTGATGTTATTATTAACTGTATGAAAATGATTTGTTACATGTTTCAGTCTTTATTTGCCATATATTATTTAGGGATTGACGTCTGTAGAATATATGAAAGTATTATATAGAAGAAGGCAAATTATTGATAGTTAATCAGCATTCGTTACATAATAGAGGTTCATGAAATCAATGTTTGGTCGACAAGTTTCTTCCTTCTTCCTACAGCATAATGGATGTATTTGCTAAGATCGGAGTCTGTCGGAGTCATAATTTACAAGCAATTGTGTAACAGACATGAGGCTATTTATGAATCTGCTGCGCAGATCGTTGTACAATGGACAAACAAAAACAAAATGATGTTCATCTTCCAGTTGACTCTTACAGTAATCACACATTTTATTTAATACATTTTCACTATACCTGTGCATATTGTTGTTAATCGGTAGAACTCCAAATCTAAACTGTGTTAAGGTTACGCGAAAACAATAAATATCAATATCTATAATGTACGACTCTTGGTTACATTCTGTTTTAAATGAACGAAACAATGCATATCTGTCTTTCTCATTGATTACTGCTTCCCATTCTTGTCTTGTAATCTTTCCTTAAACATTCTGAGAAAGGCATTTACGTTACCAACCCCCTGTTGCAACCATACTAAATAAAGAGAGAGAAAGAGAGAAAGAGAGAGAGAGGGAGTGAAAGAGCGAGAGAGAGAGAGAGAGAGAGAGAGAGAGAGAGAGAGAGAGAGAGAGAGAGAGAGAGAGAGAGAGTCAACGGAGCGAAGTAAGGGAAGCAACCACTGTTGTGTACAGCCGAAAGAGAAGAAATTCACGGTTGTCTAACTTCCATATGCTGCTATTGCCCATAATTATATACAGTGTTGGGTATTAATTCTGTGCCTTGAGCTGTTCTCACGCTTTATAATTGAAAAAATTGCACTACACAAAATCAGTTCGGTTGTCTGTACTGGACTCAATAATAAAAATGCCAAGTAAAATAAAAGTATGAAAAGAGATGGATCCCAACGATTAATAGGGTTTAGGACAGGGCAACTGTAGTGTAAAGATGGAGTCATTCTGCAGCAGCGGACCACCATTCAAAAACCATAATTTTCAGAGTGCCCTACCCCCCTCCCCCCGACTTTCTAGTGTACAAAATATGTCTTAAAATTTAAAAAAAGGAAAAAAACGCCTTGCTGAGACCTTTTTTGTTTTTGTTTGTTTTTTTAATATTCATTTTACAAACACCAGATTTACACATTCTCTTTCGTGTTTGGTACCCTTATTTAGCTTTCTCCTCTCCCTAAATTTCATACCACCCTTCTCTTCTTCTTTAATTTTATACCACCCTTGTCCTCTCCTTTAATTTTATACCACCCTTCTTCTCTCCTTTAATTTTATACCACCCTTCTTCTCTCCTTTAATTTCACACCACCCTTCTTCTCTCCTTTAATTTTATACCACCCTTCTTCTCTCCTTTAATTTCATACCACCCTTCTTCTCTCCTTTAATTTTATACCACCCTTCTTCTCTCCTTTAATTAAATACCACCCTTCTTCTCTCCTTTAATTTTATACCCCCTCTGCTTCTCTCCTTTAATTTTATACCACCCTTCTCCTCTCCTTTAATTTCATACCACCCTTCTCTCCTTTAATTAAATACCACCCTTCTTCTCTCCTTTAATTTCATACCACCCTTCTTCTCTCCTTTAATTTCATACCACCCTTCTTCTCTCCTTTAATTTCATACCACCCTTCTTCTCTCCTTTAATTTCATACCACCCTTCTTCTCTCCTTTAATTTCATACCACCTTTCTCCTCTCCTTTAAGTAAATACCACCATGCTCAACCAAGCCCTAACTATATATGTAGGCTATGTCTTCAAGACTCCCGCAGTCTTCGAAATTATTATAAGTATTTCATGTATCATCATCAAGGACAATCTCATACCAGGTTCCCTCCATATATTTATTGTTTGGCCGGTCAGAGTGACTTGGGCCTGGGTCTGGGGGAAAACTATCATTTAAACAAATAGCTAACCTCAGTCAACGTTCGAAACCTGGTTTTCCTCACACTTTAAAAGCGCGGCATTGCAATTTGGGCATGACAGTCCCCTATACGCATCTGTGTCCGAAGATTCTAATCTAACAACAACAACAACAGGGAGGAGGGGGGGGGGGGGCATTTTATACCAGGATCCTCCATAGTTAGGCTAATTTTGAACAAATCCGGATTGACTGGAATCTGGCTTGAATAAAAAAAATGTAACCAAAATGTTCAGCGGCCGTTGGATCTTTTGGCACCAGGGTTTCTTCGGTTAAAAACACCGCAACGCGATTTGGTATTTCGCAGCGTGTAGGTACAGAAGGGTAGTTAGTTTAGAGAAGCAGGTCAGGGTGACTGGAATTTGGTGTGAAAACATTTAGCACCTGGGATTGCACCTTCCTACCGGCAGCAGCAGCAACAGCAACGACAGTGACGTCATGTTCTGCAGACTGCTTCCACCTAAAAGGTCACAAGGTGATATGCTGAAAAAAGAGACGCAGCGAGAGAGAGAGAGAGAGAGAGAGAGAGAGAGAGAGAGAGAGAGAGAGAGAGAAGGAGAGAGAAGGAGAGAGAGAGAGAGAGAGAGAGAGAGAGAGAGAGAGAGAGAGAGAGAGAGAGAGAGAGAGAGAGAGAGAGAGAAATGAAGGGCAGGCGGGGGGGAGGGGGGGGGGGAAATCGGCTACACATTGCTGAAGGGGTCTTTGGCCTATCAATGCTCATATGAAAATTTTATTCTGATTCTGAATATCACGCGCGCGCGCACACACACACACAAACACACTTCAAGATTGTATCCTCCATAGTATTATTTCGTGAACAAATGCACCAGGAGATTAAAAGAAGCAATCATTAAATTGGACAAAAGCACACACACACACACACAAACACACACACAAAAGGCAGATCGAGAGGCAAAGAATGGTGCTCTGAACTTGAACTTCAGTTACTGTTCACATATCTTTATCTACCAACAGAATAGAAAAGCATTTTTAAAAAATACAATTATTCACCCCAATATTCGTTACATGTTGGGTTTTCAAGACCTGTTGTAACATTAAGATATAGAATTCTTTTAAATTTATTACGAACAAAATTTTGTTCAAATATTTTTTTTTTGCTCATGTAATTGTGCTTTTTTAATGGTTTATATACTGTTTAAATGCACTGATTTTGACTTTTTGCTACCAGTGGAAATGAAAAACATTAAAATACTAAGTGATTTAAATTTTTCCGTTTGTTTAAAGCTTGCAAAATGTTTTATTTATTTATCTGTTGGAAGATTTATGTAGAATTTTGTTTTCAGTGACTATAGTATGTGTACATTAAATCATAGAGTATGGGAGAGAGAGAGAGAGAGAGAGAGAGAGAGAGAGAGAGAGAGAGAGAGAGAGAGAGAGAGAGAGAGAGAGAGAGAGAGAGAGAGAGTTATTTAATTTATTTTAATTTTTTTCTTAGCTGTTCTAGTTATTGAGTTGACTTTTTGATATAGTTAATTATTTACATTTCTTCAGTAATATATGCTCGTTTTGTTATTTTCAATGTCTAAATCACTTAGGTGGATAATAGACAATAAATGAGTAACACACACACACAAGGCACGCACATACACACACACGCACAAACACACACACAAATACGCACACACACGGGCATCAACATTTTTTTCTAGAACTACAGGCCTCTATTTCAGACGAAGAACAAGGGACAACATGCATGCTATCATTGCATGAACGTTTGAAGGACGGGGTAGGAACTATCAACGCTGCACTGTAATTCTCATTTAGAAATGTACACAGTCAGTTTATCCAATGCTGTACTTTACTGCCGGCCCTCACATTCATTAACAGTTCAAGCGAGCGTTGTGGCCAAGTGGGCTAAGGCGGGACTAACTTGCCCTGTCCACAAGCCAGAAACCAATAGCGCCTGACAGGTGTGGGCTCGAGCCAGCATCAGGGCGTTAAGTTTCTCCGAATATTATTTACTTTCGACGCGGGCAACGTCTCGGGGGTTTTCTCCGGGTACTCCGGTTTGCTCCCCCAGCAAAAATTTCAAAAATTCACAAATAATGTTAGGTAGGTTGGGTTTGGGCGCGCCAATGGCTGCGACTACGCCTTCCCCAGGGGAGGCGGCCCAGAAATTCCCGATAGAAAGGGATAATAAACTGCAGGGGAAAAAATGAAATAAAGGTAAATTCTTTTGGGAGATCTACAGTAAGATAATTAATTGAGATAATTGCGGGTTGCTTTTTTTCCGCATGAAGATATTTTTTCCCTGAAGACTTTCATTCAGGCATTTTGTCAGTTACTTGATTTTCAGCAAGCTCTGCTGATAGTACACTGACCATCTGAGAAGGAGAAGTTGGTGGTTAACTATAAGTCGAAAACAGATATTCGAAAGAACGCATAAGCAAATAGGGTAGTGGGAAATTGGAATGCTCTCCCAGTTAGCATTACATTCCCTGACATTTTCCACTCATTCAAGTTCCTTCTGGATAGCAACTCAAAATGTACAGATAAGTTTACAAAATATGACGATTACAGGTCATGTTTCACCAACAGTGCACTAAGTGACCAGCGCAGAAAAAGTGTGGAGAGAAGTGCCGTGGAATAGGCCGGGCGGCCTTAAAAGAAAAGCCTCTATCTATTACTACTATTACTACTACTACTATTATTATTGCTATTGCTATTGCTACTACTACTACTACTACTGCTATTACTACTACTACTACTACTACTACTACTACTACTACTACAAATGTAACATAAAACCATTCTCCTTAACGGAACCAGTACGCTTTGTTTACTTCAGTTTTACGTCTGTTATACACAGCTGGTGAGCTTAAACAAAACTGTACAAATACCTACAGACAAATACGAGTCGTACTGGTCACTAAAACAACAATGGACAAGTCGTCAAGGTCGCTGGACCAACTGACCGCCGAGGACGACATGACCGGCCACCACCACTACTACTCAGAGCAGCTGTGACCAACAGATAGCTAGAACCCCAGTCCCAATGGGCCTACAACAACGGTCACACTAATATTAATACTGAGCGATATGGACGTTAAATATTTATTTGAGCAGCATCAAAGAAAGAGAGGAAGAAGAGAAGAAAATAAAACCCCATGCACGAGAAACGAAATGAACTTAAAATGCACTGTTTGTGTTTAGCGCACTCAGTTGCCAGTTCTAGTCTGTGCACGCAGGTATTACCTCGCAAGGATTTTAAAGATCCTGATGCTCAGGTCCCAGACGGCCCGGAGAGGGAACCTGGCTGCACAAAATACACCTAGCGTGCACCAGGTCCCTTCTCCCCCATCCCTGGTCGCACAGGTTTGTGCTCAGTTGTCTGGACGTTAGACAGTGCGCCTAAGGCGGCTCGAGTTAGACCCTACTGTACCAGCTGCCGCCTTGAGCAGCTCTGGAGCTGGACAAGCGCTATATAAGAAATATTTTTGTGTCTAAAATTTTCTTTTCTTTTTATAAAAAATTTCTTTTTTCTATTTCTTGTATTTTCTATCAATGTTCTGTTGTTGTTTCCTGTCGTCCGCCAGTGATATTTTGACACATTATAATTATTTGGGTAGCACTTATTTAAGCCTTGTGCTTTTGTGCGCCTTGATGTTTTGCCTTGTATTAATATCTGGTTTGTTTGTTGAATACATTTATGTTAAAAACAAATTAAATACAATGAGTGGATATGCAAAGTTTGAAGTACAAATTGATTGCAGAATTTCCAAAGATACAACACAGCGAAACACCCCCCCCCCTCCCACACACACACCCCCTCACACACACACACACACACACACACACACACACACACACACACACACACGTACACACAAACACGCACACACACGGAGATCCACAAAGTAATTAAATAATACATATAGATTTACCATCATAGATAGTAATTTATATGCAGTCTTGATTCAGGCATAAACCTCAGCACTGTCAGAAACTCCGCGACCGGTCAGCTCTTGGTCCTCAGTGGTCCGACCTGACCTGACACCAAAGCCCACCAGTTAAACTGACCTATCTGAGGTCATCACAGACCTAGCTACCAAACCAATGTCACGCCGGGCGAGTCCACAGTGGCGAAAACAGCGGACGATGACCCAAAACTGACCCACCACTGACCAGTTGTGACCCAACAGTGACCTGCTGCGCTGCCGTGCGGCAGTACTGATACATTTCAGGATCGTGACCTGTACAGGTAAGGGTAAATGTTATGTGGACTAAATAGTCTAAGGACCGGTACTCTGCATCATCTAGATCTAAAGGCCTCGTACTCGGGTCTAGCTAGATTTCATCGTAAATCTGAGGTCATTTTTGAGGGGGGGGGGTGGGGGGGCGGGGGAGGGGGTTAAATAAAACATTTTACCACTAGATAGTAATATTTTAGTTAGTCATTGTTTATAGGATCCGGCGAACTGCAAAGAGCCGAAACAGGACCACAGATAATAAGTAACATGATCATAAAAGAAAATAGCCTATGATCATCCAAGAAAGTAGTGTGATCATAAATAGAAAATAGTTTGGTCATAACAGAAAGTACGATGAATGGATCATACAAGAAAATAATATGATAACAGAAAATAGTATGCTCATAAATGAAAATAGTATGATCAGAACAACTAAAACGTCACGGGCTTAGCAAACAAGTGGAGGTGGAGTTGAAGGGGGGGGGGGGAGGAGGGGAGGGAAGAAAATGGGAGGTGATGAGAGAAGGGGGGAAGGGGGGGGGGCTCTAAAACTGCCTTAGAGCGTCCCTTCAGACTACAGGTACTGCATTCAAATAACTTAATTAAATAATTTTTTTTTTAAAGTAATAGTTACCTAATTTAATATTACAATATTTCACTACAAAAACCAACTATTTAAACATAAATAAGCAAACAACATAAATAAATTAATTAATTAATATTTTAAACAATTGAAATTACCTCTGCATGTGCATGCACAATTCTTAATGGCTTAAAATAGCAGTGACGTCAAAAATAACAAAAATTGATTTGTTTTCCACATTCAGAACAAAACAACATAATCAATATAATATTTTGACGAACTAACGATGACATTCATAGCTGGAGAAATAAACGATGAAATATGACGTCGGCAATACAATAATGGGCGCTACTTAAACGTGATTTTGAAACCGCTATCTACAAAACAATACCGTACAACACAATGCTTATTGTTCAACTTTTACATTGCTTCGAAGCGTGGGCGCCGAAATTATTATAACATGATTGATTGATTGATTGATTGTTGCTTTAGGTCCAGCGGACTCTTCCGAGCCAAATCAGGACCGGACAACCCCCAATCCGCATAAAAGATCTGTTGAAACAACCTTAGTGGGAAAACTGAATACCCTCCACCGGCCAGTCGCTTTACAATAAAGACATCCCACGCAGGGGACGGCTGAGGCTTTACCCCAACTACTCGAACTCCCGGTTACAAAAACAAAATAGAATACAAACATCATTATAAATCATCAACAAAACACATACATATAAAATGTCTATATTGCTAAATAATAACATCACAGGAAGCCCTAGTGACCACCCGGCAGAAAGCGTCCAGCACTCCCAAGCTGAACCAACAGACCTCATACACAAACAAGGAGTCTTGTCCAGGAAGAGTTTTCAAGAAAAAAGGTAGGTCATTGATCTAGCGAAGAAGAAGATAGTATAGCAGAGTGATAGGACAGAGCAGGAATGGGAAAGAGCAAATGAGGAAGACAGCGACAGTAGGAATTTAAAGCACTAAATTTCCAGAAAGTGGGGATACTATTTATACTGAAACCCCCGGCACTCCAACGGGGGTACTGTTGCCGCAGTGAATTGGTCATGCCTATAGAGGAAAGAAGGTTTTCAACTGGGGCTTTCACTTTTCCCTTTATAGGTTAGAACAATCTACAGTGGGAATATAACAAAAATCAATGAATTATTATAACATCACAGGTGGCGAAAGCGGGGGTGGGAAAAATATTGGGGGGGGGGGGGGGGCAAACCTATACATTCCCCCCCCCCCAAATATTCAGCCCCTCAAAAAACATTATTTGGAGGTTCAAACCAATATTTTCCCATTTTCTTCCCTTACCCCAATTCTCAGCCCCTTAAATTAAACTTTTTTTTAATGGAAAGAGAAAAAAAAACAACGATATATAACGATAAAGCTCCTAAGAGAGAGAGAGAGGGAGAGAGATAGAGAGAGAGAGAGAGAGAGAGACAGACAGACAGAGAGAGAGAGACAGACAGAGATGCCGCAGTCTTTGATCCGGTGAATACTACTCACTATATTCTTTGTACTGACCCGGGGACGCTTGCGTAAAGCATTGAACTTCGTATTTTTAACATCCGGCCTCGTCACTTCAAAAGAAACAGTAGTCGATAACGCTTTAAATTGAGGAAGAAATGATTTTGCTGGTAAGTTTATTCTTTATTTCTGTCATGTTTTAAATTATTTTTGGCAATGAAACTTGAAAAAAAAATTTTCAGGTTGGATCATTAGTAGATCTATCTTCTTCTTCTTTTTTTTTTTTTTTAAAAAAAGTTTAATGAATTTAAAGATTTAAATGATTTTAATAAGGGTAGATGTGGAGGAAGTACCACAAGTCTATTGTGACGGTAGCTGTCAAAATAATCATAATGTAGGTCTGTTGAATTTAAAAATAAAAAAAAAGCAGATTGCTATTATTATTATTATTATTATTATTATTATTATTATTATTATTATTATTATTATAAAGCAGATTGCTATTATTATTATTATTATTATTATTATTATTATTATTATTATTATTATTGTTGTTGTTGTTGTTGTGGTTGCTATTATTATTATTATTATTATTATTATTATTATTATTATTATTATTATTTATTAATTTATTTATTTAAAATTTGTTATTTGTGTGATATTGACATATTATTTATTTTCATTTATGGTCAGTAGTCTGTAAATGTCAGTAAATAAAATGTGTGTGTGCCCCCTCCCTCCACTCCCGCCTCCAATCCTGACCAGCTTCCGCTGCCTGTGAACATTGAAAATTTACATGCATGGAGACACATCACAGCTCAATCTGAGATCATCTCTCCCTCTCTCTCTCTCTCTCTCTCTCTCTCTCTCTCTCTCTCTCTCACACACACACACACACATACACACACACATACACACCCACTCCAACCACCTTCCTCTCATATATCTCCCTCTCCCCCAAGACCTCACTAAGCTCATCCACGACAACCCCACGGTTTAAGAGCGTGACTAAACGTGGCAGCAACGTAGAAAACCAGCCTTCTGTGCGAACGCTACTATGATGCTACTGCGTTTTGCCCACGATGTTGGTACGTCACAAATACGATCTCTTGCGTCATAAACAGGCTGTTATAACGTGTACACTACGATCTTGATACGTTCTTCCCCAACATCATCACGATGCATGACGAAATCGCTGCGTTTGCATGGCGATTATCGCCGCTGGTGTTACCTTTGTACTACGGTTTATTGCGAGAGTTCTGATTGGTTGACAAAGCAACAACCTTGTACGAGGGCGCCACGACTTTACATTGAGGGATTGGCTGAAGAGGAACAAGAACTTGAACAGCTGGTACAAAGGCATGACGCCACCTCCAGAGCCTTTGGAATGGAAATAAGTGCACAGAAGACCAAAATGATGACCGACAACACCAATGGCATAAAAACGGACATCAAAGTTCAAGGCCAATCCTTCAAAACAGTGCATAGCTTCAAATATTTAGGAGCCATTGTATCAGATAATTGGTCCCGACAGGACGTCCTCTCCGGAATCGCACAAACAACTGCTGCCCTGACAAAGTGGAAGCCCATTTGGAAAGACAGGGCCATCCGTCTACGTTCCAAGGTAAGGCTGCTGCGCTCCCTTGTCATCTCCATCTTCCTATACGCTTGCGAAACATGGTCCCTCACAGTAGACCTACAACAAAGAACACAAAGCATGGAGATGAGGTGCTACAGAAGACTTCTGGGCATTTCCTATACCCAGCAAATCACCAACGACGAAGTCAGACAGACCATCACACAAGTCATTGGACAACACGATGACATGTTCACAGTGGTGAAGAAACGGAAACTCCGATGGTAAGGCCACGTCACCAGAGCATCAGGCCTTGCGAAGACCATCCTGCAAGGCATGGTGTAAGGAGGCAGAAGAAGAGGGAGGCAGAAAAAGAGGTGGGAGGACAACTTTCAAGAATGGACTGGCTTGACATTGAGCGAAGCCATGAGGGTTGCTGAGGACAGAGAAAGATGGAGTACGCGCTGGTTAAACAATCATATGTGCTTCCCCAACGACATTCGAGTTACGGGATAGGATGAGACAGGATAGGATAAGACAGGACATACACTTTCGCATTTAGTATTATCCATCGCCCTGAGCATGCTACTAAGCATGTAATGGCATATACGGTGGCAGCATTTTAATACAAAATCAAGCCTCCGATCACTCAGTAATTGCAGAAGACGAGATAACAACAACAACAGCAGCAACCGGTGACGTGAAAAACTACAAACATCTAACCGCTATTCCAACATAAACAAACAAGCCACGCACAAACTAAAAATTTAAAAAGAAAAAAACAGAACTCCTGCATTTGCATACGAAACTAATGTTTAGTTTTAACAAAGAACAGCTTTTTTTTTTTAAATTAATATGACGTAAAAAAAAAAGAAGACACTAACAGTTTTACTTTGGACTTTCACAACAAGGCAACAAACAATACAATCAATATAAAAGCTTTTTGATGAATTAAACGATGGCGTCAGTAGCTCCGATCACTTAGGTCCACTGCGCACAAAATCGGGAGCGAGAACAAAATCCGAGGTGACTAACAATGTTATCAAGATATTTCCATGTTTTTTTTTTTAATTCTAGAAGCTTAAGGATCTGGATAAGGATTCCCGCCTGGATTAACCCATTTGCTACCACGATCCCATATATGGGATCACGTGAATCCAATGTGCTCAGTGAGCACATTGGATTCACGTGATCCCATATATGGGGTCGTGGTAGCAAATGGGTTAAAGGCGAATAATGTCTATAATCGTGGCTTCATCGGAAGTTTTGAAAGAACTAACGTATGCCGTTATCTATCCTTGACGGTGGCGCTGGCCACATTGAGAACGACACTCGGATAGGGTTTATTTCCAGTCCAAACGTCGCTTAAAACAACACTGGTCGACGAAGCTGCAATTATGTCCCTTGGCTCTTGTTGATATCTCGTTCCGTGGCGCTGGCTAACTTTGGACTGCTTTTTCTCCTGTGTAAAAGTCGCTCTTTGTTCTCGCTCCAAAAAGCACCCTGAGCGTGCCTGACACAGTGGAGTTATCCATGTTACAAGTCTTTCATCATCATCATCATCATCATCATCATCATCATCATCATCATCATCATCATCATCATCATCATCATCATCATCATCTTCTTCTTCTTCTTCATCACCCTCGTCGTCATCGTCGTCATCATCATCATCACAAGTTAGTGCTGTGGCTGGTTTTTGTTGTTGTTGTTGCTGGTGATGGGGGTGGTGCTGCTACTGCTGTCGCTGTTTGTTCGCTCATCCATGTGTTTGCCGTGTGCGTGATCCCTGATTGTGTGTGGGTGTGTGTGTGTGTGTGTGTGTGTGTTTGCATTACATTACAATGGAGGAATAATATAGCCATAAAAAGCACGGCAATGATTTGGTAGCGAGGTCCTGTTGTGATTGATTCGCCTGTCCATCCACCTGCTTATTTGACTGTCATCGCTGTATGTTAGGCTGCTGGGCCATAGAACCTCACGCCTCACGCCTCACGTCTCACGCCTCACGCCTCACGTGTCATGCTCTGGGCCATAGGACTTCATGCCACACGCTACACGCTTCACGTTTTATGCGTCAGTTTTGTGTTTCCTCAACTGATCACACACAATATTTGTGGTCTGTGACTTTTTGAGAAGATGAGATTAGATCTAAAAAAATTGGATACATGTGTACAAGCCCTGAGATAAGTCTGCCACCTTTTCGTTGACTGTGCTATGAATTACAGTAAATAAATAAATAAATCGTATAAAAGTTACCTTTGGGTGTATTCACAAGTTTTTTCAACTCCTCCCAAATTTGTGCTCTCTGGTCTTTATCTTTGTAATCCGGAACATGTGGGTCCCAGAGAAGAGGCCTTGCCCGGACCAACTCGACTAAATTTACTCTAAAGTCATCCATTTAGATCTAATTTCTCGTGTCTGACCACTTTGGTAAGCTAGAACGTGACAACACGCATCGAAAAAAGTGGGCATGCTCACTTTTCTCTCCACACGTGAGGTGTGAGGCGTGACGCATGTGGCGTGTGTGACGTTGTATGGCCCACGCCAAGAGATACCATGTCTGTTCATTTTTATCATCACGCGTGAGGCGTGAGACGTGACACGTGAGGCGTGAGGTTCTATGGCCCAGCAGCCTTAGAGACAGAGACAGACAGACAGACAGACAGACAGATAGACAGACAGATAGACAGACAGATAGAGAGAGACTGGTACAGAGAAGAAGGTCAGATTCTATAAGGTAATATGAAAAAAAAAACACAAACAAGTGCACCGCAACACCATCACTATATTGCCAACAATTCTGAATGGAGCAAATGATACGGTTGGCACATTGACAGAGCTAGTTCACTGCAAGTTCAGTTCTAAACCTCTCAACCAACCATTACACATAATAATATTAATGTGTGATTGCTAGCCAAAAAACCAGCGAACATGCCGAGATTCTTCTACCACCACCATCTATATCTTTTCCATTTGTATAATTCGCTTTATCTACTTAAAGGAGAGCTCAAGGTACGTGCCACTGTTTGAGGGTAAGGGGGGGGGGTGGAGGGGCTGTGTTGGAGATTCCGTACGCACGGAGCTGCATGATTTCGAACTAGCCAGGATCGAAGAAATATGTTTCAGGACGCATACTGGCTTGTTAGTTCGCACCACTGTGTAAGACTATGGACCACAAAGGCTGAGCTCAGTCTGGTATTCAAACACCGAAGGGTTTTCCCTCTTCCCCCCCCCAAAAAAAAAAAGTGCGACTAGGACATCGACGGGTGCACAGGATGGGCTGAGCAAACAACAAAGAGTACAGTGGCAGGGATAGCTCAGTGGTCAGAGCGCAAGACTTGCGTTAGTGCGTCTTGAGCGACGTGGGTTCGAATCCTGACTTCAGCAAATTATTGTGTGATTGCCGGATATTAGTGGCCAGTGCCTTGAAATGCTCTATGAACCTGTAAGTGCGCTATATAAGAGAAAACTCTTCTTACTTTCTTTCTTTTTGAATATGTTTTAACAGTGCCGGCAAATAAAAACGCACAGACTGGAGGATTTTTAAGCAGATTGATAATTTGATGAATGTAAAAGTTGCGCCAAATGTTCAAAATAATTTTTGGAAAAAAATTGAAGGAGGAAAGAAAAAGGATTTGAGATCCCAATAACAAAATGTCTTCATTGGGTGGCCAAAATTTAAATGTTGGGGCCGGTATAAAAATGTGTTTGTTTGTTGGGTGTTACCCCATCAGTTGTAAACAACAGCGTCTGACCCTTGCTTTAAAAACCATCGATCTCGGTGCTTAAGAAGCGTTTACCATGACAATGGTTATGCTGGCCACCGGGAGAGAACCTTTCCCTATCCTATCCTATCCTATCCCGTAACTCGAAGGTCGTTGGGACACCATAGTTGATCGTTTAACCAGCCTACTCCATCTTTCTCTGTCCTCAGCAACCCTCATGGCTTCGCTCAGTGTCAAGCCAGTCCATTCTAGAATGTTGTCTTCTCACCTCTTTTTCTGTCTCTCTCTTCTTCTGCCTCCATGCACCGTGCCTTGCAGGATGGTCTTTGCAAGGCCTGATGCTCTGGCGACCTGGCCATACCATCGGGGTTTCCCTTTCTTCACCACTGTGAGCATGTCATCATGTTGTCCAATGGCTTGTGTGATGGTCTGTCGGACTTCGTCGTTGGTGATGTAGTGCTGAGTATAGGAAATGCCCAGAACATTTTCCTATCAGGAGCTCAAATCCATTTCCTCTCAACATTACGTTGAACGTTTGGCGCAACTTAAATTTATCGACCTTCCCGCATGCTAGAAAAAAAAAGAAAAAAAGCTTTATTCTGTGCGTTTTTAATTGCCGGCACTGTACATTTAGGGGTGGTTTGGTAGCTCAGCTTTTAGTAAGCTGGTTTCCTATGCCGAATGTAGCGGGTTCGAACACCGCGTGGGGCGAACTTTCGTGATTTAGGTACGAGACTTTCAGGTCACAGAGGGGTTTCTCCGGGTATTCCGGTTTCCTCTCTCCCTTTAATAATGATATAAGATGCAGTCAATCAACATTTTCAAAAATAAAAATGTATTTCTATTTCGACTTCTGTAATAACGATCTCTTCAAATCGCTGCGCTTTGCGTTCGACTGAAGAAAATGCGCGTGATAACGATTCCTTAATAATAATAATAATAATAATAATAATAATAATAATAATAATAATAATAATATTATTATTATTATTATTATTATTATTATTATTATTATTATTATTATTATTATTATTATTATTATTATTATTATTATTAAAAGCATCACAAACGCAAGTGTCAGTTGTCTTATTTTCTTGACGGCAATGTCAATTTCCTGCACTCTGTCAATGTTACGCGCCAATTTCTAGCACTTTATCATATTAAATGGGCGCTTGCAACTTTTTTTTTCTTACCCTAAACTTTCCTTTTTGTCCCCCATACACGACCATGTCATTGAATCTACCAAGAGGAAATTGTTTTGACTTGTGACTGTCAAAATGCAAACCATAGTGATTCGTCCCCCCCAAAAAAAGTAAATAAAATAAAAAATAAAAGAACGAAAGAAGAAATATTTTGTTATTTATGATAGATGGTTTCTGAGACATAATCTTTGTATCTTAACTTGGCAATAAAAATATTTGACTTTCACTTGATTTGACTTTAAAGCATATGTAATGTTACCCGAAAGCAACAGCATTTTCGCGGTTGGTTTTGAATAGTAAACACACTGCTAACTGGTTCATGCAAGTTCATAGTTAGCATTGTAACATTGAACAGTTAATAGGATAAAAGTGTTAAGCTTGAAAACTATAGTGTTACAACATATCCTAATTAACAATTAATGAACTTATAACATTTCCAACAAGTAACAATATGCAAAAGATCCATTAAAAAAAAAATAATTAAAATGAAACCCCATCAATTAAAATCTGTTTCTATCTATAGAGACTACGTACTCTTTTACGGGAAGTATGTAAGATATTTCAAGGCTTGTTTTCAATGATGAGATAGCCTGGTATGATATGCATTCCAAAGGAAGAAAGTTCCATACGGATGCACCATAATGAAAATAAGAGAGAGGTAGAGAGAGAGAGAGAGAGAGAGAGAGAGAGAGAGAGAGAGAGAGAGAGAGAGAGAGAGAGAGAGAGACAGACAGACAGACAGACAGAGAGACAGACAGACAGACAGACAGACAGATACAGATACACGCCATCAGCTACACGCCATCAGCTACTGTTCCACTGTATTTACAGAAACGTAGTAGGGTCTGTCGTAGACTTGATCAATGTAAAACTCGTGATCAGCTGCCGTCTTTTGAATTGAAAGCAAAGACAATGGAAAACAAGACTTCCTAATGAAAAGCAGAGATGTGTCGTATAGGATAGGCATGGGGTTGTTTGACTCGCATAGCAAATAGACAAAGGGGAACAAGACTTCATAATCAAAAGCAGCGGTGTGTAGTATGGGATAGGAATAGAATTCAGGTTGGAGGGGGAATGAAGAGGAGAAAGGACATAATACTGTTTTCGAAAAAAATCCTAAGTACACCCAAAAGGGTACAAATTGTTCCGCTTCATTCGCAGAAAGCACGACAGTCGCCGTGCAGCGCCAAGGTTAAACCGTACAGACAAATGTTAATACGCCCTCTTTCCCCCCTCCCCCCCTATCCCCAGATCTCAACAGTTCAGACGCACGTGCCCAAATTTTTTATTAGCCAGGACAGCCCAAGCATTTTTCACCAAAAGCCCCAGATAGTTAGTTAGTTATTCATTGCTTGCAGGGTCCAGCGGACTGCAAAGAGCCGAATCAGGACCACACAAAAAAAGACTACAACTTGGCTGAAAGAGGATTCCCCGCTGATCCGTATAAAAGATCTTCTGAAACAACCCCAATGGTAAGAATGAAGGCACTCCATCAGCCGGTCACTTTACATTAAAGGCATCCCACGCAGGGGATGCTGAGGCTATACTCGAATTTATCGAACCCCCGTTTACAAAAACAAAATAGAATACAAACATTACAAAATATGAACAAAACACATACATATAAAATGCCTACATTGCTAAATAATAATATCATAGTGACAATTAGGCACAATGCGTCCTATATTCCCAAGCTGGTACAACAGACGTCACACACAAATTAGGAGTTTTGGCCCGGCAGAGTTTTCAAGAAAAATAGCGAAGAAGAAGATAGTATAGTAGATTGATAGAACAAAGTAGGAATGAGAAAGAACAAATGAGAAAGACAGCGACATTGGGAATTTAAAGCACTAAATTTCCAGAAACTGGGGATACTATTTAGACAGAAACCCCCGCCACACCTCGGGGTAAAGCTCCAAAGGGGCGGCGAAAGGAAAGCCAGCCGCCTACATGTAGACCATGATTGTGTATTTCTGGCACCAGGTTCATTCAAGGACAAACGAACAGAATTTTTAGAAATGCCCAGCACCGACATTCCTTAATGCAATGGTTTTAGTACGAGACGATTTCTGTCTGCCGCATAGTCTGCCAACATCGCTGGTATCCTATTTTATGGACAAGTATGCATTGTTAAGCATTGTTAAGTAGAAGTGTGAAACCTGCAGAAACGTGGGAAAACGATACAATACGATATTGATATGATATACAATACAAAACAATACAATGTAATGCAATGCAAGACAAGACAAGACAATGTAGTGCAATGCAAGACAATACAATGTAATGCAATGCAAGACAAGACAAGACAATGTAATGCAATGCAAGACAATACAATGTAATGCAATGCAATGCAAGACAAGACAATACATGAAAATACAACGCAATGCTATGCAATACAATGCACCACCTCAAACCACGGCACGATATATCACACACACACGGGGGATAGAGAGACAGAGAGAGAGAGAGAGAGATACATAGACAGACAGAGAGAGATAAAGACAGAGAGACACAGACAGGAAGATAATTATACAGAGTACATAAAAGAACGAACAACTAAAAAAAACCAATAGAGTGAACGGAGAAGAAAAATAAAAAAACACAAGAAGAAAATAACAAACCGCAAACAGTCGGACAAATAGACAACTATCCAAACAATAAACAAAATACAACCAAACGACCAATCACCCAGCAACAACGAAAACAACAACGCATCAACAACCAACAAAGAAACCATAACATTTAAAATAAAATAAAATAAAATAAAATATACAGATAAAAAAAGAATACATTAATAAATCGTTAATTAAATTAAAGAAAAGAAAAAAACCTAAATTAACAAAAATTAAAATAAATTAATTATACAAAAAATAAGGAGACTTACCCTGGGTCCGATTTACTGTGAGCCACAAAGCTATTAATAAACTCCTCCTCTTTGGTGGAGCGAGGGGTAGGGAAATCTTCTATAATCCAGGTTTCCACCATCGACCCTTTACTCCCAAAAGACACTCTGCAACACACAACAGACAGAACATTACATCTAATGAATGAAATTACCTCGCATTAAACATCTGTGTCCAGGATTATCGGTGAAACAAACATCTGTGTCCAGGATTATTGGTGAAACAAACATCTGTGTCCAGGATTATTGGTGAAACAAACATCTGTGTCCAGGATTATTGGTGAAACAAACATCTGTGTCCATGATTATTGGTGAAACAAACATCTGTGTCCATGATTATTGGTGAAACAAACATCTGTGTCCAGGATTATTGGTGAAACAAACATCTGTGTCCAGGATTATTGGTGAAACAAACATCTGTGTCCAGGATTATTGGTGAAACAAACATCTGTGTCCAGGATTATCGGTGAAACAAACATCTGTGTCCAGGATTATCGGTGAAACAAACATCACAGTGGTTGAAAAGTAACTTCGTATTGAACATAGCTTGTCTGTCTGTCTGTCTGTCTATCTATCTATCTATCTATCTATCTGTCTGTCTATCTATCTATCTATCTATCTATCTATCTATCTATCTATCTATCTATCTATCTATCTATCTATCTATCTATCTATCTATCTATCTATCTATCTATCTATCTATCTATCTATCTATCTATCTATCTATCTATCTATCTATCTATCTATCTATCTATCTATCTATCTATCTATCTATCTATCTATCTATCTATCTATCTATCTATCTATCTATCTATCTATCTATCTATCTATCTATCTATCTATCTATCTATCTATCTATCTATCTATCTATCTATCTATCTATCTATCTATCTATCTATCTATCTATCTATCTATCTATCTATCTATCTATCTATCTATCTATCTATCCTAATCTAATCAGATCAGATTTGATCTAATCTAATCTCATCTAATCTATCTGTCTATCTATCATCATCATCAACAGTCCCTTAGCCGTTAGGCCGTTTAGGAGGAGACACAAGGGGTGGACGCTTGGATGTCATAAAAGTTAGTTGACCTCGCTGACGTTCTGCTAAGCGATGGCAACCGCAATGGACCAAGATGCGCACTAACCTATAGATTTAAAAAAAAACAATATAAAAAACAAAAAGGTCGCTTTCCCAGTGATCAAGAGTTGCATGAAACAACCATAAATAAAGACGAAGAAACAAAAAAAAACAAAAAAACAAGAACAATAGCAAAATGAAAAGAAAAAAGAAAAGAAACAAACCACAAACAAGCTGAAGGGACTTGAGCAGCAACATCAGCTAAAAAGAACACCTGCGTAAGATTGCTTCCAAAGACATACCCCTGGAAGAAAATAGAAGAACAACAAACAATAAGATGAAAAAAGATAACGAAAAAACTGAACGAGAGAGGAAACGCTAACAATCTCACAGAAACTGCAGTGCAAAACCAAAACAAGACTGGAAAACACTACCAAGGAGGAAAGATACAAGAAGAAGAAAATAAAGTTCTCTTATATAGCGCACTTACAAGCACAGAGAGCTTCTCAAGGCGCTGGCCCGTAATATCCAGCAATCACCCAATAGTTTGCTGAAGTCAGGATTCGAACCCACGTCGCCCAAGACGCACTCACAACAAGTCGTGCGCTCTGACGACTGAGGAAGAAGAAGAAGAAGAAGAAGAAGAAGAAGAAGGACAAGAGTGGGCGGCATTGGATATGAACAAGAACAGGAAAGTACTAAACTTATCCTGGGAACAGTGCGATCTGTGAGCTTCTACGGGTGGTGCACAAGATCAAAGGCAAAATGCAATCAGAAGAAGAAGAACGAGAAGAACAGAAAGAAAGGAAGAAATAAAGAAAGAATGAGAAAAAAGAAGAAGAAGAAGAAGAAGAAGAAGAAGAAGAAGAAGAAGAAGAAGAAGAAGAAGAAGAAGAAGAAGAAGAAGAAGGAGGAGGAGAAGAAGAAGAAGAAGAAGAAGAAGAAGAAGAAGAAGAAGAAGAAGAAGAAGAAGAAGAAGAAGAAGAAGAAGAAGAGAGCATGCAACAAATATACCTCGGGTACAACCAGGGGGTTTGAACTAGGGGCAATGACGAAGATCAAAGGCGAAATGTGGGGTAACAGTGTTGCGCTCCCAAAAGCAACACCATGGAATGCCAGCTGCCTTTTTATTCCTTCTTTGATTTCGGCCTTATCAGAGACCTTCCCCACCCCTCCTCCCCCCGCCCTTCACTCTCCCTAACATTCCGATATGCCTGCCGCTTTTCTCCTCATACCTCCCATCTTTCTCTCTCTCCCTCCCTACTTCCCTCTCTCTCATTTGAGACCTGCCTCCAATAACACACACACACACACACACACATACACACACACTCTCTCTCTCTCTCTCTCTCCCTTTTTTTTTCCTTTTTCTCTTTCTTTCTTACTTTCTTTCTTTCTTCAGAGACCTACCTCCCAGAACATCACCACAGGCCTCTCCCTCTCTCTCTCTCTCCAGCAATATCTTCCACCCCTCACTCTTTCTTTCTCTCTCACCTTCTTCGAGGCGTTCCACCAGACCCCCCCCCCCCTGTCTCTCCTCCCACCACCCGTAGTCCTCTGTCGGTAGGTCTGACTCTCTCTCTCTCTCTCTCTCTGCATTCTCTCGCACGGAATATTTTTCTTCCCTTCCTTTCTTAAAAATATTGAATAACATGCATTTATCTCCCAAATATTTTAGATATATTCTCGCACAAGCTGTTTTAAAAATTATTAATTGACTTGTTTATTAATTAAATTATTCATTTCTAAGCTGAGAATAAATATTTAATTTAAGAGTACCATTACCTCTTTACGAAATATGTAACCTTTCTTTTTTTTTCTTTGTAAAGACATAATTTTTAAGCATATTAACAATCTGGTCATTGTTGCTTATCTCCGAAGTATATACATTTTAATCATAACATTCTTTCCGCTGAGTGTACCTTTTCTTCGCCGCGTGATAACTAATTAAAAGCGTTCGACTTCACTGCTTGAAATGTCCTCCAGAAAAAAGTTAATATAAAAGATAAAATTCCTTTCTAACTGTGCACTTTAAAGTAATGTTAAAGATAAGCACGCTTTCCTAAAGAATCCAGCCTTTTCCATTGCTGAATGTTTTCCTGTGAAACTTTAA
The DNA here is from genome assembly GCA_036898135.1 of Oncomelania hupensis. Taxonomy (NCBI): domain Eukaryota; kingdom Metazoa; phylum Mollusca; class Gastropoda; order Littorinimorpha; family Pomatiopsidae; genus Oncomelania; species Oncomelania hupensis. The sequence goes on along the minus strand of CM072516.1, from coordinate 48,871,867 downwards.
TAATATTCATCGGAATAATAATAAACCAATGTGAAATGTCAGGCAAACATTCTTTTTGTTTTGCGAGATATTTTAATTCAATGTAAACAGGCAAAAACATTGTTATGCTTTGCGAAGACAGAAGCCACAGTTTATGCGAGGTGTGTTCATTAAATGTCAACAAGAAAATAATTCTTTGTGAAGCGACTAGGACTTTGGTACGCGTGCACTACATGTATGTAAAGTGAAGATCTCAGGCATCAACCACTTTAACACATCAATTCAAATAGGACGATCCTTTGCAGTGCTTCAGATTGTTTTCAGACATCATGGGCCCAATGACCCATGGCCATGCAAAATGATGGGTCAATTTTGAAAAAGATGGGTCATTGACAATCGAAGGTATTCGTATCGTATGTTCACCTAGTCCTTGATTTTTATGACGCGCCAGGCTGGCGCATTCACGTTGACTGTTATGCGCCATTCTGATAAAATATGCGCCAATGGCGCGGGCGCACCAACAATCTGAAGCACTGCCTTTGTGTTAAGAATCCTCTCAGACTAATGTCTATAAGGGTTTAGTTGTTCTTGTTCTACGTTGGTCGTTGTCTTCAAAGTAAGCTTACAAACAAACATATTTCTCTCATATAGCGCACTTACACGCTCAGAGAGCTTCTCAAGGCGCTGGCCCGTAATATCCAGCAATCACAAAATACTTTGCTGAAGTCAGGATTCGAACCCACGTCGCCCAAGACGCACTCACACCAGTCGTGCGCTCTGACAAACAGAACTCTTTCCGGCAAAATACGTTTATTGCTTCTAGTGCTTGGAAACGTGACTTACTTCAAGTTAGAAAATAACACCTGCATTTGAGTACTGAATAATTATGATGATGATTATAACGATAATGATGATGATAATGACGATGATGATGGTGATGATGATGATGATGATGACGATAATGATGCTGATGATGACGATGATGACGATGAAAGCGAACGATGACTAAAGTCGCTGGTTCGAACACCGCACTTGGGCAAACATGCGTGATTTAGGTACGAGACTTTTCAGAACACCGAGAGTTTTTTCCAGGTACTCCGGTTTCACCATTCCCTTCAATTATGGCATTTGGGTGCTGCCTACCTAACAGTTACACAATAAAAGTCGATTGTGGATTTCAGTCTTCTAAAAACGACTTGCCTTCAGGCCCCATGTTTGAGTGATGAATGTGTGTTTGTTGTGTGTGTAGGAGTGTCAGTAACATGTGAGCCTGCATGTTGGTTATAACAGATCGCCGCGCTTTAAGTCTGATTTAGTACTAAGGCAAAAGATCATGACGGTGATGATGATGATGATGATGATGATGATGATGATGATAATGATGAAGATGATGATGATGATGATAATGATGGTAGAAGAAGAAGAAGAAGAAGAAGAAGAAGAAGAAGAAGAAGAAGAAGAAGAAGAAGAAGAAGAAGAAGAAGAACAAGAAGAAGAACTAGAAGAACAAGAAGAAGAACAAGAACAAGAAGGAGAAGAAGAAGAAGACGATGACGATGCTGCTGCTGATGATGGTTACGATAATGCTGCTGCTGCTGCTGCTTCTGCTGATGATGATAAACACCAACAAAACTGATAGACAAAAATCTTTAAAATAAGAGCTTAACACAGATGAACTCAAATTCAAGGCAGACCAGTACCTTGTGTGCAGTTAATTTTGCGTTTGCCTTTATTGTTTTTTTGTACGCACGATTATTTTTGTCTAGCATTTTTTCTGTTTAGGTAGGTTTTAATTATTGTTTATGTCTAATATCACCTAAATGGGTGAACTGACATTAAATTAGAGATTGATTGATTGATAATTATTGTTTGTAATCCTTGTAATAATTGTTCTGATGTCATCCACACCATACGCTTCATTGGAGAAAATAATTGTTGACGTGCCTTGACTTGAATTGACGTTGATTTGGGGCTCATGCACTGGCACAAAGAGAAGTATTTAATCCTTCGCGAGCAAGCGCGCGCTCTCACACACACAGGCACACATACATCCCGACCTGACGATCGCACATTTTGACAATTTATTCAGAAGTTTTGACAAAGCATTATCAAACAACACCTCGCCTTCTGATCATTATGAGATGTACACATTGAAACCCGCAGGCGCATGAAAAAAACGAACTCGCAATGCACACAACACTCACCCCAATAGGCCTATCGTGAACACACAGAGTAAACACATTTTCTTTGAACATGAAATATCGGCAGATCAATTCCAAACTTAACTACCCATCTTTAATAATTAACTCATTCACCTTTACACACACACACACACACACAAACACGCACACCCACATACACATTTATGCTCACCACAAACAGAGGGCAAGACCTATAAGCAAAATACAACGTAACATTATACCAATTTATAGCACAAATAATATTAAATATTTCTTTATACATTTCATAGAACCAAACTCATTCCTCAGGCAATAATGCAAAATACATGAAACATCACAATAATATTGTGACAGTATAAGAAACTGTTTTAAATTACCATCGTAAATATCAAAAACAATTTAAATAAACGTCTTCTAACAATAACTATCTATCTCTGTCTCTCTCTGTCATTCCCTTTCTCACCCACCAACACACATTATACATCTATCTATCTGTCTTTCTTTCTCTCTCACCCACTCAATCTCTTACTCACACACACCACACTTCTTTCTCCAACACACACTATCACTTCTATCACATATAATACATACATATAAACACTCATACACAAAAGTTAACCAACAGCAACATCTCACACACACACACACACATTCATAAACATATACACACAATATGACATCCCCCATACACATATACACACATAGTCCTCTTCATAACATGCATCACAGAAACAATCATATTAAAGCCGTAAACACAATGAATCATGATGTCGAACTTTTCTACTTTCATGTCATTACACCTCTGCCACACACGGTGGGAACCAATCATGACACCCACACTGAGGTATTTTGCAAGCACACATACCCACACCAACACAACACAAACACACATACCCACACCAACACACACCCAAATACACCCAGAGCCCACTCCCCACACCCATCACAACCCCTTACCCCTCTCCTCACATATACAAAGGCTAGCGTATACCCTTCTATCTTTGTTGTGTTTGGAAACGGCAAAAAAAAAAGAGATTAGATTCTATCACAAGGCAAACTTAGGACCTATTGTTTCCTTTGGAAAGGTGTAACGGTTCTTCTCCTTAATTAAAAAAAAAAATTGTATTCAGGGTATAACCGGGATTAGAATTTCAGAGATTCAAATAAGAAAATATGAAGGGACTGTGTTATACACAAAGCTATTATTTTTGGAATAGGGTTTTAAGGGGGAAAAAATCCCACAACAACTGCTGTTGTTATTGCTGGCAACAAAAGAATTGCTGCCGTCTGCAAGGTGGGAAATTGATTGCTAATGTCATCAAACATGCTGCAGGAGGATAATATTAGTTTAGCGTTTCTCTTAGCTTGAACCACCTGTTTCTTTTCTTCTTCTTCTTCACCCGATACACATTGGTCGAAGGCTACTAGAAGCATGCTGTAGTAGTCGCCTCAACAGGCCATAAAGCATGCTCTCGTGCTTCAGAGCACTGCTTCTTATACGCTTCAAGACCTAGGAGCATTGACCAAAGAACTCATAAAAATAGAAAATGTAAGTTTCGTCTCCTCTAGGGGACGAAATAGGTCAAACTGTATTTGTGTCTAGGTCAACTGTCTTTTACGAACCGTTTGAGAATGTTTTTGAACCGTTTGTTGACGCCGGATAGTGTCCTCACGTGGTTTCATACAATTTAAGAATTCAACATGGCAAACGGGTTTTTGAGACGGAAAGAGCGGAATGTTGTAGAGCAACATTCTGTATATGTTTACAGTGAAATTGCGATTTTCCCGTTACTATGGAGCTTGAAGCGTATAGGAAGCAGTGCTCTGAAGCATGAAAGCATGCTTTATTGCCTGTTGAGGCGACTAGTAAAGCATGCTTCTGGCAGCCTTCGACCAAAGTGTACCAAAGTCTTCTTCTTCTTCTTCTTCTTCTTCTTCTTCTTCTTCTTCTTCTTCTTCTTCTTCTTCTTCTTCTTCGTCGTCGTCGTCGTCGTTATGATTGTGCTTGTCTTGCTCCTTCTTCCTCTTCTCGTAGAATTGTTCTTCTCCTCCTCTGTATTCAATTTTTTTAATCATCATCATCATCATCATCATCATCATCATCATCATCATCATCATCATCATCATCATCATCATCATCATCATTAGCAACAGCAGCAGCAGTAACGTCCACATACATGTCCCTCAGCTAAGGTTGCATGCGAACCTAGACAAGGGAAATAACGTTTTCAGCGGCAGGTAGTTATTCCCCCTGACATTGGCTGCCATTTGCAGATACACCAAATCACGATAATTTACAGCAAGGGCAACCCCCTTGACATTCACCGCCATTAGCAGATAAAACTGAATGAGATCGTTTCGTGTGAGCAAGAAGAAGGGCTACAGCGGACCCTTCAAGATTCTTTACAAGTTTGCATTACTGATAAACAGCAATCAAGAAGTACACTGTACGCTGATGCAGTCTGTTTATAGCTGCACTAAAAACGTGACGTGCGCTAGGAGGTACACTTTGACATATGCGTTATGCAAGTTTTGTTTATATGTTTTAGTTGTTGTCGACGTCATCATCACCATCCTCCTCCTCCTCCTCATCATCATCATCATTATCATCATCACCGCCGTCGTCTTCGTCCTCCTCACCATCATCAATATCATCGTCATCAGCATCATCGTCGTCGTCGTTGTCGTAGTCTTCATCATCATCATCAGCAGCAGCAGCAGAAGGAGGAGGAGGAGGAGTAGTTTGCGTCGTCGTAATCATCATCGTGTGGATTCTCTACTACTACTAAGACTGCTGCTGCTGCTCCTACGACTACTACTACTATTATAAATAGGAAATTGTCATCGCTCTTCTTCTCAAAACGACTCGGCTCAAGGCGAAATTCTCCTGCATTCAGAGGCCAATAAAGAAAACATTACTTAAAAACAAACAAAAACGAGAAGAAAAAAAGATCATCATCATAGTCATCATCATCATCATCATCATCGTCGTCGTCGTCATCGTCAGTAGCAGCAGCAGAAGTTCATTACCAGCCGTCAAATAAACCTATTTTGTGTTCTTCCGCGCTGACAGAAAGTGGCAAGGCGGAAGACTTGCCTGTATGTTTACAAACATCGGTCGTCTCAAAATCGAAAACCGCGCAGCAAACCCTGAGTGCTCGAATTAACATGTTATATTAGAAGTGAGATGTTTAATGTAGATTTTGTCAAACAACTGAATCTTTATCTTTTATGATTTGGGGTTCTGCCATGGACAAACAATAATTTAACAACAGCAGCCACAACAACAACAAATTCTTAAAGGGCACGGAGAACCTTGCATTCAGGTTGTGTGTTTATGTGTGTCCCTATCCTATCCTGTCCCGTAACCCGGAGGTCGTAGGGGCACCACAGATGATCGTTTAACCAGCATACTCCATCTTTCTCTGTCCTCAGCAGCTCTGATGGCTTCGCTCAGTGTCAAACCAGTCCATTCTCGAATGTTGTCCTCCCACCTCTTTCTCGGTCTCCTCTCTTCTTCTACCTCCTTGCATTGTGCCTTGCAGAATGGTCTTCGCAAGGCCTGATGATCTGGTGACGTGGCCATACCATCGGAGTTTCCGTTTCTTCACCAATGTGAGCAGGTCATCGTGTTGTCCAATGGCTTGTGTGATGGTCTGTCGGACTTCGTCGTTGGTGAGGTGTTGGGTATAGGAAATGCACAGAAGTCTTCTGTAGCACCTCATCTCCATGCTTTGTATTCTTCGTTGTAGATCTGCTGTGAGGGTCGATGCTTCGCAAGCATACAGGAAGATGGAGATGACAAGGGAGCGCAGTAGTCTTACTTTGGAATGTAGACTGATGGTCCTGTCTTTCCAAGTGGGCTTCAACCTTGTCAGGGCAGCAGTTGTTTGTGCGATCCTGGAGAGGACTTCCTGTTGGGACCCATTGTCTGACACAATGGCTCCCAAATATTTGAAACTATGCACTATGTTGAGGGATTGGCCCTGGACGTTGATGTCCGTGTTGATGCCATTGGTGTTGTTGGTCATCATTTTGGTCTTCTCTGCACTTATTTCCATTTCATAAGCTCTGGAGGTGATGTCAAGCCTCTGTGTACCAGCTGTTCAAGTTCTTGTTCCTCTCCAGCCAATCCATCAATGTCATCCGCAAAACGAAGATTGGAAATTGCTCTACCCCCTATGTTGACTGTGTCTTCGCGATCTGCAAGAGCGTCTGACATGATGCGCTCTAGGAAGATGTTGAAGAGTGTTGGAGAGAGTAGGCATCCTTGACGCACACCGATTGTTGTTCTGAACCAGGTCCCGATGGCGCTGTTATGGAGGACTGCATGTGTGTGTATGTATGTGTGTGTGTGCATGTGCGTGCGAATGCGTGCGTTTGTGTGCGAGCGCGTGCATATGTATGTGTGTGCGTGTGTGTGTGTGTGTGTGTGCGCACAAAAGCATGAAGCGTACGCCTATAATCCGGCTCAGATGTATATATACGAACCAAAGCAACATTCTGATTACTTTTTTTTTCTAAGAGGATTTTTATAAAAAGACTTTAAATTAAATAAACAAACAGATCAAATGTTCGGCCGAGATGTGTAGGCTTACTCTTTGCCCCCAAGGTGTGCGAGTGTGTGCGAGCGCGCGCGTGTGTGTGTGTGTTTGTAAGTGTGAGTGAGTGTGGGAGCCTGTGTGTGCCCAGGTGAGTGTGAGTGCGTATTAAGAAAATGAACCCAAATTACTTCTTGATTAAATAATCTGTACTCTTTGGCCTCCATAGGTGTATGTGTGTGTGCGTGTGTGTGTATGTGTAGGTGTGCGGTGGTGGTTGTGAGTATGTGTGTGTAGGTGTGTGTGTGCGTGTGTGTATAATTGTGTGTGTGTGTGCATGTGTGCGTGTGCATATACAAACGAACCCATACCTTGCAACCTCTCAATTAAATATGATGCATGGCTTGACAGTTCAATTCGTCCTGAACGCTCATGCAAGTTAATAGGACGCTGAACCTGGGTCTTCCTTCTTGAATTAAAGAATCAGCCAAGAAATGTGTCGGCTACTCATCGCCCGTCATTCACACTCTCATCCTTTCCCCACTAAAGCTACCTTAAATTAAGTCCTCCTATTTTTGTTATCTCCACCCCCCCCCCGCCCCCTTTCACCTCACCCTTCCCAACCCCTATAACTCCTTCCTTTAATCGGTATTTTAATTGTCGTCGTCCTCCCCCTCCCCCCAACCCCTTCGAACCACAATTCCTTCTTTTTCCTCATTAGAATGAGTATTTTTGTTTGTGTCATCGTTCTTTCCGTTCCGTTTTTTTCAAGCTCCGCAGTCCTTCCCCTCCCCATCCCTAATAAATCCTTTCTTCCTTTTCCTCCTCCCACACCCGCCCTCTCCCACCCCCCACCCCTGCCCATCTACCCAATCGCCGCACCCTCCCTAAACCTTTTCAATTATTATTTTGTTGATGCCTTCGCTCTTTTTGTGTGTGTTTGTGTGCGTGCGTGTTTGAAGCTCTGCATCAGTATCAATCATCTACAGTCGAGTAGGGTTGTCAGCGGGCTGCAGTGCAAACGCTCGTTCTCTATAATTGAAGAAAAGTGCGCACTTGTTTTATACTGCGCTGTTTTTCTGCATGAAAATAATGTATGATGATGACGGAGCGTCATTTCCGCCTCATTTGCCCGTGCAATGACCTTGTACAAAATGTTTGAGATGTAGGACAACTCGCGCTTTATACACGCTGCCTATTTATTAGTTCCAGAGCTGTCAAGCTCGGAAACTACTGTTTTGGGCTTTGAGCGTCCGTCCAACGTCCGTCCGTCCGGCGTCTGGAGGTGACATTCGGGAATTTTTTCTCTTTTAAACTAATGGACGGTGTTACACTCGTTGTTGGTTTTTATCAGTAGTTGATTCAGCCCCGATGCTTGAATCCTGATAAGTGTAACCCAGATTCGTTTATCCACGCAACCTGTTCACTCAGCAACAAGGCAGGGGTCGTCGTATGAAGTTTTTCAACTTTATTCAGCATACATCAACAACTGCATACAATCGCTTTTTCCATTCTCTCCTTTCACTTTTTTTTTTTAAATCAGTTTATAGTCCGCTCTCTTCCCGATAAGGATTTTCAGAGAGGAGACTATAGTTTTTCTCTACTCTAGAGAACGATGGAACGTTCCAGCGTGACGCAATTACAACCAATCAGAATAAACTTCGTCATCACTGTCTTACGTCATATAATTTAGAATCATCTCGTAGCCATCGATAGATTTATCCACACGCTTCGACCGATGGTAAACAAGTAACCCTAGAAAATTCTCCAATAATATCGACCAACGAAAATTATCAACATTATACCAATTAAGCTTCTTCTAACAACAACGCAAAATCAAATCAAAAGTAAATACACTATTATTGAATGCTTTGCAAAACAAAACGATCGGATCTATCGTGCGCGTCTCACACGTACTATGGTGCGCGTCGCAAACGTAACAATTTCTTTCAAACTTGGTATTTAGTTAGGAAATATTTAACCCTAACAGGCGACACAAATGTATGAATAGGTGACGTCATCATGGTGACGTTATAATTTGGTGTGGTTTTTCTAATCCTATTTTCTCCCAAACTGCTGGAGGGCTTTGGTTCAAGTTTGGTATTATACTTAGACTTTACTTGTGCCTACAAGGTAAAACCAAACTTATACAAATCGAATAAAGTAATCATCGTGACGAAATTTAAAAAAAAAAGTATTTCATTAACTTTTTTGTTGTTATTGTTGTTGGTAACTTCGTATGTAGTTAGAGTGTTTTTAGGTACCTTGAACCTTAAGGTAGTTGAGTATGTTGATTCGCGCATCCTTTTGCGCATTCATAAGTATACCCAAACGTTTGTCATGTCACAGATATTATTATCCAAAAGATGGGTCCCGACAGGAAGTCCTCTCCAGGATCGCACAAACAACTGCTGCCCTGGCGAGGTTGAAGCCAATTTGGAAAGACAGGACCATCAGTCTACATTCCAAGGTAAGGCTGCTGCGCTCCCTTGTCATCTCCATCTTCCTATATGCTTGCGAGACATGGGCCCTCACAGCAGATCTACAACGAAGAATACAAAGCATGGAGATGAGGTGTTACAGAAGACACATCACCAACGACGAAGTCCGAAAGACCATCACACAAGCCATTGGACAACACGATGACCTGCTCACAGTGGTGAAAACACGGAAACTCCGGTGGTATGGCCACGTCACCAGATCATCAGGTCTTGCAAAGACCATCCTGCAAGGCACAGTGCAAGGAGGTAGAAGAAGAGGGAGACCGAAAAAGAGGTGGGAGCTAGGACAACATTCGAAAATGGACTGGTTTGACACTGAGCGAAACAATCAGGGTTGCTGAGGACAGGGAAAGATGGAGTATGCTGGTTAAACGATCATCTGTGGTGCCCATACGACCTCCGAGTCACGGGATAGGATAGGATAGAATAGTCTAAGTCTGAATAAATTACAGTTACATCTTTTTGAACGTGCCGAGTTAGTGCACAAAGCATCCTTTTGGGAGAAATGTAAGGAAAACTCGCGATTACGACATGCCAAAATCGGGGTTTATCTTTGTGAATAGGCCTATGTGAAGCGATCGTGAAGAATCGCCGACTTTCAGATCTAAATTTTCCGCCCAGACAAATTCTTTTTTGCGACGTTATAAAACAAACCTCGCCTATACAATCCGATGTCATGTCGACGACGAAATTACTTGAGCTTCTCCAAACTTGAGCTGTGATCAATAAGCTATTAGCGAGCAAGAAGAACACGAAGAAGGGTTCTTAGTAGGGTAAAACCGACATCATGTTCTGTCCTTCATTTTTTTTCTCCGAATTATTTTTCGTTGCACAGATGCTAAGAGCACTCAAATGAAATCGCTCAGCCCGGTGACGATGTGACGGCATTTGTGGAGGGGGGGGGGGGGGGGGGGGGGGGAAACACAAAACAAAGCGTGAAAAGTGCCCAAATAGATTAGTCTATGTGTCTTGTGTGTTCCATGGAATCCCGATCTGATTTGGCTCGGAAGAGTCCGCTGGACCTAAAGCAATAACCTTGTCTTGTCTTGATCAGTGAAAATGATGATGTAAAAATGGAGAAGAAAAAAAACACCAAAAAAAACCCAAACATCAACTGCCTCGTTTTCGACTGGTTTGTCTCCAGGTGGCGTTAAACAATCAATAGTAAGTTAATTATTTACGTTAGAATGAGAATGTTGCCGTTTGTTATTAATGTTCATTTAGATCTACCGGTCCTGATTTGGCTCGGAAGAGTCCACTGGACCTAAAGCAACAATAAATCAATCAATCAATAAATAAATCAATCAATTTAGATCTAGGTGCCTGCACTACGAGCAAATACGTGTTGTTTCCATTTTATATCAACAAAAACTGAACCGTACAGACGATCACAGCGTTCGGACTGGAAATGAATATATAGAATCTGTGTAGGGATATAGCTCTCGTTAATAGGCCAAGTAGTTTGTGAGGAACAGCGCTCCTTTTTTTTTTTTTTTTTAGAAAAAAATGTCAGTCTACAAGAGATTACATTACATTACATGATTATTGCTTTAGGTCCAGCGGACTCTTCCGAGCCAAATCAGGACCGGACAACCCCTGATCCGCATAAAAGATCTGCTGAAACAACCCTAGTGGTAAAACTGAAAGCTCTCCACCAGCCAGTCACTCTACAATAAAGACATCCCACGCAGGGGACGCTGAGGTTATACTCTAATTTATTGAACCCCCGTTTACAAAAACAAAATAGAATACAAACATCATTATAAATTATCAACAAAACACACATATATAAAATGCCTACATTGCTAAATAATAACATCATAGGAAGCCCTAGTGACCACCTGGCAGAAAGTGTCCAATATTTTGACATTGAATCATCGTTTTCACCTAATAAAACGACCAAGACGACGTGAAATAATCATTGGCACTTAACATCTGCACCCACCATTGGGGACAATGACGGTCGGGGACAACCATACCAGGGAAGAGTGGTGTAAGGTCCTAACTCAAAACTGAATCACCAAAGCAATCACACTGCTAAAATGGACAGTGGAAGTAACCACTTTAATCTTGTCCACCACTGGATTCGATCCTCAGTCATCGATGTGCCAAGCGAACGATCTACCACTGAGTTAAAGGGATGGGACACTAAGTAAAAATCAGCAATGATGGAACTCTGATCTCCATCTCTCCGTCCTGACTATATGGAATTCCTTTTATAAAATAGTTATTTGCGATATTTGTCGGTGTTAGTTAATTAGTTATTCATTGTTTACAGGGTCCAGCGAGCTGCAAAGGGCCAAATCCGGACCACAAAATCAAGACCACAACTTCCCTGAACGAGGACTCACCCCTCATCCGTCTAAAAGATCTGTCCAAACAACCCTAGTGGTAACACTGAAGGCACACCATCAGCCAGTTACTTTACAACAAAGACATCCCGCGCAGGGGACCCCGCGGCTATAATCTAATTTATCGAACCCCCGTTTGCAAAAATAAAATAGAATATAAACATCATTATAAAATATCAACAAAACACATTCATATAAAATGCATACATTGCCAAAAAATAACATCATAGAAAGCCCCAGGGACCACCTGGAAGAAAGCGTCCAATATTCCCAAACTGATCCAACAGACCTCACACACAAATGAGGAGTTTTGTCCCGGAAGAGTTTTCAAGAAACAATGTAGGTGACTAGTCTAGCGAAAAAGAAGATAGTATAGTAGATTGATAGAACAGAGTAGGACTGAGAAAGAACAAAGGAGAAAGACAGCGACAGTGGGAATTTAAAGCACTAAATTTCCAGAAAGTGGGGATACTATTTATACTGAAACCCCCGGCACCACCACGGGGAAACTTTTCAGTGTTATTTTTACCACTTTCAGTTAAATAATCTTTATATAGAGCATATTTTCTAAATAATCATTTGTTTACAGACAATGTAAGATTTCTTTAAATAATATATTTTCTAAGTAAATAACCTTTTATTTACCTAAACAATGCATTGTTTACGTAAATAAATAATGATATATATATATATATATAAAAAGGCATTTTTGCTAAATAACAAAATTTTTTACCTATATAATGCATTATTTTGCAGATTGTGGTAAATAAAGTATTATTTCTAAATACCTAAAAAAAATAATTATTTGTTTACCTATATAATGTATTATTTAGCAGAATGGGCTAAATACAGTATTGTTTAGAAGATTTTGCTAAATAATGCATTATTTACATAAACAATTAATTGTTTAGGTACTGCAATTTTCATTATTTAGGGGAATCCAGGATTCGTTTTAAAACATGGTTTTTATAATTTTACTGCTTTCTATAATTAAATGCAATGTATTTACAAAAATTGTTATCCAAAATGTGCGTTAATTATTTATTTTTCAACATAAATCATTACACAAATTCGAAGATTAAACGTCTTTAGCCTCCCGAACACAAACGAAAGGTCAAGGTCAGATTTATGCTGGAGTGTTCAGTTTTTGAGTATCTCCGTCAGAAATAAATTTTTAAAAAAAATTTATTTACCCCAAAATTGTGTTGAGACTGTCTTTCCGTTTGTTCTTTTGAGTTAAATTAATTTTGTTTTAATTTCAAACGGAAAGTTTGAGCTTCTTCGAAACTACCAGGGGTTTACAGGTCGGATTCATGGCGGAAGTACTCTGAAGGCAAGGACGCCAATGAGAAAATAATCAGGGTGGAGAATTTTCCGCGAATCCGCGGATTTCCGCGGAAGGCATTTGCATTTCCGAGAAAAAAATATTGAGTTCCGAGTGTGAGAAGCCGAGGGCTTCCCTTTACTGGTCATAGCGGCCAAAAGCGGACGAAGGTCTAAACAGGTAAAACGTCCTAAAGCGTCCGTATCAACCATGTGGTTATATTCTCGCGTTGTTTGAAAGATTGCGAGACTTCCGGCAATTGACTTCCGGTTTATTCTGTTGTGAAAACATTTGACTGCATTTCCACAAGTTTTTTCTGTGATGCGTTCGTTTTTTCAATTTTTTTTCTTCAAATTTTCTCGTGTGTGTGTCTAAAATGGATGGTTTGGATTCTTCGACTGATGAAGGGGAGTTTACAGGCTTCCATTTATCAGACATTAAAGTGAGAGAAATGGACTTGGAGTCGGAGGAAGAGATCGGTACTGACATTAGACAATTAGTGTCAGTAGTGTGCATGCATACGATCTTTCAGACTGGCATGAAAGTGAAGAAGAGGAGGGGGCTTGTTTGGACTTTTTAAAACATTTTTTTGTGTACACATGGGGTAATAAAAAAACAAGACATGACAAGAAAAGTATCAAAAGGTAGATAATCAAAAGAGAATGTATTTCTGTTCATTTTGCATTTTATTTCATTTAAATCTATACACTAGTCACTAATACCTAAGATGTAGTGTTTTTACTAACGTACCCCTAAATATCTCTAAAATTATAAAAATTCTTGCCTGTTTACAGCTAAAAAATAGACAAACGTGTGCCCAGTAAAATTGGAAATGTGGAGTTTGTGTGCAACAGTGGTAGACCTCAAACTTTGTTAGGCCTACAAATCAAGATTCTTAACTTTTTTGAAAGACATGCGCATAAAACATTCTTTTTTTGGTGTTGTTGTTGTTTCTATTCATGTGTACTTTGTGCTTTTTGCTTTCAGGAGAGGCCCTAAATTACTTTCAAAATTGCATAAATTCATTTTCTTCCAGGGGGCGAATACCGGGGCTTGGTCCCTGGGCCCCGGTCGGTTTTAAGAGATTTCTTTATTTAGTTGTTCTCCACCCTGAATAATGCTGTATCCCTCTTTTTCGTTGCCGTAACTGTGGCAATTTCGTATATTAATACTGTTGTGAACGAATAAAAAATAGAGCGAAATAAAGCAGTTTTAAATTACAAAAGAGTGTAAAAATCACGATTTTGCTATTTTTTTTAATCACTACCACATAGCCTTACAGTAATACGACATGTACCTGTGAATCCCCTAATGAATGAAAATTGCGGTTCCTAAACAATGAATTGTTTATGTAAATAATGCATTATTTAGCAACATCTTCAACATAAGCCTACTACATTATTTAGAAATTCTGCTAAATAATGCATTATATAAGTAAACAAATAATTATTTACAAACATTTCTTAATAATATATTATTTAACACCATCTGCTAAATAATGCATTAAATAGGTAAATAATTCCTTATTAGCAACAATGCCTTATTTACCTATATCATTTATTTACCTAAACATTATATTGTTTAGGTAAATAATTAGTTATTTACGGAGGTAATATATTATTTACAAAGAATGCTTCTAAATAAAGATTAGTTAGCTGAAAGCCCTTTTGGAAAGACAGGACCATCAGTCTACATTCCAAGGTTAGGCTGCTGCGCTCCCTTGTCATGTCCATCTTCCTATAATTTTGCGAAACATGGACTCTCACTGGAGATCTACAACGACGAATACAAAGCATGGAGATGAAGAGCTACAGAAGACTTCTGGGCATTTCCTATACCCAGCACATCACCAACGACGAAGTCCGACAAACCATCACACAAGATATTGGACAACACGATGACATGCTCACGATCACAGTGGTGAAGAACCAAAAACTCCGATGATATGGCCACGTCTGCATAGAATCAGGTCTTGCAAAAACCATCCTGCAAGGCCCGGTGTAAGGATGCAGAAGAAGGGGGAGACAGAAAAAGAGTTGGGAGGACAACATTCGAGAATGGACTGGCTTAACACTGAGCGAAGCCATGGGGTTTGCTGAGGACAGAGAAAGATGGAGTACGGTGGATAAACGATCATCTGTGGTGCCCCAACGACCTTCGAGCTGCGGGATAGGATAGGATAGAATACTGAAAGTGGTGAAAATAAATATTTTACAACGGGAATTCCACATGACTATACTACTACTACTACTACTACTACTACTACTACTACTACTACTACTACTACTACTACTACTACCACTATTTTTAATAATAATAATAATAATAATAATAATAATAATTATTATTATTATAATGAATTTAATACGATCATCTGTGGTGCCCCTACGACCTCAGGGTTACGGTGACGATCTTCGGCATATCAAACCAGCTCGTTATCAACTGTGCTAGAAGGCCATCCCTCATCCTCATTGCATCGTAATAGTCTTCTCCATCCATAACATATGTAAACAGCTGGACCACCAACGGGATTTTTCTATTTCATTACTCTATTTCATTACTCTATTAGAAGATACTATAGTACTATGAGGGAAGGTTCATCCACTCATTTTCTATACCCTCACCCTTCCCCACCCTCACATACACCCAGCCAATCCTTTCTGCCACCACCCCACCCCACGCTCTCTCTGTTCTCTCCTTCTCCCTCTCCCCCCTCTCTCTCCATCTCTCATTTTCTTCTTCTTCACCTCCTCCTCTCTCTGTATCTACCCCACCTCTCTCTCTCTCTCTCTCTCTCTCTCTCTCTCTCTCTCTCTCTCTCTCTCACGTTCCTCTGTCAAGACTAAACTGATTAACCCAAGCAAAATTGGTGGTTAACCCTCAATCGGCTACCACGGCTGTTTCCTTTTAACCCTCTCTGTGCCAGTGGCCGTCAGTCTAATAAATCACACCCAACCTAGACACTGATTACTTCATCCTTCATGCAGGGACAGCAGCATAGTAGTCTCTCGTTTTTTGTTTTAGCTCAGACAAAAAAAGTACAGTTCCTATAAGTTGCCTGGATGACGATTATGACTATAATGAAACTGGCGTCGTTTCCTGCAGTACAGCATAAAGATTATTTTATTATTACTATTTTTTTTTTTGGTTGCTTTGTTTAGTGGTTTGGCCGTGAGAGGATGCGTTCAAAGGCTGCAAGTGGACAAGTGCAGGAGTTAGATCCTGAAACATCCAGCGCCATGAGCAGCTCTTGAGGTGGAAGCGCGCTACAAAACAACGATGTAATAAATTATGTTTCGATACATTACACTGTGCAGAACTGGACTGAACTGGCTCACTTGAGTCTGGAAATAAACGAGGGGGGGGGGGGGGAGGAATTATAAAGATTCAGAAGCGAACACAAACGGGATTTCCTGTTGTTTGTTGCTGTTGCTGTTATCGCTCCAATCGATTTCTTAGCCAAGCAACTTAAGCAAAGAAACAAAGAAGCTGAAGCTTTTGGATGAGAGTATACACCGAGGCTTAGTCTGCGCACGCACGCATTCTGTTGCGCGGACTTTTAAAGATCCTGACGTCCATGCCCTATACACGGGTGAGTGCTATGTACACAAATACACCCAGCAACCACTAGGTCCCTTCTCCCCATCCCCTGTTGCACAAGAGTGTGCTCAGTTTCCTGGGCAGTCATCATACGCGTCTTACACCACAAGAGGGCGCCTCGGGCGGCTTGAGTTAGATCCCCAATCGGCCAGCGCCTTGAGTAGCCCTTGAGACGGAAAAGCGCTATATCAGAACAATATAAAATTGACTTCAAGCAGCACACCAGCAAAGACTAGTTAGAATGGAATCTTCACAAACACAACCACACCTACACATACACACACACGTATGTGTCTTTATATATATGTAAGCTATAAGTCTTTATCATCTGGTGAAAAAAAGACTTTAATAAAACAAACAACCAACAACACACACGTATACACGCACGCACACTCCCACACACATACACAGGTCTA